>OY731403.1:72664414-73264414 GCA_963425845.1 Sphenostylis stenocarpa
ACAACAACAAAAAACAGAGAGAGTAATGATTACCTTAGCGAAAACCGCAAAGGCAACTAAGGTAATACCTTCACAAAAGCGAGCGAGACTTCACATGATCTTCACTCCGGATTCGAACATCTCAACTGAAGGGACTAGGGAAAACGGGGAAACAAAGATCACAGACATGATTGTGACACCCTCATACAGTTTAGCCAACCTTGGCCAGCCTTGCTTATAAATTCTCTTGTAAACCCCCATGTAAAAATAAACCATCTATTTATATCAATAAAAATTGTCTGTTCTTCTCTTTACCTACTTGTGTAAATGCCTCTGTATTAACGAAACATGAGCATGCATAAAACAAGCAATTCGAGAAAGCATAAAAACAAGACGAACAGCACTGACCAGGGCCGTCCCAAGCAAAAAGTACAGGGTAGCCTGCTAGATCGAAAACCCACAAAGGGCGGTCTAGGCAAAACATAAGGCTTTCATAAAAAGGAAAAAAAGTCCACCAAAATATCTCAGGCAAAAATCAAAACCGTTAGATCGAAAACCCGCAAAGGGCGGTCTAGGCAAAAAATAGGGTTAAAACAAAAGTGCAAAGGAAAAGAGCAAAAAAGAAAGTACCGGTCACTTTCTAGATGCCCTCAACTAAAATAAACTTGCATCAATAAACATCCACCAGTAGTCGCACAAAAATGACTTTGTCAAAAGTAAAACAAACAAAAACACTGTAGACAAATAAAAAGCATTCATATAGAAAGATCAACTTTATGCTTACATTCAAAATAACCAAAAAAGGTACCCCGGTAAAACTTCACCGACCTTTTTGCCATAACCAAAAGTTTCTTCGACTACCAAATCAAAACAAGAATTATCCGACCAACCCGCAAGAATCGGATAGTCACCACTCAAAGATCAAAAACAAAGAATCCCCAGCAAACAAACAAGCTGGATGAGCACCCACAAAATCTCCGGCACAGCCCGAATGACCATTCAGAAAGGTCCAAGTACATCTACCAACACAGAAATCACTCCCCAATCAGTCGGCGCATGGGCCACCTGAACAGTAAGTCGCCACTACCACCAGTCCTACGCAGTGGACTGTACCAGCCAGATAGGGGGTTCATACCTATCAACCAGCACACAAGGAGTGCCCAATCGCCGCATGAGCTACCCGAGTAGTAAGCCGCCACTACCACCAGTCCTACGCAGTGGATTGTACCAGCCTGATAGGGGGTTTATACCTATCAACCTGCGCACGCGTTGCGCCTGATCTGCGCTCGAGCCAGATCAGTAAGTCGCACTACCCGGCTGATGGGGGGTTCATACCCATCCGAGTCCCACACAACGGACTGCAACTACCGGCCTGATGGGGGGTTTATACCCATCAGCCAGAAGGATCGGCTACCGTCGGAAGGAGTATCCGGAAGTGCACGAACACCAACATTTTCCCCGGAAGATCAGCGCCGCAAGACGGAGCATCGAAGGGTGGCCAGGACAAGTAGGTCAACTCCTTTACCTTCCTGTCAACACATGCGGCACAACGGGCCAACAGCTGACTAGTCAGGTAAAGGGGGGGCAGTTGTAGACCCCAAATCTTGCTCGACCTCCAAATAAAGAATAAAAGACTTCCTATTCGAAGATGGACGAAGCCTAACAAGCCACTAGGAGAGACTATTAGGCCCCATAATAGGATAGGAGGGATTTTTGGCACGAAAATAAGGTTTCTCGCCTTTTTGGGACGATACCGCCGTCTCGAAATCGAGACCGCCATCTCGCCTCATGCAAATGGCGAGACCGCCGTCTCGCCAAATGAGACGGCGGTCTCGCCACCTGCGAATGGGGAGACGACAGTCTCGCTTTCCCAGACGGCGGTCTCGCCACCTGCGAAGGACGAGACGGCGGTCTCGTTTGGCGAGACGGCGGTCTCGATCCTGTTAGATGAGAACGGCGGTCTCGCCACTGGCAGGCGAGAAAACCTATAAATAGGGGCTCTCCCCCCCCCCCCTCATTTCCACACACCACACAACTTTAGCTCTCCCTTCTCTCTAAAACTTCTCTCTAGAATCCCTCCGACGCATTTCCGGAGCTTCTGAGTGCCTTTGTGAGCGTTTTTTCGACGCCTAGAAGAGTTTCCAGCGTCGTGTAGAGTGAAGGGCTGCCAAAAAGCACCCATTTTTGTTAAAGAAATAAAAAAGAAAGCTTGCTTCGGAGGTTTAAATTCTCCCTCTCTACTTTTACTGCTTTAATTTTAAATTATGTAATAGATTAGGGCCATGTAGTCATAATTTTAAATTCCGCAACATAAAAAGGGCAAAAGCGTATTTTTCCCGTTTATTTATTAACAAAATAGCTGGCCTATCATAGGGAACCCGAAAGGGGCGTAGTAAAGGAACTAATACTTCCTTTACACGTAACTAACTCCCTTACCCAACTCTTGTTCTAATGACCAAAGTTGGTTTTTGAAAACCAACGCCTTTTTAAAACCCCTTTCCCGATGTTTCCGGTAAAAACATCGGTGGCGACTCCACAGAACCCTACAAAAATTAGTCCTTGGGTTAGCCCGGTTATCGGACAACCCAAGGACGCCCTTTCGAAAACCTCGCCCCTAGGTTAGCCCGGTTATCGGACAACCTAAAGGCGTTGTAACCACCCATAAAAAACGCGAAAATCAAAAGGGTCGAAACCATCGCGTCGCTCCGACCGCCTCTTTTTTAGACGGCGGCGACACAGCCTGATAGGGGGTTCATACCTATCAACCAGCACACAAGGAGTGCCTGACCGGCGCATGAGCGATTGAGCAGTAAGCCGCCACCACCACCAGTCCTACGCAGTGGACTATACCAGCCTGATAGGGGGTTCATACCTATCAACCAGCACACAAGGAGTGCCTGACCGGCGCATGAGCCACCTGAACAGTAAGACGCCACCACCACCAGTCCTACACAACGGACTATACCAGCCTGACGGGGGGTTCATACCCATCCAGTCCAACACACTGCGGACTGCAACTACCAGCCTGATTGGGGGTTTATACCCATCAACCGAAGGATCGGCTACAGTCAGAAGGAGTATCATGAGGTTCTACCACGTGTCAACCAAAGGGATCGGCTACCGTCAGAAGGAGTATCCTGGAGGTGCACGACACAAATTTTCCCCAGAAGATCAACCGCCGCAAAATGGAACATCTAAAGGGTAACCGGGCAAGAGGGTCAACTCCTTTACCTTCCAGTCGTTCTTCTTGGCACAACAGGCCAACAGCCGACTGGTCAGTAAAGGGGGGGCAGCTGTAGACCCCTAATCTTTCCCGGCCTCATAATAAAGATCAGAAGACCTTCTATTCGAAGATAGATGAAGCCTAAGAAGCCACTAGGAGAGACTATTAGTACTAGGATAGGAGGAATTTTTGGTCCAAAAATAAGGATTTTCGCCTTTTAAGGTCGAGACCGCCGTCTCGGATACGAGATCGCCGTCTCGCCTTGTGCGAATGGCGAGACCGCCGTCTTGATTGGCGAGATCGCCGTCTCAATTGGCAAGACCGTCGTCTTGACCATGTTAGACGAGACGGCCTGTCTCGACCTGACAGGTGCGAATCCCTATAAATAGGGCCTCCATTCCCTTCATTTCCAATGGTTCTTCCTCCTTCTCTCTAGAAATCACTTAAAATTCTCTCTCTAGAACCCCTCCGAAGCATTTCTGGAGTTTCTGAGCGTTTCTAAGAGTGTTTTTGAGCATTTCGAGAGGTTTCCGGCGTTGTGTAGAGTGAAGGGTTGCCACAAAGCACCCTCTTTTTTTGAAAAGATTAATATAAAAGCTTGCTTCGGATGTTTACTCTCTCTCTTTCTCTACTTTTACCACTTTAATTCTAAATTGTGCAATAGAGATTAGGGTCATGTAGTCATAACTTTAAATTCTGCAAAATAAAGGGTAAAAGCGTATTTTCTGGTTTATTTATTCATCCAAAGTAGCTAGCCTATCATAGGGAACCCGAAAGGGGCGTCGTAAAGGAACTAACACTTCCTTTACGCGTAACTAACTCCCTTACCCAACTCTGGTTCTAATGACCAAAGTTGGTTTTTCGAAAACCAACGCCTTTTAACTCCTTTTCCGATGTTTTAGGTAAAAACGTCGGTGGCGACTCCAAAGAACCCTCCAAAACTAGCTCTTGGATTAGCCAGGTTATCGGACAATCCAAGAGTTCCCTTTCGAAAACCTCGCCCCTAGGTTCAGCCCGGTTATCGGACAACCTAAAGGCATTGGAAAGTCGGAAATCATCGCGTCGCTCCGACCGCCCTCATTTTTTACGACGGCGACACCCCCAAAATCAATGGCCTTGGTTTCTTCTTGGTAGGGTTGTATATACCGAGCTTCCTTTTCTAACAACCTATGCGTATCCGGGGAGACAGTCCCCTTCTTATTGTCTAACTCGATCCATTCGCCTTCGGCTTTCGGATCCCATAGAGAGTCATTAATCACAAACATGATTGTTTTTCATGGTTTTGTTTGGGCTTAGATTTTATTATTATTTACTTTTAAATAATAATGAGGGAGAAAAGAATGAAAAATAATATGAATGTTATGCAAATGCCTCATTGTATTGATAAAAAAGAAATATTTACAAAGCCTATTAATCAGGGACCGCGAGAGATATGCAGGAAACTTAAAAACACATGAAAACTAAGGAGCCCTAATCAACTGGTCTCCTCTATCCAATCCCCCTATATTCTAGTTGCGATAGAGGCTTGACATTCACATTAGGAGTGGGAGCGTCGAAAGTGATCCACCCGGCATTCAACAAATCTTGAACCCTATATTTCAAGTTTAAGCAATCCTCCACAGAATGCCCAGGAGCACCCGAGTGGAAATCACAATTTTCGTTTGGTTTGTACCACTTGGGGTAGGGTGGACCCATCTTCATTGGAGGGATTTGTGCTAGGAGCTTATCCTCTAACAATTTTGGCAATAGACTCCCATAGGAGGTTGGAATGGGAGTGAATTTCCTCCTGTTTGCGTGGTTGCATAGCTGGTTGCGAGGAAGAAGGAGTAGCAAGGTTGATGGCATTCACGCTTCTCTTCTCCTTTTGCTAAGGAACTTCTTGAATGATGTGGATGAGGGAGGTTACGTTCTCCTCCCACCTTTCAGTCTTTGCCCCACTCTCTTGTCAATATGATCGTTGTGGGGCCCTCATTGTGGATATGTTGATGGCGCATTAGTTCCATTAATTGCATCATCTGCTCCTTCACGGAATTAAGCTCAGTGGTGAGCTTGTGGTTTTGTTCCTCTAACTGCTCTCCTAACTGCGTTATCTGCTCATTCATGGCATTAAGCTCATCAGTGAGCTTGAAGTTTTGCTCTTCCAATTTCTCCATCCTCTTAGCCTTTTTGCACATGAGTGAGGACAGGAAGAAGACCAGCCACTTTCTAGAATGCAAAATGAATTAGGATTTTTATTTGAAATGAATGATTAGTGTGGGATGGATTTGCTTTAAGACAATGGCTTTAGTATCCCCCTTAAAGCTTACGCTTCATGGAACACGACACCCACTTCAATGTAATGGTTCCTTCCCCATCATGGATTTGACAAGTGTAACGAAGATTACCACACACCTTAGTACACTTGCCCCTTCCTTGTCATACATGACAAGTATAACAAAGGTTACTAACGCACTTGGCTCTCTTTCGCCTTTATCTTAAGGATATCTAATGCCCCCTAACATGAATATATTTCTGCATGAGAAACTTTATTAGGATGATGCGTATGCACACTTTCCTTATGCATTTGTTTTCTCTCTTATTTTTACCACTCTTGAAATTGTGAGGGTATGAATGATTTGACTTTATCAAAATCTTTTTATTAAATTTCATTATTTTGAAATGAATGTTTTGACTTTGTCAAAATGTGTTTTATTGTATTTTCGTTGTTATTTGTTTTGTAACCCCTTATCTCTTCTTTTAAGTCAATGTGGCTACTTAGCTTACAAAGAACCTAAAATCAGGCTAGCTTAAATAAAGACTGTCCGAGATAAGGTTGTTTATTAAAAAAAAGGTTTTTATGTATATATTTTTTATAACTCCTTATCTCTTCTCTTGGTCAACGTGACTACTTAACTTACAAAGAAGCTAAAACCAGGCTCGCTTAAATGAAGATTGTCCGAGATATGAGAAGATTATATCGAAAAAGGTTTATATATTTTTTTGTTTTAAGAATTCGTATTATTTTAGCTGTTGTATGATTATTTTTCATGTTAATGCAACAAACAAATGCAACAAACATATGCACAAATAATTCACTCATCCGCGAACAAAGTGAAGACATTTTAATCACGAGTTAGGGGTTTCCTGTAGAAAGGTGCATAGTCAAGGTGGTTCTAACTGTTCTCACCAAGGCCATGTCCCCAAGGTGCCCCCATTATAGGGACCCCTCAATCTCCTAATCTTCGAACCATGCATGGCAAAAATGCCTTGTCGACGTTCTTAGACCAAGAGAAGAAGGTTATCACCTTGAGTGGTGATTTCCGACAATGACCTGCTGGCACTAAGGTCATTACCACGGTCGGTCGTACCTGCCACCACTCCCTAAGATTTTCCACTCATGCCCCCGGGTATAGAGGGACTGTTGTGTGCAAGGGTTTGTGTACAATTTTTATTTCAACCAATTGCGAAAAATAATCATACAACAGTTATTAAAGCCATACAGTAAAGTATGTTATACAAACAAGGGAGGGTAAAGGCATAATTTCAAATATACTATTTATCGTATCAATCCATCACTAAATGAGACCAACTCTCTAAGCTTCCCTAGTGGAGTCGCCATCTGTCACCGTTGTTCCCTCTCTCTCTTGAAAAAGACGCCTCAGGGCGTTTTTAGGGGTCTTCGAGAGGGAAGCGAACTGTCACAATATGATGACTAAACTTGCATTTTTATAAAAGGAAATTTATCATCGCTTTTAGGATGTCCGATAACTGAACTATCCCTGAAAGCAAGGTTTTCGTAAAAAGTGTTCTAAGGAGTCGTCACCGATGTTTTGACCATAAACATCAAAAAAGGAAAGAAAAAGAAGGCGTTGATTTTAAGAAAACCAACTTTGGCCATTATAACCAGAGTTGGGTAAGGGAGATAGTTACGTGTGGGGAAGGTGTTAACACCCCACAACGCCCCTTTCGGGTTCCCTATGATAGAATAATTCAAAAAATAAAGATCCTAAAGATTATGCTTTACCCTATTTATTAATTGCGGTATTTAAATAACTATCTACATGGATCTAATATCTAATGCACACAGAGGAAAGCAGTAAAGGAAAGCGATAAAAGAGAGAATAAAGAAAGGAACCTCTGAAGTGAGCTTTTTATAAATTCCTCAAACTGGTGGACATTTTTTGGCAGTCCCCTCGCTCTACAATGTTGCTCCTCCCTCCAAAAGAAAAGAAAACTTCAACTCGAGTGTCTAAAAGATCACTCAAACTCCAGAATAATGCTCAGAGTCGCCTAGAGGTCTTAGAATGCCTTCTAGGTTGAGAGAAGAGTGTGAGAGTGTGTGGAAAATGGTGAGAATGAGCCCCTATTTATAGGAATTTGTGTCAGGCAGGCCAGGACGGCTGTCTGGGAATTTGTTAGGTGGGACGACCATTTGGGAAAGTGGGACAGCCGTCCCGGGCTCAAAAATAGGTGGGATGACGTCTAGGAAAATGGGACGGTCGTCCCAAGGTTAAATGAAGGTGGGACGACTGTTTGGGAAAGTTGGACGGTCGTCCCAACCTAAATAAGAAGTGGGACGACCGTCTGGAGATGTGGGACGGTCGTCCCATATTTTTCTGGTTTTCTAATATTTTTATAGGAATGTGTGTGAATGACCTCCTCTTTATAGGAATTTGTGCCAAGCAGGCCGGGATGGCCGTCTGAGCATTTGTCAAGTGGGACGATGATGAGTCATTATATTCTCATATTTTCTTCCCTTTCTGAACTTATTTTAATTAGTGTTTTGGGCTTAACTTTCTGTTATTAGTGAATTTTTATTAATTGGGCTTCATTGGACCAATAATTTAGATTTTAATTAATTTAAATCTATTTGATCTAATTTTTGCCCATTATTATTTTCAGGACATTTTAAAGCAATTTTGGACCTTGAAGATTGAGCCAGATGCCATATTATATTTTAAAGCAATTTTGGGCTTGGAAAAGTTGGTCAATTGTCATATTTTATTCTATACGGGTACTAATATTGGTTCACTATTTTATTTATCATTTTTTCTACATAGCTCTAAAAATCATGATTCTGGAAGCATTATAAACTAGACACACATTATAAACTAGGCACATTCAACTTTCCAGAGGATCTAGAATCATTCAATTCAAAGCTAAATTGGATTTTACATAAATTATCCAAAATGGGTCAAGCGCACCAGGCTGGCCCAATGGACATGCTTCAGTAATTTAAGTCTCCTAAATTCATTAGACCTCCGAAAATAGTAGAAATGGTGGCGTTTTAAAGCTAACTCAAAAGGCTTTCAAAGGACTTACACTAAAGCCAACTTATGATGTGTTTTGTGGACCAGTTGGGCCCAAACCTAGAATAAGATTAGGGTTAGGGTTATTTGTATAAGGGAGATGTAGGGTTGAGAGGGAGACACACCATGCAGCAGCCACGCAACCACCTGTCATCTTCTGCAATTTATATTCAAGTTTGTTTACTCTTCTGTCACTGTTTTAAATTCTTGTTTCGATTTTAATTATGTCTCTTCTTCTACGTTTTCGATTTTCCATGGATAGCTAAATCTTTGTATTGATTTTCTAAGGAGAATGCAAGTAGATCTTTGAGGTTTTGTTCTTCAATTTCATTTCGTTTGTTCTCTTAACTCTTCATCTTCTAATATTAGTGTTGAATGATAATCTGTTTATGCTTAATAAATTGAAACTAATATCACATTTCAGTTAATTTTGTGTTAGAGATGAGATTATGTGATGTATGCAATGCTTAATTGTATAAGGATAGTTTGGGGTTAATCTTCGCTTAGCTGGTTAATTTCATATTGGAATAAGGGTTAAAGCTAATTTTGGATTAATCTTCTCTTAGTTGATTAATTTTAGATTGGAATATAATTTGGGATTTAACTTTGCTTAGTTGGTTAATTTCAAATTAATTTCGTAACCTAAGATAAGTGACACAACATTCGAATCAAGAAATCAATTGCTTTCTCATTGTTTTATTCAAAATCTATTTTCTTTAATTTACTATTTATTATTATTATGCAAAACCCCTTTTCCGTTGTTTAATCTGCATACTCGTGTAAGAACATTGGTTTGATCTGTAGTTCGTTGGGAGACGACCTAGGGAATCTTCCTAGTACTACATTTATTTGTTTTAATTATTTGACCAAGTACGACATCGATCAAATTTGGCGCCGTTGTAGGGGAACTTGCAGTTCCAACCAAGGTTCTGACACTAGTCTTAATTTCTCTTATTCAAACCCCTATAAGTGGTGCGTTGGAAAGAGTTTTTACCATAAGCATATAATTGGGTTCTTATTTGAATATTTTATTTTACTTTCAGTTATTTGAATATTTTATTTTTATGGCAGTTATTTGATTATTTTATTTTCAATTATTTGATTATTTTATTTGATTTGTTGTTTAATTTAACATTCTTACTTCTCTCAATGCTATTTTGATAACTCACTATTGGGTTCTTTCAAAAAAAAAAAACACTCTTTTGAAAAAAAATTCAAATTTTTTAGCTTTATTAAAAAAAATTATAATTTGTTCTTGTGTGCTTCCTAACCATTCTTGCAGGAATTGTTTTGCTAAGTCATCATTGAAAGAAATTTTTTGAAAACCATTCTCATAGGAAACTCTGGATATATCTTCGTAGTGTGGGAGTGCATGTCTAGGAGGGATCTGGCTAGGAAAGACTTGGTATTAAGTGTGTCCATTAGTGACCCACTTCTCTTTCTTGGGAACCTATCTGGTGTACTTGTTCACGGTCTATCATTGTCATTCCAGTTCTTCTGATAATTTCCAAAATAATAACATGGGTGATCAACCTATTGGACCTCGTGAGAGAACACTTAAGGAGCTTGCTGCTCTTGAATTTGTTGGAATCGTGCAGCGGAATGTTTGCGTTTACGGACAAAAACCAAGAGGGGGGATGAATTGGTTTCTTAAACAAAAATTAGGGTTTTAAAATTTTCCCCAAATTTCACTGATTAAAAAGCTGTGTAAAGTAAATAGAGAAGGGATAGAAGATTACACAGTTGATTTATACTGGTTCGGATCAAAAGACCCTACGTCCAGTTGCTAATCACTCAAACAGAGGATTAACGATGTCACTATAATCACAGTTTTACAAACAAATTACAAATGAAAAGATAAGGTAAAGAAAACACCTCTCTTGAGTCACATAAGAGATGAACACCTCCTTTGAATCTACAAAGGATGAAGAACAGTTTTTCCTAGAGACGACACAACACACAATCCACCAAGAAACTCACTCAGTGATTCTTATCGCTTCTAGCCCACACTAGGTTTTCAAAAGCCCCTTTTTCTTTCCTACAAACACTTCTCTAGCAGTCACAACTCTTAACTTTTGTATGAAAAAGGTTTTTTCAATTTGCAGAGAGCCTTAGAGAACCTTAAGTAGAGAGAATAGGGTTTGGAAATTGGGGATTTTCGAAACTTGATGAATTGGGAATAGGGTTAATCGATTATTCCGGAGCCATTTGAATTTCAAAACACATATCAGACCCAAATAATTGATTATCTTAAGTGTTAATCGATTATTCCGGAGCCATTTGTTGAACATACAAGGACTTGATGTTGAACTTACATGGACATGAAGCTTGTTGATTTTGATGATGATTCAAGAACAAAGAACTTAGAGAGTTGAAGACTTGTATTATTGTGTAATAACTCTGTTTTGATGAGTTTGAGTCTGTAATATTACAGTCTAAGATAGCCGATACATAATCTACTCTTTAGAAGCTTCAAAAACTCATATTTATCAAAAAGTCTCAAGTTTAATCGATTAAATCACCAGATAATCGATTATTACAGTGAGAAAAACCATTTTTTGTATCTGTTCACTGTAATAATCGATTAACACACCTGTTAATCGATTAACAGGGCAAATAATCGATTAAACTAGTGTGTTTTGGGGTTCTGTTGATTTTGGCTCTGTAATAATCGATTAACACTTGATTTAATCGATTATTTCAGTTAGATTTGGATTTTGAACTTCAAATTCAACCTATTTTCGAAAACCCTAATCCCAATACTCCAAGTTCCGAAAATCCCCAATTCCCAAACCCTAATTCATCTACTTAAGGTTCTCTAAGGCTCTCAGAAAAATTGAACAACCTTTTTCAAACAAAATGTTGTGATTGCCAGAGAACTGTTTGTTGGAGGAAAAAGGGGCTTTTGGAACCTGGTGTGGGCTAGAAGCGATAAGAATCACTAAGTGGAGTTCTTAGTGGATTGTGTGTTGTGCCGTCTCTAGGGAAAGTTGTTCTTCATCTCTTGTGGGACTCAAGAGAGGTGTTTTCATTACTTTATCTTTTCCATTGTTATCTGTTTGTAACAACTTTGATTATAGTGACAACGTTAATCCTCTGTTTGAGTGATTAGCAACTGGACGTAGGGTCTTTTGATCCGAACCAGTATAAATCTCTTGTGTAAGACTCTATCTCTATCTTATTTACGTTTACACAGTATTTTAATCGGTAAAATTTGGGGAAAAATTTTAAAACCTAATTTTTGTTAAGAAACCAATTCACCCCCCTCTTGGTTTTTGTCCGACAACGCGAACATTCCGCTGCGCGATTCTAACAAGTGGTATCAGAGCTTGCTTTGATAGTCATTCCAATTTTTCAAAAATGGCCAGAAAAAATCAAATGTTTGCTAAAGGTGCGTCTATCAACAGACCCCCACTTTTTGTTAGAAAAGTAGTTTTAAATCAAGAGGGGGGGTGAATTGATTTTTGAAAGTTTTTCGCAATAAACAGATTATCTAATTCGAAAATTAAGTTTACTAATCAATTCACGAATCACAAAGCAATTAAACAATACAAGCGCAGCAACTGAATTTAAAGAGAGAAAGGTTAGGAAAGATTTCACCGGTAATTTTATACTGGTTCACCCAATACCAGGGCTACGTCCAGTCTCCAGCCAAATTCTAGCTGGGTTCCACTAGAATAGATGTTTTACAGACTCAACAATCTTACACCTACTCTAACACCAGAACCAATTTCCAGTTCCTGACTTTAACCATTCCACCAAGAACCAAATTCCAGTTCTTGGAAACCTCTGCAACCAAATTCCAGCCGCAGAGAACCCAGTACCCAAATTCCAGGCACCAAACCTTTCACCAAGAACCAAATTCCAGTTCTTGAAAACCTCTACAACCAAATTCCAGTTGCAGAGAAACCAGTGCCCAAATTCCAGGCACCAAACAGTACAAGAACCAAATTCCAGTTCCTGCACTTAACCTCTCCACCAAGAACCAAATTCCAGTTCTTGGAAACTTCTACAACCACCTTCCAGCTGCAGAAAACTTGTACCCAAATTCCAGGTACAACACAATACAAAGTAATGAAAAAGAATTTACAAAGAAGAGACTTAGAAAGCTCAAACCGGATTACTCTAATCCACAGTAAGTTTCTTCTTCACAGAATGCGATATGCCTCAAGAAAGATTTCAAAAAGAACTTCACAAAATAGTTGTAATTCTTTCTTGGAAAAAGGATGCTAACAGTTGCTTGAATTGATTGCTTTGGATGTGTAAAAACTGATGTTCAATCTCTGTTTAAAAGTTTCAAGCAAAACTGTTTTTAAAGAGAATTTTCAAATCTGCTGCATTAATTAATCTGTTGAAAGTTTGTTTTAATCTGTTGAAATAGCCGTTATAATCTGTTAAAAGTCCTTTCAACCCATTAATGCGTTCTTGTTTCTTTAACAGAATGGTTTTAGTTGATACAACCATGTTTATATTAGTTAAAACATTTTTTACAAACATTTTCAAAGAGTAATTCAATCGATTGATTCGCGTATTAATCGATTGATTTGCTTAAAAACCTTCTTATAAAACTTTCCAAGTTATTTTAGCTGATATAAAGTCGTTTTAATCGATTAAAAACCTGCACAGAATTTTTCTAAGTTGTTTTAATCGGTTGAAATACGTTTTAATCGATTGAAACTCTGTACAAAGATTTTCCAAGTCATTTTAATCGATTGAAATTCATTTTAATCGATTGAAATAAGTCTGATCGGTCATAATTCAATTCTGATCGATCATAACCAACTCTGATCGGTCATAATTTCATTCTGATCGATCATCCTGACTTCCAAAGTGGTTTTAATCGATTAAAACGTGTTTTAATCGATTAAAATAAATCTGATCGCTCATTTTTAAAGTCTGATCGATTATATTTCATTCGACCTGTCATATTCGAATTCTAATCGGTCATAAAGGGTTTTAATCGATTAAAAGAAGTTTGTATCGATTAAAATATCTGAAAAAACACTTCTTTACGCATTCTAAGTGATTTTAATTGTTTCTTTTAAAACTATATCAGCTTAAAAACATTGTTAAGAAAGTTCTTTGTCAAAATGCTTTTGTTTGATTTGTTAAAAACTATTTTTGAGGCATTTTGCAAATTGAGTGAAGAAGCTTCATGCAGTGGAAAAAGGTAAAGTGGTTTTACCTAAGCTTTCGTTAAGACACACTAAGTCTTCAGCTCCATTCTTCGAGTGACTTGTTTGACTGTTGCAGAAATGACCTTTGACTTTATCTTTGACTTCATCAAATCACTGAGATCTTTGCTAGTATCACTTTCAGTCTCCCCCTATTTGATGAAGACAAACACCATTTTGAAAAAACAAACTCTGCAAAAGAAGTCACTTGATAATGCAGTTAAGTGAGAAATATAAAAATGTATTTAATGTTCTATTTCTCCCACTAAAACTTATTTCTCCCCCTAAAATGTTGCTCTTAAATTTATCTTAAAGTGATGCAACTATTTCTCCCCCTTTTGACTTCATCAAAAATAGGGAATAGAAGAGAAAAAAAATGTAAGGTTTCGAAAATATGCTCAAGTTTTTGAAAATACAAAGTAAATCAATATTTCACTCATGAAAAGAATCAATTAAAGTTGATTCAAGCTTATCTCCATTAACACGTTTGTAATGAATACAATTAACACGTGTAAAGATAAGGGAATCACGCTTTAGTAGCATGTTACAGAACATGACCATTAACTAAAGCCTTTAATCCTCTTTTCCGAATAAAAATCGATTAAAAACAGAGCATAATCGATTTAAAATGTTCTTGGCAAATGATTTTAATCGATTGAAAGAAAGGTTTAATCGATTAAAACATTTAAGATTTTGAAAACATGAATTTTTAGTAAAAACAATCGATTATTTCGACTTTAAATCGATTAAAACAGTAATGAAAACTGTTGTTTAAGTTTATTTAACCGATTAAAAGGTGTTTTTATTGACTAAAACAACCAGATTTTGAAAACCATGATATATCTGATGCTAATCTTTTATATGTAATCTATTGGATATGTTGTGAACTGATTGTCTAGATTACTATCAACTATATTGATTGTCTTTTTACTAATAGATTTAACAATATCGTATTTTAGATTCTTAGGGATCTATGATCTACTTCTATCTATGCCAGCTTAATCTCAATTAGACCCTAAATCATATCAATCAAGGTTAAGGCAAATGTACCTGGTATAACACCAGTAATATTACAGATCCAAGCAAAAAATATAAAGATAGAAATAAGCGTAAGATAAAGATGATGATGTAGATTAGTCATCCCAATTCCCCGATTAAGCTGCAAATCTTCCAGCTTGGTGATCATTCATTTGATCTCCACCAATATCAAAAGATAATAGACTTTCCTTTTTGCTGGAACCAATTTTGCTCTATCAACTATTGAGACAACAACAGTCTGCCTCTCCCGTATCGACGAATGCATACGTAAACTTTTCCCGAAAAGAAATCTTTTAGCAGCTTATCGTTACTATTGATCGCATTACATATCCATGGTTGACACCACAATGGAATTTCTACTACACATCGAGGCGTAACCATGTACTCGACAGTACGTACATTCACAATCAGATCCCACACAGTAATGCACGATACCATAAATTGCATGAATCACAGGTTAATGATGTACCGAGATCGGAATTTCCTTCCATAATAGCTAACCTATTTCAAACTTTGCAGTCATCATCATCCAAGCGAATGACTGCATTCTTATTAATGTAGTATGATGGATGTTATTCTCACTTTCAGTGAACCAGTCATCATTATCTTTGAGGAATGAATCATCTTTAACTTTGTTGTTTCCAGTGGTATCATATGCACAAGTGGTTAACTAAAACTTATTCTGGTAGAGTGGGCAATGATTAGTAATGCATACACAGCAGAACTAGTGATGACAAGAATCCAGAGCTTTCACTATATTTGCCTTCAACTGAGGGAACAAATCAACAGCTTTAAAATTTATCCCTGTACACACATTCTCTCGTGCCACGTTATTCAATTCTTGAATTGCTGTCCCGCATTGGTTTCCTTACAGTGTCACCTCGTGACATTGATGATTAAAGCTAATTCTTAAAGTTGCACAGTTCCAATGAATTTCACCAAGAGTTTTGAACTAATGCATGCTCAAGATTATTTCAAATATATTGCTAGGTAATATCAAGAAATCTAATGTAAACATTTGTTCATTGAACTTCCTAGTAATCAACAATTTATTACCAGAAGCAACTAACACTGAAAAATCTCTGATAAACTATGTTTTCAGTCCTAACAGCTTGACCTGTTTGTAACTAGTGTCTATAAGAAAAGTTACAGTCTATTCTTTTGATAATTTCCTTGATTTTCAGTGTATTACCATGCAGCATTCCATGTAAGGACATCTACAGCTTGAATCATGACTATGTTAAAATAACATTTTCATCTATGGATAACTTTTCTACATGTAAAGTTTGCAGTATTTCAATCGGCAATAACTTTCCCACATTTATTCCACTAGTCTTAGTTTCTAATTCAAGGATTTGTTCAGCATGTGCCATTTAAAGGAAATTGGGTGTTTCATAACAGATAACTTGAATCAGATATGTCTGAGACTCATTTATGATTATCTGATCGCTACAGAGGCACAATTTACAGGACAGTGGGTGAAAGTATTATGCAGATTTTGTTTATCAAAGAAACTGGGTTTTTGACTTGAATTTGTTTATCAATAATCAATTCAATGTTATAAGACTTATTTATACAACCTAATTAATCAATTAATCAACTAATTATCTATTAATTTCATTTTTCCTATTGGGTTTGAAAACAAGTCATAGTGAATTAATCGATTGGTTTATAAAAGAATCGATTAGTTTGGTATAGAATGTGATCAATAAAATGACACCGAATTTAAACCGATTAAAACGTAAATTTCAATCGATTAATTTTGATACCTAAGTGTTTTTAGTTGATATACAGTTATTATAATCGATTAAAACATTTAAACCAAAATTCTGAGTTCAGTTCAATCGATTATTTCGACATTTTAATCGATTAAAATGGTACGGACGATGTTCGTTATCTCGTAAGTTATTTTAATCGATTAATATTGTTATATATCAATTAAAACAATTAGTTTAAATACTCGTAACCTGATTTCGCAGCTCTGATCTTCAAGGGATTCCCGGACTTGTTCCCGCAAAACAAATTAAGAATTGTTCTGGTACCCTTTATAATTACTCGGGTCCTGATCAGGTTATTTGAAAGGAATTAATCTTTGGAACCCATTTCATTCTTCCTTTAGGAATGGCATACTTTTTGATTCTCGCAATATTTAACAGAGTGCCCCATTTTCATACAAGTAAAAGCATTTAATAAATGGAGATGAAACTGTTTTACTATATGCAAAATAATTTTTGAAAGCTCTTGTTTTCTTTCCAATAGATGGTGTATAACCTATGCCACCACGTTCAATAACTAATTTTTGGGAATTAAGTATCTTATCAAGATTATTTTTTCCTTGTGCCAATTTAGATGAGGTTTTTACTAGATATGATACTTGTTTCTGTAACTCGTGACAGCTTTTGCAATCTTTAATATTACACATGCAATCAAGTATCATTCTCTAATTCTAACTTAGTTTCTTCATCACTTATTTTCTTTTCAAGAAGAATGATCTTGTTTTCTAAAAGCCTATTCATGCTTTTCAATTTTCTATTTTCAGCTTCTAATTTCTTTGCTACTGCATGTATTTCAAGAAAAGCATCTTGTAATGAGCTATAGTTCATAGATTCAGAACTTACACTGGTATTTGGTGATTCCGAGTTGACCATCAAGCATATTTCTGGTGCTTCTTCATAGGTCTTTTCAAGAATCTTCCACATTTGTGCAGACTGTTTGGCAATGTGCAATCCCGAAAAGATCATTTTTGTTAAGGGCGGATAAGATGATATTCTTGGCAATACAATCATCTTGGATTCTCGTTAGCAATATCAATTTCCTGCTCAATAACATTCCAAGCATTTATACTAACAGATTCAATGAAGATTTTCATCCTTATTTTCCAATATAGGTAATCTGCTCCACTTAACAGCTGGAGGTCTATCAATGCATGCTCCCTCGTAAAATGCCATGGATCGAAGTAACTTGATTAACTTTCAAGCACCTCGCCTCGATGCCAATTGTTAGAAAAGTAGTTTTAAATCAAGAGAGGGGGTGAATTGATTTTTGAAAGTTTTTCGCAATAAACAGCATTATCTAATTCGAAAATTAAGTTTACTAATCAATTCACGAATCACAAAGCAATTAAACAATACAAGCGCAAGAATCGAATTTAAAGAGAGAAAGGTTAGGAAAGATTTCACCGGTAATTTTATACTCGGTTCACCCAATACCAGGGCTACGTCCAGCTTCCAGCCAAATTCCAACTGGGTTCCACTAGAATAGATGTTTTACAGACTCAACAATCTTACACCTACTCTAACACCGTAACCAATTTCCAGCTTCCGACTTTAACCTTTCCACCAAGAACCAAATTCCAGTTCTTGAAACCTCGCAACCAAATTCCATCACAGAGAACCCAGACCCAAATTCCAGGCACCAAACCTTTCACCAAGAACCAAATTCCAGTCTTGAAAACCTCTACAACCAAATTCCAGTGCAGAGAAACCAGGCCCAAATTCCAGCACCAAACAAGATAAGAACCAAATTCCAGCCTCGCACTTAACCTCTCCACCAAGAACCAAATTCCAGTTCTTGGAAACTTCTACAACCACCTTCCAACTGCAGAAAACTTGTACCCAAATTCCAGTGTACAACACAATACAAAGTAATGAAAAGAATTTACAAAGAAGAGACTTAGAAAGCTCAAACCGGATTACTCTAATCCACAGTAAGTTTCTTCTTCAAAGAATGCGATATGCCTCAAGAAAGATTTCAAAAAGAACTTCACAAAATAGTTGTAATTCTTTCTTGGAAAAAGGATGCTAACAGTTGCTTGAATTGATTGCTTTGGATGTGTAAAAACCGATGTTCAATCTCTGTTTAAAAGTTTCAAGCAAAACTGCTTTTAAAGAGAATTTTCAAATCAGCCGCATTAATTAATCTGTTGAAAGTTTGTTTTAATCATTGAAATAGCCGTTATAATCTGTTAAAAGTCCTTTCAACCCATTAATGCGTTCTTGTTTCTTTAACGTAATGGTTTTAGTTGATACAACCATGTTTATATCAGTTAAAACATTTTTACAAACATTTTCAAAGTAGTAATTCAATCGATTGATTCGCGTATTAATCGATTGATTTGCTTAAAAACCTTCTTATAAAACTTTCCAAGTTATTTTAGCTGATATAAAGTCGTTTTAATCGATTGAAAACCTGCACATATATTTTTCTAAGTCGTTTTAATCGATTGAAAGTATCGTTTTAATCGATTGAAACTCGTACAAAGATTTTCCAAGTCATTTTAATCGATTGAAATTCGTTTTAATCGATTGAAATAAGTCTGATCGGTCATAATTCAATTCTGATCGATCATAACCAACTCTGATCGGTCATAATTTCATTCTGATCGATCATCCTGACTTCCAAAGTGGTTTTAATCGATTAAAACGTGTTTTAATCGATTAAAAGCAATCTGATCGCTCATATTTAAAGTCTGATCGATTATATTTCATTCTGACCTATCATATTCGAATTCTAATCGGTCATAAAGGGTTTTAATCGATTAAAAGAAGTTTGTATCGATTAAAATACTGTAAAAACACTTCTTTAAACATTCTAAGTGATTTTAATTGTTTCTTTCAAAACTATATCGCTTAAAAACATTGTTAAGAAAGTTCTTTGTCAAAATGCTTTTGTTTGATTTGTTAAAAACTATTTTTGAGGCATTTTGCAAATTGAGTGAAGAAGCTTCATGCAGATGGAAAAGGTAAAGTGGTTTTACCTAAGCTTTCGTTAAGACACACTAAGTCTTCAGCTCCATTCTTCCGAGTGACTTGTTTGACTCGCTGTGAAGTTGACCTTTGACTTTATCTTTGACTTCATCAAATCAACGAGATCTTTGCTAGTATCACTTTCAGCTCTCCCCTATTTGATGAAGACAAACACCATTTTGAAAAAACAAACTCTGCAAAAGAAGTCACTTGATAATGCAGTTAAGTGAGAAATATAAAAATGTATTTAATGTTCTATTTCTCCCACTAAAACTTATTTCTCCCCCTAAAATGTTGCTCTTAAATTTATCTTAAAGTGATGCAACTATTTCTCCCCTTTTGACTTCATCAAAAATAGGGAATAGAAGAGAAAAAAAATGTAAGGTTTCGAAAATATGCTCAAGTTTTTGAAAATACAAAGTAAATCAATATTTCACTCATGAAAAGAATCAATTAAAGTTGATTCAAGCTTATCTCCATTAACACGCTTGTAATGAATACAATTAACACGTGTAAAGATAAGGGAATCACGCTTTAGTAGCATGTTACATGAACAACCATTAACTAAAGCCTTTAATCTTTCTTTTCGAATAAAAATCGATTAAAAACAGAGCATAATCGGTTAAAATGTTCTTGGCAAATGATTTTAATCGATTGAAAGAAAGGTTTAATCGATTAAAACATTTAAGATTTTGAAAACATGAAATTTTAGTAAAAACAATCGATTATTTCGACTTTAAATCGATTAAAACAGAATGAAAACTGTTGTTTAAGTTTATTTAACCGATTAAAAGGTGTTTTTATTGACTAAAACAACCAGATTTTGAAAACCATGATAATGTCTGATGCTAATCTTTTATATGTAATCTATTGGATATGTTGTGAACTGATTGTCTAGCATTACTATCAACTATATTGATTATCTTTTAACTAATAGATCCATCTAACAATATCTTATTTAGCTAGAGTTCTTAGGGATCTATGATCTACATTCTATCTATGCCAGCTTAATCTCGATTAGACCCTAAATCATATCAATCAAGGTTAAGGCAAATGTTCCTGGTATAACACCAGCTAATATTACAGATCCAAGCAAAAAATATAAAGATAGAAATAAGCGTAAGATAAAGATGATGATGTAGATTAGTCATCCCAATTCCCCGATTAAGCTGCAAATCTTCCAAGCTTTGGTGATCATTCATTTGATCTCCACCAATATCAAAAGATAATAGACTTTCCTTTTTGCTGGAACCAATTTTGCTCTATCAACTATTGAGACAACAACATACTGTCTCTCCCGTATCGACGAATGCATCACGTAAACTTTTCCCGAAAAGAAATCTTTTAGCAGCTTATCGTTACTATTGATCGCATTACGATCCATGGTTGACACCACAATGGAATTTCTACTACACATCGAGGCGTAACCATGTACCGACAGTACGTACATTCACTATCGGATCCCACACGTAATGCACGATACCATAAATTGCATGAATCACAGAGTTAATGATGTACCGAGATCGGAATTTCCTTCCATAATAGCTAACCTATTTCAAACTTTGCAGTTATCATCATCCAAGCAAATGACTGCATTCTTATTAATGTAGTATGATGGATGTTATTCTCACTTTCAAGTGAACCAGTCATCATTATCTTTGAGGAATGAATCATCTTTAACTTTGTTGTTTCCAAGTGGTATCATATGCACAAGTGGTTAACTAAAACTTATTCTGGTAGAGTGGGCAATGATTAGTAATGCATACACAGCAGAACTAGTGATGACAAGTAATCCAGAGCTTTCACTATATTTGCCTTCAGCTGAGGGAACAAATCAACAGCTTAAAATTTATCCCCGTACACACATTCTCTGTGCCACGTTATTCAATTCTTGAATTGTCTGTCCCGCATTGGTTTCCTTACGGTGTCACCTCGTGACATTGATGATTAAAGCTAATTCTTAAAGTTGCACAGTTCCAATGAATTTCACCAAGAGTTTTGAACTAATGCATGCTCAAGATTATTTCAAATATATTGCTAGGTAATATCAAGAAATCTAATGTAAACATTTGTTCATTGAACTTCCTAGTAATCAACAACTTATTACCGTAAGCAACTATCACCTGAAAAATCTTTGATAAACTATGTTTTCGATCCTAACGACTTTGACCTGTTTGTAACTAGTGTCTATAAGAAAAGTTACGATCTATTCTTTTGATAATTTCTTTGATTTTCAATGTATTACCATGCAGCATTCCATGTAAGGACATCTACGCAACTTGAATCATGACTATGTTAAAATAACATTTTCATCTATGGATAACTTTCCTACATGTAAAGTTTGCAGGTATTTCAATCGGCAATAACTTTCCCACATTTATTCCACTAGTCTTAGTTTCTAATTCAAGGATTTGTTCAAGCATGTGCCATTTAAAGAAAATTGGGTGTTTCATAACAGATAACTTGAATCAGATATGTTCGAGACTCATTTATGATTATCTGATCGCTACAGAGGCACAATTTACAGGACAATGGGTGAAAGTATTATGCAGATTTTGTTTATCAAAGAAACTGGGTTTTTGATTTGAATTTGCTTATCAATACTTCAATTCAGATGTTATAAGACTTGTTTATACAACCTAATTAATCGATTAATCAACTAATTATCTATTAATTTCATTTTTCCTATTGGGTTTGAAAACAGCTATAATGAATTAATCGATTGGTTTATAAAAGAATCGATTAGTTTGGTATAGAATGTGATCAATAAAATGACACCGAATTTAAATCGATTAAAACGTAAATTGAATCGATTAATTTTGATACCTAAGTGTTTTTAGTTGATATACAGTTATTATAATCGATTAAAACATTTAAACCAAAATCCTGAGATCAGTTCAATCGATTATTTCGACATTTTAATCGATTAAAATGGTACGGACGATGTTGTTATCTCGTAAGTTATTTTAATCGATTAATATTGTTATATATCAATTAAAACAATTAGTTTAAATACTCGTAACCTGATTTCGCAGCTTCGATCTTCAAGGGATTCCCAGTACTTGTTCCTGCAAAACAAATTAAGAATTGTTCTGTACCCTTTATAATTACTCGGGTCCTGATCAGTGTTATTTGAAAGGAATTAATCTTTGGAACCCATTTCATTCTTCCTTTAGGAATGGCATACTTTTTAATTCTCGCAATATTTAACAGAGTGCCCTATTTTCATACAAGTAAAAGCATTTAATAAATGGAGATGAAACTGCTTTACTATATGCAAAATAATTTTTGAATGCTCTTGTTTTCTTTCCAATAGATGGTGTATAACCTATACCACCACGTTCAATAACTAATTTTTGGGAATTAAGTATCTTATCAAGATTATTTTTTCCTTGTGCCAATTTAGATGAGGTTTTTACTAGATATGATACTTGTTTCGTAACTCGAGACAGCTTTTGCAATCTTCAATATTACACATGCAATCAGTATCATTCTCTAATTCTAACTTTTCATCCTTAGTTTCTTCATCACTTATTTTCTTTTCAAGAAGAATGATCTTGTTTTCTAAAAGCCTATTCATGCTTTTCAATTTTCTATTTTCAGCTTTCTAATTTCTTTGCTACTTGCATGTATTTCAAAGAAAGCATCTTGTAATGAGCTATAGTTCATAGATTCAGAACTTACACTGGTATTTGGTGATTCCGAGTTGACCATCAAGCATATTTCTGGTGCTTCTTCATAGGTCTTTTCAAGAATCTTCCACATTTGTGCAAGCTGCTTGGCAATGTGCAATCTCGAAAAGATCATTTCTGTTAAGGGCGGATAAGATGATATTCTTGGCAATACAATCATCTTGGATTCTCGTTAGCAATATCAATTTCCTGTTCAATAACATTCCAAGCATTTATACTAACAGATTCAATGAAGATTTTCATCCTTATTTTCCAATATAGGTAATCTGCTCCACTCAACAGTGGAGGTCTATCAATGCACGCTCCTCGTAAAATGCCATGGATCGAAGTAACTTGATTAACTTTCAAGCACCTCGCTCGATGCCAATTGTTAGAAAAGTAGTTTTAAATCAAGAGGGGGGTGAATTGATTTTTGAAAGTTTTTCGCAATAAACAGATTATCTAATTCGAAAATTAAGTTTACTAATCAATTCACGAATCACAAAGCAATTAAACAATACAAGCGCAAGCAATCGAATTTAAAGAGAGAAAGGTTAGGAAAGATTTCACCGGTAATTTTATACTCGGTTCACCCAATACCAGTGGCTACGTCCAGATCTCCACTAAATTCCAGCTGGGTTCCACTAGAATAGATGTTTTACAGACTCAACAATCTTACACCTACTCTAACACCAGAACCAATTTCCAGCTTCCGACTTTAACCTTTCCACCAAGAACCAAATTCCAGTTCTTGGAAACCTCTCGCAACCAAATTCCAACAGCAGAGAACCCAAGACCCAAATTCCAGCACCAAACCTTTCACCAAGAACCAAATTCCAGTCTTGAAAACCTCTACAACCAAATTCCAGCTAGAGAAACCAGTGCCCAAATTCCAGCACCAACAGACAAGAACCAAATTCCAGCTCGCACTTAACCTCTCCACCAAGAACCAAATTCCAGCTCTTGAAACTTCTACAACCACCTTCCAACTGCAGAAAACTTGTACCCAAATTCCAGTGTACAACACAATACAAAGTAATGAAAAAGAATTTACAAAGAAGAGACTTAGAAAGCTCAAACCGGATTACTCTAATCCACAGTAAGTTTCTTCTTCAAAGAATGCAATATGCCTCAAGAAAGATTTCAAAAAGAACTTCACAAAACAGTTGTAATTCTTTCTTGGAAAAAGGATGCTAACGAGTTGCTTGAATTGATTGCTTTGGATGTGTAAAACCGATGTTCAATCTCTGTTTAAAAGTTTCAAGCAAAACTGTTTTTAAAGAGAATTTTCAAATCTGCCGCATTAATTAATCTGTTGAAAGTTTGTTTTAATCTGTTGAAATAGCCGTTATAATCTGTTAAAAGTCCTTTCAACCCATTAATGCGTTCTTGTTTCTTTAACGTAATGGTTTTAGTTGATACAACCATGTTTATATCAGTTAAAACATTTTTACAAACATTTTCAAAGTAGTAATTCAATCGATTGATTCGCGTATTAATCGATTGATTTGCTTAAAAACCTTCTTATAAAACTTTCCAAGTTATTTTAGTCGATATAAAGTCGTTTTAATCGATTAAAAACCTGCACATATATTTTTCTAAGTTGTTTTAATCGATTGAAAGTTCGCTTTTAATCGATTGAAACTCGTACAAAGATTTTCCAAGTCATTTTAATCGATTGAAATTCGCTTTAATCGATTGAAATAAGTCTGATCGGTCATAATTCAATTCTGATCGATCATAACCAACTCGATCGGTCATAATTTCATTCTGATCGATCATCCTGACTTCAAAGTGGTTTTAATCGATTAAAACGTGTTTTAATCGATTAAAATAAATCTGATCGCTCATATTTAAAGTCTGATCGATTATATTTCATTCTGACCTGTCATATTCGAATTCTAATCGGTCATAAAGGGTTTTAATCGATTAAAAGAAGTTTGTATCGATTAAAATACTGTAAAAACACTTCTTTAAACATTCTAAGTGATTTTAATTGTTTCTTTCAAAACTATATCGCTTAAAAACATTGTTAAGAAAGTTCTTTGTCAAAATGCTTTTGTTTTGATTTGTTAAAAACTATTTTTGAGGCATTTTGCAAATTGAGTGAAGAAGCTTTATGCAGTGGAAAAGGTAAAGTGGTTTTACCTAAGCTTTCGTTAAGACACACTAAGTCTTCAGCTCCATTCTTCGAGTGACTTGTTTGATCGTTGCAGAGTTGACCTTTGACTTTATCTTTGACTTCATCAAATCACTGAGATCTTTGCTAGGATCACTTTCAGCCTCCCCTATTTGATGAAGACAAACACCATTTTGAAAAAACAAACTCTCGCAAAATAAGTCACTTGATAATGCAGTTAAGTGAGAAATATAAAAATGTATTTAATGTTCTATTTCTCCCACTAAAACTTATTTCTCCCCCTAAAATGTTGCTCTTAAATTTATCTTAAAGTGATGCAACTATTTCTCCCCTTTTGACTTCATCAAAAATAGGGAATAGAAGAGAAAGAATAAAATGTAAGGTTTCGAAAATATGCTCAAGTTTTTGAAAATACAAAGTGAATCAATATTTCACTCATGAAAAGAATCAATTAAAGTTGATTCAAGCTTATCTCCATTAACACGTTTGTAATGAATACAATTAACACGTGTAAAGATAAGGGAATCACGCTTTAGTAGCATGTTACGTGAACAACCATTAACTAAAGCCTTTAATCTTTCTTTTCGTAATAAAAATCGATTAAAAACAGAGCATAATCGGTTAAAATGTTCTTGGTAAATGATTTTAATCGATTGAAAGAAAGGTTTAATCGATTAAAACATTTAAGATTTTGAAAACATGAAATTTTAGTAAAAACAATCGATTATTTCGATTTTAAATCGATTAAAACAAGAATGAAAACTGTTGTTTAAGTTTATTTAACCGATTAAAAGGTGTTGTTATTGATTAAAACAATCAGATTTTGAAAACCATGATAGTAATGTTTAATGCATATTATATGTAATCTACTGATCATGTTATGAAGGATTGTTTAACAATTACTAACAACTATATTGATTAAATCTTAGCTAATAGATCCATCAATAATAAAATCTTATATTAGCTAAAGATCTCATGGATCTATTTAAATTCTATGCTAGATTTAATCTCGATTAGACCCTAAATCATATCAATCAAGGTTAAGGCAAATGTTCCTGGTATAACACCAGCATAATATTACAATCACATGCAAAAAATATAAAGATAGAAATAAGCGGTAAGATAAAGATGATGATGTAGAATTAGTCATCCCAATTCCCCTGATTAAGCTGCAAATCTTCCGAGTTTGGTGATCATTCATTTGATCTCCACCAATATCAAAAGATAATAGACTTTCCTTTTCGCTGGAACCAATTTTGCTCTATCAACTATTTGAGACAACAACACTGTCTCTCCTCAGTATCGACGAATGTACACGTAAACTTTTCCTCGAAAAGAAATCTTTTAGCAGTTCATCGTTACTATTGATCGCATTACAGTCCATGGTTGACACCACAATGGAATTTCTACTACACATCGAGGCGTAACCATGTACTCGACGGACGTACATTCACTATCAGATCCCACACGTAATGCACGATACCATAAATTGCATGAATCACAGTGTTAATGATGTACCGAGATCGGAATTTCCTTCCATAATAGCTAACCTATTTCAAACCTTGCAGTTATCATCATCCAAGCAAATGACTCGCATTCTTATTAATGTAGTATGATGGGTGTTATTCTCACTTTCAGTGAACCAGTCATCATTATCTTTGAGGAATGAATCATCTTTAACTTTGTTGTTTCCAAGTGGTATCATATGCACAAGTGGTTAACTAAAACTTATTCTGGTAGAGTGGGCAATGATTAGTAATGCATACACAGAGAACTAGTGATGACAATGAATCCAGAGCTTTCACTATATTTGCCTTCAGCGAGGGAACAAATCAACAGCTTTAAAATTTATCCCCGTACACACATTCTCTCGTGCCACGTTATTCAATTCTTGAATTGTCGTCCCAGATTGGTTTCCTTACGGTGTCACCTCGTGACATTGATGATTAAAGCTAATTCTTAAAGTTGCACAGTTCCAATGAATTTCACCAAGAGTTTTGAACTAATGCATGCTCAAGATTATTTCAAATATATTGCTAGGTAATATCAAGAAATCTAATGTAAACATTTGTTCATTGAACTTCCTAGTAATCAACAACTTATTACCGAAGCAACTAACACTCGAAAAATCTCTGATAAACTATGTTTTCAGATCCTAACAACTTGACCTCGTTTGTAACTAGTGTCTATAAGAAAAGTTACGATCTATTCTTTTGATAATTTCTTTGATTTTCAATGTATTACCATGCAGACATTCCATGTAAGGACATCTACAGACTTGAATCATGACTATGTTAAAATAACATTTTCATCTATGGATAACTTTCCTACATGTAAAGTTTGCAGTATTTCAATCGGCAATAACTTTCCCACATTTATTCCACTAGTCTTAGTTTCTAATTCAAGGATTTGTTCAAGCATGTGCCATTTAAAGAAAATTGGGTGTTTCATAACGTATAACTTGAATCAGATATGTTCGAGACTCATTTATGATTATCTGATCGCTACGGAGGCACAATTTACGGGACAGTGGGTGAAAGTATTATGCAGATTTTGTTTATCAAAGAAACTGGGTTTTTGATTTGAATTTGTCTATCAATACTTCAATTAGATGTTATAAGATCTTGTTTATACAACCTAATTAATCGATTAATCAACTAATTATCTATTAATTTCATTTTTCCTATTGGGTTTGAAAACGATTACAATGAATTAATCGATTGGTTTATAAAAGAATCGATTAGTTTGGTATAGAATGTGATCAATAAAATGACACCAGAATTTAAACCGATTAAAACGTAAATTGAATCGATTAATTTTGATACCTAAGTGTTTTTAGTTGATATACAGTTATTATAATCGATTAAAACATTTAAACCAAAATCCTGAGATCAGTTCAATCGATTATTTCGACATTTTAATCGATTAAAATGGTACGGACGATGTACTGTTATCTCGTAAGTTATTTTAATCGATTAATATTGTTATATATCAATTAAAACAATTAGTTTAAATACTCGTAACCTGATTTCGCAGCTTCCGATCTTCAAGGGATTCCCAGACTTGTTCCTGCAAAACAAATTAAGAATTGTTCCGGTACCCTTTATAATTACTCGGGTCCTGATCAGAGTTATTTGAAAGGAATTAATCTTTGGAACCCATTTCATTCTTCCTTTAGGAATGGCATACTTCTTAATTCTGCAATATTTAACAGAGTGCCCCTTTTTCATACAAGTAAAAGCATTTAATAAATGGAGATGAAACTGTTTTACTATATGCAAAATAATTTTTGAAAGCTCTTGTTTTCTTTCCAATAGATGGTGTATAACCTATGCCACCACGTTCAATAACTAATTTTTGGGAATTAAGTATCTTATCAAGATTATTTTTTCCTTGTGCCAATTTAGATGAGGTTTTTACTAGATATGATACTTGTTTCCGTAACTTCGTGACAGTTTTTGCAATCTTCAATATTACACATGCAATCAGTATCATTCTCTAATTCTAACTTTTATCCTTAGTTTCTTCATCACTTATTTTCTTTTCAAGAAGAATGATCTTGTTTTCTAAAAGCCTATTCATGCTTTTCAATTTTCTATTTTCAGCTTCTAATTTCTTTGCTACTGCATGTATTTCAAGAAAAGCATCTTGTAATGAGCTATAGTTCATAGATTCAGTAACTTACACTGGTATTTGGTGATTCCGAGTTGACCATCAAGCATATTTCTGGTGCTTCTTCATAGGTCTTTTCAAGAATCTTCCACATTTGTGCAGCTGTTTGGCAATGTGCAATCCCGAAAAGATCATTTTTGTTAAGGGCGGATAAGATGATATTCTTGGCAATACAATCATCTTGGATTCTCGTTAGCAATATCAATTTCTGTTCAATAACATTCCAAGCATTTATACTAACAGATTCAATGAAGATTTTCATCCTTATTTTCCAATATAGGTAATCTGCTCCACTCAACAGTGGAGGTCTATCAATGCATGCTCCCTCGTAGAAAATGCCATGGATCGAAGTAACTTGATTAACTTTCAAGCACCTCGCTCCGATGCCAATTGTTAGAAAAGTAGTTTTAAATCAAGAGGGGGGTGAATTGATTTTTGAAAGTTTTTCGCAATAAACGGATTATCTAATTCGAAAATTAAGTTTACTAATCAATTCACGAATCACAAAGCAATTAAACAATACAAGCGCAAAGAATCGAATTTAAAGAGAGAAAGGTTAGGAAAGATTTCACCTAGTAATTTTATACTCGGTTCACCCAATACCAGGGCTACGTCCAGCTCTCCAGCCAAATTCCAGCTGGGTTCCACTAGAATAGATGTTTTACAGACTCAACAATCTTACACCTACTCTAACACCGGAACCAATTTCCAGCTTCCGACTTTAACCTTTCCACCAAGAACCAAATTCCAGTTCTTGGAAACCTCTCGCAACCAAATTCCAACCAGCAGAGAACCCAAGTACCCAAATTCCAGGCACCAAACCTTTCACCAAGAACCAAATTCCAGTTCTTGAAAACCTCTACAACCAAATTCCAGATCAGAGAAACCAATGCCCAAATTCCAGGCACCAAACAATACAAGAACCAAATTCCAGCTTCGCACTTAACCTCTCCACCAAGAACCAAATTCCAGTTCTTGGAAACTTCTACAACCACCTTCCAGTACAGAAAACTTGTACCCAAATTCCAGTGTACAACACAATACAAAGTAATGAAAAAGAATTTACAAAGAAGAGACTTAGAAAGCTCAAACCGGATTACTCTAATCCACAAGTAAGTTTCTTCTTCAAAGAATGCAATATGCCTCAAGAAAGATTTCAAAAGAACTTCACAAAACAGTTGTAATTCTTTCTTGGAAAAAGGATGCTAACAGCTTGCTTGAATTGATTGCTTTGGATGTGTAAAACTGATGTTCAATCTCTGTTTAAAAGTTTCAAGCAAAACTGTTTTTAAAGAGAATTTTCAAATCAGCTGCATTAATTAATCTGTTGAAAGTTTGTTTTAATCTGTTGAAATAGCCGTTATAATCTAGTTAAAAGTCCTTTCAACCCATTAATGCGTTCTTGTTTCTTTAACAGAATGGTTTTAGTTGATACAACCATGTTTATATCAGTTAAAACATTTTTACAAACATTTTCAAAGTAGTAATTCAATCGATTGATTCGCGTATTAATCGATTGATTTGCTTAAAAACCTTCTTATAAAACTTTCCAAGTTATTTTAGCTGATATAAAGTCGTTTTAATCGATTAAAAACCTGCACATATATTTTTCTAAGTTGTTTTAATCGATTGAAAGTTCGTTTTAATCGATTGAAACTCGTACAAAGATTTTCCAAGTCATTTTAATCGATTGAAATTCGTTTTAATCGATTGAAATAAGTCTGATCGGTCATAATTCAATTCTGATCGATCATAACCAACTCTGATCGGTCATAATTTCATTCTGATCGATCATCCTGACTTCAAAGTGGTTTTAATCGATTAAAACGTGTTTTAATCGATTAAAATAAATCTGATCGCTCATTTTTAAAGTCTGATCGATTATATTTCATTCTGACCTGTCATATTCGAATTCTAATCGGTCATAAAGGGTTTTAATCGATTAAAAGAAGTTTGTATCGATTAAAATACTGTAAAAACACTTCTTTAAGCATTCTAAGTGATTTTAATTGTTTCTTTTAAAACTATATCAGCTTAAAAACATTGTTAAGAAAGTTCTTTGTCAAAATGCTTTTGTTTGATTTGTTAAAAACTATTTTTGAGGCATTTTGCAAATTGAGTGAAGAAGCTTCATGCAGTGGAAAAGGTAAAGTGGTTTTACCTAAGCTTTCGTTAAGACACACTAAGTCTTCAGCTCCATTCTTCCGAGTGACTTGTTTGACTCGTTGCAGAAGTTGACCTTTGACTTTATCTTTGACTTCATCAAATCACTGAGATCTTTGCTAGTATCACTTTCAGTCTCCCCCTATTTGATGAAGACAAACACCATTTTGAAAAAACAAACTCTGCAAAAGAAGTCACTTGATAATGCGGTTAAGTGAGAAATATAAAAATGTATTTAATGTTCTATTTCTCCCACTAAAACTTATTTCTCCCCCTAAAATGTTGCTCTTAAATTTATCTTAAAGTGATGCAACTATTTCTCCCCTTTTGACTTCATCAAAAATAGGGAATAGAAGAGAAAAAAATGTAAGGTTTCGAAAATATGCTCAAGTTTTTGAAAATACAAAGTAAATCAATATTTCACTCATGAAAAGAATCAATTAAAGTTGATTCAAGCTTATCTCCATTAACACGTTTGTAATGAATACAATTAACACGTGTAAAGATAAGGGAATCACGCTTTAGTAGCATGTTACGAGAACGACCATTAACTAAAGCCTTTAATCCTCTTTTTCGAATAAAAATCGATTAAAAACAGAGCATAATCGATTTAAAATGTTCTTGGCAAATGATTTTAATCGATTGAAAGAAAGGTTTAATCGATTAAAACATTTAAGATTTTGAAAACATGAATTTTTAGTAAAAACAATCGATTATTTCGACTTTAAATCGATTAAAACAGTAATGAAAACTGTTGTTTAAGTTTATTTAACCGATTAAAAGGTGTTTTTATTGACTAAAACAACCAGATTTTGAAAACCATGATATATCTGATGCTAATCTTTTATATGTAATCTATTGGATATGTTGTGAATCGATTGTCTAGATTACTATCAACTATATTGATTGTCTTTTTACTAACAGATTTAACAATATCAGATTTTAGATTCTTAGGGATCTATGATCTACTTCTATCTATGCCAGTTTAATCTCAATTAGACCCTAAATCATATCAATCAAGGTTAAGGCAAATGTACCTGTATAACACCGCATAATATTACGATCCAAGCAAAAAATATAAAGATAGAAATAAGCGAGAAGATAAAGATGATGATGTAGATTAGTCATCCCAATTCCCTGATTAAGCTGCAAATCTTCCAGTTTGGTGATCATTCATTTGATCTCCACCAATATCAAAAGATAATAGACTTTCCTTTTTGCTGGAACCAATTTTGCTCTATCAACTATTGAGACAACAACGATTGTCTCTCTCAGTATCAGCAATGCACACGAAACTTTTCCTGAAAAGAAATCTTTTAGCAGTTCATCGTTACTATTGATCTGCATTACAGTCCATGGTTGACACCACAATGGAATTTCTACTACACATCGAGGCGAGAACCATGTACCGACAGACGTACATTCACAATCAGATCCCACACGGAATGCACGATACCATAAATTGCATGAATCACGGGTTAATGATGTACCGAGATCTGAATTTCCTTCCATAATAGCTAACCTATTTCAAACTTTGCAGATCATCATCATCCAAGCGAATGACTGCATTCTTATTAATGTAGTATGATGGATGTTATTCTCACTTTCAGTGAACCAGTCATCATTATCTTTGAGGAATGAATCATCTTTAACTTTGTTGTTTCCAAGTGGTATCATATGCACAAGTGGTTAACTAAAACTTATTCTGGTAGAGTGGGCAATGATTAGTAATGCATACACAGCAGAACTAGTGATGACAAGTAATCCGAAGCTTTCACTATATTTGCCTTCGACGAGGGAACAAATCAACAGTTTAAAATTTATCCCTGTACACACATTCTCTGTGCCACGTTATTCAATTCTTGAATTGCTGTCCCAGATTGGTTTCCTTACAGTGTCACCTCGTGACATTGATGATTAAAGCTAATTCTTAAAGTTGCACAGTTCCAATGAATTTCACCAAGAGTTTTGAACTAATGCATGCTCAAGATTATTTCAAATATATTGCTAGGTAATATCAAGAAATCTAATGTAAACATTTGTTCATTGAACTTCCTAGTAATCAACAATTTATTACCAGAAGCAACTAACACTGAAAAATCTCTGATAAACTATGTTTTCAGTCCTAACAGCTTGACCTGTTTGTAACTAGTGTCTATAAGAAAAGTTACAGTCTATTCTTTTGATAATTTCCTTGATTTTCAGTGTATTACCATGCAGCATTCCATGTAAGGACATCTACAGCTTGAATCATGACTATGTTAAAATAACATTTTCATCTATGGATAACTTTTCTACATGTAAAGTTTGCAGTATTTCAATCGGCAATAACTTTCCCACATTTATTCCACTAGTCTTAGTTTCTAATTCAAGGATTTGTTCAGCATGTGCCATTTAAAGGAAATTGGGTGTTTCATAACAGATAACTTGAATCAGATATGTCCGAGACTCATTTATGATTATCTGATCGCTACAGAGGCACAATTTACAGGACAGTGGGTGAAAGTATTATGCAGATTTTGTTTATCAAAGAAACTGGGTTTTTGACTTGAATTTGTTTATCAATAATCAATTCAATGTTATAAGACTTATTTATACAACCTAATTAATCAATTAATCAACTAATTATCTATTAATTTCATTTTTCCTATTGGGTTTGAAAACAGTTACAGTGAATTAATCGATTGGTTTATAAAAGAATCGATTAGTTTGGTATAGAATGTGATCAATAAAATGACACCAGAATTTAAACCGATTAAAACGTAAATTTCAATCGATTAATTTTGATACCTAAGTGTTTTTAGTTGATATACAGTTATTATAATCGATTAAAACATTTAAACCAAAATTCTGAGTTCAGTTCAATCGATTATTTCGACATTTTAATCGATTAAAATGGTACGGACTGATGTTCTGTTATCTCAGTAAGTTATTTTAATCGATTAATATTGTTATATATCAATTAAAACAATTAGTTTAAATACTCAGAACCTGATTTCGCAGCTCTGATCTTCAAGGGATTCCCAGACTTGTTCCTGCAAAACAAATTAAGAATTGTTCTGGTACCCTTTATAATTACTGGGTCCTGATCAGGTTATTTGAAAGGAATTAATCTTTGGAACCCATTTCATTCTTCCTTTAGGAATGGCATACTTTTTGATTCTCGCAATATTTAACGAGTGCCCCATTTTCATACAGTAAAAGCATTTAATAAATGGAGATGAAACTGTTTTACTATATGCAAAATAATTTTTGAAAGCTCTTGTTTTCTTTCCAATAGATGGTGTATAACCTATGCCACCACGTTCAATAACTAATTTTTGGGAATTAAGTATCTTATCAAGATTATTTTTTCCTTGTGCCAATTTAGATGAGGTTTTTACTAGATATGATACTTGTTTTCGTAACTTCGGGACAGTTTTTGCAATCTTTAATATTACACATGCAATCAGTATCATTCTCTAATTCTAACTTAGTTTCTTCATCGCTTATTTTCTTTTCAAGAAGAATGATCTTGTTTTCTAAAAGCCTATTCATGCTTTTCAATTTTCTATTTTCAGTTTCTAATTTCTTTGCTACTGCATGTATTTCAAGAAAAGCATCTTGTAATGAGCTATAGTTCATAGATTCAGAACTTACACTGGTATTTGGTGATTCCGAGTTGACCATCAAGCATATTTCTGGTGCTTCTTCATAGGTCTTTTCAAGAATCTTCCACATTTGTGCAACTGTTTGGCAATGTGCAATCCTGAAAAGATCATTTTTGTTAAGGGCGGATAAGATGATGTTCTTGGCAATACAATCATCTTGGATTCTCGTTAGCAATATCAATTTCCTGTTCAATAACATTCCAAGCATTTATACTAACAGATTCAATGAAGATTTTCATCCTTATTTTCCAATATAGGTAATCTGTTCCACTTAACAAGTGGAGGTCTATCAATGCACGCTCCTCGGAAAATGCCATGGATCGAAGTAACTTGATTAACTTTCAAGCACCTCGCTCCGATGCCAATTGTTAGAAAAGTAGTTTTAAATCAAGAGGGGGGTGAATTGATTTTTGAAAGTTTTTCGCAATAAACAGATTATCTAATTCGAAAATTAAGTTTACTAATCAATTCACGAATCACAAAGCAATTAAACAATACAAGCGCAAGAATCGAATTTAAAGAGAGAAAGGTTAGGAAAGATTTCACCGGTAATTTTATACCTGGTTCACCCAATACCAGGGCTACGTCCAGTCTCCAGCCAAATTCCAGCTGGGTTCCACTAGAATAGATGTTTTACAGACTCAACAATCTTACACCTACTCTAACACCGGAACCAATTTCCAGCTTCCGACTTTAACCTTTCCACCAAGAACCAAATTCCAGTTCTTGGAAACCTCTGCAACCAAATTCCAGCCACAGAGAACCCAAGTACCCAAATTCCAGTGCACCAAACCTTTCACCAAGAACCAAATTCCAGTTCTTGAAAACCTCTACAACCAAATTCCAGCTGCAGAGAAACCAAGTGCCCAAATTCCAGGCACCAAACAAGTACAAGAACCAAATTCCAGCTTCCTGCACTTAACCTCTCCACCAAGAACCAAATTCCAGTTCTTGAAACTTCTACAACCACCTTCCAAATGCAGAAAACTTGTACCCAAATTCCAGGTACAACACAATACAAAGTAATGAAAAAGAATTTACAAAGAAGAGACTTAGAAAGCTCAAACCGGATTACTCTAATCCACAGTAAGTTTCTTCTTCACGGAATGTGATATGCCTCAAGAAAGATTTCAAAAAGAACTTCACAAAACAGTTGTAATTCTTTCTTGGAAAAAGGATGCTAACAGTTGCTTGAATTGATTGCTTTGGATGTGTAAAAACTGATGTTCAATCTCTGTTTAAAAGTTTCAAGCAAAACTGTTTTTAAAGAGAATTTTCAAATCTCGTTGCATTAATTAATCTGTTGAAAGTTTGTTTTAATCTGTTGAAATAGCCGTTATAATCTGTTAAAAGTCCTTTCAACCCATTAATGCGTTCTTGTTTCTTTAACAGAATGGTTTTAGTTGATACAACCATGTTTATATTAGTTAAAACATTTTTACAAACATTTTCAAAGAGTAATTCAATCGATTGATTCGCGTATTAATCGATTGATTTGCTTAAAAACCTTCTTATAAAACTTTCCAAGTTATTTTAGCTGATATAAAGTCGTTTTAATCGATTAAAAACCTGCACGTAATTTTTCTAAGTTGTTTTAATCGGTTGAAATACGTTTTAATCGATTGAAACTCTGTACAAAGATTTTCCAAGTCATTTTAATCGATTGAAATTCGTTTTAATCGATTGAAATAAGTCTGATCGGTCATAATTCAATTCTGATCGATCATAACCAACTCTGATCGGTCATAATTTCATTCTGATCGATCATCCTGACTTCCAAAGTGGTTTTAATCGATTAAAACGTGTTTTAATCGATTAAAATAAATCTGATCGCTCATTTTTAAAGTCTGATCGATTATATTTCATTCTGACCTGTCATATTCGAATTCTAATCGGTCATAAAGGGTTTTAATCGATTAAAAGAAGTTTGTATCGATTAAAATACTGAAAAAACACTTCTTTACGCATTCTAAGTGATTTTAATTGTTTCTTTTAAAACTATATCAGTTAAAAACATTGTTAAGAAAGTTCTTTGTCAAAATGCTTTTGTTTGATTTGTTAAAAACTATTTTTGAGGCATTTTGCAAATTGAGTGAAGAAGCTTCATGCAGTGGAAAAAGGTAAAGTGGTTTTACCTAAGCTTTCTGTTAAGACACACTAAGTCTTCAGCTCCATTCTTCTGAGTGACTTGTTTGACTGTTGCAGAAATGACCTTTGACTTTATCTTTGACTTCACCAAATCACTGAGATCTTTGCTAGTATCACTTTCACTTTTTGCAGGTCAAAATTATCGTTTCTGGAAAGTTAGAATGCAAATCTTTTTAGAGTTTGTTGATAGAGGCATTTGGGACACTATTTTAAACGGTCCCTATATTCCTCTAGTTACTGAGAACGTAGTAGATGTTCCTAAACCTTTTTCTAGATGGACAACAGAGGAAAATAGGAAAGCTCAATTTGACGTTAGGGCTAGAAATATTATTTCATCTACTTTAACCCTTGACGAGTTTTACAGGATCTCTGTTTGTAAAAGTGCTCAAGAGATGTGGGAAATGCTAAGAGTGACCCATGAAGGTACCGACGACGTTAAGAGAGCACGGAAAAATTTCCTAATCCAAGAATATGAGATGTTCCGGATGCAACAAGGCGAAACGATATTTGACGTTCAAAAGCGTTTCACTCATATTGTGAACCATCTCATCGGATTAGGTAAAATTTTTGATGTTGATGAATTAAATGTTAAAATCTTAAATCTTTGGATAGGAAATGGCAACCTAAGGTGACCGCCATCTTGGAGTCACAAAACCTTGCCACAATGTCTATGACGGCGCTCTTTGGAAAGTTGAGAGAGCATGAGCTAGAGCTAGGAAGGCTAAATGATGAGGAAGGTCAATATCAAAAGAAGAACTTAGCCTTCAAAACAGAAATTTCCAAAGGTAAGAATAAAAAGGAAGAAGAAGACTCAGAGAATGAAGAAGAAGAATTGAGTGTTATGATAAAGAAGTTTACAAAATTCATGAAAGCCAAAGGAAGATATCCATTCAAAGGTAAAGGAAAGGTAAGGGAAAATTCATCCGTAAATATCAAATGTTATGGTTGTGGTGAAATAGGACATGTGAAGACCGAATGTCCAAACAAGAAAAATGAAGAAAACAAAGGCAAAAAGTTCTTCAAGAAGAAAGCCTACATTGCTTGGGACAACAGTGATTCAAGTTTGGAATCAAGTGACTCGGAAGTTGAAGCCAATATTTGCTTAATGGCAAATGACAACATATCTTCCGACTTTGAGGTAAGTGATTCCGACTCATCTTCAAGTGATGATGAAAATAATTATGATGAACTGCAAAATGCATATAATGAATTGTTTAGTGCCTTTAAGGATTTGAAAAATGAATATAAAGTTGTGAAAAAGAGTTTAAGTAGATCCGAAAAGGAGTTTGACTCATTAAAAACGAAAATCACATGCTTAGATGAAAAAGAAACCTTAGAAACGAAAATTGTATGCTTAGATGAGAATGATGATAAGAACTTAGCATGTGCATCTTGTAAAGAGTATGAATATGACATAGATATACTTAATCATTTGCTAGATAAAGCCAAAAAGGAGATAAGTGACTTTAAGAAGGATAAAGTTGTTATAGCTCAAAATAGTGTAAATCATCAAGTTCCTTTGAAAAAGCCTAAAATGAAAAATAAAAGAGTATGGGTAGAAAAAGGAACTAGAGCATCTATTGTTAGAAATACATCATATTCAAAAGCTACATCTAAAGCATGTTTTTATTGTATGAAACAAGGTCATACTTCAAATAGATGTAAAATAAAACATTTTGGTGTACCTAAAGGAAAATACATTTGGGTTCCTATTGTTAAATAATTTGTTTGTCTCTAACCCCAAGGACCCAAAAGTTATGGGGACCTAAGTTTACTATGTTCTTGTTTTGTAGGAAACTTCCAAATCAAAGAAGTCTATGTGGTATCTTGATAGTGGATGCTCAAAGCATATGACCGGTGACAAAACGAAATTTGTGAGTTTCAAAGCTAAAGATCAAGGATATGTAACTTATGGGGACAACAACAAAGGAAAAATTCTTGGAATTGGAAATATAGGTGGTGCAAACACTTTGGAGATTAAGGATGTGCTTCTTGTTGATGGGCTAAAGCATAATCTCCTTAGTATAAGTCAACTATGTGACAAAGGATTTAAGGTAATATTTGAAAGTAAATTTTGCACCATACATTTGATAGATTCTGAAAATGTAGCATTAAAAGGCATTAGGCATAATAACATAAACTTGATTGATTTGGATTGTTTACATGATTCTAGTATAACATGCTTAGTTGATAAGGAAGAGAACCCCTGATTATGGCATAAGAGAGCAGCTCATATAAATATGCATCATTTAAATAAATTGATATCAAAAGACTTAGTTGTTGGTTTTCCTAAGTTAAAGTTTGAAAAAGATAGGTTATGTGATGCATGTCAAAAAGGTAAACAAGTAAAATCATCATTTAAATCTAAGAGTGCCATTTCCACATCAAAACCGTTAGAATTATTACATTTAGACTTATTTGGTCCTTCTAGGATAAAAAGCTTTGGTGGAAATTATTATGGTCTTGTGATTGTTGATGATTATTCTAGATATACTTGGACATTTTTCTTAACAATGAAAAGTGAAGATTTTAAGGTCTTTAGGAAGTTTGCAAAGCAAATTCAAAATGAGAAAGACCTAAGAATTAAAGTTTTAAGAAGTGACCATGGTGGTGAGTTTCAAAATGAAAGGTTTGAAAATTATTGTGAGGAAAATGGAATATTACATAATTTTTCTGCTCCTAGGACTCCCCAACAAAATGGTGTAGTTGAAAGGAAAAATAGGTCACTAGAGGAACTTGCTAGAACAATGCTAAATGAATCAAATGTTCCTAAATATTTTTGGGCTGATGCGGTAAGTACTGCATGTTATGTTTTGAATAAAATGCTCATTAGGCCAATTATAAAATCAACTCCCTATGAATTGTTAAATGGTAGAAAGCCTAATGTTGCTCATTTGAAAATATTTGGATGTAAGTGCTTTGTGTTAAATAATGGAAAGGACAACTTAGGAAAATTTGATTCAAAAGCCGATGAAGGCATTTTCATAGGTTATTCATTAACTAGCAAGGCTTATAGGGTGTTTAATAGAAGAACCTTAAATATTGAAGAATCTATACATGTTACTTTTGATGAAATTGTAGACCTTGGGGAAAATCCTCTTGAGTCAAATAAAGAACTTGCAGGTGATGATGAGTACATAAGAGAGGCTCTTGATGAATTGTATTTGGAAGAAAATGAGCCTTCTCAAACACCTGAATTAGCAAAAGAATGGCAATCACCAAGAGGACTTTCAATGGACAATATCATTGGTGATATCTCAAAAGGGGTAAGAACTAGAAATATGACTAATTTCTACATGTCTGTAGCTTTTGTGTCACAGATAGAACCCAAAAATGTTGAGGAAGCACTTAAAGATGACCAATGGTGCATAACTATGCAAGAGGAACTTAACCAATTTGAAAGGAATCAAGTCTGGGAATTAATCCCAAGAGAAGAATCACATCAAGTAATTGGAACTAAATGGGTATTTAGAAATAAACTTGATGAAGATGGAAACATAACAAAGAATAAAGCCAGACTTGTTGCCAAAGGTTACTGTCAGGAGGAAGGTATTGATTATGATGAAATTTATGCTCCTGTTGCCAGATTAGAGGCTATACAACTACTTCTTGCTTATGCATCATTGATGAAATTTAAATTATATCAAATGGATGTTAAGAGTGCATTTTTGAATGGTTTTATTAAAGAAGAAGTATATGTGGAACAACCCCCTGGATTTGAAGATTTTAGTTATCCTAATCATATTTTTAAATTGAAGAAAGCATTATATGGGTTGAAACAAGCTCCTAGGTCTTGGTATGAAACAATCTCCCTATTTGAGATTTCAGCCTGCCCATTAGTTTGGGGGTGGTAAGGTGTAGAGACTTTGTGAACAACCCCATACTTCTTGAGCAAGGCCTGCATGGACCTGTTACAGAAATGGGTGCCTTGATCACTAACAATAGCTCCGGGTACTCCAAATCCGCAAAAGATATTAGATCTAACAATATCCACAACAACCCGAGCATCATTAGTCCTGGTGGCTTTGGCTTCCACCCATTTTGAAACATAATCAACAACAAGGAGAATATAATAAAAACCAAAAGAAACAGGGAAGGGACCCATGAAATCGATACCCCGGACATCAAACACCTCACAAAACAAAGCATGGGTTGTTGGGGCATCTCGCTGTCTCCATGTAAGGGACCCTCCTCGCTCTCTCGACACTCGCTCACAAGTGCTGCAAATTCTCAATGCATCCTTGAAGATGGTGGGCCAATAGAAACCACGAGTCAAGCACCTTGCGAGCTGTCCTTTGAATGCCAAGATGACCACCGGTTGCGAAGAATGACAAAATTGCAGGACCGAGTCAATCTCATGGTCCGGAATGCATCTCCTGGTAACCTGATCACTGCACAACTTCCACAAATACGGGTCATCCCAAATATAATACTTAGCATCGCTCTTAAGTTTATCACAACTCTGGATGCTAAGGGAGGAAAAACAGAAGCTACAAGATAATTAACAATGTTTGCAAACCAAGGTGTTGGAAAAGAAGCAGAAAGTGCAAACAAACCCTCGTCGGGAAAGTCATCCCGGATTGGTGAAGCATCATCAGCACACCTCTCTATTCTGCTCAAATGGTCTGCAACCAAATTTTGTGCTCCACTCCTATCACGGATCTCCAAATCAAATTCTTGGAGCCATAGCATCCACCTGATCAATCGAGGCTTTGACTCAACCTTCTTTAGTAGGTACTTCAAAGTTGCATGGTCAGTGAACACAATAACACGAGAACCAAGCAAATATGATCTAAATTTATCAAGAGCAAACACAATGGCAAGAAGCTCTTTCTCAGTGGTGGTATAGTTTGCTTGGGCAGCATCTAAAGTCCTGGAAGCACAATATATTAGCCGAGGCAGCTTATCAACTCTCTGTGCTAGGACAACCCCCAATGCATAATTAGATGCATCACACATCAACTCAAATGGGACTGTCTAGTCAGGTGCCTGGATGATAGGAGTGGTGGTCAATGCTTCCTTGAGGCAGTCAAATGCCTTTTTGCACCTGTCATCAAATTCAATATCTTTCTGAAGTAGATTGGATAGTGGAAGGGCCTTCTTACTGAAGTCTCTAATGAACTGCCTGTAGAAACCTGCATGGCCAAGAAAAGATTGAACCTCTCGCACGCAAGAGGGGTAAGGCAATTGTGAAATGACAAAGATTTTTGCAGGATCCACTTCTATGCCCTTACTAGAAATAATATGCCCTAAAACTATACCCTGTTCTACCATGAAGTGACATTTTTCAAAATTCAGAACAAGATTAGTTTCAATGCATCTATTAAGCACTCTATCCAAATTATCTAAGCATGCATCAAACGAGGATCCATACATAGTGAAATCATCCATAAACACCTCTATACAATTTTCAAGGAAATCTGAAAAGATACTAAGCATACATCGCTAGAAGGTACCAGGGGCATTGCATAGGCCAAAAGGCATTCTCCTATAGGCAAAAGTGCCAAAGGGGCAAGTGAATGTGGTTTTCTCCTGATCCTCAAGAGCAATATGGATCTGAAAATAACCAGAGAAACCATCCAGAAAGAAGTAATGAGATTTACCTACAAGACACTCAAGCATCTGGTCAATGAAAGGCAGTGGAAAATGATCCTTCCGTGTTGCTTGATTGAGCCTTCGGTAGTCGAACAAACCCTCCAACTATTTTGTATTCTGGTGGGAATGAGCTCATCCCTCTCATTCTTCACAACAGTGAGGCCTGTCTTCTTGGGGACCACCTGGACTGGACTCACCCACTGACTATCTGATATAGGATAGATGATCCTAGCCTGAAGAAGCTTGGTCACCTCCTTCTTCACAACATCCAAAATCACGGGGTTGAGTCGTCTTTGTGGTCTGTCTCACCTGGTTTGGCTCCATCCTCCAATAATATCCTATGCATGCATGTGGATGGGCTGATACCAGGAATGTCCGCCAGGGTCCAGCCGATGGCTTTCTTATGCCTTTTCAGAACATGCAACAGTTTCTCCTCTTGAACAACATCAAGGGAGGTGGAAATGATCACTGGAAACTTCTCATCATCGTCCAAATAAGTGTACTTGAGGTTTTTTTGGTAAAGTCTTTAGTTCTGGAGTGGGTGCTGGCTGAACAGAAGGAACTAGAGAGGGAAGAAGAATGGGTTCCACATCCTGTACCTAAACCTGCAAGTCAGATTCATGTATACTTCCTGCAACATGGTTAGTGCATTCTGACTCTAAAGAACTTATATCCATAGGAGGTACAACACCCAAAACATCAGACATATGATCAGATTTAAATTCAGAATATAACTCAAGATTAGAATGAAGATCAATGTCAATATCAAAATCAGATTTGGATTCGGTGCAAGCAAAAGAAGTATATAGATCAGAAAGAAAACAATGTTTCCTAGCATGTAAGGAATGAAAATCAGAAACATACTCATCAATAACATCATCAATGATCTCAACACGAAAAACATAATCACACTCAGATGGATGTTTCATGGCATCCAGAATATTGAAATGGACAATAATATCACCAAATTCCATGGACAATGTACCATCATACACATCAATCTTGGTTCGGGCTGTTTTCAAAAATGGTCTGCCTAAAATGATTGGGACAGATCCATGGGAGAATCCCTCCTCCATATTAAGCACATAGAAATCAGCAGGAAAAATGAGTTCACCAACCCGAACTAAGACATCCTTAATGAAACCTGTAGAGTTGGCTACACTCCTATTTTCCAGTTGTATCACCACACCCGTAGGTTGCAGAGGTCCAAGAGATAAAGAATTAAAAATGGACAAAGGCATAACATTAATTGAAGCACCCAAATCAAGCATGGCATTCTCAAATTTATTATTGCTGAAAGTGATGAAGATCTTATTCAATTACTTTGGCAAAGATCTTGTTGATTTGATGAAGTAAAAAATGAAGTCAAAGGCTACTTTGTGGCAGTCAAAGGTCACTTAGATAAAAGGGTAGTGGGATTAGTGAGTCTGCATCTCTACTTAGGTATAATCATTTTTATCTCTCTGTTGCATGAGGTTTCTTCATTTAAAAGATTTTGCAAATGCCTCTAAAAAATGTTTAAACGGTTAAAAACAAAGTATTTTGATAAAAGGTTTTTTAATTAGTTATTTTAACTAATAGCATATAAGATTTATCAACTAAAATGTTCTTAACACTTTTGTAACAGGTTTTTAACTGATATGTTTTCGAAATAATCGATTGTTTTCATTAGAAGGATTTTTGAAAACCTTCTGCCAGTATTTTAACTAATATAGAATTGATATAATCGATTAAAATGACTTAGAATATTTTGAAAAGTGTTCTGGCAAAATTTTAATCGATACAAACTTGAAATAATCAATTGAAATAACTTGAAGTGTTTTGAAAGTTTTTTTGTCAGTATTTTAATCGATACAAATGCGAAATAATCGATTAAAACAACTAAGAGGTTTTTCCAGAATGTTTTAATCGATTAATACAAGCTTGCTATCAGTTAAAATAACTTAGAAAGTTTTATGAAATCTTTTGGCAGAATTATAATCTATTAAAATGCGTTTCAATCGATTAAAATAACTAAGTGAACTTTTTTCAAAGTGTTTTAATCGATTAAAACAGATTGTTATCGATTAAAATCACTTAGAAAAGTTTATAAGAATGTTTTGCAAGTATTTTAATCGATTGAAAGATGAAAAAATCGATTAAAACAATTTGGAAGATTTTTTACAAAGAGTTTTAATTGATATAAACGGTGTCGTATCAGTTAAAACAAATCTAGAAAATAATCAAGAACTTTTTAACAGATTAAAAGAAGTTTTAACAGATTAAAACAAGACTTTTAATAGATTAAAAGATTATTTTAACAGATTAAATAAACCAGCAGTTTTGAAAATCTTCTATATAAACAGAGTTGCTTGAACTTTTTAAAACACATCTTTTAACAATCAATCAAGCAATCATAAGTGCTACTTTCAAGAGAGAATCGCGCTAGTTTTGTGAAGTTCATAAAATTTCTTTCTTGAGGCAAAATTTGCATTCTTTTGGAGAAGAAACTCATACTGCAGAGTTGCATAAATATGGTTTGAGGGTTCTAGTTTCTTCTATTTGTTTCGTTACTTTCTTTACTGTATTGTGGGTGCCTGGAATTGTGGGCACTGGTTTCTGTGGGTGGAATTTGGCTGCAGGGTTGTTCAAGAACTGGAATTTGGTTCTTGGTGAAGGTTTAGGTGCAGGGACTGGAATTTTGGTTCTTGTGGTAGATTGAGTGTGAGATTAAAGTTGTAATCTGTAAAACGTTCAATCTAGTGGAACCCAGCTGGAATTTGGCTGGAAATTGGACGTAGCCCTGGGATTGGGTGAACCAGTATAAATCTTGGTTGTATCTTTCTAGACCTTTCTCTCATTTAATTTTTTCACTGGCTTTATTTTGATTGCTTGCTGTGTGTGATTCAAGAACTGGTCAGAATTCTTAATCTTTGAAATAGATAATTTGTAAATTGCGAAAATCTTTCAAAGATCAATTCACCCCCCCCCCCCTCTTGATCTCAGCCTACATTTCTAACAATTGGTATCAAGAGCAAGGGTCTTGAGAATTATTCAAGTCTTTCGATCCAAATGGCTGGAAATAAATGTTCGGAGGGTGCTTGTATTGATAAACCTCCACTGTTTTGTGGTACAAATTATTTTTTTTGGAAGATTAGGATGAAGATCTTTATTGAATCTGTTGGTATAAATGTTTGGAATGTCATTGAACAGGGAACTTATGTTTTTAACAAAGAATGATCTAGCTTAAATGATTGTGAAAAGAAATTAATCCAAGATGATTGTATTGCTAAGAATATCATCATATCTGCACTTAACAGAAATGATTTTTTCAGGATAGCACATTGTCAAACTGCTGCACAAATGTGGAAAACCCTTGAAATGGCCTATGAAGAAACAACAGAGATATGCTTAATGGTCAATTCGGATTCTCCAATAACTAGTGTAAGTTTTGACTCAACAACTATTATGAATTATAGTTCATTACAAGATGCTTTTTATGAAATGCATGCAGTAGCTAAGAGATTAGAAATTGAAAACAAAAGATTAAAAAGCATGAATAGTTTATTAGAAAACAAGATCACTCTTCTTGAAAAGAAAATAGTTGATGAAGAAACCAAGAATGAAAATTAGGAAATAGGTAATAACTCTGATTGCATGTGTAATGATAAAGATTGTAAAAATTGTCCTGAGTTACAAGAGAAATTAACATATTTAATAAAAACTGCATCTAAACTTGAACAAGGAAAAACTAGTCTTGATATGATACTTGATTCTCAAAAATTGGTTATTGATCGTGGTGGTATAGGTTTTACACCTCCTGTTGGAAAGAAAACTAGAGCATTTAAAAACTATTTTGCATATAGTAAATTTGTTTCCTCTCCACTTATTAAATGTTTTTACTGCATGAAAAAAGGCCATTCTGTGAAATATTGTAGAATTAAGAAATATGCTATTCCTAAAGGTAGAATGAAGTGGATACCCAAAAATTCATTTCAAATAAAATGAGTGGACCCAGTAATTAAAAAGGGGTACCAGAAATATGCCAAATCTATTTTGCAGGAACAAAATCTGGAAGTCCCTGGGTATCAAATCAGCAAATTCTGTTTCTGGATTCATGGACTGAGTATTTTAATTGATATAAAACTATTTTATCGGTTAAAATCACTTACAGAGAATACCATAAAAGTTGTCCGTACAGTTTTAATCGATTGAAATACGAATTAATCAATTAAAATGTTCTCTGGAATCTAGTTTAGCTGTTTTAATCAATTAAAATGGATTTATATCAATTAAAATCATTAAAAGGATAAATTTAACCGACTATTTCTCGTTTAAATCGATTATTATTCTGATATATTTTCTCCAGAACTTGATTAATCGATTGAATATCAAATTAATCAATTAAAATTTTACTTCCAGTGCAGAATTAATTGTTTATATCAATTCTGTATCATTTTGTACTGCAACTATACTAATTTCTCTTTTAGGCAAAACAAACTGAAGATCTTTGGTACCTTGACAGTGGTTGTTCTAAACACATGACAGGTGATATTACAAAATTTTACAACTTAAAACTAAAGAATGGTGGGACTGTTGTCTATGGGGATAATAACAAAGGAAAAATCCTTGGAATAGGTGACATCAAATGCACAGAATCAGGTATTATTAACAATGTACTATATGTTGAGGGTTTAAATCATAATTTGATTAGTATTAGCCAGCTTTGTGATAAAGGACACAAAGTTGTCTTTGGTCAAGATCAATGTCAAATAATCAAATCAGATTCGAGCAGTGCATCGATTCATCGGTAAGAGGATCAACAATATTTACATGTTAGATACTAATTCCGCTAAAAATTGTTGCTTAATCTCTAAAGAGAATGATTCCTGGTTGTGGCATAGGAGGTTAGCTCATATTCATATGAATCATCTTAATAAACTGATTTCTAAAGATCTTGTAGTTGGCTTACCTAAACTTAAGTTTGTGAAAGACAAAGTATGAGATGCATGTCAAAAGGGGAAACAAGTAAGGAATTCTTTTTCACAGAAAAATATTGTTTCAACATCTAGACCTCTTGAACTTTTGCACATGGATCTCTTTGGTCCTTCTAGAACTATGAGTTTAGGAGGAAATCTATATGCACTGGTTATAGTAGATGATTACTCAAGATTTACCTGGACATTATTTTTAAAATTAAAATCTGATACTTTCCATTTGTTTAAGAAATTTGCGAAAAAAATTCAAAATGAAAAAGGCTATTTCATCTCTTGTATTCAAAGTGATCATGGGGGAGAATTTTCAAACGAAAATTTCAATAAATTTTGTGATAAACATGGTATCAAGCATAATTTTTCTGCTCCTAGAACTCCTCAACAGAATGGTGTAGTTGAAAGGAAAAATCATTCTTTTGAAGAGTTAGCTAGGACAATGCTTAATGAGAAAGCATTACCAAAATATTTTTGGGCTGATGTCGTTAGTACTGCTTGCCATGTATTAAACCGTGTTTTAATCAAACCTTTTCTTAAGAAAAATCCCTATGAATTATACAAAGGTAAAAAGCCTAAAATAAACTATTTTAGAGTATTTGGAAGTAAGGTTTTTGTTTTAAACAATGGAAAGGAAAATCTTGGAAAGTTTGATTCCAAATCAGATGAAGGTATCTTCTTGGGATATTCATTGAATAGCCATGCTTATAGAATCTTTAACAAAAGGCTAAATACTGTAGAAGAATTTGTTCATGTTGTATTTGATGAGACTAACCCAAGTATGCAGAATATTTCTGAGTATAGTACAGAAGATGATGTTTTAACTGATAAAATGTATCAGTTAAAACTGCCAGAATCAACAGTTTCTCAAAAACAGGCCGAAGATATCGAAGAATTTGAAGAGCAGCTGCCTAAAGAATGGAAAACTCCAAGAAATCTTTCAATAGACAACATCATTGGTGAAATAAATCAGGGAGTTTCCACTAGAAGATCTTTAAATAAATTTTGCAATCACATGGCATTCGTATCACAAATTGAACCAAAAACCATATCTGATGCATTAAAGGATAATAACTGGATTAATGCTAAGCATGATGAATTAAATCAATTTACAAGAAATGAAGTATGGGAATTAATTCCAAAACCATATAATGCAAATATTGTAGGAACAAAATGGGTTTTTAGGAATAAAATGGATGAAAATGGTATAATTACTAGAAACAAGGCCAGATTAGTTGCTAAAGGGTATAATCAGCAAGAAGGAATTGATTTTGATGAAACATATGCTCCAGTTGCTAGATTAGAAGTTGTTACACTTTTACTTGCTTATGCTTCAATAAAAAGTTTCAGGTTATTTCAAATGGATGTCAAAAGTGCTTTCTTAAATGGCTACTTGAATGAAGAAGTTTTTGTTACACAACCACCTGGTTTTCTAGGTCATATTCATCCAGAATATGTTTATAGATTAAATAAAGCTTTGTATGGTCTCAAACAAGCTCCAAGACAATGGTATGAAAGGTTAAGTAATTTTATCATTTCAAAGGGCTATCAAAGAGGTTTGGTTGATAAAACTTTATTCTTAAAAAAATTGAATAATGATGTAATTCTAGTTCAAGTATACGTTGATGACATCATATTTTGAGCCACTAATGAGTCTTTATGTAAAGATTTTATCAAAGATATGCAGGGAGAATTTGAGATGTCTATGATGGGGGAACTCAACTACTTTCTTGGATTACAAGTTAAACAACTTCAAGAAGGAAGTTTTCTTCATCAATCTAAATACTGCACAAAACTTTTAAAGAAATTTGAGATGGAACATTGTAAAGAAACATCAACACCAATGTCCACAAATTGCTATTTTGATTCTGATGAAAAAGGAAAACCTGTTGATGAAACTAAATATAGAGGGCTTATTGGTTCTTTACTATATCTAACAGCAAGTAGACCTGACATTATGTTTAGTGTTTGTATGTGTGCCAGGTTCCAATCTGCACCAAAAGAATCTCATCTTACTGCTGCAAAAAGAATCCTCAAATATCTCAAAGGAACTTTAAATGTTGGGTTATGGTATCCTGGTGAGTCCAAACTAAATAGAATTGGATACTCTGACTCAGATTTTGCAGGTTGTAAGCTTGATAGGAAAAGCACCAGTGGCACCTATCATCTCCTTGGAAGCAGTCTAATCTCATGGCATAGTAAAAAGCAAACATGTGTTGCTCTTTCTACAGCTGAAGCCAAGTACATTGCAACTGGAAGTTGTTGTGCTCAATCTCTTTGGATCAAATAACAGCTTGAGGATTATGGTTTAATTCTCAGAAAAATTCCTCTCTTATCTGATAATACTAGTGCCATTACGTTAACTAAAAACCCAATTCAACATTCTAGGACAAAACATATAGAAATTAGACATCATTTCATTAGAGATCATGTTTTGAAAGGTGATTGTGAAATTTTCTTTATAGAAACTGAAAAACAACTAACAGATATTTTTACAAAACCTCTTGCTCGTGATCGTTTTTACAAAATCTGCACTGAATTAGGCATTTTAGATGCATCAAACATTACTTAGTTTTTCAAAACTGGTTGTTTAAATCGATAAAACACAAGTTTTAAATCGATTAAAAGCACTTATACATCATTTTTCTCACTGTTTTAATCGATTAAATGTCGATTTAATCGATTAAATCAACTTTTGTTTCAAACTTTCGAAATTCATCATTGTTTTAATCGATTAAAACATTATTTTAATCGATTAAAACTAGTAACAAGATCATTTTAATCGATTTTGTCTTGTTTTTAATCGATTATTACTCTGGAAAGAAAAATTAAAGGCTTTAGTTAATGGTTGTTCTTGTAACATGCTACTAAAGCATGATTCCCTTATCTTTACACGTGTTAATTGTATTCATTACAAACGTGTTAATAAAGATAAGTTTGAATCAACTTTGATTGGTCTTTACATGAGTAAGGCATTTTGTTCAAATCTTTTACTATTTTTCAAAAACAGATACATATCATGCTTAGTTTTGTTCCTCTGTTCCCTATTTTTGATGAAGTCAAAAGGGGGAGAAATAATATTGATTTTCTTTATTTAGGGGGAGTAGCAATATAGGGGGAGAAATGGGAAAATGATTAATTATTGAATACTCACTAATCTATATATTCAAGTGACTTCTTCTGCAGAGTTATTAGTCAAAGAGGTGTTTGTCTTCACCAAATAGGGGGAGACTGAAAGTGATGAAGATCTTATTGAATTACTTTGGCAAAGATCTTGTTGATTTGATGAAGTCAAAGGCTACTTTGTGGTAGTCAAAGGTCACTTAGATAAAAGGGTAGTGGGATTAGTGAGTCTGCATCTCTGCTTAGGTATAATCATTTTTATCTCTCTGCTGCATGAGGTATCTTCATTTAAAAGATTTTGCAAATGCCTCTAAAAAATTTTTAAATGGTTAAAAACAAAGTATTTTGATAAAAAGTTTTTTAATTAGCTATTTTAACTAATAGAATATAAGCTTTATCAACTAAAATGTTCTTAACACTTTTGTAACAGGTTTTTAACAGATATGTTTTCGAAATAATCGATTGTTTTCATTAGAAGGATTTTTGAAAACCTTCTGCCAGTATTTTAACTGATATAGAATTGACATAATCGATTAAAATGACTTAGAATATCTTGAAAAGTGTTCTGGCAGAATTTTAATCGATACAAACTCAAAATAATCGATTGAAATAAGTTGAAGTGTTTTGTCAGTATTTTAATCGATACAAATGTGAAATAATCGATTAAAACAACTAAGAGGTTTTTCCAGAATGTTTTAATCGAGTAATACAAGCTTGCTATTAGTGAAAATAACTTAGAAAGTTTTATGAAATCTTTTGGCAGAATTATAATCGATTAAAATGTGTTTCAATCGATTAAAATAACTAAGTGAACTTTTTTCAAAGTGTTTTAATCGATTAAAACAGATTATTATCAGTTAAAATCACTTAGAAAAGTTTATAAGAATGTTTTGCAATATTTTAATCGATTGAAAGACGAAACAATTGATTAAAACAGGTTTGGAAGATTTTCTACAAAGAGTTTTAATTGATATAAACGATGTCGTATCGGTTAAAACAAATCTGGAAAATAATCAAGAACTTTTTAACAAATTAAAAGAAGTTTTAATAGATTAAAACAAGACTTTTAATAGATTAAAAGATTATTTTAACAGATTAAATAAACCAGCAGCTTTGAAAATCTTCTATATAAATAGAGTTGCTTGAACTTTTTAAAACACATCTTTTAGCAATCAATCAAGCAATCATAAGTGCTACTTTCAAGAGAGAATCGCGCTAATTTTGTGAAGTTCATAGAAGTTCTTTCTTGAGGAAAAATTTGCATTCTTTTGGAGAAGAAACTCATACTGCAGAGTTGCATAAATCTGGTTTGAGCATTCTATTTTCTTCTATTTGTTTCTTTACTTTATTTACTATATTGTGGGTGCCTGGAATTGTGGGCACTGGTTTCTGTGGGTGGAATTTGGCTGTAGGGTTGTTCAAGAACTGGAATTTGGTTCTTGGTGAAGGTTTAGGTGCAGGGACTGGAATTTTGGTTCTTGTGGTAGATTGAGTGTGAGATTAAAGTTGTAATCTGTAAAATGTTCAATCTAGTGGAACCCAGCTGGAATTTGGCTGGAAACTGGACGTAGCCCTGGGATTGGGTGAACCAGTATAAATCTTGGTTGTATCTTTCTAAACCTTTCTCTCATTTAATTCTGTCACTGCCTTTATTTTGATTGCTTGCTGTGTGTGATTCAAGAACTGGTCAGAATTCTTAATCATTGAAATAGATAATCTATAAATTGCAAAAATCTTTCAAAGATCAATTCACCCCCCCCCCCCCTCTTGATCTCAACCTACATTTCTAACAATTGCCAATAATACAAGGTATGTAGAATGTACCTGGGTCCTTACATTTCTCAGGAATGTAAGGAACAGATTTACCTATCAAAGCAGACACATTTCTGTCCATGCTAATTGTCTCACTGCCCTTCATCTTCCTCTTGTGGGTGCACAACTCCTTCAGGAATTTAGCATATCTGCGAATTTGCTTGATGGCATCAAGCAGAGGTATGTTCACCTCAACTTTCCTGAAGGCCTCTAGAATCTCTTTATCGACCTCTTCCATCTTTTTGCTTGGAATTTCTTTGGGAGGGAATGGAAGAGGGATAGGAGGCTGTTGCAGGTCAGAACTGCGACTGGAAGAAGGTCCATCTATATGCAATTTTCGGCTACCAACTGGTTGCTCAGGTGCAGGAACTGAGGCAGCTACAGATGAGGGTGGAGGTGTTGCAGTGGGTATGTCAATCTGTTTCCCTAACCTCAATGTGATGGCACTCACATTCTTAGGATTAACCACAGTCTGTGCAGGGAGCTTGTCTGAATTTTGATTTTGCAATTGATTCACAATAGTAGCTAGTTGACCAATCTGGTTGGTTAAACTCTAAATGGAGGCATCATTTTTCTATTGGTATTGTGTGTTCATCTCAGCCATTTGTTTGACCAATTCCTCTAATGAAGGTGAAGAAGGTTGAGGAGCTGGTGCTTCATTTTGCTTCCTCTGATATTGTTGTTGCATTGGTGGAGGCACATAAGGTCTGCTTGGACCAGCAGAATTCTGAAATGGTGGTGGCAAAGGATTTTGCTGCTGTTGATGCTGCTGAATGGACCATCTCAGATTTGGGTGATTCCTCCACCCTGGATTGTATCTATTGCTTGAGAGGTCAGAATTATGTTGTTGGTTCGGAGCCCTATTATTGAAAATGTTTGCTGCATAAGCTTGTGGAGCTCCATAACCTGTAGACTCATGCAATAATTGGCAGCAATCAGTGGGATGCTCAATTGAAGTACAAATGCCACAAACCCTTGCAGGTGGTGCAGGTCTCTGATTTGCAGCAAGTTGGGAGACTAGGGTGGTGAGGGCATCAATCTTACTTTCTAGCTTCTTCTCCACTAAATCTGATGAACCCACATCATGTACACCTCTATGGACTATGGCATCACTCCTCATGTTAAATTGCTGGGAATTGGATGCCATCTCCCTGAGAGTCCTCTCACGAGGTCCAAAATTGTTTTGCTCACCCATGTTATCAAAATCAAGATTATGTTCAGATGCAGCAGAATGGTCAGATGCAGAAAAATGGTCAGAACTACTTAAACTAATGCTATCTAAATGAACATCATCTAAAGACACGTTCCTAGAATGCCTAACTAGTCTATGAAAGGTCTTATCTATTTCAGGATCAAAGGGTTGTAAAAGGTCAGGATTGCTTCTAGTCATGCACTATATTCAACAATTAATGTATTTCCCAAGAGTTAACAAAAAAATTCCTAAAAAAATCAGTTGTTTACGGGAATGACAACAGTAGACCGTGAACAAGTACACCAAGTAGGTTCCCAGGAAAGAGAGGTGGGTCAATAATGGACACGCTTAAGTACCAAGTCTTTCCTAGTCAGAACCCTCCTAGACATGCACTTTCACACTACCAAGCTATATCCAGAGTTTCCTATGAGAATGGAAATTATAATTTTTTTTAAATAAAGCTAGAAAAACAAAATAGAGATGAAATTGTTTTTTGAATTATTATTTATATTTTTTTATTTTTTTTATTTTTTTTAACCCAAAAGATTTTTAGAACAACAGTGGGCTATCAAAATAGTATTAAGAGAAGTAAGAATGTTAAATTAAATAGAAAATCAAATAAAATATCCAAATAACAAGCAAATCAAATAAAATATTTAAATAACTGAAAATCAAATAAAATATTAAAAACTAGCAATCAAATAAAATATTCAAATAACTGAAAATCAAATAAAATATTTAAATAACTAAAAATCAAATAAAATATTTAAATAACTGAAAATAAAATAAAATATTAAAAACTAACAATCAAATAAAATATTTAAATAACTAAAAATCAAATAAAATATCCAAATAATAGCAAACCAAATAAAATATTAAATAACTGACAATCAAATAAAATATCCAAATAACGAGCAAATCAAATAAAATATTCAAATAACTAACAATCAAATAAAATATTTAAATAACTAAAAATCAAATAAAATATCCAAATAATAGCAAACCAAATAAAATATTAAATAACTGACAATCAAATAAAATAGTATTAAGAGAAGTAAGAATGTTAAATTAAATAGAAAATCAAATAAAATATTCAAATAACTGAAAATCAAATAAAATATTCAAATAACTGAAAATCAAATAAAATATTTAAATAACTAAAAATCAAATAAAATATTAAAAACTAACAATCAAATAAAATATTTAAATAACTAAAAATCAAATAAAATATCCAAATAACAAGCAAACCAAATAAAATATTAAATAACTGAAAATGAGATAAAATATTTAAATAAAATAAAAACAAAAAAAACGAAAACAGAAATAGAAAATAAAAATTGAAAACCTAGACAAAAATCTTGGTCCCAGGCAACGGCGCCAAATTTTATCGATGTCGTACTCGGTCAAATAATTAAAACAGATAAATGTAGTACTAGGAAGCTTTCCTAGGTCGTCTCCCAAAGACCACGAATTTCTATCAAAGCTTATCAATTTTTAAAATTAGAACAGCTTACAAAAAAAGGGGAGTTTTTCAAAATTAAAATATTAGATGAAACAGAACAAAAGCAGATTATAAAAATGCAGATTAAAAACAGATTAAAATGCAATTGATTTCCTGATTCTAATGCAGTGTCACTTATCCTAGATTACGAAATTAATTCAAAATTAACCAACTAAGCGAAGATAAATCCCAAATTATATTCTAATTCAAAATTAATCAACTAAGCGAAGATTAATCTCAAATTAGCTTTAACCCTTGTTCCAATATGAAATTAATCAACTAAGCGATGATTAATCCCAAATTTTCCTTAACCCTTATTCCAACATGAAATTAACCAACTAAGCAAAAATTAACCCCAAATTATCCTTATACAATTAAGCATTGCATACATAACATAATCTCATCTCTAACACAGAATTAAGCAAACTATGATATTAGTTTCGGTTTATTAAGCATAAACAGATTATAATTCAACACTGAGATTAGAAGATGAAGAGTTAAGAGAACAAACAAAATGAAATTGAAGAACAAAACCTCAAAGATCTACTTGCATTCTTCTCAGAAAATCAATACAAAGATTTAGCTGTCCATGGAAAGTTGAAAACGCAATAGAAGAAACATAATTAAAATCTAAACAAGAATTTAAAAATAATGACAGAAAAGTAAACAAACTTGAACATAAATTGTAGAAGATGAAAGGCGGCTGTGTGGTGGTTTCATGGCAGCAGAAAACGAAATTGAACCAAACTTTTAATGAGCCTTGAGTAGTCCAAATTAAAATGCAGAGAAAACCAGCATGAAAACAAATGTGAAACAAAACTACAGTGGCTGCCTCTCTCCTCCTCCTATTGCTCCTCTAAAAATACCAGCCTACCCTAACCCTAGAGTCCCCTAAGAATGGGCCCAAGCTGGCCCACACGGGATTACACATCAAACAAACCCTAGCTGACGTGGCAATCATTAATATGATGTGGAAATAGCAGCTGACATGGCAGGTGACATGGCAGTGACATGGTAGTGATGTGGAAAGTGACATGGCAGGTGACGTGGCAGTTGACATGGAAATGATGTGCAAACTCTCTTCATCTCAATATTAATGTCCATACTTCAAAATTGTTTCACCAAAAATACCTAAAAATAATTAGAAACGAAAATTAGACCAATTAATGCTAAATTAAGCAAAATTTGGAATAATGGCCCAATGAAGCCCAATCAATGAAAATGCACTAATAATAGACAATTAAACACAATGCACCAATTAAGATAAGTACATAAAGATAAGAAAATGCGGGAAAATAATGGCTCATCAGCAGTAAAGGAAAGCGATAAAAGAGAGAATAGAATAAATCTTGAAACTTGAGGATGCTTTTTGGCAATCCCCTCGCTCTACAAAGATGCTCCTCCCTCGACCAAAAATAAGAAAACTCAACTCTCAAGTGTTTAAAAGATCACTCAGATTCTGGAATAATGCTCAGAGTCACCTAGAAGTCTTAGAATACCTTCTAGGTCGAGAGGAGAGTGGGTGAGTGTGTGGAAATGAGGGAAATGAAGTCCTATTTATAGGAAACGCGCCAGGAAGACTAGACGGTCGTCTGATCCATATGGACGGTCGTCCATGGCTCAAATGGGCATGGACGACCATATGATCAACATGGACGATCGTCCATGGCTTAAGATAAGCATGAAAGGTCGTCTAGTTAGCATGGATGACCTTTCATGGCTTTAAAATAAGCATGGACGGTCGTTTGGTCAACCTGGATGGTCGTCCACTGCCTTCTGACGGTATCTCTAATTTTTTTTATTTTCTAAAAACCCTCCTTTTCTTAAAAGGAGCCTAAAAAATGCTACTAGGGGATTAATGAAGCCTTATCCATCTTTGAAACAAAATATTTCTAGACTATTGTTTGACTGGGCAAGATTTGGGGTCTATAGCTGCCCCCTTCACCTGCCAGACTGGCTACTGGTGAATCTGGTGAATGCGCTGTAAGACCGGATGGTGGTTGAAGGAGTTAACCCTATTGTCGGGTCATCTTTCGGATGCTCCCTTGGTGCGGTAGCTGACCCTCTAGACAATGAATGTGAACCTCCAGGATGCTCCTTCGATGCGGTAGCTGACCCCTTGGTTGGCCTTGGGATGCTCCTTTGGTGCGGTAGCTGACCTCGTAGCAGACAAATGGGAAACCTCAGGATGCTCCTTTGATGCGGTAGCTGATCCCTTGGTTGATGAGTGCGAACCCTCATCAGATTTGGTGGCCTTGGGATGCTCCTTTGATGCGGTAGTTGACCCCGTAGTTGACAAATGGGAAACCTCAGGATGCTCCTTTGATGTGGTAGCTGACCCCTTGGTTGATGAGTACGAACCCTCATCAGGTTTGGTGCCTCAGGATGCTCCTTTGATGCAGTAGCTGACCCATTGGCTGACAAGTGGGAAACCTCAGGATGCTCCTTTGATGCGGTAGGTAACCCCTTGGTTGATGAGTACGAACCCTCATTAGGTTTGGTTCCTTAGGATGCTGCTTTGATGCAGTAGCTGACCCTTCGACTAATAAGTGGGAAACCTCAGGATGATCTTTTAATGCGGTGGCTGACCCTTTGGTTGATGAGTACGAAGACTCTATCTTCCGGATGCCCCTTTTGCTGCAGAGGTTGGCCCTTCGGATGGTGAGTGTATATAGACTTTTGTTTTCAGGATGCTCCTATGCTATGGAAGTTGACCCTTCAGAAGGTAAAGGTAGATTGTGTCTTCAGGATAATCTTTTGTTGTGGAGCTGATCCTTCAGACGATGTATGTAAATCCTATCTTTAGGATACTCGCTTACTGTGGAGCTGATCCTTCGGACGATGGATATGAAGATATTGTCTTTAGGATGCTCCTTTGCTACAGAGCTGATCCTTTGATTTTTCTTAGGATGTTTCTTCAATGAGATAGTCGATCCTTTAATTGTTCTCAGGATGCTTCTTCAATGAGATAGTCGATCCTTCGATTTGTAAGACTTGTTTGCAGGATGCTCCTTCGGTGAGGTAGCCAATCTTTTGATTTGCAGGATGCTCCTTTGGTGAGGTAGTCGATCCTTCGACTTGCAGGATGCTCCTTTGGTGAGGTAGTCGATCCTTTGATTGTAAGATTTGTTTTCAGGATGCTCCTTTAGTGAGGTAGTCGATCCTGTTGATGAGTACGAGCCCCCATCTGGTTTGAGTCCTTTCCTTGGACTGATGTGGTAGTGGCTTACTGATCTTGAGAAATTGTTTTTGTCTTTTCTGATGTTAGTCATCCAGCGTGCCAGAGATTATTCTTTTTATTTTTTGTAATAGCCATCCAACTTCTTGGTTGCCGGGGATTTTTGATTTTTAGGCTTTTCTGATAGTCATCCAGCTTTGTTAATCGTTGGGGATTCTTTGATTCATTTTGGATTTTTTCAATAGTCATCCAACTTGTTGATTACTGGGGATTCTTTTGGGATTTTTCGTAGCCACCCGACTTTGTTTGTTGCTAGGGATTTTTGATGGATGCCTCTGAGTAGGCAGATGCTTCATTTGAATGTGAAGACTTTTGGTTATATTTCTTTTCCTCTGAGTAGGCTGATGTTCCACTTGGGGGTGCTGGCTCTTTGCTTGCCAGGTCTTGCTTATGTGCAAGTCAGCGACTCTCTGAGGATGTGAATTTGGAGATTCCCTTTGCAGTAGGCTCACTAGGGATAGGTTTTTCTTTTTGTTGATCCACCGGGGAATTATTTGTCTCCCTGGGGATCTGGTTTTTGATAGCCCTCTGGGGGAATGAAGTCTTGGCTCCTTGATTAATGATCATGAGAGTTGGTTTTGTAAAGCTTTTATTTTGCTGGAGGGGAATGGGATTTTTGATCCCTTGTTTTGGTTGCGTTATTCTCCCTAATGCGACCCACTTGGGGATTTCATTGGTTACTTAAAAATTAGGATTTTTTTTAGTTTCCCATTTTTCCGCGATTTATATTTTTTTTTTCGCGATTTGAAATTTGGCTTCTTTGTGGGGATAATGCATGTGCCTTTTTACTTTTTAGTTTCTTTTATGCACGCAGACTTTTTCTTCTTTTTGGGGATCTGCAGGGGATGAAGTTTTTCTTCTTTTTTTCTTTTTCGTGGCCCACTTAGGGTTTTATTGGCCTTCCTTTGTCATGACCTTTTTTTCTTTTTGGGTTATCCGCTGGGGGTAAAAGGTTTTCTTCTCTTTGAGCCCCTTATTTTCCTTGGGGAATTTGGTGGAGACTTTGCATGAGTGCGATCGATGACTCATGTGGCGGAGACGTTGAGCCTAAATGTAATATTTTTGCTTTGCCTTTGGAGTAGGCAAGGATCCGCTTGGAGATGATCAAGCATTTCCATCGGCTTTTTCTTTGGTGATGCCTTTGGGAGTGCAGAGGTTTGACTCATTGATTATTTGAATGGTGGCCTTTTATGAAGCCTTTATTCTCCATCAGGGAATGTGGTGGAGACTTGAATGAGTATGCTTGCTGACTCATGTGGCCGCGATATTGAGCCTTGGGTAATTTTTGTTTTTCCTCTGGATTAGGCAAGGATCCGCTTAGGGATGACTAAGCCTTTCTATCGAATGTTTTGTTCTGATGATTGTGCCTTCTTTATTGGGTAGAAGGATGGCAGTTAAAGCTTTGGCTTCTAGAACTCTTATTTTTTCTAAGTCGCTTGATTAATGACGATTTGCTCTATTTTCTTGGGGGAGCTTTATTTGGAGATTGGTTCTTGACGATCCTGTTTTTCAATCACAAACATGGAGCCTAGTCTCCTTATATGTATGACTTTTATTTTTTGTTGTTTTCAAATATTTTTATTTTTGATTTTGACAGACTCGTATTGTGCATTACTTGTGTGTGGATGCTCTAAATGCAATCTATCCTTTTATGAGATGCATTTAGAAAAGTGACCGACATTCTCCTACTGGACCTTTGTGATCATGCTGACAGACTCCTTTTTTTTATTTAGCCTTTTCTTTTGCCTAGACCTCCCTTTTGGGGTTTTCGATCTAGCAGGCTACCTTAATTTTTGCCTAAGATATCTTAGCGAGCTTTTTCCTTTTTTACGAGTGCCTTAACTTTTGCTTAAACCACCTTTTGCGGGTTTTCGATCTAGCAGGCTGCCCTAACTTTTGCCTAAGAATCTCCTAGAAGACATTATTCTTTTTTTATTTTTCATTTTTTTTTCTTTTTCAATGCTTCCTTGTTTATGATGCATGATTTGACCTTTGACAAAATGACTCTGCGCATATTTATGATTCATCAATATAGAAGCATTTTGCATAAATTGGTTAAGAGAAATGAAATGAAAGAGAATTTTATTGATATGCATGAGCAAAAAGGTTTATTTCTTCTTCTTTATTTTATAGAAGGATTACAAAGGAATTTAGAAGAATGACTGGCCAAGGTTGGTTATACTGTATGGGCTACAACAATCATGTCTATGATATCTACCCCCTTGTTCTCCTAGTAGCTTCAATTGAGATGCTCAAGCCTGAATTGAAGATTATACAAGGCTGCTTCCTTCTAGAAGGATGTTACCTTAGTCGCCTTTCGATTTTCGACTAAGATAACCATTTCTCTTAGGATTTTTTTCCCTTTCTTCTCTTCTTTTCCCCCTTTTTCTTTTTTTTGAAGCCTCTAGCTTTTGCCTAGAGCGTACCCTAGCGAGGCATGTGGACCCTAACTTTTGCCCAAGATGCCCTTTGTGGGTTTCGTCCTGGCAGGTCATGAGCAATGTCTTCAAGCATAATATTTCTTCACCGTATCAGAATTGATTGGGTGTCGAAGTTCTTTTTCGCTCATGTCGGTGAGGATAAGAGCTCCTCCCGAAGAAGCTCACTTAACCATAAAGAGTCCTGTCATGATTTGCTGCCCATTTCCCACCTTTGTCTTTCTGGGCCGGAAGCAATTGCTTTACCATTAAATTCCCCTTATGGTAAATATGGGGTCAACCTTTTTGTCGCAAGCCCTTTTTTATCTTCTTTTGATAGGCTTGTCCACGACATATGGCGTCCAGCCTTTTTTTCTTTAATTGAGTTAAACTGATAATTTCAGCTTTGGACCTATTCAACTTCTGTCATTTTGCTTTCGTGATAACTTGCAGGGAAAGTATTTTGACCTCTTTTGGAAGTACGACCCCCATGACATATACGAGGGAGAATGTAATAGCTCCTACTGAGGTCTGTACGAAAGTTTCATAACCATGAAGGACAAAGGGCGATATTTCGTGCCAATCATTGTAGGTTTTCACCATCTTTGGGATGATCCTCTTGATGTTCTAATTGGTTGCCTTTACTGCATCATTCATCTTACGTCGGTAGGGAAAGGACTTATGATGTTAAAATCTGAAATAGTTATACTATTTCATGCGTCCTCATGCTCTCTTAATAGTTATACTATCCCTTCCCTGAAGTTATCATGATTTGGGTATTAATGCTTATTTCCTTTTTATCGTTTCCTTGCCCCCAAATCGATGGCCTCGATTTTTTCCTAGTAGGGTTGTATATCCCGAGCTTCCTTTTCTAACAGCCTACACATGTCCGAGGAAACGGTCCCCTCTTCACTGTCTGACTCAGTCCATTCGCCTTCGGCTTTCGGATCCCGCAGAGAGTTATCCATCATAGACATTGAAAGTGATGAAGATCTTATTGAATCATTTGATTAAACAAAGATCTTGTTGATTTGATGAAGACAAAATGAAGTCAAAGGCTATTCTGGTGTAGTCAAAGGTTACTTGGATAAAAGGATAGAGTGGTTAGTGAGTCTGCATCTATACTTAGGTATAATCATTCTTATCTCTCTGCTGCATGAGGTTTCTTCATTTAAAAGATTTTGCAAATGCCTCTAAAATGTGTTTAAACTGTTAAAAACAAAGTAATTTGTTAAATGCCTTTTAAGTAAATTGTTTTAACTGATATTATATGAGCTTTATCAGTTAAAATGTTCTTAACACTTTCGTAACAAGTGTTTAACTAATAGGTTTTCGAAATAATCAATTAAAACCTTTTAAAATATACACTGGAACTATTTTAATTGATATGTCTTCGAAATAATTGATTGTTTTCATTAAAATAGTTTTTAAAAACCTTCTGCCAGTATTTTAACTAATGTAGAATCGAAATAATCGATTAAAATGACTTAAGTTGTTTTGAAAAGTGTTCTGGCAGAATTTTAATCCATACAAACTCGAAATAACTTGAAGTGTTTTGAAAGATGTTCTGTCAATATTTTAAATCGATACAAATGCAAATTAATCGATTAAAACAACTAAGAGATTTTTCCAAAGTATTTTAATGGATTAAAACAAGTCTGTTATCAGTTAAAATGACTTAGAAAGTTTTATGAAACTTTTTGGTAGAATTCTAATCGATTAAAATGCGAATTAATCGATTAAAATAACTAAGAGGATTTTTCCAAAGTGTTTTAATCGATTAAAATAGATTGTTATCAGTTAAAATCACTTAGAAAATTTTATGGAAACATTTGTCAGTATTTTAATCGATTAAAAGACGAAATAATCAATTAAAATAGTTTAAAGGATTTTTTACAAAATGTTTTAATCGATATAAACGTTGTCGTATCAGTTAAAACAAATCTGAAAAATGATCAAGAACATTTTAACAGATTAAAAGAAGTTTTAACAGATTAATTCAAGACTTTTAACAAATTAAAAGATTGTTTTAACAGATTAATTAAACCAGTAGTTTGAAAAATCTTCTATATAAACAGGATTGCTTAAGTCTTTTAAAACACACCTTTGAGCAATCAATCAATCAAACATAAGTGCTACTTTCAAGAAAGAATCGCGCAAGTTTTGTGAAGTTTTTCGTAGCTCTTTCTTGAGGCAAATTTTGCATTCTTTTTGTGAAGAAACTCATTCTGCAGAGCTGCATAAACCTGGTTTGAATGTTCTAGTTTCTTCTCTTTGCTTCTTTACTTTTCTTTACTATATTGTGGGTGTTTGGAAGTGTGGGCAGTGGTTTCTGTGGCTGGAATTTGGCTGCAGGGTTGTTCAAGAACTGGAAGTTGGTTCTTGGTGAAGGTTTAGGTGCAAGGACTGGAATTTTGGTTCTTGTGGTAGATTGGGTGTGTGATTGGAATTGTAATCTATAAAACATTTAATCTAGTGGAACTCAGCTGGAATTGGGCTGGGAACTGGACGTAGCCTTGGGATTGGGTGAACTAGTATAAATCTTGATTGTATCTTTCTAAACCTTTCTCTCTTTAATTCTGTTGTTGCCTGTATTGTGATTGTTTGTTCTGTTTGATTCAAGAATTTGTCAGAACTCTTAATCTTTGAAATAGATAATCTGTAATTTGTGAAAATCTTTCAAATATCAATTCACCCCCCTCTTGATCTCAACCTACTTTTCTAACAATTAGTATCAGAGCAAGGTTCTTGAGATTTATTCAAGTTTTTCGATCCAAATGGCTAGAAATAAATTTTCTGAGGGTGCTTGAATTGATAGACCTCCACTGTTTTGTGGAACAGATTATTCATTTTGGAAGATAAGAATGAAGATCTTTATTAAATCTATTGATATAAGTTTTTGGAATATTATTGAACAAGTTTCCTATGTTTTTAACAGAGAATGGTCTAGTTTAAATGATTGTGAAAAGAAACTAATTCAAGATGATTGTACTAATAAGAATATCATCACATCTGCACTTAACATAAATGAAATTTTTAGGATATCTCATTGTCAAACTGCTACATAGATGTGGAAAACTCTTTAAATAGCTTATGAAGAAGCAATAGAGATATGTTTGATGGTCATTTCGGATTCTCCCATGACCAGTGTAAGTTCTGATTCAACAACTACTATGAATTACAGTTCATTACAAGATGCTTTTTATGAAATGCATGCAGTAGCTAAGAAATTCGAAATTGAAAACAAAAGATTAAAAAGCATGAATAGTTTATTAGAAAACAAAATCACTCTTCTTGAAAAGAAAATTATTAATGAAGAAACTAAGAATGAAAATCTGGAAATAGGTAATAATTGCATGTGTAATGGTAAAGATTTTGAAAATTGTCCTGAGTTACAAAAGAAATTAACATATTTAATAAAAACTGCATCTAAACTTGCACAAGGAAAAACCAGTCTTGATGTTATACTTGATTCTCAAAAGTTGGTTATTGATTGTGGTGGTATTGGTTTTACACCTCTTGTTGGAAAGAAAACTAGAGCATTTAAAAACTATTTTGCATATAGTAAATCTGTTTCGTCACCATTTATTACATGCTTTTATTGTATGAAAAAAGGTCATTCTGTGAAATTTTGTAGAATAAAAAAATATGTTATACCAAGAGGTAGAATGAAGTGGATTCCCAAGAATTCATTTCAAATAACCTGATTGGACCCAATGATTATAAAAAGGGTACCAGATATATGTTAAATATGTTTTGTAGGAACAAAATCTGGAAGTTCTTTGGTACCCAATCAACAAATGTTGTTTTCGGATTCATGGACTGTGTATTTTAATTGATATAAAACTGTTTTAATCGATTAATTCCACTTACTGAGTATAACAGAAAAGTTGTCCGTACAATTTTAATTGATTAAAATATGAATTAATCGATTAAAATGCTCTCAAGATATTTAGTATGATTGTTTTAATCAATTAAAAAGGATTTACATCAGTTAAAATCATTAAAAGGCCAAATTTAATCGATTATTTCTCTATTTAATCGATTATTATTCTGATATGTTCTTTCCAGAACAAGATTAATCGATTCAATAACAAATTAATCGATTAATATTCTGCTTTCAATGCAGAATTAATTGATTGTTTCGATTCTATATCAGTTATACTGTGACTATACTAATTTCTCTTTCAAGCACAACAAACTGAAGATCTCTGGTATCTTGACAACGGCTGTTCTAAACATATGATAGGTGATATTACAAAGTTTTACAATTTAAAACCAAAGAATGGTGGGACTATTGTCTATGGGGATAATAACAAAGGAATAATTCTTGGAATAGGTGACATCAAATGCACATAATCAGGTATTATTAACAATGTATTATATGTTGAGGGTTTAAAACATAATTTGATTAGTATTAGTCACCTGTGTGATAAAGGACACAAAGTTATCTTTGGTAAAGATCAATGTCAAATTTTCAAATCAGATTCAGAACAGGTATTGATCACTGGTAAGAGAATCAACAATATTTACATGTTAGATACTAATTTTGCTAAAAATTGTTGTTTAATTTCTAAAGAGAATGATTCCTGGTTGTGGCATAGGAGGTTAGCTCATATTCATATGAATCACCTTAATAAATTGATTTCTAAAGATCTTGTAATTGGCTTATCTAAACTTAAGTTTGTGAAAGACAAAGTATGTGATGCGTGCAAAAGGGCAAGCAAGTAAAGAATTCCTTTTCGTAGAAAAATATTGTTTCAACATCAAGACCTCTTGAACTTTTGCACATGGATCTCTTTGGTCCTTCTAAAACTATGAGTTTAGGGGGGAATCTATATGCATTGGTTATAGTAGATGATTACTCAAGATTTACCTGGACAATATTTTTAAAATTAAAATATGATACTTTCCATATGTTAAAGAAATTTGCGAAACAATTTCAAAATGAAAAATGCTATTTCATCTCTTGTATTCAAAGTGATCATGGGGGAGAGTTTTCAAATGAAAATTTTAATAAGTTTTGTGATAAACATGGTATTAAGCATAACTTTTCTGCTCCTAGAACTCCTCAACAGAATGGTGTAGTTGAAAGAAAAAATCGTTCTCTTGAAAAATTAGCTAGGACAATGCTTAATGAGAAAACATTACCAAAATATTTTTGGGTTGCCGTTAGTACTACTTGCCATGTATTAAACTGTGTTTTAATCAGACCTCTTTTTAAGAAAACTCCCTATGAATTATACAAAGGTAAAAAGCCTAACATAAACTATTTTAGAGTATTTGGAAGTAAGGTTTTTGTTTTAAACAATGGAAAGGAAAATCTTGGAAAGTTTGATTCCAAATCAGATGAAGGTATCTTCTTGGGTTATTCATTGAATAGCCATGCCTATAGAATCTTTAACAAAAGACTAAATATTGTAGAAGAATCTGTTCATGTTGTCTTTGATGAGACTAACCCAAGTATGCAGAATAATTTTGAGTATAGTACAGAAGATGATGTTTTAATTGATAAAATGTATCAGTTAAAATTTCCAGAATCAACAATTTTTCAAAAACAGGAAGAATCTATTGAAGAATCTGAAGAGCAGTTGCCTAAAGAATGGAAGACTCCAAGAAATCTTTCATAGACAACATCATTGGAGAAATAAATCATGGAGTTTCCACTAGAAGATCTTTAAATAAATTCTACAATCACATGGCATTTGTATCACAAATAGAACCAAAAACCATATCTGATGCATTAAAGGATAATAACTGGATTAATGCTATGCATGATGAATTAAATCAATTTACAAGAAATGAAGTATGGGAATTAATTCCAAAACCAGATGATGTCAATATTGTAGGAACTAAATGGGTTTTTAGAAATAAAATGGATGAAAATGGTATAATTACTAGAAACAAGGCTAGATTAGTTGCTAAAGAGTATAATCAGCAAGAAGGAATTGATTTTGATGAAACATATGCTCCAGTTGCTAGATTAGAGGATGTTAGACTTCTACTTGCTTATGCTTCAATAAAGAATTTCAGGTTATTTCAAATGGATGTCAAAAGTGAAAGTGATCCTAGCAAAGATCTCATTGATTTGATGAAGTCAAAAATAAAGTCAAAGGTCAACTCTGCAACAGTCAAACAAGTCACTCAGAAGAATGGAGCTGAAGACTTAGTGTGTCTTAACAGAAAGCTTAGGTAAAACCACTTTACCTTTTCCACTGCATAAAGCTTCTTCACTCATCTTGCAAAATGCCTCAAAAACAGTTTTTAACAAATCAAAAACAAAAGCATTTTGGCAAAGAATTTTCTTAAACAAGTTATTAACTGATACAGGTTTGAAAGAATCAATTTAAAACACTTAGAATGTTTTAAAAAGTGTTTTTACAATATTTTAATCGATACAAACTTCTTTTAATCGATTAAAACTCTTTCTAATCGATTAGAATTCGAATATAATAGGTCAGAATGCAATATAATCGATCAGATCTTAAATATGAGCGATCGAATTATTTTAATCGATTAAAACACGTTTCAATCGATTAAAATCACTTTGGATGTCAGGATGATCGATCAGAATGAGATTATGACCGATCAGAGTTGGTTATGATCGATCAGAATTGAATTATGACCGATCAGACTTATTTCAATCGATTAAAACGTATTTCAATCGATTAAAATAACTTAGAAAATCTTTTCAATCGATTAAAACGAACTTTCAATCGATTAAAATGACTTGAAAATATATGTGCAGTTTTTCAATCGATTGAAACGACTTTATATCAGCTAAAATAACTTGGAAAGTTTTATAAGAAGGTTTTTAAACAAATCAATCGATTAATACGCGATTCAATCGATTTTTTTATACTTAGAAAATGTTTGTAAAACGTTTTAAGCTGATAAAAATGTGGTCAGTATCAACTAAAACATTTTTCGTTAAAGATCAAGAATGCATTAATGGGTTGAAAGGACTTTTAACAGATTATAACGGCTATTTCAACGATTAAAACAAACTTTCAACAGATTAATTAATGCAGCGATTTGAAAATACTCTTTTATAAACAAAATTGCTTGGAACTTTTATCATATCGGTTTTTACACAATTCAAGCAATCAATACAAACAACTATTAGCATTTTTCAAGAAAGATACACAACTTGTTTTTGTGAACTTCTTTTGAAATCTTTCTTGAGGAACTTTGCATTTCTTTGAAGAAGAAACTTACTGTGGATTAGCGTAATCCGGTTTGAGCTTTCTTTGTTTCTTCTTTTAAATTTCTATTCATTCATTTGTACTTGTTTTGTACCTGGAATTTGGGTACAAGTTTTACTGCAGTTGTTGTAGAAAGTTGCCAAGAACTGGAATTTGGTTCTTGGTGGAAAGGTTAAAGCAAGAGCTGGAATTTGGTTCTTGTGTGTGGTGCCTGGAATTTGGGCACTTGGTTTCTCTGCTAGCTGGAATTTGGTTGCAGAGGTTTCCAAGAGCTGGAATTTGGTTCTTGGTGGAAAGGTTAAAGCAAGAGCTGGAATTTGGTTCTTGTGTGTGGTGCCTGGAATTTGGGCACTTGGTTTCTCTCGTAGCTGGAATTTGGTTGCGAGAGGTTTCCAAGAGCTGGAATTTGGTTCTTGGTGGAGAGTTAGAATAGGTGTAAGAGTGTGAGTCTGTAAAACATCTATTCTAGTGGAACCCAGCTGGAATTTGGCTGGAGACTGGACGTAGCCCTGGTATTGGGTGAACCAGTATAAAATTACCGGTGAAATCTTTCCTAACCTTTCTCTCTTTAAATTTCTGCTGCTGCACTTAAACTGTTTGATTGCTTTGTGATTTGTGAATTGATAAGTAATCTTAATTTTCGGATTAGATAATCTGTGTATTGCGAAAAACTTTCAAAGATCAATTCACCCCCCCTCTTGATCTAAAACTACTTTTCTAACAATTGGCATCGGAGCGAGGTGCTTGAAAGTTAATCAAGTTACTTCGATCCATGGCATTTTACGAGGAGCGTGCATTGATAGACCTCCACTGTTGAGTGGAACAGATTACCTATATTGGAAAATAAGGATGAAAATCTTCATTGAATCTCGTTAGTATAAATGCTTGGAATGTTATTGAACAGAGAACCGATATTGCTAACGAGAATCCAAGATGATTGTATTGCCAAGAATATCATCTTATCCGCCCTTAACAGAGATGATCTTTTCGGGATTGCACACTGCCAAGCTGCTGCACAAATGTGGAAGATCCTTGAAAAGACCTATGAAGAAGCACCAGAAATATGCTTGATGGTCAACTTGGAATCATCAAAAACCGAGTGTAAGTTCTGAATCTATAAACTATAGCTCATTACAAGATGCTTTCTTTGAAATACATGAAGTAGCAAAGAAATTAGAAGCTGAAAACGAGAAAATTAAAAAGCATGAATAAGTTACTAGAAAACAAGATCATTATTCTTGAAAAGAAAATAATTGATGAAGAAAAGTTAGAATTAAAAAATGATACTGATTGCATGTGTAATGTTGAAGATTGCAAAAGCGTCCTGAGTTACGGAAACAAGTATCATACCTAGTAAAAACTTCATCTAAATTAGCACAAGGAAAGAATAATCTTGATAAGATACTTGATTCCCAAAAGTTAGTTATTGAACGTGGTGGTATAGGTTATACACCGACCATTGGAAAGAAAACCAGAGCTTTCAAAAATTATTTTGCATATAGTAAAACAGTTTCATCTCCATTTATTAAATGTTTTTCTTGTATGAAAAAGGGTCACTACGTTAAATACTGCTAGAATTAAGAAATATGCAGTACCCAAAGGAAGAATGAAATGGGTTCAAAAGATTAATTCCTTTCAAATAACCTGATCAGGACCCAATAATTATAAAGGGTACCAGAAAAATACTTAATTGTTTTGCAGGAACAAGTCTGGGAATCCCTTGAAGATCAGAAGCTGCGAAACCAGGTTACGTGTATTTAAATTAATTGTTTTAATTGATATAAACCAATATTAATCGATTGAAATAACTTACAGTACCATTTTAATCGATTGAAATATCGAAATAATCGATTAAATTGTTCTCAGAATGTTGGTTTAGTCGTTTTAATAGATTAGAATAAATTTATATCAACTAAAAACACTTAGGATCAAAATTAATCGATTCATTTACTTTTTAATCGATTTAAATACTGGTGATATTTTTTTATTACATTACGTACCATACAAATCGATTCTTTCATAAAACAATCGATTAATTCACTGTAGATGTTTTCAACCCAAATGTCAAGAATCAAATTAATAGATAATGAGTTGATTAATCAATTAATTAGGTTCTGAAAACATGATTTACAGACATCTAATTAAAAGTTTGATAGGCCAATTCGATTAAAAAACCCAGGTCTTTATGATAATCCAGAATCTGCATAATGTGTTTAAATGTCTCTTTGAATTTCAAAAACTTGAAATCCGTTTCTTCATCAAACCAGGTTCTGAACTTATCATTTCTCAACTTATCATCTTTCTTCTGTTTTCATATTTTCAAAATCTCCTCTCAATTCTCTCTGTAAACATGATCAAAATCATGACTGGTTCGAGCGATCTGTTTCAAAACGTATCCATATTCAATTTTCTTTCAATGGCACAAATTTTTAAATTAGAAAGCAAAGGCTGAACAAATCTTTGAATTGGGAACTCGACCGAGTGACATAATGTGGGAAAACTATTACTGTTATTCATGAATGGAAGAGTCTTTTATTTTGACAACAACATAAACATGATTCAAGCTGTAGATGTTTACTTTTCTCTTAATACTTTACATGGAATGCTCCATGGTAATACACTGAAAATCAAAGAAATTATCAAAGAATGGACTGTAACTTTTCTTATAGACACTAGTTACAAACAGGTCAAACTGTTAGGACTGAAAACATAGTTTATCAAAGATTTTTTAGTGATAATTGTTTCTGGTAATAAGTTATTGATTACTAGGAAATCCAATAAACACATGTTTTCATTAAATTTCTTGATATTACATTGCAATATATTTGAAATAATTTTGAGCATGCATTGGTTCAAAACTCTTGGTGAAATTCATTGGAACTGTGCAACTTTGAATATTTGCTTTAATCATCAATGTCACAAGGTGACACTATAAGGGAACCAATCTGGAACAGCAATTCAAAAATTGAATAACGTGGTACAGGGAATGTATGTTTTATGGTCAGTACAGGGATAAATTTTATATTATTTTAGAATTCTGGATTGATTGTCATCACCTGTCCTCATTACTAATCATTGCCCACTCTACCAGAATAAGTTTTTGTTAATCACTTGTGCATATGATACCACTGGAAACAACAAAGTTAAAAATGATTCATTCCTCAAAAGATAATGATGACTGGTTCACTGAAAGTGAGAATAACACCCATCATACTACATTAATAAGAATGCAGTTATTTGCTTGGATGATGACAACTGCAGGGTTCAAAATGGGTTGGCTATTATGAAAGAAAATTCCTATCTCAGTACATCATTAACCTGTGATTCATGCAATTTATGATATCATGCATTCTGTGTGGGATTTGGTCAGTACATGATTATGCCTCAGATGTGTAATAGCTGATGTTCCTAAAGAAACATTTAATTCAAGTGTGGTGTCAACCATGGACTGTAATGCAGTCAATAGTAACAGTAAACTGCTAAAAGATTTCTTTTCAGGAAAAGTTTCTGTGTCTGTTGCTGATACAGGAGAGACAGCTGTTGTTGTCTCAATAGTTGATAGAGCAAAATTGGTTCCAGCAAAAAGGAAAGTCTATTATCTTTTGATATTGGTGGGGATCAAATGAATGATCACCAAACTGGAAGATTTGCAGCTTAATCAGGGGAATTGGGATGACTAATCTACATCATCATCTTTATCTTCTGCTTATTTCTATCTTTATATTTTTTGCTTGGACTGTAATATTACTGGTGTTATACCAGGTACATTTGCCTTAACCTTGATTGATATGATTTAGGGTCTAATTGAGATTAAACTGGCATAGATAGAAGTAGATCATAGATCCCTAAGAATCTAAAATCTGATATTGTTAAATCTGTTAGTAAAAAGACAATCAATATAGTTGATAGTAATCTAGACAATCAGTTCACAACATATCCAATAGATTACATATAAAAGATTAGCATCAGATATATCATGGTTTTCAAAATCTGGTTGCTTTAGTCAATAAAAACACCTTTTAATCGGTTAAATAAACTTAATCAACAGTTTTCATTACTGTTTTAATCGATTTAAAGTCGAAATAATCGATTATTTTTACTAAAGTTTCATGTTTTCAAAATCTTAAATGATTTAATCGATTAAACTTTTCTTTCAATCGATTAAAATCATTTACCAAGAACATTTTAACCGATTATGCTCTGTTTTTAATCGATTTTTATTCTGGGAAGAAAGATTAAAGGCTTTAGTTAATGGCTGTTTCTGTAAACATGCTACTAAAGCGTGATTCCCTTATCTTTACACGTGTTAATTGTATTCATTACAAACGTGTTAATGGAGATAAGTTTGAATCAACTTTAATTGATTCTTTTCATGAGTGAAATATTGATTCACTTTGTATTTTCAAAAACTTGAGCATATTTTTCAAAACCTTACATTTTATTCTTTTCTCTTCTGGTTCCCTATTTTTGATGAAGTCAAAAGGGGGAGAAATAGTTGCATCACTTTAAGATAAATTTAAGTGCAACATTTTAGGGGGAGAAATAAGTTTTAGGGGGAGAAACAAAACTTTATTACATTCTTATATTTCTCACCTAACTGCATTATCAAGTGACTTATTTTGCAGAGATTGTTTTTTCAAAATGGTGTTTGTCTTCATCAAATAGGGGGAGACTGAAAGTGATCCTAGCGAATATCTCATTGATTTGATGAAGTCAAAAATAAAGTCAAAGGTCAACTCTGCAACAGTCAAACAAGTCACTCAGAAGAATGGAGCTGAAGACTTAGTGTGTCTTAACAGAAAGCTTAGGTAAAACCACTTTACCTTTTCCACTGCATAAAGCTTCTTCACTCATCTTGCAAAATGCCTCAAAAACAGTTTTTAACAAATCAAAAACAAAAGCATTTTGGCAAAGAATTTTCTTAAACAAGTTATTAACTGATACAGGTTTGAAAGAATCAATTTAAAACACTTAGAATGTTTTAAAAAGTGTTTTTACAATATTTTAATCGATACAAACTTCTTTTAATCGATTAAAACTCTTTCTGACCGATTAGAATTCGAATATAATAGGTCAGAATGCAATATAATCGATCAGATCTTAAATATGAGCGATCAGAATTATTTTAATCGATTAAAACACGTTTCAATCGATTAAAATCACTTTGGATGTCAGGATGATCGATCAGAATGAGATTATGACCGATCAGAGTTGGTTATGATCGATCAGAATTGAATTATGACCGATCAGACTTATTTCAATCGATTAAAACGTATTTCAATCGATTAAAATAACTTAGAAAATCTTTTCAATCGATTAAAACGAACTTTCAATCGATTAAAATGACTTGAAAATATATGTGCAGTTTTTCAATCGATTGAAACGACTTTATATCAGCTAAAATAACTTGGAAAGTTTTATAAGAAGGTTTTTAAACAAATCAATCGATTAATACGCGATTCAATTGATTGTTTTATACTTAGAAAATGTTTGTAAAACGTTTTAACTGATAAAAACGTGGTCGTATCAACTAAAACTTTTTCTGTTAAAGATCAAGAATGCATTAATGGGTTGAAAGGACTTTTAACAGATTATAACGGCTATTTCAACAGATTAAAACAAACTTTCAACAGATTAATTAATGCAGCAGATTTGAAAATACTCTTTTATAAACAGAATTGCTTGGAACTTTTATCATATCAGTTTTTACACAATTCAAGCAATCAATACAAACAACTATTAGCATTTTTCAAGAAAGATACACAACTGCTTTTGTGAACTTCTTTTGAAATCTTTCTTGAGGCACTTTGCATTTCTTTGAAGAAGAAACTTACTGTGGATTAGTGTAATCCAGTTTGAGCTTTCTTTGTTTCTTCTTTTAAATTTCTATTCATTCATTTGTACTGTTTTGTACCTGGAATTTGGGTACAAGTTTTCTGCAGCTGTTGTAGAACGTTGCCAAGAACTGGAATTTGGTTCTTGGTGGAAAGGTTAAAGCAAGAGCTGGAATTTGGTTCTTGTGTGTGGTGCCTGGAATTTGGGCACTGGTTTCTCTGCGGCTGGAATTTGGTTGCAGAGGTTTCCAAGAGCTGGAATTTGGTTCTTGGTGGAAAGGTTAAAGCAAGAGCTGGAATTTGGTTCTTGTGTGTGGTGCCTGGAATTTGGGCACTGGTTTCTCTGCGGCTGGAATTTGGTTGCAGAGGTTTCCAAGAGCTGGAATTTGGTTCTTGGTGGAGAGTTAGAATAGGTGTAAGAGTGTGAGTCTGTAAACATCTATTCTAGTGGAACCCAGCTGGAATTTGGCTGGAGACTGGACGTAGCCCTGGTATTGGGTGAACCAGTATAAAATTACCGGTGAAATCTTTCCTAACCTTTCTCTCTTTAAATTTCTGCTGCTGCACTTAAACTGTTTGATTGCTTTGTGATTTGTGAATTGATAAGTAATCTTAATTTTCGGATTAGATAATCTGTGTATTACGAAAAACTTTCAAAGATCAATTCACCCCCCCTCTTGATCTAAAACTACTTTTCTAACAAAAAGCGCTTTCTTAAATGGCTACTTGAATGAAGAAGTTTTTGTTACACAACCACCTAGTTTTGAAGATCATATTCATATAGAATATGTTTATAGATTAAAGAAAGCATTATATGGTCTCAAGCAAGCCCCAAGACAATGGTATGAAAGGTTAAGTAATTTTCTCATATCAAAGGGCTATCAAAGAGGTTTGCTTGATAAGACTTTATTTCTGAAAAAATTAAATAATGATATAGTTCTAGTTCAAGTATACGTTGATGACATCATTTTTGGGGTCACTAATGAGTCTTTATGTAAAGATTTTATCAAAGATATGCAGGGGGAATTTGAGATGTCTATGATGGGGGAACTCAACTACTTTCTTGGATTACAAGTTAAACAACTTCAAGGAGGAAGTTTTCTTCATCAATATAAATACTGCACAGAGCTTTTAAAGAAATGTGAGATGCAACATTGCAAAGAAGCATCAACACCAATGTCCACCAATTGCTATCTTGATTCTGATGAAAAAGGAAAACCAGTAGATGAAACTAAATATAGAGGGCTTATTGGTTCTTTACTATATCTAACAGCAAGTAGACCTGACATTATGTTTAGTGTTTGTATGTGTGCCAGGTTTCAATCTGCACCAAAAGAATATCATCTTACTACTGCAAAAAGGATCCTCAAATATCTCAAAGGGACTTTAAATGTTGGGTTATGGTATCCTGGTGAGTCCAAACTAAATTTAATTGGATACTTTGACTCAGATTTTGCAGGGTGTAAGCTTGACAGGAAAAGCACCAGTGGCACTTGTCATCTTCTTGGAAGCAGTCTAATATCATGGCATAGTAAAAAGCAAGCATGTGTTTCTCTTTCTACAGCTGAAGCCGAGTACATTGCAGCTAGAGGTTGTTGTGCTCAATCCCTTTGGCTCAAACAACAGCTTGAAGATTATGGTTTAACTCTCAGTAAAATTCCTCTTTTATGTTATAATACCAGTGCCATTATATTAACAAAAAATCCAATTCAACATTTTAGGACAAAACATATAGAAATTAGACATCATTTCATTAGAGATCATGTTTTGAAAGGTGATTGTGAAATTTTCTTTATAGAAACTGAAAAACAATTAGCTGATATTTTCACAAAACCCCTTGCTCGTGATCGATTTTATAAAATCCGAACTGAATTAGGCATTTTAGATGCATCAAACATCACTTAGTTTCCAAATCTAGTTGTTTTAATTGATAAAAACAAGCTTTAATCGATTAAAAGCACTTATACAAAATTTTTCATATTGTTTTTAATCGATTAAACATTATTTGTATCAATTAAAATCAGTATCAATAACATTTTAATCGATTATACCCTGTTTTTAATCGATTATTACTCTGGAAAGAAAAATTAAAGGCTTTAGTTAATAGTTGTTCTTGTAACATGCTACTAAAGCATGGTTCCCTTATCTTTACACGTGTCTATTGTATTCATTACAAACGTGTTAATGAAGATAAGTTTGAATCAACTTTAATTGGTCTTTAAATGAGTAATACATCTAGATAATATCATGATTTTTTTTATAATACTAGTTTCAAAATAAATTTTGTTACATTCCATGCATATTGTTTGTTTTGCTCCTCTCTTCCCTATTTTTGATGAAGTCAAAGGGGGAGAAATGATTGTTTGATAAATTTTTTATTTTAGGGGGAGTAGTAATAAAGGGGGAGAAATGATTATTTTTTTAATACTCACTAATCTATATATTCAAATGACTTTTTCTGCAGAGATATTATTCAAAGAGGTGTTTGTCTTCATCAAATAGGGGGAAACTGAAAGTGATGAAGATCTTATTGAATCATTTGATTAAACAAAGATCTTGTTAATTTGATGAAGACAAAATGAAGTCAAAGGCTATTCTGGTGTAGTCAAATGTTACTTGGATAAAAGGGTAGAGTGGCTAGGGAGTCTGCATCTATACTTAGGTATAATCATTCTTATCTCTCTACTGCATGAGGTTTCTTCATTTAAAAGATTTTGCAAATGCCTCTAAAACGTGTTTAAACTGTTAAAAACAAAGTAATTTGTTAAATGACTTTTAAGTAAACTGTTTTAACTAATATTATATGAGCTTTATCAGTTAAAATTTTCTTAACACTTTCGTAACAAGTTTTTGACTGATAGGTTTTCGAAATAATCAATTAAAACCTTTTAAAACATACACTGGAACTGTTTTAATTGATATGTCTTTGAAATAATTGATTGTTTTCATTAAAATAGTTTTTAAAAACCTTCTGCCAGTATTTTAACTGATGTAGAATCGAAATAATCGATTAAAATGACTTAAGTTGTTTTGAAAAGTGTTCTGGCAGAATTTTAATCGATACAAACTCGAAATAATCGATTAAAATAACTTGAAGTGTTTTGAAAGATATTTTGTCAGTATTTTAAATCGATACAAATGCGAATTAATCGATTAAAACAACTAAGAGATTTTTCCAAAGTATTTTAATCGATTAAAACAAGTCTGTTATCAGTTAAAATGACTTAGAAAGTTTTATGAAACTTTTTGGCAGAATTCTAATCGATTAAAATGCGAATTAATCGATTAAAATAACTAAGAGGATTTTTCCAAAGTGTTTTAATCGATTAAAATAGATTGTTATCAGTTAAAATCACTTCGAAAATTTTATGGAAACATTTGTCAGTATTTTAATCGATTAAAAGATGAAATAATCGACTAAAACAGTTTAAATGTTTTTTTACAAAATGTTTTAATAGATATAAATGTTGTCGTATCAGTTAAAACATATCTGAAAAATGATCAAGAACATTTTAACAGATTAAAAGAAGTTTTAACAGATTAATTCAAGACTTGTAACAGATTAAAAGATTGTTTTAACAGATTAATTAAACCAGTAGTTTGAAAAATCTTCTATATAAACAGGATTGTTTGAGTATTTTAAAACAAACCTTTGAGCAATCAATCAAGAAATCATAAGTGCTACTTTCAAGAAAGAATCAGCCAAGTTTTGTGAAGTTTTTCGTAGCTCTTTCTTGAAGCAAATTTTGCATTCTTTTTGTGAAGAAACTCATTCTGCAGAGCTGCATAAACCTGGTTTGAGTGTTCTAGTTTCTTCTCTTTGTTTCTTTACTTTTCTTTACTGTATTGTGGGTGTTTGGAAGTGTGTGCACTGGTTTCTGTGGCTGAAATTTGGTTGCAGGGTTGTTCAAGAATTGGAAGTTGGTTCTTGGTGAAGGTTTAGGTGCAAGGACTGGAATTTTGGTTCTTGTCATAGATTGGGTGTGTGATTGGAATTGTAATCTGGAAAACATTAAATCTAGTGGAACTCAGCTGGCATTTGGCTGGGAACTGGACGTAGCCCTGGGATTGGGTGAATCAGTATAAATATTGGTTGTATCTTTCTAAACTTTTCTCTCTTTAATTTTGTTGTTGCCTGTATTGTGATTGTTTGTTCTGTTTGATTCAAGAATTGGTCAGAACTCTTAATCTTTGAAATAGATAATCTGTAATTTGCGAAAATATTTCAAAGATCAATTCACCCCCCCCCCTCTTGATCTCAGCCTACTTTTCTAACAGACATGATTGTTTTTATTTGGTTCTGTTTAGGCTTAGATTTTACTGCCAATTATTTTGAAAGAATATTAAGAGAGAAAATAAAGAATATGAATGCTTATGCAAATGCCTCATTGTATTGATAAAAAAGAAATATTCACAAATCCCTTTTAATCAAAGATCTCGTGGCCACGGACAGGGACCGCGAGAGATATGCAGGAAGCTTAAAAACATATGGAGCCCTGATCAGCTAGTCTCTTCTTGTCCAACCCCCCTATTCTAGTTGTGACAAAGGCTTGGCGTCAATATAAGGAGCGGGAGTGTCGAACGTGATCCACCCAACATCCAATAACTCTTGAACCCTATACTTTAAGTTCAAACAAATCTCCACGGAATGCCCAAGAGCGCCCGAATGGTAGTCACATTTTTCGTTGAGCTTGTACCAACCGGGGTAAGGTGGATCCATCCTCTTCGGAGTGACACATGCTAGGAGGTTGGCCTCTACCAGTTTTGTCAGCAGACTCCCATAGGAGGTTGGAAGGGGAGTAAATTTTCTCTCTTGATTCCTCGACTTCCTGGCTGGTCGTGAAGAGGAAGAAGGAGTAGCAAGGTTGATGACATTGACGCTTCTCTCCTCCTTCTTGCTAAGGAACTTCTTGAATGAAGTGGATGCGGGAGGTTGCATAATCCTCCCACTCTTCAGTCCTTGACCTATTCTCTTGCTCGTATGGTCATTGTGGGGGCCTTCATTGCGGACATGTTGTTGGCGCATTAGTTCCATTTATTGCGCCAACTGCTCCTTCACAGAATTAAGCTCAGCGGTGAGCATACGGTTTTGTTCCTCTAACCGCTCCATTAACCATGTTATCTACTCCTTTATGGCATTAAGCTCAGCGGTGAGCTCGCGGTTTTGCTCTTCCAATTTCTCCATCCTTTTGGCTTTCTGCGCGCGAGTGAGGACAGGAAGAAGACCACTCACTTTCTAAAATGCAGATGAATTAGGGGTTTTATTATTATTATTATTATTATTATTATTATTATTATTATTATTATTATTATTTTGAAATGAATGATTAATATGAGATGGATATGCCTTAAGACAATGACTTTGGTATTCTCTTTAAAGATTACGCTTTATGGAGCACCATACCCACCTCGGTATAATGGTTCCTTCCCCATCATGGATTTGACAAGTATAACGAAGGTCACCATATGCCTTAGCACACTTGTCCCTTCCTTGTGGAAGGTTACAAATGCACTTGGGTTTCTTTCGCCTTTTCTTAAAGATATCTAGTGCCCCCTAAAAATGAATGTGTTCATACATGAGAGATTCATTAGGATGATGCATATGCATACTTTCCTTGTGCATTTATTTTCTCTCTTGGTTTTACCACTTATGCAATGATGAGGGTATGAATGTTTTGACTTTGTCAAAATCATTTATTAAATTTTTTTATTATTGTTTTGAAATGAATGCTTTGACTTTATCTCTTCTGTTGGTGAACGTGGCTTCTTAGCTTACAAAGAACCTTTATCTCTGTATTATGTTTTGTTTTTACTATTTTTTGTTATTTTTGTGACCCTTTATCTCTTTTGTTGGTCAACATGGCTACTTAGCTTACAAAGAACCTGAAACCAAGTTAGCTTAAATGAAGACTATCCGAGATAAAGTTGTTTTTTTTTATAGCAAAAAGGTTTTTATTTGTTTTTATGAGCCCTTATCTCTTCTGTAGGTCAACGTGGCTACTTAGCTTGCAAAGAACCTAAAACCAGGCTAGCTTATATGAAGATCGTCCGAGATGAGGTTGTTTATTTCAAAAAAGGTTTTTATATATTTTATTTTTTTTGCATTTTAAGGATTTTTGTTTATTTTAGCTATTGTATGATTATGCTATGTAATAAACAAATGCAAGAAACATATGCGCAAACAATTCACTCATCCGCAAACAAAGTGACGATGTTTTAATCACGAGGTAGGGTTTCCTGCAGAAAGGTGCATAGTCAAGGTGGTTCTAACTATTCTCATCAAGGCTAGGTCCCCAAGGTGCCTCCATTACAGGGACCCTTCAATCTCCCAGTCTTCAAACCATGCATGGTAAAAAGGCCTTGTCGACGTTCTTAGAACGAGAGAAGAAGGTTATCACCTTGAGTGGTGGTTTCCGATAACGACCTGCTAGCACTAAGGTCATTACCTGTCACCCACTCCTTAAGGTTTTCCACTCATGCCCCCGAGTATAGAGGGATTATTGTGTGCAAGGGTTTGTATACAGTTTTTATTTCAATCAATTGCGGAAAATAATCATACAGTAGTTAGTAAAGCCATACACTAAAGCATGTTGTACAAATAAGGGAGGGTAAAAGCATAATTTCAAATCTACTATTTATCGAATTAATCCATCACTAAATGGGATCAACTCTCTAGGCTTCCCCAGTGGAGTCGCCATATGTCATTGTTGTTCTCTCTCTCTCCTGAAAAAGACGCCTCAGGGCATTTTTAGGGGTCTTCGAGAGGGAAGCAAATTGTCGCGATATGATGACTAAACTCGTATTTTTATAAAAGTAAGTTGGTCATCACTTTTAGGATGTCCGATAACCGAACTATCCTTGAAAGCGAGGTTTTTGCAAAAGGGTTATAAGGAGTCGCCACCAATGTTTTGACCATAAATATTGAAAAAGGAAAGAAAAAGAAGGCGTTGGTTTTAAGGAAACCAACTTTGGCCATTATAATCAGAGTTGGATAAGAGAGTTAGTTACGTGTGGGGTAGGTGTTAGCACCCCACAACGCCCCTTTCGTGTTCCCTATGATAGATTAATTCGTAGAATAAAGATTTTAAAGATTGTGCTTTTACCCTATTTATTCATCGCGGTATTTAAATAACTATCTACATGGCTCTAATATCTAATGCATATAAAGGAAAGAAGTAAAGGAAAGCAATAAAAGAGAGAATAGAGAAAAGAACCTCTGAAGCGAGTTTTTATAAAATCTTGAAACTTGAGGATGCTTTTTGGCAATCCCCTCGCTCTATAAAGACGCTCCTCCCTCGACCAAAAAAAGAAAACTCAACTCTTGAGTATTTAAAAGATCACTCGGACTCAAGAATAATGCTCAGAGTCACCTAGAAGTCTTAGAATACCTTCTCGGTTGAGAGGAGAGTGGGTGAGTGTGTGGAAATGAGGTCCTATTTATAGGGAAACACGCCAGGAACACTCTGGTTAGCATGGACGGTCGCCTCGTCAACCTGGATGTTCGTCCACTACCTTCTGACGGTATCTCTAACTTTTTTATTTTCTAAAACATCCTTTTCTTAAACGGAGCCTAGAAAATGCTACTAGGGGCTTAATGAAGCCTTATCCATCTTCGAAACGGAGGATTTCTGGACTGTTGTTTGACCAGGCAAGATTTGGGGTTTACAGATACCAATTGTTAGAAATGTAGGCTGAGATCAAGAGGGGGGGGGGGTAAATTGATTTTTGAAAGATTTTCACAATTACAGAATACAGATTGTCTATTTCAAAGATTTTGAATTCTGATCACTTCTTGAATCAAGAAAAATAAGTAATTCAATGTAAAACACAAGAGAGTAAAGGTTTAGAAAAAGACAACCAAGATTTATACTGGTTCACCCAAACCACATGGCTACATCTAGTTTTCATCCAAATCACAGATGAGTACACCCAATCTACCACTAGATTGAATGTATTACAGATTACAATTCCAAATCACACAACACCCAATCTACCACAAGAACCAAATTCCATTTCTTACATTTAAACCTTCACCAAGAGCCAAATTCCAATTCTTGAACCAACCTGCAGCCAAATTCCAGCTACAGAACCAGTGCCTAACTCTTCCAGACACCCACAATACAGTAAAGAATCGAAAAGAAACAAAGAGAAGAAACTAGAACAATCAAACCTGATTTATGCAGCTCCTGCAGTATGAGTTTCTTCACAAAAAGAAAGCAAAAATACCTCACGAAAAAACTTTGTAAAACTTCACAAAACTTGCACGATTCTTTCTTGAAAATCTCTCTTATGATTGCTTGATTGATTGCTAAAAAGATGATTTTAAAATACTGAAGAAATTCTATTTATATAGAGTCTTTTTCCAACTAACTGGTTTAATTAATCAGTTAAATCATATTTTAATCAATTATTAAATCTTGATTAATCAATTAAATCTTCTTTTAATCGGTTAAAATATGCTTAGTCATTTTTTAGATTTATTTTAACTAATGCGATGACATTTTAATCGATTAAAATATTTAAACAAAAATTCTCTAAATTGTTTTAATCGATTAATTCACATTTTAATCGATTATAATTCTGCCAAAATTTTTCTCAAAACTTCATAAGAGATTTTACTGATAACAACAAGTTTTAATCGATTAAAATACTTGACAAAAATTCCCTTAAGTTGTTTTAATCGATTAATTCGATGTTACATCGATTAAAACTCTGGTAGGACATTTTTCAAAACATCTCAAGTGATTTTAATCGATTATTTCTAAGTTACATCGATTAAAATACTGACAGAACACTTTTTAAAACATTTCAAGTAATTTTAATCGATTAATTCGAAGTTACATCGATTAAAATACTGATAGAACACTTTTCAAAATATTTGAAGTGATTTTAATCGATTAATTCGAAGTTATATTAGTAAAATACTGACAGAAAATTTTCAAATACTCTTTTAGTGAAAATAATCGACTAATACGAGTGTGTATCGATTAAAATAGTTCCGAGTGAATGTTTTAAATGGTTTTAATCGATTATTTTGAAAACATATCAGCTTAAAATTCTATTATGAATGTTCCTAGCCCATTTTAATCGATTAACCTTATATAGTATCAGTTAAAACTATTTCTTAAGAACATTTTAATTGATTATATTGATTTTTACCAGATTAAAACATTTTTAGAGGCATTTTCAAATTCTTTTAAATGATCAAACCTCATGCAGTAGAGACACTACTACAAAATATACTTTCTACGTCGTCATTTAACGTCGGTTATAGCTGAGACGACGTAGAAAGTACTTTCCACGTCGGTTCCAGATGAACCAACGTTGAAAGTTGAATATTAAACACATTCTACGTCGGTTCTTAGTCAACCGACGTAGAAAGTACTTTTTACGTCGGTTCCCATATGAACCGACGTTGAAAGTCTTTTTTTTTTATTTTTTTTTAGTTATTGACACTTTCCACGTCGGTTCCCATAAGAACCGACGTGGAAAGTCGTTTTTTTGTTTTTTTCACCCAAAAATTCAATTAAATTTGAAAATTGTCACTGCCAGGATTCGAACTCGGGATTTTAGAATTGGAAACTAATACTCTAACCACTAAACTATTATAATTTCCCGATAATAACTTACAAATAAATTATATTTATATACAAATAAATATATATCCATGTAAATATATATTTATTTGTATATATTTTCTGGAAAGTATTTTTATTTTTTTTCAGCCAAAAATTCACTTAAGTTAATGAATTGTCACTGACAGCATTTGAACCCAGTATTTTAGGGTTGTAAGTTAATATCCCAACTACTAAACTACTACAATTTTTTGATAATAACTTACAAATAAATTATATTGGTATTTTTTGACCGAGGGTGAAAGTGTGATTGACTCTCGCTTGAGTGAAAATATGTTAAAGCTCACGGAAATTCACTCACTCAAGTCTCGCTTGAGCGAAAATTGGTATTTTTCGCTTGAGAGCGAATAACGTGTTTCCCAATTTTATTTTATATTATTATATAAATAAAATTATAAAGATTATATTATGTCATTAAATTACAAACTCATATAAAGATACCTGCTCACAAATTTAGCATCAAATTTTGAAAACCTACTCGACACACACTTTCACTTTCGAGTGTACCCTCACATTCAACATATAAATATATAAATATATAAATATATCAAAATATATAAATATATTTGTATTTATATATTTATATATTTACACAGATATATATTTATTTGTATATAAATATAATTTATTTGTAAGTTATTATCAAAAAATTCCAAGTAGTTTAGTGGTTGGAGTATCAGCCTCCAACTCTAAAGTACTCGGGTTCGAATCCCGCCAATGACAATTCTCTTAAAAAATTAATAAACTTCTAAAAAATATAATATAAAGAGATGGAGGACCTAATAAAAATATAATATAAAGAGAGGGGAGACTTCTAAATAAATAAAGGGGTAAAGGGGTTGTAAATAAATAAAAATTATTAATTTAAAAATTATACTTTCAACGTCGGTTCTAATAAACCGACGTTAAAAGTCCGTAACTTTCAACGTCGGTTTATTAGAACCGACGTTGAAAGTTACGGACTTTCAACGTTGCCTGATACAACGTCGGTTCAACAACCGACGTTGAAAGCCTTCCAGAACCGACGTTGAAGGCTTTATTTGTAGTAGTGAGAGATATGAATGAATACCTATTAATATTGATGATGACTCACTAAATACTCTACCCTTAAACCCAAGTAGCCTTTGACTTCATCAAATCCACAAGATCTTCATTCTATCATAAAGTTCAAAAAGATCTTCATCACTTTCAATTACAAGAGAAAAATTAAAGATGCAAAAACTGACTACATATGACTCAAAAGACTCAAGTAAGTGCATACAAGACCGAAATTCAAAGACAAGAAAGAAGGAAAGATGAAGGTACTTATCTCTTGAAGACCTTCATGCCTAGCTCATGGTACCAAATTGATGGAAATAATCTCCTCCTTCCACCAAAGAGACGGCCAAGTCTGCACCTCAAGCTCTCAAGTGACCGAAAATTGTACCCTAAGTCTCAAAAGAAGACTTGACACTAGCTCCTCCAAGGAAGGTTCCTTGTTTAGGAGACAAGGAGAAGAAAATCCTTAAAGGACACTTGAAGTCAAGCCAAAATGGGTTGCAAGAAAAATTGCAAGTTCCACACACTAAGCTTGGATTTCATTCAAATGTGCCAAAAAAGCTACACAAGGGGTTATATTTATAGTGTTTCCCCTCTCATCCACTCCAAGTATTTAGAGATGTGGTACTTATTCTACTCTTATGTGAGGTGCCAAAAATGGACTCTAAAATTTCTACATTCTTCTTTTATGTGCTTCCCTAAGAGTTTATATACCATATTAAATATTGGTGCAGCCTTGATTGTGTGAATGGGTTTGACCGTGAGCTTGGTGTGGTCACCATGGTGGCTTGGCCGAGTGACTTTCGGCTGCACCTTTTTGGATCTTGATAACTTCTCTTTTATGTTGTCTTCTTCTTCTAAGTTCCACATCGAACAACAGGAGGTTTTCTCAAATGTTTATATACTCCAAAGCTTCTTTGAGGTGTATCTAAGATGGCAAAGAGGAGAATCACTCTTCCCAAGGGAGGCAACACACAAAGGATGTGACAGTCCTTTGATACAGCCAAGGGTTCTTGAATCACTAAAGAATTTAGGAGAATCACTCTCACTAAGATAAAAGAGATAAACTCTAATATTTCTGAATAAAATTTCACTTGTTATTTCTTGATAAGAATGGTTCAGCTGATATAGAAGCGTTGCCATCAGAATTACAAAAGATTCAATAAAAGAAAATAAATACTAATAATAACTCATTAATCTAGGAATTGAAAACTATTTAATGGAAACAAATAAAGGCTAATAATGATCCATTAACCTCTTGGTCTCCCAAAGGCTGATGACTAAATTTTCAATTGGGCCCTTATTACAACTTAAAACAAAATCAAACTAAAGTCCATTAATTGATTAATCCAAAACACAATTTGGTCAACCAACAATACTTGTTGAAGAGCTTCCTTTGTTTCCCTTGCTCTAGCCCTTATCATAGGTCATGTTCACATCATTCTCTCCCTCTTGAAAAGGATTTGTCCTCAAATCGGATTCGTCATCTACATTAAAAAGAGATAAGTCTGACAAATTAAATGTAGAACAAACATTATACTCACTTTTTATGGATAAATAGTTATGTTTCACTTCAAGTGTTTCACTCCTCTTTTGATCACTCTTTTTCCTCTCAAGTATTTCACTAAAGCTTTCTTTCTCTCTCTTTTCTTGAAGAAGTTTTTCTTTCATTTTCTTTTTATCCTCACATACTTCTTGTGGACTCAAAGGTTTGAGCACAATCTTCTTGTCTTGGTGCATGAAAGAAATCTTGTTAGTGAACCCGTTATGATTAACTCTTTTATCAAATTGTCATGGTGTCCCCAAAAGTAAATGACTGACTTCCATAGGAATAATATCACAAAGCACCTTATCATTGTATTTTCCAATGGAAATGTCCACTTCAACTTGTTGTCTCACTTGCACCTCTCCATCCTTACTAAGCCATTGAAGTTTATATGGCCTAGGATGTGGTTTGGTAGCTAAATTTAGCTTTGATACTAATCTAGCACTAGCCACATTGGTGCAACTACCTCCATCTATGATCATCATGCACACCTTGTCATTGATTAAACATCTAGTGTGAAAAATATTTTTTCTTTGGTTTTCTTCCATAGGTTTCAATTGACTATCAAGTAATCGCTTAATCATCAATAAATCTCCCTTTGGAATTTCTTCCTCCTCCTCAGTGTCTTCACTCTTTTCTCCCTCTTCAACCTCAGATTCACTTATATATTCTCCCTCTCTAAGAATCATGGTCTTTGTGTTAGGGCACTCATAAGCATAGTGTCCTAGGCCTTGACACTTGAAACACTTCACATCTCTACTTTTTTTAGAGGGTTGTTCTTCATATTTTGAATGGGTCTTTGTAGGAATAGGTGTGGAACTACTAGAAGTAACAGTCCCATCTTTTTTGCCTTTGTCCTTCCAACTTGAAAATCCAAAGTTGGTAGAACTCTTCTTAGTCACTTCTTTTCTTTTGAGTTGTTGCTCCACTCGAATTGCTTTATGAAGTAAATCCTCCATATCAACAAACTCCTGCAACTCAACAATATCACATATATAAATATTCAAAACACCAATAAATCGGGCCATAGTTACCTCTTCATCTTCTTCAATCTTTGCTTGAATCATGAGCATGTCCATTTCCTTGAAATACTCCTCAACCCCTTTGTTACCTTGAGTAAGTTTTTGGAGTTTAAATTTCAAGTCTCTTGCATAACTAGCCGGCACATACCGCTTCCTCATGATCCTTTTCATCTCAGTCCATGTATTAACCATTGACTCTTCATTTCTATCTCTCTCCTTTTGTAGCTTGTTCCACCAAACAAGAGCATAGTCAGAAAATTCTGTTGTTGCAAGTCTCACCTTTTGGGCCTCCTCATAATTGTTGCATGAGAAAACATGTTCTATTTTCATCTCCCACTCCAAGTATGCTTCTGGATCACTTTTTCCTTTGAACAGAGGAATGTTAAGCTTGACTCCTTCAAGCCTACTTGGTCTTGTTACTCCATCATTCATTCTCCTATTTCTCCTTTCTTCTTCGTCTTCAGGATTTCTATTCTCCAACCGGTTCAATCTTTCATAGAGCTCATTATTATGTCGTATCATTAATCCTTCCAAATGTTGTACCAATACTCTCATTTGAATTGGACTAATTCCTGCTTCTTGATTGTAATTTTCCTCTTCTGCCATCAATTTGATGTTTGAACCCTTAAACCGGAGCTCTGAATACCAAATGATATGAATCACAAGGGTTGATTTAGGATCTTTAGGGTTAGAACCTTGAAAGAAATTTAGGAATTAGAAAGAAGGTGGAAGGAAAGAATCACTCTTCCCAAGGGAGGCAACACACAAAGGATGTGACAGTCCTTTGATACAGCCAAGGGTTCTTGAATCACTCAAGAATTTAGGAGAATCACTCTCACTAAGATAAAAGAGATAAACTCTAATATTTATGAATAAAATTTCACTTGTTATTTCTTGATAAGAATGGTTCAGCTGATATAGAAGTGTTGCCATCAGAATTACAAAAGACTCAATAAAAGAAAATAAATACTAATAATAACTCATTAATCTAGGAATTGAAAACTATTTAATGGAAACAAATAAAGGCTAATAATGATCCATTAACCTAGGAATTGAAACTACTTAATGACTGATTGTATCTGAAACTGTGGCAACCAAAAGTCAATCAGCTATGCACCCCTTGGTCTCCCAAAGGCTAATGACTAAATTTTCAATTGGGCCCTTATTACAACTTAAAACAAAATCAAACTAAAGTCCATTAATTGATTAATCCAAAACACAATTTGGTCAACCAACAATACTTGTTGAAGAGCTTCCTTTGTTTCCCTTGCTCTAGCCCTTATCATAGGTCATGTTCACATCAGAATATTTAGGTAAGGCGAGTTGATTATTTTGGTAATAATATTTCTGAAAATAAAGTATATTTGTTCTGGTGTGTTGTAATGATAGTAGAAAGGAATATTTATGGATTTTAATGTTGTATGATGTTTCAATTACATGTATGTGGTACAAATGAGTTGTAGTTTTGGGTATTGGCATGGAAACAGGCAGGAAACTCAGAAAAAGAATCTCACTTCTCAAGACCATTTTTGTGTTCAAGCAAGACCTAATTCACTTGAGTGAGGGCAAGGGAGTAGAAGAAATTACTTAAGGCGATGACAGTTCGCTCCAACGAGAGTTTCTCGCTCAAGTGAGAGTCAACTCAATTTAATTTTCGCTCAAGCGAGAATATTTTTATTCAAATGATAGAAAAGTGGGCTAAAGTTTCACTTGTGCTAGACTAACTTCGCTTAAGTGAGAGGAGAGAGAATTGACATGGTTGAATTTTTGCTCAAGCAAAATTCTCAAGATGTTTTCTGTTCAAACTTTTAAAAATCATAAAAAATAGCTTTAAACACCAAAATTTTTATGTTCCACATATTCAAATTGAAGCCCCATAAATGTGGAATCTAATGAAACAATTATTAGCACAAAATTATATTTATAGAGAAAGTTAAAACAAAAAGAGTAGGCAAATGTCAAATCAGAAAAATATATAATTATAATATTTAGTCTAAAACAAATCCAGTTTATTATAAATGTAAGAAAATAACATGTGTGATGAATTAAAAGATGATATGATGGTGTTGTTTGTTCTTAAATCTGAGATATATCTATGTGTATGAGACTCAGTCGAGTTAGGAATTTGATTTATAATTGATTGAGATATGTGTGATTGTGGGTACTCGGGGAGGTACTATGTAATGTTAATGTGGTTATTATTCTTGTGGTGATTTGATGAGATCTCATATTCCATTGATAATCTCGATCAAGTAGACTAAGATATCATTAAGTGAGGAGTTGATAGGAGGATTACTGATGACTTGCCTCGAGATCACGAGAGAGGTGCATCAAGACAAATAATATTGTTAGTGATCTTACTCTGTGGGTAGGAAAGCCAGAATGGTACTGGAAATCAGAGAGTATTTGGTACAATATTGATTTCAACGTGACCCATAGATGTTAGTTTTTGAGTTTGGAGCATGGTGTCAGTCTTCTAAAAGGCGTCTATATGAGTGAAAATATAAATGTGATGTGAAATTATGTGATATGGTAAAATTTCATGTGAGTGATGTGATGCAGTATATTATTTTTAACACCGTATGTGTGGTACATTAAATGGTAATTAAATTATTATTTAAATAATTAGCTTACCTTTATTTCCTTGTCTAAGGACTTGATTGTTATGATCATGTTAATTACACGGAGTCGAGTGACATATCTTCTTAGGAGATGAGAGGAGTCATGACCCCCCAAAGGTTTTATAACTTATATTAGCATTTATGATTTTGACTCTCCCAAACTTAATGATTATTCCCAAAGTTTTTGTAATTTATATTACCATCTATGATTATGACCTCAATAAACTTAATGATTATTAAATATACTTATTTATACATTTACAAATTTGACCTCTCACCCTTTCATATTCTTTTTTTTCATTGATAATATATTATTTGACCTCATCAAAATCAATAATCAATATTCGTCATTGATAAGAGTAGATAATATTGTAGGTATAGAGACTATATCTAGACAACAAAATTAATCTAAAATATAATATTTTCTTTTTTTACACATATTTATTAATATTTTATGATATAACTTAATACTAGGAGAGATATTTACTTATTAAATATGATGTACTCCTTTATACATTTAGTGAATGCAATCTACTTCTCATTATAATATAATAATAGCAATTTTTAGAGTTATTATATTTAGATATGTTATCCATGAAAATTTTGGATAGATGATTAGAAAAGAAATAATTTCATATATTTGAAATTGTAAGAGATAATAAAATAATTGAACACTAATTTTACTTAATCTAAAATTATGTCTGATATCAAAATTTATTATAATAATTACTTTTGGATTATCCAATTTAGATAATTCATAAATACCCATGTAGAGATAAATATTGTTGTAGATTATCTCATGTAGATAATTCTTATATTGCTTAATGATAAAGTAAGCATTATTTGACTTTTATCTAAAATCACCGCCAAAGAATCACAAATTTAGAATGGAAAAGCAAGTGAATGAAAGAGGCAAAAGCTAAGCGCAATAGAAAAAGAAAGTAAAGAGGAAAAAAAAGTCATAATCTCTCAAATATTTTGCAAATTAATATGTATAATAATTAAATATTTATAAATTTGATGTTTCACCTTTTTATATTTATTGTTTATAATTAATATTATATTATTTGATCTTTAAAATAATTGGTTTAGATATAATTAGTAATGATCACTACAAGAAAATGCGTGTATTACAGACTGGATATTTACAGACGGATTTGTATCCGTCGGAAAATAATTATTACAGACGGATATAAAATATTTGTGGAATTTGATCTTACCGAGCGGATATATCCGTCGGTAAAATAATAATTAGTTACCGACGGATATATCCATCGATAAATCCGTCGGTAATTGACGAGATGAATTTACCGACGGATATATCCGTCGGTAAATCTGTCGATAAATTAATAATTAATTACCAGACGGATATATCCGTCGGTAAATTCATCTGTAAATTACCAGACGGATATTTCCGTCGGTAAATTATCAATTAGTAAATATTCAACTAATTAAAAAATTAAATATTTTTTATTTAATAATTTCATTTAATCATAATTAGATTAATTTATAATAATTTCTTAAATTAAATAATTTTAAAAAATAAATATTTAATTATATATAAATATATAAAAATATATAAAAACATATAAAAATATTTAATTGTATATAAATATATAAATATATATATATATAAATATATATATATATATAAATATATATATATATATATATATATATATAAATATAAATATATATATATATATATATATATATAAATATATAAAATATAAATATATTAAATATAAATATATAAATATATAAAAATATAAATATATAAATATATAAATATATAAAAATATAAATATATAAATATATAAAATATATAAATATATAAAAATATAAATATATAAAAATATAAATATATAAATATATAAATATATAAATATATAAATATATAAATATATAAATATATAAATATATAAATATATAAATATATAAATATATAAATATATAAATATATAAATATATAAATATATAAATATATAAATATATAAATATATAAATATATAAATATATAAATATATAAATATATAAATATATAAATATATAAATATATTTGTATATAAATATATTAATATATTAATATAAGGTAGGGTGTTACAAATAGTGGTATCGAGAGCGGTTCGACCCTTTAGGCACTGGGGAAAGGTCTACTTAGGCTTTTGTGCACTCTTTGTGGGCAATTATATGTAGGAAATTACCATGATTTAATATCAATGATGATTTCCGATAACTTAGTTGAATTTGATTCGATTACCAGGAATCAATGGCTCGGACGAGGTCTTGGATTAGGCGATTCGATGGAGAGACTAATGGTCGCAATGGAGCAGGATCGATAAGCTCGAGTGCAACAGGATCGTGTTCCTTGAGGTGATGATGCTTTGACGAGATTGGACTTATTTGAGAAGAGGAACCCTCCTCGATTCAAGGGAGGATATATGATCCTGAAGGTGCACAAGTTTGGCTCAGAGAAATGGAGAAGATTTTTCGTGCCCTACGATGCACAGAGAATGATAAGGTGGTGTTTGCTGCTTATGCATTAATAAAAGATGTTGAATATTGGTGGGACGGAGTGAGACAAAGATTGGAGGGGGAAGGTATAATGGAGGGGGACGGAGTATCAGCCTCTAACTCTAAGGTACTGGGTTCGAATCCTGCCAATGACATATGTAACATCCTGATTCTCAATACCCCTGGTTTGTTAAATTTTGACAAAATCTTTGTCAAAATTTTAATAATTAAATTATTAGGAATTGGGTAAAGAAACTGTAGAGTTTGATGTTTGTTAGATTATTTGTGTTTTTCTAGAATTTTTAGAAAATACTTAAAATTGATTCGTTTCGCGGGCAACTGGACGCTTGATAGTAATTATATGATTTAGGGTTGAAATTGAAAGAGTATGGACTTAACAATTTTAATTATCACATTTAGAAATTATTGTTTTCTTGTATGCATTGAGTGTGGGTACATTAAAAGTTTATTATGTGTATAAATAAACAAGAAACATATGATGATTAATATGGTTTGGAGTGATGTTGGAGTCTTAGGGGTTGTGGGTTCAAATCCTGGCTAGGGTAATAAGGAGAAAATCAAGATTTTTTTTTTTGTAATATAATGCGCTGAGCGCACGGAAATCCGCTGAGCGGATTGTAAGTCAAAATCTTATTACTTGCGGCCTCATATCCGCTGAGCGCACTAGAAATGCGCTGAGCGGATTATGTCTGTGAATCGATCAACAGGTTTTTTAATCGACTAAAACAGAGAGTTTTGAGATCCGTTGGGCGCATCAGAAATGCGCTGAGCGGATTGTGGTTTGAAATCTCTATTACATGCGGCATGTAATCCGTTGGGCGCATCAGAAATGCGCTGAGCGGATTATTAGGTGAAATATTGACTTTAAAAGACAGAGTGTCATTATTCTGTAATCTGTAACCTAGTTCCTCATTTCTCTTTTTCTCTCAAACGTTTTCTTACCTTCAAGCGTCATTTTGAGGGAGAAATCTTGGTTTTCTTGAGAAACTCCAATAGGTAAGTTGGTTTATCTCAATCTCCTCTACATTTCTACCGTTTTATTTTTCAAAACGGTGCATTTTCTATTTTTCTCCTCACTTGGCTCAACTTGAATGGATGTAGGAAGAAGGTTATTGTAGGTTTTACACCTAGAATACTAGAATGATGCTTAAAATTGAGGATTAGAAGATGTTAAGCTAAAAACTTTAAGAGCCCTAATTCGTAGGTACTACTCATTGAATTTTTGGGACTTGTGTGAACAGAATTAGGAATTGGTATCTTCATGAAAGTTGTAGCTCTTTAAGTTGTCGAAATTTAGAAACTGATTTCACATTAAACGGATATTTATAGCTTAAGTTATGCACATTTTACTGTCAAGTGTTCTAGCTGTGACGTTAAGATGTTGCCCTGTTTCAACAGCCTCGATTTTTGAATTACTGGGATTGATACGTATGAAATTAGGACTTTATTCCTTCATAAAAGTTGTAGGAAATTATATCCCCGAAATTTATAAATTTGTTTCATGTCAATAGCTTATGTTTAGCATGAGTTATAGTCAAATTACCAAGGCATGTTCAGAGTGTTATTGTAATTGAGCCTAGTTGGAAACAACCACTGAAAACTGAAAACTGCATCTATTCTATAGGGTATTTGAATTTATTTCCTTCATCAATATTGTAGGTAATTAAGTTATTGAAATTTTGGCTCAAATCTCATGCCAAAACAGTTTATATAACTCTAGAAAATTTTGAAATACTGAACCTTGTCCATGGTTGTTATTAGGATTCTTTCTACTCTAAGTGCCTACAAAATAGGATAATTTCTAAGTTAATTGTAAGTTGAATGTGAGCTTAAAATATTATTAGAAATGGATTAACAATATAAAATGAATTTAAATTCTCATGAGATAGAATCATAGAAATATAAGATTCTAACTAGCATTTTATTACGTATATAGATTTTGCTGAAACACAACATCAAGCTTTGAAAGGAATAAGTGTGAATGTATCAGGTAAGGGGTGGGCTATATAGTAAGGATTACATCATAAACTTGTTTGACCTTATTTGTTGAATTTGTCTAAATTTGTTATGATTGATCATTTTGATTTTATTATATGCTTGGTTGTGAAAGTGATCATGAATTGCTTACGTGTATGATGGTGTAAAATATATGCTTGGTACTCTATTATGATATGTATGGTCTTTGAGTGAGCATTTATATGCATGGTGGTTTTTCATGAGAAAATTCATTGAAAATTAAATTGAAAGAATTGGATGATGGGTTGTAAACCCTTTTTGAACTGTATTGGAAGTTTCTGCTTGTAACAGGTGATTGGAAATTTTTGGGAAGTTTGTATTACAGGGGAAACTCTGTCAAATTTTTGGAAAAATGTGAATTTCTAAGAAAAACCACTTAGGGACTCATACATTACTCATTTGAAAATGGTGATTTGTGAAATCTGGGGAATCGGAGATTATGGACTCTGAGAATACGATAGGGAGGCCCTGAGGGAGGACTTGAGGATAGGAAGGGTAGTGGTTGGAGGCCCCAAAAGACCCAAGCTCGCTACCTGTTGTCGAGGATCCCACTGTACAAACTCTGCTATACCTGACTGTGCTCTTACCGTATATCAATGGTCAGTGAGCTACTGGGTTTATATTTGAGCATGTGTCTCAACAATCCCGTGGGTGGATTTTCCATGCCTAGTAGTGTCAACTCCTGGCTACCCCAGTACTGATTTGAGAAATGATTCGGGCCCACATGCATAAACATTTTAGAAAACATATTAGGATCATGCATCATTAACATCAATCATTTGAAATTTGATTAACTTGTGAATGTTTATGATGTTGATTTTAAAATGATGTATGAATTGTTGCTCACCCTCTTGTCTGTCTGTTTTCTTTATTTCCTTTGTGCTTGCGGTACTCGTTGGACCTGATCGGTCATTGTTTGAAGAGAGGGAAGATGGCACAGATTCCACACCCGATGAGTATGATACTCATACTCGTTAGCTGGGAGCCACAATGCTGGTAACATGTATTGGGATAAACATATCCAAACTTTTATAGATAGTCTTTTGTAGTATATAGACCTACATGGTACTGAGTAGTATTCACTATTTTGTGTAGTTAGCTGCTCTGTAGGAAGTATCCCAAATGTTGCCTTAAAATTTTGGAGGACTGTACTAATATTTCATCTATATGTAATTATGAATGTTTACTTTTAGTACTTTTTAAAATGATGAAATGCAGGAATGTATTATTGAAAATTTATGTATATTAATATTATGTACAAGGGAAAGATTATTATCGGTTAAAAAAAAATTATGCTAAAAAATTATTAATTCTTCCGATTGAGGGTTTATAAGGTAGGGTGTTACAACATAATAATTGAAGTCTATAAAAATGTAATAGGGAAAAATAATTAATAATAAATAATAAAAATATAAAGGGAAGGGGTATGCTATAAAATAAACCCTATAAAATAAATAATCTATATAAGTAAAATATTTAATAAATACTAAAAATACTTGACGGACTATTAAATCCATCGGTAATATTTACCGACAACCAAATTTCGACGGATTTTTGGTCGTCAAATATCCGTCGGTAAATGGATATTACCGACGGATTTTTGTTATTACTGACGGATTTTGACCGTCGATAATATCAAAATTTCTTGTAGTGGATAAAAGAGTAAATTAATGATAAGAAAATATTTATTTGATCATGGCATTTAAAAAGAAAGTATATAATAATATCTATTTTGTTAGCTGTAGTTATTGAAACCAATTAAGATGACGATAGTACCAGTAATAAATATCTTTGGGATAAATATATGCCAGCGAAAACTGCAAGACAACTTAGTTGTCTTACGTGATAAAAGAAAAGAAAAAACTCAAAATGATTTCATTTATATTTAAATATTTGTTATCAATTTGAACTATTCGATATTGTATGTTATTATTTTTATTAGTTAAAGTAGTTTTAAAATGTATTAATGGAAGAATTGGAAACTAAAAAAAATGAAAAATCTTGAAAAATTGAATTGAAAAATATTTTTCTACAAGTTTATAATATGATTAATTCAATCTTTTTTACAAGTACATATAAAATTTTAAATTATATTTTGAAAAATTAAATAAAATCTATTGGTTAGATGACAAATTTGATGGATGTCTAGTTCAAATAAACAACTACATTAAGAATAAAACCCAGTAAAAAGTATAAAAGCCAAATAGAAACTTACAGAATTGATTAAAATTAGTCAAAATCAAATAATTTTATAGAGTTAATAAAAAAAACTTAATAGAATATTATATTGATTTTGAAAAAAAAAATCATCCTCAATTTTTTTTATTCTAAATATAAATTTGTAATTTTTATCAAATAGTTATTAAGAATGAATCAAGTCTCGCATGGTGTTGTGATTATGACATTATATGTATATAGAGTTTAAGTGTATTACAAAGTGTATGGAGCTTCTTAGAGGTGAAGAAGCAGGGTCATGATTATTAAAAATATATATATTTATTTATTTGTATATTTATATATTAGTTTCTCGCATTTTTATATTGTTTCATTTGTTTGAATATCAAGATCCACCTGTTATGTTTCTCTGAGGTGTTTTGTAATTGTGAATGAGTTTATGTATGTTTTGATTGGGGGAATGTCCGATTTTATTATACATGGTTGGCTTTAACAGGTGTAACACATATTTATATTGTGTGGTTAATTTATTAGACTTATATAATAAGGGTGGAAGCTTAGGGTTGATGGTTTATAAATATATATTTATAATTTTGATATTTAATTTAATGATCATGAAATATATTTATTTTTATAATTAGAATTTTGATTTTTTATATTTATTTATTATTTATTAATAATATGTTATTTGAGGTGAAAAAATCATTACTAAATACCATTGCATATTATTTAAACTGCTAATGTGAATAGATTACATAACTCATTGTCTAGTAGTCTCAATATATAGATTAATATCATTGATAACAAATATAATAAAATTTTGATGATTTGATATCTCAATAGTAAATGTTTCGGGAATTAAGCAAAAGATTCAGACACATAAGAAAGCGCAACATTTGAGACTCACGATACCATCTAATGATCAAATCATAAAATAATATTTCCTTTAAAAGTTTAACTTTTTATATTTTTATAAGGCATTCAATTTTTCGTTTGTAAAAGTTCATTTATATATTTTAAAACTTTACTTATGTTTTAATCAATATAAAATTTTAAATGAAAGAAGAGTTGAGAATACCACACTAAAAGAAAATAGTTATTTTCATATTTAAAAAATAATTTTTATAACAAAAAGTATATTTATCATGAAATTAAAAATTTATATAAAATTAATATATATATATATATATATATATATATATATATAATAAAGAGAGAGAGAAAAAAAGAGAGAGAGAAATGAGACTATTTATTATGTGATACAAGAAGTTACCTACAACTTCCTAAATATTATAATACATTTGATTGTTTGGGTATTTATATGTACTGATTTTATTTTTATTTTTTTTAGAATTTACAATTATAAAAATATTGTATTATATTTTTTAATACGATTTCATACATTTGCCACTGCAATGGTTAATAGTTGGTAAAAGTTTATTTTCATTTTTTTTATAAAATTCATATTAATAAGTTTCATATAAATTTTTATATTAATTTTTAAGACTCACAAAAATTTACAGTTTTAAAAAATAATTAATAATAAATTGTTATTTTAATTTTAAATTTGTATAATTTCAAATCAAATTATTTAGTTTTGAATAAAAAATATATCTTAATATGAAATCTTAGAGACCATGATATATTCAACATATTTCTATAAATTCAACTTGGGATCATAGAGTTCTGTTATAAGTCAAAGAAGCAGAAGATTTTCAAAGATCATCCAAACAAACTAACCGACACTCTGACAATTGGATGATTCTGGTAAACAAAGATAAAGCACACAGTGGTAGAAAGCTTATATCTTTTAACGAGGATTTTTGTTACTAAGAAATCAGTTAACAAAACAAATATGGCTGATGGACTACAATTTGTGTTAAAACTATGAAAGTGACGATGAGGAGTAGTAGTCATGAGTATTGAATGACTACAATTTGTTTAAAAGGATAAGGAAGGAGAATGGAGGGAAAAAAGCGTAATGAAAAGTTAGATTATTTATGTATTTCCACGTCTCAAAATTGAACATGTAATTTTTTTAAAATACAAGATATTAAACAATATTTTGGATAATTTAAATAATTTTAAAATAAAACTTATTTATGTAAAAATAAATAATATATATATATATATATATTTATTAAGTTATTATAAAATATATATAGTTAAAATAATAATTATAGTTTAAATTAGAAAAAGATATTTATTAATGATTAAAATCAAGTTAGTTAATTAATTATTAAAGAATAAAATTGATTATTGAAAAATTGATCACTGATCCCGCTAACAAAGGATGGTCAATGGTTTTACAAGGAAAACTCATGTCACTACAAATAAAAAGCCTATTATCTACGGAATATTACCTACGGATAAAAATCCGTAGGTAAATTGTACATTACTTACGGATATTACCTATGGAATTCTATCCGTAGGTAAAATGTACATTACCTACAGAATTCTATCCGTGAGTAATTATCCATTACCTACGGATATTATCTACGGAATTCTATCCATGAGTAATTATCCATTACCTACGGATATTATCTACGGAATTCTATCCATGAGTAATTATCCATTACCTACGGATATTATCCACGGAATTCTATCCGTGAGTAATTATCCATTACCTACGGATATTATCCGTAGGTAATGTCATCCGTGGGTAATTCCGTAAGTAATTACCTACGGAATTACTATCCATAGGTAAATTATATTAAACTAAAAGAATTGTCACTAGCAAGAATTGAACTCAATACCTTAAAGTTGAAAACTATACTCCTACCACTAAACTATTAGGATATTCTAATAATAATTTACAACTAAATTATACTTATATTTATTCGTGTAAATATATAAATATATAAATACATAAATATATAAATACATAAATACATAAATACATAAATACATAAATACATATATATAAATATATAAATATATAAATACATAAATATATAAATACATAAATATATAAATACATAAATATATAAATACATAAATATATAAATACATAAATATATAAATACATAAATACATAAATATATAAATACATAAATACATAAATACATAAATATATAAATACATAAATATATAAATATAAAATACATAAATATATAAATACATAAATACATAAATATATAAATATAAATATATAAATATAAATATATAAATATAAATATATAAATATAAATATATAAATACAAATATATAAATATATCAAAATATAAATATATTTTATATTTATATATTTTATATTTATATATATTTTATATTTAAATATTTTATATTTATATATTTACACGGATAAATATAAATATAATTTATTTGTAAATTATTATCAAAATATTCTAATAGCTTAGTGGTTGGAGTATCGACCTTCAACTCTGAGGTACTGGGTTCGAATCCTGTCAATGTCAATTTTCTTAATCTAATAATAATTTAAAGTTCCAAAAATATAATAAATAATAAAAATATAATATAAAGGGGAAGGGGTTGTAATAAATAAAAATATTTTGTTTAGGTGAGTGCATTACCTACGGAATATAATCCATAGGTAATGCACTCGCTGGAATTACCTACGACCAAATTACATACGGATTTTCTACGAAAAGAAATCCGTAGATAAAGTAACATTACCTACGGATTTTTGTCATTACCTACGGATTTTACCCGTAGATAATAAGCATTTTTTTTGTAGTGTGTATACTTCTCATGAGAATAATGAATTAGTACTTGATATACCGAAGACACCATGTTTCTATTCAAATATGCCAAACTTGAGTGTTGATGTAGAAATAGATTATATGCATGCCACACGTTATGACCATATGGAAGGATTTTGGGAGAATGTTCCAACTTGATAATGTATGCACTTTTTTATTGTATTATTTTTTAATGTATGCACTTTTTTGTTTATCTTCAGTCATATTGTCTAAACTAATGACTATTATTTTTTTCTTTGAACACAGATATGGCAGATTCATCTGGTACCCCTCCTCCTTCACAATCCCCCCCTCCTACATAAGGTGGTGATTAGAGTTAGCCGTCGACCAGGAAAAAGGGTAGGCGTGCTACACGGTTGAGGGACTTGAATATCAGCCTAGCTCCGATCAGAAATTGCCTATCCAGTTTGACATGCAAAGAGGTAGAGCCACAGGAGAGCACAGTGCTAGATTCACTAGCTATGTGGCCTTGCTTGGGAGAAGCAAGGTTAGTATTCTTATTGAGGATTGGGACCATGTTCCAGAGACACTGAAGAAGCAGATTTGGCAGAGTATCCTGGTACCTACTCTTATTAAGCATTTAACATGTATATATATTTAACTTTTTGGGAACTTCATGTTATTTTTATTGTGTAGGTCACATATGATGTCCCTAACACCACTTTGTTGAGGACAAAGTGGATCTCATATGCTGGGGAACGCTGGAGAGGTTTTAAGAGTGATCTGACTAGTCGATACATATATGAGGCATTGAGCAACAAGAACCCATGTGACCAGTATCAGTTTTTGGATGAGGAGACATGGCAGGCATTTCGGACTCAGCGTTTAGACCCTAAGTTTCAGCTTAGCACATTTGTCATTTGTTTGCAGTCATTTTTTTTTAAATAGAGGTTTTAAATCTGGTATTTAACATGGAATGCAACAGGCTAAGCACCAAAAGGCACAGGATATTCAGAGAAAGAATATCCACCCCCACAGGTTGTCTTGTGGGGGTTATGAGAAATTGGAAGAGAAGATGATGAAGGAGACATCTTCAAGTCAACCTTTTTAAGTGATGAAGATCTTATTGAAATACTCTGACAAAGATCCTGTTGATTTGATGAAGTCAAAGATAAAGTCAAAGTCAACTTTGTAGCGGTCAACAGTTACTTAGATAAAAGAGTAGAGAGACTAGTGTGTCCGCTGCTATGCTTAGGTATAATCAATTTTATCTTTTCTGCTGCATGAGGTTTCTTCACTTAAAAGATTTTGCAAAATGCCTCTAAAATCGTTTAAACAAGATAAAAACAAAGTATTTTGACAAAATCTTTCTTAAACAAGTTTTTAACTGATACAGTTTTGAAATAACCGATTAAAATCACTTAGAATGTTCAGAGAAGTGTTTTTGCAGTATTTTAATCGATACAACTTGGTTTTAATCGATTAAATCCACTTAACATTCAGGATGATCATTCAGAATTGAGTTATGACCGATCAGAATCAGATATGATCAATCAAAATTGAGTTATGACCGATCAGAGTTTTTTCAATCGATTAAAACACGTTTCAATCGATTAAAACAACTTAGAAAATTTCTACACAGCGTTTTAATCGATTAAAACTTATTTTTATCAGTTAAAATAATTTGGAAAGTTTTACAAGAAAGTTTTGCAGTATATTAATCGATTGAATTGCGAAACAATCGATTAAATCAAATTAGAAGATTTTTTGTAAAGTGTTTCAATTGATACAAACGTTGTCGTATCAGCTTAAAACAAATCTGTTAAAGAATCAAGAATGTATTAATGGATTAAAAGAAGTTTTAACAGATTAAAACTACACTTTTAACAGATTAAAAAATATTTTAACAGATTGATTAAACCAGTAGCTTTGAAAATCTTCTATAAAAATAGTTTGGCTTGAACATTTCAAACACAACATTTTGAACATCAATCTTAAGCAATCAAGCAAGCAAACTTTAGCATCTTTTCAAGAAAGATTCGCGTCAGTTTTTGAGAAGTTCTTTGAAAATCTTTCTTGAGGCAACTTGATTTTTCCTGAAGAAGAAACACTTACAGCAGAAGTGCATAAACTGGTTTGAGCATTCTAGTTTCTTCTTTTTCATTTCTTTACATTCTTTTTGTATTGTTTGGTGCCTGGAATTTGGGCACTGGTTTCTCTGCAGCTGGAATTTGGTTGTAGAGGTTATCAAGAACTGGAATTTGGTTCTTGGTGAGAGGTTGAGTGCAGGAACTGGAATTTGGTTCTTGTGGTAGATTAAGTGTAAGATTGTAAGTCTGTAAAACATTTGATCTAGTGAAACCCAGCTGGAATTTGGCTGGAGACTGGACGTAGCCCTGGTATTGGGTGAACCAGTATAAAACACCGGTGATATCTTTCTTAACCTTTCTCTCCTTTAATTCTGTCGCTGCGTTTATATTTGATTGATTGCTTTGTGATTAAAGAACATATCTGAAATCTTATTTTTACAAATAGATAATTTGTTATTTGCGAAAAACTTTCAAAGATCAATTCACCCCCCCTCTTGATCTAAAACTACTTTTCTAACAATTGGCATCAGAGTGAGGTGCTTGAAAGTTATTCAAGTTCTTCGATCCATGGCTGAAAACAGATTACCGTTTTCTGAGGGAGCTTCTATTAACAAACCTCCACTATTTTGTGGAACAGATTATCCTTTTTGGAAAATTAGGATGAAGATCTTTATTGAATCCATTGATAGAAATGTGTGGGATGTAATTTCTAATGGCCTTTTAATTACAGAAAAAGAATGGTCCAGTCTAAATGATGAGGAAAAGGAAAAAGTTCAAAATGATTGCACTGCTAAAAATATAATTACTTCTGCACTTAACATGGATGAGTTTTTCAGGGTCTCCCAATGCAAATCTGCCAAGGAGATGTGGGATGTTCTTGAGGTTACTCATGAAGGGACAACGGATGTAAAGAGAGCCAAAAAGCATACTCTCATAAGAGAATATGAGTTGTTCAAAATGCAAACTAGTGAAAGAATTGCAGACGTGTAGAAGCGATTCACTCACATCATTAATCATCTAATGGGCCTAGGTAAAACCTTTGATAAAGAAGAATTAAATATTAAAGTCTTGAAATGTCTTGACAGGTCTTGGCAGCCAAAGGTCACAGCAATTTCAGAGTCAAAAGATCTGTCCGTAATGACAACAGCTTCTCTGTTTGGGAAACTCAGAGAACATGAAATGGAAATCAACAGATTTAATGAACAAGAAGTCTCTGAGAAGAAAAGCAGAAGTATAGCACTTAAAGTTGAAGAAAAAAATCAAGAATCAGAGGAGGAAAGTGAGAACCTTGGACTGCTTGTCAGGAAATTCAACAAGTTTCTCAAGAAAAAGATTCAAGACAAGGAAAAACATAAAAGGTATGAGAAAAAAACTGATTCTTCTAACTTTAAATGCTATGGCTGTGGTAAGCAGGGCCATGTAAGGATGGAGTGCCCAGAAAAGAACAAACATAATGACAAGAAAGAAGAGAAAGTCAAAAGAAGAGCCTATATAGCATGGGATGACAATGGCACTTCATCAACAGACAATTCTGATAATGAAGAAGCCAACTTATGTCTAATGGCAAGTCAAAATCCTCAATCCAGCAGTGTAAGTTCTAGTTCTTCTTCAAATTTAGTGAATTATAATTCATTACAAGAAGCATTTAATGAAATGCATGAAGAGGCTAAGAAACTACAAAAAGAAAATGATAGGCTAAAAGGATTGAATAATTGGCTAGTAAATAAAGTAGACTCTCTTGAAAAGAGAATTCTTGAAGATGAAACTGATTGTGATTTCTTAAAATTAATTCATGATAATTCTGATTGTGCATGTAATAAACCCTGTAATAATTGTTCAGAATTACAAAAGAAAATTGATTTTTTATCACAAACCGTTTCAAGGTTTACACAAGTTCAAGCTAATCTTGACGTTTTACTTGGGTCACAAAAACTAATTTTTGACAAATCTGGCATAGGATTTAAATCTAGGATGAAAGTCAGAAAAACAAATGTAAATAGGAAATCATACTCTGTGATTAAATGTTTTTACTGCATGAAAAGAGGTCATTCAGTAAAATACTGTAGAATTAAAAAGTATGCTATTCCTAAAGGTAGAATGAAATGGATTCCAAAGTTAAAGTCATTTCAAATAACCTAATTGGACCCAGTAATTATAAAGGGTACCAGAAATATGTTAAATTTGTTTTGCAGGAACAAAATCTGGAAATCCCTTGGTATTCAAAACTGCAAATCAGGTTCTGCTTTCATAAATTGATTGTTTTAATTGATATAAAACAATATTAATCGATTAAAATAACTTACAGAGGATATCAGAAAATCTGTCCGTACCATTTTAATCGATTGAAATGCGAATTAATCAATTAAAATGTTCTCAGGATTTGAGTCTAGCTGTTTTAATCGATTAAAAAGGATTTATGTCAACTAAAAACACTAAGATGTCAAATTTAATCGATTCTTTTTCGTTTTAATCGATTTAAATTCTGTTATCATTTTATTAATTTCATTTTGTACAAGACTAATCGATTCCTTTATGAATTAATCAATTATTTCACTGTAGCATTTTTTAAAGATCAGATTAATAGGTTAATAGATTAATTTGTTTCTGAAAATGAGTGTCATAACATCAAATGATCATTGATTCACTGTAGTATACATTAGAGAATTTAGTTTCTTCCATTACAGTCATAAATAGCGGCCAGACAATCATGAATATTGCCAAATGAGTTTGGGACATGTCCAATTCGAGTAGTCTTTTATGGAACATCCAATTTCCTTTCAATGGCACAAATTCTTATGATTGGAAAGCAAAGACTGAACAAATCTTTGAATTGGAAACTAGACTAGTGGCATAATGTGGAAAAGTTATTGCTGTTATCCATGGATGGAAAGGCTTTTTCATGACAGCGACATTGCATGCATCAACCCAGTTTCAAGAATAAATCTTGGGAACAAATATCACAAGATATGTCATATCGATTTGATGATCGTGCTTTTGAGGATATTGTTGAATTATCAAGATTGCAATAAGAGGAAGATTTGGGAGAATTTTTGAAAGGTATGAAAACTAAACTGAAAAAGTCTGTGAGAATTCATAAACCACAGTCTCTGCAAGAAGGTATGCATCTTGCAAGACTTCAAAAGAGAAATTTAAAAGTTTTCGAAAATAAATTGCTGCAAACAAGAGTCCAATTCGAAAACACAAACAAGATATACAAGAACATGGTCAACTCCGGTTAATTTGTAGCAGAGTCATTCTACAACCAGTTTAAAGCTTTAGGTGTTTGTTTCAGCAACTATCGATTCGAAAGGTAGCACCTCAACTTCCATATTTAGAAAGGAAGTTACTGACATGATTGCAAAGGGATTGTGTAGGTTTTGTGCATAAGTTGAAATGTAAAGTTTGGGGTAAGCCCAACACTATCTTATTTTCCCAGGAAGAAATTGAGGCCGATGTAGTATAAGACATGGACTTTGAGGAAGAACAAACTATATTTTCACAACAACACAGACATGATTCAAGCTACAGATGTCTACATTTCTTTTAGTACTTTACATGGATTGTTGGGTGGTAATTCATTGCAAATCAAAGGAATTATCAAGAAGTAGACTGTCCCTTTTCTTATAGACTCTGGGAGTACACATAATTTCATTAGTGACAAATGGGTCAAGTTGTTGGAACTGAAAACATAGTTTATCAAGGATTTTTTTCAGTAATGGTTGCTTCTGATAATAAGTTGTTGATTACTAGGAAGTGCGAACAAATAACTTGGAGATTCAATGAACACACGTTTACATTAAATTTCTTGGTATTACCTAGCAATACATTTGGAATAATTTTGGGCATGCATTAGTTCAAGACTCTTGGTAAAGTTCATTGGAATTGTGCAACTTTGATAATTCGTTTTAATCATCAAGGTCACGAAGTGATACTGTAAGGAGACAAATCTGAGACAGAAATTCAAGAATTGAATGGAAAGCTAAAATTGGCACAGGGTATGTGTGTTTTATTGGCAGTACAGGGATCAATTTTATACTGATGATCCGGCATCCCTAACAACAAACCAACAAGAGGATCTTTCAATAATTCTAAAGGAGTTTCGGATGTTATTGTGGAACCAAGGCAACTCGGGATGATTGAGTTTTTTTTTCTGACGTAAAGGTTCCATTCTTATCTTTTTTTCCCTCTCTTTACGTCATATTTACGTTACTTTTAAAATCCCTTTATGGACTGTAATATTAACTGGTTATTAACCAGAAACAATATTTTTAGCTGTGATTAATATAATGTAGGTTTTAAGTCGAATTAGGAAAACCTAGATAGAATTTTACATAGATCCCTGATATTTTTAGCTGATACAAAATGGATTTAATTAACTAAAACTAGTTTACATCAGTTGAATTAGCTAAATAAGATTTTATTCTGATTTTGTTGGATCTATTGGTTAAAATTTAATCGATGTAGTTGATATTATTGTGAAACATCCTTCTAGATGATCAGTTTTACAAAATTTATACTAGATTAGGCATAAATTCGCATCAAACATTACTTAGATTTCAAAAACTGGTTGTTTTAATCAATAAAAAATCTTTTAAATTGATTAAAAGAATTTATACAACATTTTTCTTTACTGTTTTAATCGATTAAATGTCGAATTAATCGATTAAATGAACTTATGTTTCATACTTTCAAAATCCTTCACTAGATTAATCGATTAAAACTTTATTTCAATCGATTAAAATCATTAATAAGAACTTTTTAATCTATTTTTTTCCTGTTTTTAATCGATTTTTATTTTGGAAAGAATAATTAAAGGCTTTAGTTAATGGTTGTTCTTGTAACATGCTACTAAAGCGTGATTCCCTTATCTTTACACGTGTTAATTGTATTCATTACAAACGTGTTAATGAAGATAAGTTTGAATCAACTTTGATTGATCTTTACATGAGTAAGATATCGTATTTTTTTTTAAATTTTCAAAATCTAAAACTTATTACATACATTTGCATTGTTTCTCTTCTGTCCCCTATTTTTTTTTTATGAAGTCAAAAGGGGGAGAATAGTTGCTTTAGTTGCTTTACTTTTAATCATAAATAATTCTTTAGTTAGGAAGCAACAATTTAGGGGGAGAAATAGGAAAATAATTCATTTCTTTATTACTCACTAATCTGTTTTATCAAGTGACTTCTTTTGCAGAGTTATTATTCAAAGTGGTGTTTGTCTTCATCAAATAGGGGGAGACTGTAAGTGATGAAGATCTTATTGAAATACTCTGACAAAGATCATGTTGATTTGATGAAGTCAAAGATAAAGTCAAAGTCAACTTTGTAGCGGTCAACAGTCACTTAGATAAAAGAGTAGAGAGATTAGTGTGTCCGCTGCTATGCTTAGGTATAATCAATTTTATCTTTTCTGCTGCATGAGGTTTCTTCACTTAAAAGATTTTGCAAAATGCCTCTAAAATCGTTTAAACAAGATAAAAACAAAGTATTTTGACAAAAGCTTTCTTAAACAAGTTTTTAACTGATACAGTTTTCAAATAACCGATTAAAATCACTTAGAATGTTCAGAGAAGTGTTTTTGTAGTATTTTAATCAATACAACTTGGTTTTAATCGATTAAATCCACTTAACATTCAGGATGATCGATCAGAATTGAGTTATGACCGATCAGAATCAGATATGATCGATCAGAATTGAGTTATGACCGATCGAGTTTTTCAATCGATTAAAACACGTTTCAATCAATTAAAACAACTTAGAAAATTTCTACACAAGCGTTTTAATCGATTAAAACTTATTTTTATCAGTTAAAATAATTTGGAAAGTTTTACAAGAAATTTTTGCAGTATATTAATCGATTGAATTGCGAAACAATCGATTAAATCAAATTAGAAGATTTTTTATAAAGTGTTTCAATTGATACAAACATTGTCATATCAGTTAAAACAAATCTGTTAAAGAATCAAGAACGTATTAATGGATTAAAAGAAGTTTTAACAGATTAAAACTACACTTTTAACAGATTAAAACTACACTTTTAACAGATTAAAAAAATATTTTAACAGATTAATTAAACCAGCAGTTTTGAAAATCTTCTATAAAAACAGTTTGGCTTGAACATTTCAAACACAACATTTTGAACATCAATCTTAAGCAATCAAGCAAGCAAACTTTAGCATCTTTTCAAGAAAGATTCACGTCAGTTTTTGAGAAGTGCTTTGAAAATCTTTCTTGAGGCAACTTGATTTTTCCTGAAGAAGAAACACTTATAGCAGAATTGCATAAACTGGTTTGAGCATTCTAGTTTCTTCTTTTTCATTTCTTTACATTCTTTTTGTATTGTTTGGTGCCTGGAATTTGGGCCCTGGTTTCTCTGCAGCTGGAATTTGGTTGTAGAGGTTATCAAGAACTGGAATTTGGTTCTTGGTGAGAGGTTGAGTGCGAGGAACTGGAATTTGGTTCTTGTGGTAGATTAAGTGTAAGATTTTAAGTCGTAGAAACATTTGATCTAGTGAAACCCAACTGGAATTTGGTCGGAGACCGGACGTAGCCCTGGTATTGGGTGAACCAGTATAAAACACCGGTGATATCTTTCTTAACCTTTCTCTCCTTTAATTCTGTCGCTGCGTTTATATTTGATTGATTGCTTTGTGATTAAAGAACAGATCTGAAATCTTATTTTTACAAATAGATAATCTATTATTTGAGAAAAACTTTCAAAGATCAATTCAGCCCCCCTCTTGATCTAAAACTACTTTTCTAACAACCTTCAGATGACTCGGTTGTGAGTTCTGTCACTCGGTTGTAGGATGAGTTGGTTGAGCAGAGCACTCAGGGATCATTCCACCCACATGGCCGTGAGGATATATTGGCAGTGGCCATCGGTACCCCAGAGCATCCTGGACGTGTTCGCTGCTGGACGAGGGGTGGGCATCAGACAGTACTTTGGTGCCCCATCCGTGGCAACTCATACTTTGAGGCATCTGAATGAGTTGGAGTTAGAGTCCCTCAAACAACAAATTAGGAAGGAGATTCGAGATGAGGTGTACTCTAACTTGAAGGCAGAGTTATTGAGCTCAATGCGAGCAAAGTTGGCCTCTTTGTCCTCTCAACCTTCTGTTCCCGCACGAGGGGCATCCCCAATTCATGTCAGCACAAAGGAGAGTTGTGATGCTCCTGATAGAGGGGCAGAGGTTGCTCCTACTGACACTGCTGATTGTGAGTTGTATGTTGCGGGTCCTCCCGAGCATTTGGTGACGTACGGTACGTATTATATCTTTGACATGTATTTGGTACTCTGTTAAGCATTATATAGTCTAAAATATTTTATCATTTGTTTACCTTAGGGAAAATGTATGCATTGGGCTCAACCATCCACCACCAGAGTATTGGAGAGGATATGATAAGAGTGGTGGTTGTAGATGTTCGGGATGTTGTTGCCCCAATCCCTATTCCCACTGAAGAGGTTCAAACAGTGGGATAGGCACCTGGAAATTTTATCTTATTGTCAGTTTCATTAACAAGACCCATCCCAACACATGCACAGGTTGTGTCATGCATTTATCTCTTTTACTTATTATTTTTTGATATGTTGATGTATATTAATGTTATATATTTTTGGTACTTGTATAGAAAGATGCTGAAAAAGTAAAGGAAGTTGTGCATGAATCACCACCACCACCGAGTGCTTTACAGCGACTCGGTGCACTAGCAACGACTATCGGGACCACTCCCATACAGTCAGATATGCCACCCGAAGTCGTATGCAGGACCAAGACGATCCCTTTTTTCTTACTCCAAAGGGATATTTTTGATATTCTCGCTGGTACTGATATGCTATGTGTATCAGTGTTGCAGCTTTGGGAATTGTAAGTAAATTTACATATTTTTGATATTCTCACTGGTACATTATTTTATAACTTTATTTATTTTCAATGTTGAAGGTATTTACATCGTTTGTGTGTTGAGAGGAAGATTGCCTTTATCTATGGATTTGTCGACCCTGTTTCCGTTCAGTCCGTGGGGAATAAAGTTGGAGAGGTGCAAACGTACTTAATAGAGACATTTCAAAATGGGGGCAAAGAAGTCTACTTAGCACCTTACTTGCATCAGTAAGTATACATCTTATAAATTAATGCACATTTATGTAAAACTGAAATTTTACTAATATTATTTCAATGTGCAGGGGTCATTGGTAGCTCATAATCATTGTTCCTCGGCAATTTCTTGTGATTCTCTTGTGTTCATTACACAAGAAATCAAATGATTTGGATATTATAAAGCACATAGACGCGTAAGTTTGGTTTTTTTAATTGTTGTATCATATGTGCACTTACACCAAAATTAGGTTCTATTATAATTAATTTTTGTCCTTTTGTAGAGATTTGGAAACTCACCTAATGTTGCAAGGCCTTCCATCTCATGGTAGAAAGAAGTTGACGTATATTGCACCAAAGGTGACCAAACATTCCTCTTATTGTTGTTCAATTTGTCATTTAAAGTTAATCTGACATGTATTTAACTTGTAGTGTCCATGCCAACCGGGAAGCCATGAGTGCGGGTATTATGTGATGAAGCACATGCACACCATCGTATCCACAAACATTATTGACTCATGGAGGGAGGTAAATATACTATAATTAAGTCAAATATGCCAATTATGTAAATGGTTTCTAAATCTGAAATGTTTCAATACGTACGAATTTACAGACTCATCTCCATTGAAGATTGAAGTGTTAGACGATATTAGAGAGCAGTGGGCTTCTTTCCTTTTAAGTATTCAATCTTCATAGCAAATTTGACTTGTAACAATTTTGATTGAATTGATTTAAGTTATCAAATTTACATTCGTTTAAGTAAATGAACTGTCTGGAACTATGAGGTACATATATTGATTTCAATATGTTTCATATGTACATATCTGTCTAGAACTATATATGAATTGTGCATATCTGTCTGTACAAGTGTTTGGAACTGTGAATATCTGTCTGGAACTATGATGAATAGGCAGGTCTACTCGAAGAAAGGTAGGATCTGTGAAGAAAATGCAAGTTCTGTAAAAAAAAAATACACACTTTCTACGTCGATTATGTCATTAACCAACGTAGAAAGTACTTTCTACATTAGTCGACGTAGAAAGTTTAACATTTTATGTCGGTTATAAGCATAACCGACATTGATATCACATACAATCACGGTTACTGTTAACCGATATAGATACAGGGGTTATAGAAAGTAAGACTTTCTATGTCGGTTATAAAAAGTAAGACTTTCTATGACCCCTGTATCTATGTCGCCGCTTTAATCGACATCAAAAGCTCATTTTAACCGACGTAAAAAGCTTTTTCTACAGTAGTGTAAGAGATAATGATCTTATCTTATATCTTACATTAAATACAAGAAAAAAATTAATTAATTATGATTATAAATAGGGGTTACGAGAAAAGGAAGAAAGGGAAAGTGAGGAGAGAGAGGGAAAGAAAGGAAGAAGAAAGGGAGAGGAAGCACAAAGAGGGAGAGAAAGAGAGAGAAGGAGAGGAAGAGAAAGAGAGGAAAAAAGAAAAATAATTTTAAAGAAAAATTTTTTGTCCAACATCTTCCATTATTAAGGTAAGAGGAGGATACTATTATTATTTTATCTATTTTATAGTTGTGGAGTTAGGTGTTCATAACCTCATTTTATTTATTTTGTTACTTATTTATTTCTCTTTGACTATTTACTGATCTGCTTTAAGTTTATTTATTTATTTCCAGTTATACACTGATCCTATTTTAATTATCTTTAGTTATGTACTAGTCCTGCTTTATGCCTCGAGTTATGCACTAGTCTTATTTATTTATGTCCAGTTATGTACTGGTCCTGTTTGTTTTTTTATTTTATCTCCAATTACGTACTGGTCCTGTTTGTTTATTTTATCTCCAGTTATGCACTGGTCCTATTTATTAATTTATATTTATATTATTTAACTGTTTTTAAATAATAATATCCATTTATGAAGATTTGAAGATATTGTAGATGGAGGTTAGCCCTTGGGGATTGAAATAAGTAAATATCACTGAGAGAGTGATTAAAATTGGACTCATTTATCCCGATTAGTCACTACAAATATAATTTAAATCTTCATAAATTGAATAAATGAAATAAGTTGAGCAAGTCGAAAAATATATTTTATATATCATTATAAGATGATATTATATATTTTAAATGATAATTGTTCTCACTTCCTTATGGTTATTTCTTGTGCATGTTACAACTAAAATATCAACATAAATTGATGAAAGCATCAAGATGGAAGACACGTATCATTCAACCACTGTTAGAAGAATTTTTGTGTGTGTTAATTTTAATAATTGTTTCTGATATAAAAATAATGTAAACTTGTAAAGCCCACATCTTTATACATATAAATGTATAAACATTTATCTCATATCTTACTTTTGTCAAGACTTAATAGAAAGTAGTAATCTCTTAAAATATGGTTAACAACGTGATAAAAAAGAAGGACTTCACGTAAGATGGTATCAGAGCAACGTTTCATGTGTGACCTGTGAAATGAGGCTATCATGAGATCTTATGAATCCTAACTCATATAATTTCAGATGGTAAATAATAGGAGGAACAATGAATTGACAGAAGCAGTACAAGTTATCTGAGACATGGTCACTGCATTATTAAGGAACCAACGACTTGAAGGAACTAGTGAATCACAATGTTTAATTGAATTTAGGAGAAACAAACCTCTGTAATTCCCTGGAGGTTATAACCCAGAAAGGGCTTAATTATGAATTAAAGTGTTGGAAACAATATTTCGAGTTAAGAATTATCCTGATAACCAAAAGGTGAATTATGTTGTGTTTATATTGATAGGAGAGATTGAATATTGGTGAGATTGTACCAAGAGATTAGTAGAAGGAGGAAGAATAATAATTACTTGGAAGGTGTTTAGAACAAAATTTTTAGAAAGATGTTTTCCCAATGATGTGAGGAGAACAAAAGAAATAGAGTTTATGCAATTAAAGCAAAGAGATATGACAGTAGGAGAATATGCCGCTAAGTTTGAAGAGTTAGGACAATACTCTGCATTCTTTTATCACCCTGATGAAAGAATGAAATGTATAAAATTTGAGAATGAACTTAGGCCTGAATTGAGAAAAGCAGTAGGAATATTAGAAATTTTTTATTTTCCTATGCTTATTCATACGTGCAGATTTTTGGAAGATTTTGAAACCCACCAAAATAGCAAACCAAAATATTTTGGACTCCAACAAAACAAAAGGATATAGAATGAAGGAAAACTCTACAACCACCCCAATTGGAGATCCCAACCCAGTCAATTTTCTGCATAAAATTTTAATAATCGTATAAATAATCAGCTCAAGTGTTTTAAGTGTGGATAAGATCATTATGCTAAAGATTGTCATCTTAAAACACCTGTTTGTTTCAAATGTGGAAAACCTGGTCATATATTTTCTGAATATCGACAACAAAAACCAAATTCTAATCCTTCTGCACCAAAAATAAGACCTCTGACAATAGGAAGAGTGTATACCATGACTGGAACCGAAGCCTCTCAGAATAATGATTTGATCCAAGGTACGTGTTTCATTAAAGGCAAAACTTTAAATGTACTCCATGATTCAGGTGCAACTCATTCATTCATTTCCAATGATTGTGTCCAACACCTTGAATTGTCAACTTCTTTTCTAGACACCAGTTTGATTGTTTTAACTCCCACGAATAAGTCTGTAATCACCAATAAAATTTGTCTAGATTGTCTTTTGTTCATTGAAAATAGGAAATTCCTTGTAAATTTAATTTGTCTACCTTTATCTCAATTAGATGTAATCTTAGGTATGGATTGGTTATCTTCCAATCAAGTCCTTCTGAATTGTGCAGAAAAATCAATAATATTTTCAGATTCTGAGAATCTTTTGAATTTCTCTACCAACTCAGTAAATGAGTCTTTGAAGAACAAAATTTAAGGATATTTGTTACTATCTTCTGTGAAAGTAAAAGAGGAAGTCAATTTGAAAAATATAGCAGTTGTTCAAAATTTTCCTGAAGTTTTTCCTAATGATATTCCTGGTTTACCACCCAATAGAGAGATTGAATTTTCAATAGATTTGATGCCTAGAACTGGATCAATTTCCATGGCACCATATAGGATATCACCTTCTAAACTGACAGAACTGAAGAAATAATTGGAAGAATTACTTGGGAAACAATTCATTCGTCCTAGTGTATCACCTTGGGGAGCCCCTATTTTGTTAGTTAAGAAGAAAGATGGAAGTTTAAGGTTGTGTGTAGATTATTGTCAGTTAAATAAATTCACCATAAAAAATAAATACCCTCTTCCAAGAATAAATGATTTGTTAGATCAAATAAGAGTAACTTTTGTATTTTCTAAAATAGATTTAAGATCAGGACATCACCAAATTAGAGTAAAGGAAAAAGATGTACAAAAAACTGCATTTAGAACTAGATATGGTCATTATGAATACCAAGTGATGCCTTTTGGTATGACCAATGCTCCTGCAATATTCATGGATTATATAAATAGAAGTTTTCGTCCATTTTTAGATCATTTTGTTGTGGTTTTTATAGATGACATACTTATTTATTCTAAAACTTTTGAAGACCATGAGAAACACCTTAAAGTTGTTATTCAAATTTTGAAAGACGAACAGTTGTATGCTAAATTGTCTAAGTGTTAATTTTGGTTAAAAAAAGAAAAATTTTTAGGCCATGTGATTTTCAAAGAGGGAGTGTCAGTAGACCCAACTAAGGTGGAAACAATTCTATAATGGGATCCACCAAAAATAGTGACTAGGATTCATAGTTTTCTAGGTTTGGCAGGATATTATAGGAGATTCATTGAAGGATTTTCTAAAATAGTTATGTCGTTAACCCAACTCACCATAAAGGTTAACTTTTTGAATGGACAAAAAAATGCAAAAATAGTTTTCAAGAACTTAAGAAAAGATTAACCACTTCCCCTGTTCTAGCATTACCTAACCCAGCTGGACATTTTGTGATATTTTGTCATGCTTTCAAAATGGGATTAGAATGTGTTCTTATGTAAGATAGAAGGGTAGTTGCACATGCTTTAAGACAATTAAGAGCACATGAGAAAAATTATCCAAATCATGATTTAGAACTAACCATCATCATTTTTGCACTCAAAATATGGAGACATAATGTGTATGGTGGTAAGTTTGAGGTTTTTAGTGATCATAAAAGTCTTAAATACTTGTTTGATAAAAAAGAGTTAAATATGAGACAAAGAAGATGGATGTAGTTTTTGAAAGATTATGATTTTGAATTACATTACCATCCAAGAAAGGCAAATGTAGTAGTAGACGCTTTAAGCATAAAATCTTTACATGTCTTTTCACTCATGATTCATGAGATGAGTATGCTAGAAGAGTTCAGAGACATGAATTTATTAATTACCATGAACCCTGATAGAATAAAATTAAACTTAACTCAAATTACTAGTGAATTACAAAGACAAATCCAAGAGGCTCAGGTAAGTGATGAATTTATTCAAAAGAAAAAGAAGTTGATAGGACAAAAGAAGGAGAAAAATTGGCATAGATAAAACATTTATTTTGAGATTTAGTGGTAGGATATGTGTGCCTAATGATGTAGAGATTAGAAAGCTGATTTTAGACGAAGCACATAAGAGAAAATTGAGCATACATCTAGGTGTAACATCCCAATTTCTTTAATTAATTATTTGCTTAAGTTCCTAAAAATTATTATATAAATATTATGTAAACTTTTTATGAGAAGAAAGGATATATATATATATATATATATATATATATATATATATAATGATGTACAATATCCCTATTACGAGAAATGAAAAGAGAGAAAGAGAAGGTATTGTGGCCTTAATATACAATTGAAATTAAGGCGGTGAAGAAAAGTCGAGAAGGAATTTAAGTCGGTAAATTAAATCTATAAATAGGATGAAATTGAACAACTAATTCACGGCTAAACAGAGAAGCACCAGATTCTGAGAAGCGGAATTTGAAAGAAGAAGAAGAAAAGGAAGGAATTGAGAAATAAATCAGTGGAATACTAGCAAATCTTGGAGAAATAGGTATGGGTTAGATGTTTAATTTTATTCATACGCTTAAGATTGAAATGTTTGATTTTGATTATTGGAACTAGTTTGGTTGCATGAAACTTGAAAATTGAAAATCTGGATGTTTGCCATGGCTTCCTGTACGTGAGATTGAAGAAAGGGATAAGGTGAGAAATTTTGAAAAAGATCAAGGGCAAAATAGTCATTTTAGGGACATGGAAGGAATTATAGAAAATGTTCAAGGGTAAAATAGTCATTTTAGGGACATGGAAGGAATTATAGAAATGTTTAAGGATAAAATAGTCATTTTAGGGACATGGAAGGAATTATAGAACATGTTCAAGGGTAAAATAGTCATTTTAGGGACTTGGAAGGAATTATAGAAAATGTTCAAGGGTAACATAGTCATTTTCAGGACATGGATGGAATAATAGGAAATGTTCAAGGGTAAAATAGTCATTTTCAGGACATGGATGGAATAATAGGAAATGTTCAAGGGTAAAATAGTCATTTTTAGGACATGGATGAAATAATAGAAATTGTTCAAGGGTAAAATAGTCATTTCAAGACATGGATGGAATAATAGGAAATGTTCAAGGTCAAAATGGTCATTTTACATCCTAGGGACATAAATGGATTTTTGAAAAAAGGTTAAGGGTATAACCCGAGATAGATCCAAAACAGCCCAGTACTACCTCTTTGTCTACTAGGAAAACGACTCTGTAAATGTTCGAATTTGAGGTTAGTGTCTTTATTAAAGTTATAGGTTATTGTCTTGTCTTTCCAACGCAATTGGAAACACCTTAAAAAGGAGGTCTAGAACTCGAGATATGGCCAAAACACTAAACCATACTTTTCCAGCGTCCATTATTTAGTCTAGTATTCCCTCTTAGCCTGGTATTTTCTTTTAGTCCAATATTTCTTTGTCTTTCATATGAGTCTTGGATTAATGCAATCAAGTGAATATAATTAATGGAAAATTGTTACCTTTGGAAAGTAATAGATTATTAATAGAAATTGCCTTGTTTGAAACATCTATGAATTATAATTGAGATTTTGAATATATAAATGAGATGTTTCTAAGTACTTAATTGATGATAAATTGTTTTGTTCCATTTCATTCAAGACATAAACATTGTACATGAAATGTTTTCTGGAAGTCACAAAAAAGTTTTTACAGAAAATTATTGGAAATTACTATTAAGTTGCTATCAAGGACGGTTGGTAGTAACAATGATGTTCAAAATATAATTTTGGAAATATTTTTGTGAGTAATTTTCTTAAGAATTTACTATCAAGAGCATCTGCTAGCTGAATATGACTACGAAAATGGCTAATTAAATGAGACAGAGAATGTATTAGAATGAATGATTGAGAATCAAGCTACCAATATCTCAGATAGTAAGTAGGGAGTAGAACGGGTAAGACAGGACCTTTGGTCTATGGGGATGGACCTCTGGTCTAGGGAGTGTTTAGGCATGGGAAATCCCATAAGTGGTCAGTCTTTATTTGATTCTGTGTCGTGGTAGCCTGCCAGATGCACTGACACTCCTACTACTGTCTACTTGTTCACGTTTAGTGGGGCATTGCTGAATCACCGGACAGGGTGATGTTAAGCCCTAGTTCCACTAGAAACTCATATAAATCTCCATGGAGCACTAAGTAAAAAATGATTTTTTAGATTTTGAGTCAAAAACATGATTTTCAAGTTTTACATTTTGAGTCACATGTTCATATCATAAACATATTGCATGATGAAATTGTAGATTATTCATGATTTGTATGATATTCTTTATTATGTTTCCATGATTGGTTTATTTGTTTCTAATAATTAATTTTTGAATTAAATTATATATGGTTGTATATTTATATGTAGTTATGAACTTATTATAAAGGAATGTTTCATTGTTTGATTTTATCGTATGAATGTTTGTTTTGTTTGCTGTGGGTAAAATTAAATGTCTAACCCCATAAATATTTTCAATCCTAGATGTTGGTGACGTGTGATGAAGGAATGTAGAATTCAAGAGATAGATGTCAGATGCAAAAAAATTCAGAGCATAGGTTGGGGATTGTATAATAAATAAGTATGACTTTATGAAGAACTTCTATTAAAATTTTCTAATACTTTGATATATTACTAAATTTGATAAGAAATTAGGATTTATAAATGTAATCTAGAAGGGGGTTACATTAGTGGTATCAGAGCTTTGGTTATGCATCTTTAGGACTTGTGAGTGTAGGTCCATTAGGTTGAAGGTCACTTTAGTTCTTTGTTGAATTGTTTGAGATTGAGTGTGATTTGTCTGATTTTTGCATGATATTATAAAACTAGAATATTTTAGAATAGAATAAAAAATGAATATACTATAGGTAGAAAATGTCACCTAGACGTGATCGTGTGACTGATGTGGCACACGCTATGCGAGAAATGGTTGTTGCCTTAACTCATTAAGCTTTGGCTTAACAACAAAACTCTGTGGATAAAACTACCTTAGGTGACTTTAAGTAAAATTATCCACCCCATTTTAGAGGAGAATATGATCCAGAAAAAGTGAAAGAATGGGTTCAAATACTTGAGGATATTTTTGTAGCTATGGAATGTCCAGATGAGGGGAGAGTTTCCCATGCTAGTTTTCAACTTCAGGGTGATGCTAAAGTGTGGTGGAAGGCAACCAAAAGGATGTTAGAGACTAGAAGAGAAATAGTTACGTGGGAGTTATTTAAAACGGTGTTTTTGGAGAAATATTCCTTACTAATCCTAGAAATGAAAAGGAGGTGGAATTTAATAAAATTTATCAAGGAAATATGACAATTTCAGAATATGCTGCAAAATTTGAGTCCTTGGCAAAATATTGTAGATATCTCCAGCTTACTTCTGACAAAGAATGGAAATGTACAAAGTTTGAAGAAGGACTCATATATGAAATTAAAAGGGCAGTTACTCCATTAGGCATTAAAGATTTTCCTGATTTAATGGATAGATGTAAGATAATAGAGGATATGGATCGAGTTCAAAGAAGTAGAAATATGGGAAATGCTAATAAGGGAGGTGTAGGCCAAGGAGGACCAATACGAAAAGGAAAATTTGTTCAACCTCAAAAACCATATAATAGACCCATACTATCACAATCTAAAGGATATGGAGGGATAGGATCCAATGGAGGTAATAATAATAAACCCTTCCAACAGCCACAATTGACCTTGAAATGTTGGAAATGTGGAAAGGGTCATTTGACCAAAGATTGTTCTTTATCGAGCCAAGTGTGTTTTACTTGTGGGAAACCAGGTCACTTAACTAGAGATTGCCCTACCAACAAAGCAATGATATCAAAAGAAGTTTCATTTAAAAGTTAAATTCAAAAGTACATGATTTCCACTACAGAAGGAAAAATAGAGAAAATTTCTATAATCTCTACTTCAATAGTAAATGAGTATCCTGAAGTATTTCCTAATGATGTTCTTGGACTACCACTTGAAATAGAGATAGAATTTGGCATAGAATTGATGTTGGGTACTAGACCTATTTCAATACCACCTTATAGAATGTCACCTTTAGAATTGACTGAACTTAAGAAACATTTAGAAGAATTATTAGAGAAATAATTTATTAAACCAAGTGTATCACCTTGGGGAGCCCTAGTCTTGTTAGTTAAAAAGAAAGATGGAAGTTCTAGGTTGTGTGTAGATTATAGACAATTGAATAAGGTGACAATAAAAAATAAATACCATTTACCTAGAATAGATGATTTAATGGATCAACTTAGAGGAGCTACTATACTCTCTAAAATAGACTTAAGATTTGGACATCATCAAATAAGAGTTAGAAAGGAAGATATACCTAAGACTGCATTTAGAACTAGGTGTGGACATTATGAATATCAAGTGATGCCTTTTGGAGTTACTAATGCCCCTACTGTCTTTATGGACTATATGAATAGGGTATTTAGACCTTGTTTGGATAAATTTGTAGTAGTATTTATAGATGATATATTGATATATTCTAAAACTAGAGAGGAACATGAAAATCATCTTAGAATAACTTTACAAACTCTGAAGGATAAACAATTATATGCAAAATTGTCTAAGTGTGAGTTTTGGTTGGAGGAAGTAAAATTTTTAGGACATGTTATTTCTAAAGAAGGAATAAGTGTAGACCCTTCAAAAGTAGAAGCTATAATACAATGGGAACGACCTAAAACAATAACAGAAATTAGAAGTTTCTTAGGACTAGCCAAATATTATAGAAGATTTATAGAAGTATTTTCAAAAAAAGCAGGACCCTTAACCCAATTAACTAGAAAAAATCAGCCTTTTATTTGGAGCTTAGAATGTGAAAATAGTTTTCAAGAATTAAAGCATAAATTAACCACTTCTCCAGTATTAGTGTTACCCAACGCCACAGAACCTTATAAAGTATATTGTGATGCATTGTATCAAGAACTAGGTTGTGTGTTAATGCAAAATAAGAGAGTGGTGGCATATGCCTTTAGACAATTAAGACCACATGAAATGAATTATCCTGCCCATGACTTGGAATTAGTAGCTATAATGTTTGTTTTAAAAATTTGGAGACATTATCTGTATGGATCTAGGTTTCATGTCTATAGTGATCATAAGAGTTTAAAATATTTATTTGATTAAAAAGAGTTGAATATGAGACAAAGAAGATGGATGAAACTTATAAAAGATTATGATTTTCAGTTATTTTATCATCCAGGAAAAGCGAATGTAGTAGTGGATGCCTTAATTAGGAAAATTGTTCACGTTTCAACTATGATGATTAAAGAAATGAAATTGATAGAACAATTTAGAGATTTGAATTTATACACTATTAGTAAAAATGATAAAATACAATTAGGAATGATTTTTATTAATAATGAGTTTCTATATAAAATAAGAGACAAACAAGGAGATGATGAGCTTATATTAGAAAAGAGAAAATTAATAGGGACTGATAAAGCTAAAGACTTTAATTTAGGAATGAATGATATATTAAGATTTAAACATAGAGTATGTGTGCCAGATGATAAAGAAATTAAGGACTTAATTTTAGAAGAAGTACATAAAAGTAAATTAAGTATACATTATGGAGTTACTAAAATGTATAAGGATTTGAAAGAAATGTTTTGGTGGCCTTGAATGAAGAAGGACGTAGTAGAATATGTTGCCTGTTGCTTAACATGTCAGAAAATTAAAATTGAACATCAAAAGCCCTCTGACATGTTACAACCATTAGAAATTTCAGTCTGGAAATGGGAAAGTGTATATATGGATTTTGTAGTGGGTTTACCCAAACCTTCTAGAAATTACAATTCTATTTGGGTGATTGTGGATAGGTTAACAAAAACTGTCCATTTCATTCCAATCAATATTAAGTACTCTTTAGATAAATTAGCATTATTGTATATCAAAGAAATTGTTAGACTACATGGTGTACCAACTATTATAGTATCAGATAGAGATCCCAGATTCGTATCTAGATTTTGGAAAGAATTCCAAAAAGCTTTAGGAAGTAAATTACATCTCCGTTCAGCCTATCATCCTCAAACTGATGGGTAGACTGAAAGAACCATCCAGTCATTAAAAGATCTTTTAAGGGCTTGTGTATTAGAAGAAAAACCTAGTTGGGATGAAATTTTACCCTTAGTAAAATTTACATGTAATAATAGTTATCACTCTAGTATAGGTATGGCTCCTTATGAAGCACTTTATGGGCGTAACTGTAGGACACCTTTAGTTTGGTACCAAGTTGGAGAGATTTTATTCATAGGATCCGATGTAATTCAACAAACTACCTAAAAAGTGAGGACAATTCAGAAGAGAATGAGAACTGCTCAAAGTCAACAGAAAAGTTATGCTGATAAGAGAAGGAAACCTTTAGACTTTTAGGAAGGAGATCATGTATTTTTGAAAGTTACACCTATTACAGGAGTTGGCAGAGCTATTAAATCTAAGAAACTTTCCCCTAAATATAATGGGCCTTATCAAATTACACAACGAGTTGGAAATGTTGCCTACCAGATAGCGTTACCACCTTTTCTCTCCAATCTTCATAATGTATTCCATGTGTCATAATTGAGAAAGTATATTTCAGATCCAACACATGTCATGAAACCTCATCAAGTACAGGTGAAGGAAAACCTCACCTTTCAACCAAGTCCTGTTAAGATTGAAGAAAAGAGAATTAAGCATCTAAGGGGAAAAGTTATTTCATTGGTTAAGGTTATCTGGGATGACATTAGAGGAGATGCTATGTGGGGGTTAGAAAAGAAAGTGAAAGCAGAGTATCCTCATTTGTTTGAATAAATTGTGACGAAAATTTCGAGGACGAAATTTATTTAGTGGGGGAGAATTGTAACATCCCAATTTTTGTAATTAATTATTTGCTTAAGTTCCTACAAATTATTATATAAATATTATGTAAACTTTTTATGAGAAGAAAGGATATATATATATATATATATATATATATATATATAATGATGTACAGTATCCTTATTACGAAAAATGAAAAGAGAGAAAGAGAAGGTATTGTGGCCTTAATATACAATTGCAATTAATGCGGTTGAATTAAGGCGATGAAGAAAAGTCGAGAAGGAATTTAGGTCGGTAAGTTAAGTCTATAAATAGGATGAAATTGGACAACTAATTCATGGCCAAACAGAGAAGCACCAGATTCTGAGAAGCGGAATTTGAAAGAAGAAGAAGAAAAGGAAGGAACTGAGAAATAAATAAGTGGAATACTAGCAAATCTTGGAGAAATAGGTATCGGTTAGATGTTTAATTTTATTCATACGCTTAAGATTGAAATGTCTGATTTTGATTACTGTTCATTGTTTTGAAAGTTTGAAATGTTGATGAAATTCTTGAAATTCAGGATGCATTATATAGTAAAATTGTTGTTTTTAACTTAAATTAAACATATTTCATGTTTAATTTCAATTTGGAACTAGTTTGGTTGCGTGAAACTTGAAACTTGAAAATCTGGATGTTTGCCATGGCTTCCTAGACGTGAGATTGAAGAAAGGGATACGGTGGGAAATTTTGAAAAAGAACAAGGGCAAAATAGTCATTTTAGGGACATAGAAGGAATTATAGAAAATGTTCAAGGGTAAAATAGTTATTTTAGGGGCATGGAAGGAATTATAGAAATGTTTAAGGGTAAAATAGTCATTTTAGGGACATGGAAGGAATTATAGATAATGTTCAAGGGTAAAATAGTCATTTTTGGGACATGCAACGAATTATAAAAAATGTTCAAGGGTAACATAGTCATTTTCAGGACATGGATGGAATAATAGGAAATGTTCAAGGGTAAAATAGTCATTTTTAGGACATGGATGGAATAATAGAAAATGTTCAAGGGTAAAATAGTCATTTTTAGGACATGGATGAAATAATAGAAAATGTTCAAGGGTAAAATAGTCATTTCAAGACATGGATGGAATAATAGGAAATGTTCAAGGGCAAAATAGCCATTTTACATCCTAGGGACATAAATGGATTTTTGGAAAAAGGTTAAACAACCCAGTACTACCTCTTTGTCTACTAGGAAAACAACTCTATAAATGTTCGAATTTGAGGTTAGTGTTTGATTGTTTGTTGTGGTAGCCTGTCAGGTGCACTGACACTCCTACTACTGTCTACATGTTTGCATTTAGTGGGGCACTGTCGAATCACCGGATAGGATGATGTTAAGCTCTAGTTCCACTAGACACTCATATGAGTCTCCATGGAGCACTGAGTAAAAAATGATTTTTTTAGATTTTGAGTCAAAAACATGATTTTCAAGTTTTACGTTTTGAGTCACATGTACATATCATAAACATATTGCATGATGAAATTGTAGATTATTCATGATTTGTATGATATTCTTTATTATGTTTCCATGATTGATTTTTGTGTTTCTCATAATTAATTTTTGAATTAAATTATATATGGTTGTATATTTATATGTTGTTATGAACTTATTATAAAGGAATGTTTCATTGTTTGATTTTATTGTATAAATGTTTGCTTTGTTTGTTGTGGGTAAAATTAAATGTCTAACCTCATAAATATTTTCAATCCTAGATGTTTGTGACGTGTGATGCAGGAATGTAGAATTCAAGAGATAGATGTCAGATGAAAAAAATTCAGAGCATAGGTTGGGAATTGTATAATAAATAAGTATGACTTTATGAAGAACTTCTATTAAAATTTTCTATTACTTTGATATATGACTAAATTAGATAAGAAATTAGGATTTATAAATGTAATCTGGAAGGGAGTTACACCAGGCACAACAAATATGTATCAAGATCTTAAGAAAATATTTTGGTGGCCTAAAATGAAGAAGCAAGTGGCACAATATGTAGCATCATGCTTAGTTTGTCAAAAATCTAAGATAAAACATCAAAGGCCTGCAGGAATGCTACAATCTTTAGATATACCTGAATGGAAATGAGATAGTATTGCAATGAACTTTATAGTTGGCTTACCACGAATAATTCAAAATTTTGATTCCATATGGGTTATCATGGATAGGTTGACAAAGTCTTCTCACTTTCTACCCATTAACATTAGGTATTAATTGGAAAACTGACTGAACTGTACATAAATGAAATTGTGAGGTTACATGGAGTTCCATCTAGTATTATTTTTTATAGGGATCCTATGTTTACTTCTAAATTATGGGGAAGCTTACATCAAGCCTTAGGGACTAAGCTTCATCTTAGCTCAACTTATCATCCTCAAACTGATGGACAATAAGAAAGAACCATTCAATCTTTGGAAGATTTGTTAAGAGCGCATGTGTTAGAGGATTCTAGTAGTTGGGATTTGTACTTGTCATTAATTGAATTCACTTACAACAACAATTTTCATTCTAGCATAGGTATGACACCCTATGAGGCATTGTATGGGAGAAAATGCAGAACACTTTTATGTTGGTTTAAGACTAACATGATTCAACAAACCATAGAGAAAATTAAGATGATTCGGGAAAAATTAAGAACAACTCAAAGTCGACAGAAAGGTTATGCTGACAAGAGAAAATGACCCCTTGAATTCCAAGAAGGTGAGTATGTATTCTTGAAAGTAACACCGACAACGAGAGTTGGTAGAATAATGAAAGCAAAGAAACTCACTCCTCGATTTATTGGTCCCTATCAAATTCTTAGAAAAATAGGTCTTGTTGCTTACCAAATTTCCTTATCCCCTTTCCTTTCTAATCTTCATAACATGTTTCATGTGTCTCAGTTAAGAAAATATATTTCTGATCCTTCTCATGTAATAATGTCAGATACAATACAATTAAAGGATAACCTTACATTTAAAACAATGTTTGTACAGATTACAAATATGAAGATCAAGCAACTGAGGGGAAGAAAAATTCCATTAGTGAAGGTTGTTTGGAATAAACTTATTGGAGATGCTACGTAGGAATTAGAAAAGAGAATCAAAGAAAGTTACCCCCATATGTTTTAGTCACTAAAAATTTCGAGGACGAAATTTCTGTAAGTGTGGGGGAAATGTAACATCTCAAAATGGATCATGTAATTAATATATTTATTAATTATTAAAATCAAGTTTGTTAATTAATTATTATAGAATAAAATTGATTATTGAAAAAAAAACACATGATCTTATCTCTTTAAGAGATAATGATCTTATCAGAAGAAAGGGAAAGAGAGGGAAAGAAAAAAAGAAGAAAGGAAGAGGAAGGGGAGAGAGAGAGAGGGAGAGAAAGAGAAAGAGAGAGGGAGGAAGAAAGAAAAATAATTTTAAAGGAAATTTTTTTGTCCAACATCTTCCATTATTAAGGTAGGGGAGAAGACTATTATCATTTTATCTATTTTATAATTGTGGAGTGAGGTGTCCCTAACCTCATTCTATTTATTTTGTTACTTATTTATTTTTCTTCAACTACTTACTGATTTGCTTTAAGTTTATTTATTTATCTCTAGTTATACATTAATTTTATTTTAATTATCTTCAGTTACGTACTAGTCCTACTTTATGCCTCCAGTTACGCACTAACCTTATTTATTTGTGTCCAGTTACGTACTAATCATGTTTGTTTATTTTATCTCCAGTTACGTACTGATCCTGTTTGTTTATTTTATCTCCAATTATGTACTCGGTCCTATTTATTAATTTATATTTATATTATTTAATTATTTTTAAATAATAATATCTATTTATGAAGATTTGATGATATTGTAGATGGAGGTTGGACCTTGAGGATTGAAATGAGTAAATATCATTGAGAGAGTGATTAAAATTGGACTCATTTATCCTGACTAGTCACTACAAATTTAATTTAAATATTCATAAATAATGAAATAAATTAAATAAGTTGAGTAAGTTGAAAAATATATTTTATTTATCATTATAAGATGGTATTATTTTAAATGATAATTGTTCTCACTTCCTTATGCTTGTGCATGTTACAACTAAAATATCAACATAAATAAATGGAAGACATGTATCATTCAACTACGGTTAAAATAATTTTTGTGTGTAAATTTTAATAATTGTTTCTTATATAAAAATAATAAAACTTGTAAAGCTCACATCTTTGTACATATAAATGTATAAATATTTATCTCATATCTTAATTTTGTCAAAACTTAATAGAAAGTAGTACTCTCTTAAAATATAGTTAATAATGTGATAAAAAAAACTAAAAAGAACGTTACATTATTCTTAATGAATGTTACAATTAATGAATGTTATAAAAGCAAATTAGAGACTTTCATATTTATTTTAAAAAGTCAAAATTAAATGGAATAATATTGTTTAATTCAAAAAATGTCCGAAAAGAATTTGTCCAAACCTATTTATTAATAAAATATTATTATTTTAAATGAATAAGGAATATAAAAAAATATGGAGAAATAGAAAATAAAATATTTAATTAAATTTAATCCAATCAAAATTGTCAATAAAATTAATAATAATAATATAATTATTATATAAATTATTTAATTATTCCATGAATTAAATATATTTTTAAAATATTAAACTGTTTAATTATTTAAATATTAAACAATATAATCTCGATTGAATCCATCCATATAAATCCGTACAAAATTATGTCAATATATGATGATGATGTGATCGACAATAATAAGCATGGTATAATTGATATTTGCTTCCATAATATTTATTTGTTTTAGATTAATACATACAGATTGAAGTTTGAATGTATGTTTTGAGGTATTGAATAATTGATCTAACCATTTATGCAATGATTCATGGAGAAGGAAAGATTAATCTTGCAAGCTGCGGGGAGTTGTATCAATTTGTGAGGAAAAAACCCTAAATTAGGGATAGTAGCAACCAGACAACTACAAAGACTTTTGATGGCTTGAGGATTGTTGTTGACTCTTCCAAACACCTGAGCTGCTCCAGTACAGCAATTGGGAGTTAGTGGCCCGAAATCTGGATTCACCAAGTAAGGCACACATGGGGAAATTAATGGTTGATATGGATTGCATGTTGCAGGCAGTTGGGCTTCACTCACTGTTGTTGTAGCCAAACCATAAGCCAAAAACACCATCACAACACCCAACACTTTCTTCTCTCCCATCTTATCTTTCTTATCTATGCTTCTTTCTTTTCACTTTTATCAACTTCTCAGAAACATTCTTAGCATACCATTACTTATATACAGCTTAAAATAATCCAAATCTTTTTTATTTTATTTTATTTTATAACGTTATATATTAACTTTAATCAAATGTTTTAAATGTATTGATATATAGTCAACGTTAGTTAGTAAGTTTAATTAATTCATACTATTTTTATAATATTTTTTTATTTTCCTTTTTCATGTTATAACATCTAACCTAAAGCGTTATAATCAATTATTTAAAATATATTAATGGATAAAATATATTTTTCATGATAGTTATCAAACTATTTATATTTAATTATCAATGTTTGAATAATTATTAATTTTTTCATATGAATTAATTAAATTATTCCTATATTTATAGATTTAAGTGTTATCTGTTAATATTTATATAAACTATTCATCACGTAATATTCAAAATTCACCTAGAAAAAACTTCTTGAACCATATGCTTTTGATGGGTACACCTTTATGGTTAGTCATTACTTTTATCAAATCGAACTTTCCTGCGTGAAGTCATTCTCCCCCGTTTGTAGAAACCAACACTATACTCATAATAAATTTTTAATTTTACGTCCGTTAATTGACTTGAAAAACATAAAACCGTAGATGACTTAGTGGCAGCTTGACCGACACAGTTTTTTTTTTATTATAAAAAAAATTGTTATTACAAAATAATATAAAAAATCAACATATTACCAGATCATGGACAAACTAAGAAAATTCAACATCTTCAATAAAACATAAATTAAATGCTTCATATTTAGAAAGCTTTTAAATGTCAAAACAAAATTTTAGTATAGAAATAACTAGAATTCTAAACAAACAAACATCAATTATGAGTCACTCAAGTTTTATCTATTTTATTTAATGGCTACTTCCATCTTTTGTTCGTAACAATTTTGTGTAATTCCCATCAACCTAGCTACAAGATAGAAAAGAAAGTTTCTACATTTATATACTTACATAAATACTTACTGTCTATTTTCCCATTCTCAATAAAATTTGAATTTTTTTAATCAATTTCACTAAAAAATTCAAGCTTTTTTTAATCACGACCCAATTGTTTAAAGCTCTAGTCACAGTAAAAAAAATAACTTCTCATCTGGAAAAAGTCAAACTTTTGGATTCAAAATGCATTTGAAAATAAAATTAGCCACTAAATCCAAAACAATTTAAACTAAACCCATATAAAATTAAATCAAAGACCGTGGGGTGTATGCATTTCCCATAGCCAAAAGGTAAAACCTTTAATTTTTATTTCAATGCAAACGTTTCTTTCTCAATAAACTGTTATTATATCCCTAAGGAGAAAGATAACATTTACTTTCTATTTTAGTGCAAAGGTTTCTTATATTATTTTAATCTAATATTGACAAGGTTTATAAAGTGATGATTATTAAATTATAAATATATTAAAGTTATAAGAATTATTTTAGAGTTATTAAAATTAATTCTATCTCTTCTCACTTCATTAAGAGTATTTTAACAAATCTTTTAAAATACCATCTAGAAGTTACATTATAGTTTTTTGTGTAAAAGATTAAAAAGTTTCGTTTTTGAATAATATAAGACATTCTTGAATACTTCTAACAATAAATTTGTGAGAATCATAGATCTTAAGGTTCTATGAAATAGAATAGTTTCTTGAATTGAATTAGAATATTTAAAACTTCAAGTTAGTATTAGAGCTAGATTAGAGGTTTATGATTCTTTGTAAATGATGTTTTCCCCAAATTATAGAAACCCTAATTTAAAATTATGAAATTTAGGGATTTTATTTTTGAAAATGGTAAGTTACAATTCAAATTGAAATTCGGGGATTAATTGTATGGTAAATTTGTAATCACCAAAGTGATCAAATTTTAAGCTTTAATTAATTCCAAAGTAAAGTTGAATTATGTCAATTACCCTTAAAATAAAAGATATTAAATTATGTATATATTATTTGGTTTATGGGTTAATTGAAATTTATTATTATAAGACATTTCTAGATGACCCAAAGGTGAACCATTGCTTATAGCTAATAATATAAATAATTTATTTTCATTTGTATTTAGTGTATGTTTATCCAAAGATGTCATACATGTCAAGAATGATATATTTTATTGTCCACTAAAATTAAGTTATGGAAATTGTGTGTATTCATTTTACCAAAGTAAAGTAGATACATGATTAAAGTTTATATATTTTGAATCCATTAAGTTTTCATAATATTGATTTCATAATGTTGATGGGTGGGTTTGTTTAAATGTGTGTAGCTATGTCTAACATGATTCTATTGGGCAACTATTTGATCAAGTTCAATGGTTTAAATTATGTTGATTGGTCCAAAATTATTCGATTTCAACTAGGTGTTATGGTTTAGTCCTTGTATTGATAATGGATGAAAAACCTTCATCCATTACTAAGACCAGTACAGAAGTTAAGAGGTCTCTTAATGATGCTTGAGAGCAATCTAACAGATTGACATTAAACTTGATGAGACTGATTATGGCTGAAAATGTCAAGCCATCTATGCCAAAACTGATAATGTTAAGAAATTCATGAAATTGGTTAAGGATTTATGCAATTTGACATTACTGACAAGTCGATTACGGGAAATCTAACAAGTGATCTTACAAACAAAAGGTTTGATTGGTCTCAATTAATTCATGATCATGAGACTGAAATGTCTAATCTGACAACAAGGTTGAAGTCTCTTCCTACTGAATTTGGCCAGTTCCAAGTTAATCATAACACCCTTAAAGAAAATTGGAACTTTCAAGAAGTTAAGATCATGTTAGTTTAGGAGGAAAGGAGAGTAAAAAAATATGAAGGACGAATCTGTTAATCTCATGACTCATTATGGAACCAGTGGTAGTAAGAGCAAGTTAGGTAGAAAGGATAAGGACAAGACCTAATTGAAGGCCAATGAAGGTAAAATCCATAAGGATAAGAAGTGTTACTTTTGTAATCAGAAAAGTCACTTCAAGAAGGATTTCCCAAAAGGAAGAAATTGTTTGAAAAGAAAGATATATTTTATATATATGTAAATTTTGAATCAAATCTTGTTGAAGTACCTAATAATACTTGGTGGCTTGATTCTGGTACAACTACTCAGGTGTCACATGTTTTACAGGGATTCATTTCGATCCAAACCATAAAAGAAATAAAAAATTTCCCTATATAGGAAACAAAATGGAAGCAAGGATAGAGAGCATTGGGACATATAGATTTATCTTAGATACTGGACGCCATATAGATTTGGAATAATGTCTCTATCTAGATGTGCTAGAAATTTAGTTTTTGTTGCAAAGTTGGATGACTTAGGATTTCATTTCAATATTGGACACAATGTTTTTTATTTGTTTAAAGACATGTGTTGTATACTACAACAAAAACATCAAATAATAACCGAATTTTCAGTCACTAAATGACCAAAATCGGTCACTAACTAAAATAGTGACCGAAATAGTAACCAACTCAAATCGGTCACTTTTTCCCTTGATTGCTGATTTCAATGACCAATTCAGTGACTGAATCAGTAACCGATTCAATGACCGAATCAATAATCGATTTAGTGACCGATTCAGGGACCGAATCAATGACCGATTCAGTGACCGAATCAATAACCGAATTAGTGACCAATTTTATGACCAATTTTATAACTAACTGAATCAATCACTATATCGGTCACTAATTTTATTTTTTATTTTTTTAGCTCAAACAAATTTACACTTAATCACCAAATATCTATTGCTTATAGAAACTTGTAACAAATAACAATATTTGTTGCTTTACAAACGATCGAGCCATCGTTGAAAACATTTATAGCTCAACAGAATTCACACTTACCATCAAATTTAAACACTATAGAAAACTCTCCGAGAGGATTTGGGTAGTTGTCCTTAGAACTTTTATTCTGCCACCTCTACCATCAGCCCCAACAGCTATTAAATCCCCATTACTTGATCTTTTTGCAGATGATGATTCACTGTTCTGTCCACGCTTGCACCATTTTCCCAAAAACTGATGAGTTTCATCAGGACCAAGCAAACCACTAGAAAAGCATATATTCTCTGGACCTTAGGATGGGGAAAGAAGAAATTTCCAGCATTTAAGTTTTGTAGAGTAAATCATCAACAGTATCTTATTCTTTTATTAAAAAAAATATCTTCAAAAATTAAATTGCACCATACCTGAATTTGAAATTGTAAATGGTGATTCCTTTCTAATGTTCACCACAGGTTGTTTATGTTTAATGGTGGTTTGTAAAGTACATCTTCATCCATAGGACCAGCTAAAATGTTAGAAATGTCAATGTCAATATCAACTCTGGGAGACTCGGCCAAAGTACATTTTCCTTGCAATAATGTTTCGGTCTTTGTGGTAGACATGGTCCCTAGCTTCGCTAGAGAAGGCTTGCTAAAAGCAATATTATCCCTATCTCGATCTTTGTAGTTTTGTTGTGAACATCCTTGCAAAGCATTAGTGCCTTCTAAATCATCTTCATCAATTGTGATGTAGTCTCTCTTTTTATCAGGAGTTCTATGAGTAATATGCACAAACTTATTTGTAGTATAGCACTGGAGTTCTCTATCTTCAAAGAATGAAAAGATTTACTGTTGTCATTTGCAGCCAGCTTTATTCCAGATTTGGGTGTTGAGATTTGTTTGCTGTGTTCTTTCAATGAAAATTTACAAGATGTCAATGCATCAGAATCAGAGTTGAAGTTACTCTCATGATTCTTTGAACTCATTGTGCTTTTTGAAAGTTCCAGAGACATCAAATATTCATTCTATTTTGCTTCAGCTAATGTCTCCAGTTCTTGTACCCTTGCCTAAAAATGCTCAGAAAACTCTACAAGTTAATACTCATTTAAAAATTCTACTTATTTATGAGATTAGCACTAGCAAGCTCATAATGTACATACCTTCAGTTTAGCGATCTTCTCTTTAGCCTTATCAAGTTTTTTGCTATAACGGGCCTCACCTCTTCCAAGAACATTGCACTTGGCCATCAATTCTTTATAACTCCTATCAGAATATGAGCAATTCCAATTTACATTTCAAGCAAACCATAATAGTTTTAGTAAACCAGGCACAAATTTAAGGGAAAAACATGTATTTTGTGCCTATAATATAGTGAATAGTATCCCAACTAAAAGTGCAAAAAATATATGTTTAATGGTCTCAAATTTGAGGAAATCCAACACTAGAAAACTATTTGTAGGATAAACCTGTTCCGCATGACCAAAGATTTTTTCAATGTATCTACTGTGTCTTTACTGTTGGCCCCATTACCAAAAGTGGCAAGCTTCAAAACCTCCTCTTCATCAATGTCCAGATCAGTCACTCTACGGTACAGGCCATAAACCAACTTAGCAAGAAGTAAAAGAACATATAAATATTATATCAAAAACAAGATATGGTTACTCAATCAAAATGAAGCTCCACTCACAATTTTAATGTTGCAAGTTCTTTAGCCAAAGCCATATTCTTTTCTTTTAATCTAAAAGACTCCAAAGTTGACTTCTCAAGCTCCTAAATCAATATAAATCTCCACAAGTTAATTCAAGCTGTAAATAGTTAAATTGTCACAAATATAGCAGAAAGCTACAGAGCAATTCACCTCTGATTTCTTATGAAACTGGAATTGTATGGATGCTTTTTGATTTAAAGACTCATTCTTTAATGCTATTTCTATCTTTGCCTGCTCCTTGCAAATATAAAGCTGAAGGGAGAGCCACAAAAATCAATAACATTAACTAAACATTTTTCACAAAATTACCCCACACATCACAAGGATTTTGTGTTCGAAGCAACTTTACTAATAATTGATATTATTGCAAAGTTGCATTTTGCATCAAAATATAGTACATGGAGCTAGATTAAATTCATTTACTCTAAGCCACTCATTCCTCTATCATTCTGAATGCCTCATCATCAACATATTGGGGTTTTCTTAACTTTTACAGCTTAAAGTAGCAGGTCACACAAAAAAGCACGAATCTCCAGTTTCTTTCTACTTCACCAATCGTAACAAATATAAATACATGTGCAGATGTTCATTGAGCTATAATAAAATATGAATTCTCTTCTAGACTAAATTCACAAGAATATTATCCAAGATTTCTCTTAACAACTTCCTTCAATGTCTTTATTGGTCTTCCTATGACTCCTATCCCCCTTGTGAACATCAAGTGTCACCCACTCTCACCTCAGCTTAATGCATCTCATTTACCCCACAAATTAATCTAAACATAACTATGTGAGATCCGGTCCATGAATCACACAACATCATTATATTCGGCTAAAGAACAAATTTTTGGAAATATTATTCACAAAAATATCCGCTAATCCCCTTCTTAATCTCCTCCTTAACTCCTTCCAATTCATTTGTTTGTCGTTCCAGCTCAGAATTAAGCCCCGAAACTTTCAAAGCGCTTCTGAAGCTTCCCACCATCGTTGGCATCCCCCACTAGCTGAAAATAAAGCCTGCACGCGTCGCTTGCCCTACAACTCTGCTTGCAAATCGAGAAAATGCATTTCTTTCCTTTCGAGCAGTACTCAAACCATTGCTGCAAACTGCAAAAAAACACACCCAAATCAAAATGAAGGCAAAGAACGGAACTTTCTGGCGTTTGCGTCGACCGACCAACAAATAAAAGACGCAAGAGTAAAAGGGATTTACCAAAGCTCGTGAAAGACGTGGCCGCAGATGGAGACCGATTGGAGGTCCTCGCTAATAGGGTTGAGAGGCTCGTGGCAGATCGAGCAAATGGTGCCCGCAAAATGGCCGCCGTCCACCATCCCGTGCGGTTGGTCGTAGAATTAAACTGAACTGAAGGAACGGTCCTTTCTCTCCAATGTTTTCTGGCCACGCTTTTTTCCTAAGAAAAAATAGTGGGACAATGAGTGGGAATTTGAAGGGTGGCGCACGGTTAATTTTTTTTTAGAGCGGGAACGAGAAAATAGAGTGAAGACGAGTTGTTGCGAAATCTGAATTTTTTTTTGTATGGGCGGCTAGGTGAAGGCCACGGGTTATAGGGGAAAGGGAAGGAGAGTGGGCGGCTAGCTCGCGGTGGTCGAACCGGTTTGCAAAAAATATGGGGAAAGCTGATGTTGATGGTGAATGGGGAGGGTGAAGTGGAGGTGCGCAATGATAGGGTGAGGTAACTGGAAAATGGGAAGTGAAGGGTGGAGTTGCGATGCAGGAGGGTACGGGTTGAAAAGCAAAATGGGAAAAGAAAAGAGCGCCCCCTTGGTCTCTACGGGTTATAAACCAAAATTTAGGTTAAAATTAGATCACTTCGTCACGGTTAGATCTTAAAAACTCTTTTTTTATAAATAAAAGTAATTATTATATATATTTTTTATTTTATAAAAATATTAATAAAAGAAAATTTTATTATTTTTCTTTTTTTAGGTGTAAAAATATTGTAGGAGAATGGATTAATTGGAAATGGGATGGGTGTGATAATGTGGTGTGGTAGGAGTAGTTGGGTGGTTGGTCAATAAAGATGGTTGGACAGTGAAGAATGGATGTACAGTGGTTAACTAGTGTGATGATTTGAGAGAATTCAATTTGTGGTGAGATGAAAGATGAGATTTTCACGTTAAACTAAAATTAAAATAACTAAGTTATTGTCATAGGTAAAGTCAAAAAAATAAAAATGAAAAAATATAATTAAATAAAAGAAAAAAAAATATTTTTTCACATTTTTATTTTCACATATTAATTTTTTCATGAAATTAATTTTAATTAAAATAATTAAAGCAATATATATAAATTTATTTTTTTAATTTTAATTTATTAATATTATCAAATTTTAGCTTAATAATTAAAAAAATTATCAATAATTTAAATTTTATTAATTCTACAATTTTATATAATTATTATTATAAATTTAATTCTCCAATAACTCATAATATTAACACATTTATTAAATTGAAATTCTTTACTTTAATTAATTATTTTGAATTTTTTAATGATTTTTTTCAAATTAAAATAATAAAACTTAAAATTAATTTTTAACTAAATATTCACATATTTTTTATTAATACAATATTATATTATTATGTTTAATTAAATTTTAAAATAAATTCACTTCATCTTTACACTTTTATATAAAAATGACTAATATAAACTTAAAATATTTATCCAATTATTAAATTATTCAAGATATTAATATAAAATTGAAATATCAATTCAGTAATTAAAATTATTTTAATTTTTTATAAATATATTAAAATACATTTTTATTAACATACAAGTAATATATATATATATATATATATATATATATATATATAAAGTAATATATATATATATATATATAAAAGAGACTAAATTAATAATTAATTTAATGATTGATTCAATGACTTGAATTAGTGACCGATTTAGTGACTAATTTAATAATCAATTTTAATTTTTTTATTCACATGCTAAATTAAAAAATAAAATCAAATAATTATATTACCAAATTATTTAATAAGTTAGTAAAATATTTTTTAAAATTTTTTTAATGTTATTAAAAATGTTATCAATTATTTTAACTTATTAAATAGATTTATATTTAATATATTAAAAAAATATTTAAAAAATATTTATATAAATGAAAAATAATCATCAATGTAGAGATTATTTGTTTAGTGACTGAAATTTTAGTCACTAAATCGAGTTACTAAATATAAAGAGAGAAATCGAGTCACTAATTCAGTTATTATTACTAACTGAATTTTTCGATCACTAATTTCAGTCACTATTAACCATTTTTCTAGTAGTGACCGAATCAGTGACCGATTTTTATGTCTAAAATTTTAGTCACTAAATCAGTCACTAAATATAAAAAGGGAAATCAGTCACTGATTCAGTTACTATCAGTGATTGAATTTTTCGATCACTAATTTCGGTCACTATTAACCATTTTTCTAGTAGTGGTAATGGGTCTGGTACTTTAATTGATGGTTTATATTGTTTCAATCTTGATGTTAAGTTTATGGAATCCTTGCTTAATGTTGACTATGTTATTTGGTAGTAAGCATGATGTGCATGATAATAGTTCTGCTTATTTGAGAAATAAAATATTAGGTCACATATCCAAGGAAAGAATAACGAGATTAATGAAAAATAATATTTTACCTAAATTAGATTTTGGTGACTAGGATGTATGTTTTTATTGTATTAAAGGAAATCAAACTAAACAAATATCCAAGAATTCTACTATGAGAGGCAATAAACTTTTAGGATTAATACACACTGATATTTGTGGGTCCTTTAACATTCCATCTTGGAGTGGTGGAAAGTATTTTATTTATAAATGATTTTTCACATTATTGTTATTTATATATTCCGTATAAAAAATCTCAATCAGTGGACATCTTAAAGGTGTTCCTAAGAGTGGACAATGTTCAAGTCCATTTGCAAAGTTCCTTAAAAGTAGAGGTAGATGTGCACAATATACTATGCCTGGCACACCTCAACAAAAAGGAGAAACCGTACTTTAATGGATATGGTTAGGTCTCTTCTAATTTATAGTATTGTACCTTTATATTTGTGGATGCATGCCTTAAAGACTATTGTATATATGCTTAACAAGGTTCCTAGTAAGGCAGTTTCTAAAACTCATGAATTGTGGATAGGAAGAAAACTCAGTTTAAAAAATCTCCATATTTGGGGTTGTCGAACATAAGTAAGAGTGTATAATCCACATGAAAAGAAGCTTGATGCAAGAACTGTTAGTGGTTTCTTCATTGACTATCCTAAAAATTCTAAAGGATATAGATTCTACTATCCTAACCATTGTACAAGAATAGTTGAGTCTAATAATGCTCGGTTATTTGAAATTGACCAAGCTAGTGGGAGTGAGAAATCACGGAAGGTGGATATTGTAGAAACTCATGGTGAATCTCCTTCACCTAATGCTTCTTGTAAGGATCATGTTCCTCTAGTTATGTTATGGTCAAATTACACAAGAGACAACAAAACAATGTCCAAAACCCACAAGATGAGCATATGGTTGATGAACTAACAAACAATGTACAAGTCATTAATAAACAAGTGATAGAAGAGGCACATGAAATAATACCAAAAAGGTCTGAAAGGCAAAGAAGACCAACTATTTCAACTAATTTTATTGTATATTCACTTGATCATGAATGTAAATTTAGTGTTGATGATGATCTAGTCTCAATTAAACAAGCCATGAAAATGAAAATTTAGAAAAGTGGTTGAATGCTATGAAAGAAGTGTTGAAATCAGTGGATGGAAATTAAGTATGGGATCTAGTTGAATTGCCTAAAGATTTAAAAAGATTCGGTTGTAAAGGGGTATTTAAGATCCAACATGACTCAAAAGGCAATATTAAAAGGTATAAAGTTAGATTAGTTGCCAAAGGTTTCACTCAAAAGGATGTGATGGAAATAATATGCTCCTTCCACCAAAGAGATGCCCAAGTCCGCACCTCAAGCTCTCAAGTGACTGAAAATTATTCCCTAAGTTTTAAAAGAAGACATGGAATTAGATCCTCCAAGGAAGGTTCCTTGTTTAGGAGACAAGGAGAAGAAAATCTCCAAAGGACACTTGAAGTCAAGCCAAAATGGGGTACAAGCAAAACTGCAAGGTCCACACACTAAGCTTGAATTTCATTCAAATGTGCCAAAGAAGCTACACAAGGGGTTATATTTATAGTGTTTCCCCTCTCATCCACTTCAAGTATTTAGAGATGTGGGACTTATTCTACTCTTATGTGAGGTACCAAAAATGGACTCTAGAAGTCCCACATTCTTCTTTCTATGCCTCCCTCAGAGTTTATATACCATATTGAACACAATGGGTTACAAGCACTTGTGTTGGTGCAGCCTTGACCGTGTGAATGGGTCTTGACTATGAGCTTGGTCCTCAAGTGTTTATATACTCCAAAGCTTCTTTGAGGTGCATCTAATATGACAAAGAGGAGAGCTTGGTCGTATGGCGTCCTTGGTGTGTTCCTAGGACTCAGTTGGTCTTGGTTTGATGTGCTCCATGGGCTTGGTGTGCGTCTTGGCTTGTATGTGCATCTTTGGGACCCTACAAAAGAAATAGAAGGATTTATTCAATACATGTTTATTTTGAGGGGTTCAATTTAATTTCCATAAGAGGAGTATTCGTGGTGCTGCCTCATTCTCCTCTATCCTTCGGGCCATGGCCCTAGTGATAGACCCAATATGACCTTGTGGTCACTATCAAATCCTACAAAAGGTGTTAAATCACATATGTTAAATGTAGGGCTGACTCCATATTCGGATGACAGGTCTAATCTAAATACATTGTCATTAATCTTTTGGAGGACTTGGAATGGGTCATCTCCTCTAGGATTGAGTTTTGATTTTCTCTGAGCAGGAAATCTTTCTTTTCTTAAGTGTAACCAAACCCAGTCCCCTTCCTCAATAGAAATTTTCTTTCTCCCTTTGTTGTTATATGTAGTATATTTTTGAGTTTGTTTTTCAATATGTTCTTTAACCTTCTCATGGTACCTTTTAACAAAATCTATTCAGGATACTCCTTTTTTATGAAAATAGTAGTTAGTATCCAGAAGCGATAGTAAATCAAAAGGGGTAAGAGGGTTAAGGTCATAGACAACCTCAAAAAGGAGAAAAATTAGTAGTTTTGTGGACTACCTGATTATAGACAAACTCTATATGAGGAAGATGTTCATCCCAAGACTTCTTATTGTCTTTTAAAATAACCATTAACAATGTGGACAGGGACCTATTTACAACCTCAGTTTATCACTAGCATCATCTACTTTATGGTAGGGAATAAAGTGAACCATCTTGCTAAAATGGTCTACAAACACAAAGATAGAATCATATCCCCTTTGGATTCTTGGAAGTCCAAGCACAAAATCCATACTGATATCAACCCAAGGGGTGTTAGCTATTGGGAGGGGTATGTATAATCCATGAGACATTACTTTATATTTAGCTTGTAAACAAGCTATGCATCTAGAGCAAAACCTTTGGACATCCACTCTCATGTGAGGCTAATAAAATTTATTCTTTAGAAAAATTAGAGTTTTATCAACTCCAAAATGGCTGATGAGACCTCCCTCATGACTTTCTCTGACAAGAAGCTTTCAGATGGATCCTTGAGGAATACATAAATTTCCAATTTTGTATAGGTATCCCTCAGAAACATAAAATCCATCATAAGGCTTCTTGACACATTTAACCTAAATGGATGAAAGATGAATGTCATGCTCATATAACTCCTTTATGTTATCAAACCCTAAGATGTGAGAGCCCAAAGAGATGAGTAATGTATGTCTCGGAGACAAAGCATCAACAAAAACATTACTCTTCCCCTATTTGTATTTAATGACATAAGGAAATTGTTCTAAATATTCCACCCACTTAGCATGCCTTTTATTTAATTTTCCTTGCCCTCAGAGATACTTTAGTGACTCATGATCAGTGTGAATAACAAATCTTTTGTCACTAAGTAATGTTCCCAAGTTTTAAGGGCTCAGATTAAAGCATAAAGCTCTTTGTCATAGGTGGGTGATAAACCCTTAGTCGCATAGGTTTTCAAAATTTAGTTTCCCCAAAAATGTAGTAAGAGGTAAACCAAGTATCAATCCAAGGAGTGAAATTGCAAATTCTTCTTTTTATGGTGTGTAATTTGAATGAAAAAAAAAACTAAGTAAAATTGTGGGGATTTTGAGTTATAAAAAAATTGAAAACAAATAATTAAAAGGAATTTTAAATTAGTAATCTAAAATATGGCAAATTACTTTGTATGAAAATTGATAAAAACTTTAAATGGAACTAAACACTAAATGGTAAAATCAAATTGGTAAAAAAATTACTAAAGATACTAAAAACAAATCAAGAACCGAATCAAAAAAATTGTTGGAATTCAAAAACAAAACTAGTTACAGATTTTGTGACAGATTTAGCTAGAAAATTGTGTATGTTGTAAATCTAATGGAAACTAAACTAATCAATTATCAAAGCTAGAAACCAAATTGATTAAGCACACAATGGAACTAGAAAACGACTGAAATGATTTAAAAACTACAAAAAGCTTTGGAAAATGGAATTGAAAAATGCAATTAAACTAAAACATTTACTAACTATGCATATGAACATGTTATGACTTAAATTGCCTAAAATATTCAACTAATAAAATGGAAACAAAATTAAACTAAGTTCTAAACAGAATTAGAAATGTTTCTAAACAGAATTAGAACACAAAGAATTAAGAAGAATTAAGCCTATGATCCGAAACAACATAAAAAACTAGACAAGAATTCTAAATTATACTAAACTAGTGCATGTAACATGTTTGTAAAAAATTTTAGAAACTAGAACAGTTTGGAATTAGCAAAAACATAATCAAATCATGCTTGGAATTAAATCTGGATAGAAAATACAGTAAGAACAAATTGGAACAATTGAAGAATTCAAATGGACAAAAACTTGAAACTACTCATGACCGAATGCAAAGATTAATTGGAAACAAACTTCTAATTATTTGAAAAACTTAAAAACCTATTAACTAATGTTTAGAACATCTAAATTGTGCAAAAATAGCAAATGATTATGAAGAACAAGTTCTACAAAACCAAACACAAATATTCAATCAAATGTAAAAGCTATTCCTAAATTGAGAACTACTCCTAAATTGCTATGAATAAACCAAATAGAAAATACTCCTAAAACAATTTTTGACCGATTGAATTCTAAAACAAAGTAAAATAACTTGAAACAACATCTAAGAACAACATTCTAACCAATCAAATTGAAGAAATTAAACCAAAACAACAGAAATAAAATTGAAATGGTAAAACAACATCAAAACAAAAAGAATAGCAAAACAACACATGAAAACTTTGTGAAATTGACTAATGAGACGTCATTCTGCTCCTTAATTAATGAGGAACCGATTAAGGCTTGAAAAACAACAAGATTCATGCTCAAATAACTGCCAAAACAATGTAAAAACCAAAAACAATGAAGAAGAACAAAGTTAGACATAACATTGTGAACAATATATGATTATGTGATGAATTGAAGTAGAAATTTGTGTAGAACAAATGTAAAACAGAATTGAATTGAAAGAACAACTAAAGTAAAACAAGAAGAACACTAAACAAAGCAGAAAAAGTGGAAACTAAAGAGAAAAAAAGAAAACTAAACTGAAAACTAAAGAGAGAGCAAGAGAAAGAACCAAAATTGAGAGAACTTAAACTAGCTTCAAATCAATTGAAGAATAGAATTCGGTGTGTTACAAAGGCACGAAAAGGCCTTACTTATAGGTTCAAATGTGAGTTAAATAGAGTTGAAACTAAATAAACCATGATTAAAACTAATTACAAGTGTGTCCTAAATCTAACTATAGTTAATTTCCGTATCACTTCCATAACAGGATTTTCAGTTTCGTGTCAGAATTTTGTATGATTTATTAAAGATAGCTTATGGAATTATAAATAGTCAAATTTGTGCTAAAATTGAATCTTAAGATGTCTAGTTTCCAACGCAAAAATAATCAACTCAATCGGAGTTCTGTAGAAAAAGATATAAATCAAAGAAGAGACAAAGGTCAAAACAAGTCGGTGAAGAAATCGAAGTAATACGGAAAACTATGTTAAAATACAAAAATTACTATATTTTTGTGATTTTGCATAATTTTTCCTAAAAATGAAAATATAATATAATATAATAGAATAAGAACCTAAAAGAATATAATTCTATTCTATTAACTAGGAAAAATATTAATAAATGAATTGTCATCAGTGGGATAGTTCAAGGTGATTCCATGAAATTTTTCATTGAAATAAGCTATGGGATGTGATCAAAGCCATACTCAACCAAATAAATTCAACAATTAAAATACGTAGTACTAAGAAGTGACTCCTAGGTCGTCTCCCAACGAACTACAAATCAAACCAATTTTCTTACATGAGTATGCATATTAAACAGCAGAAAAATAATAAAAGGGGTTTTGCATAATAATAAATAGTAAATTAACGAGAATAGAATTTGAATAAAACAATGAGAAAACAATTGATTTCCTGATTCGAATGCAATGTCACTTATCCTAGGTTATGAAATTAATTTTCTTTAACCCTTATTCCAACCCGAAATTAACCAACTAAGCGAAGATTAACCCAAATTATCCTTATACAATTAAGCATTGCATACATCACATAATCACATCTCTAACATAGAATTAAGCAAACTATGATATTGATTTCAGTTTATTAAGCATAAACTGATTATAATTCAATACTGAGATTAAGATATGAAGAGTTAAGAGAACAAACGAAATAGAAGAACAAAATCTCAAAGATCTACTGCATTCTCCTCAGAAAATCAATATAAAGATTTAGTTATCCATGGAAAATCGAAAACGCAGAAGAAGAGACATATGCAGGGCAGATTCCATAGTGAATTTTGGATTTCAATTTTGGCCACCTTCTGATTGTAGCCTTGCCTCTTAGCTTTACAATGCACTTTGAATCGCCCAATTTGGAGTGTCGTAGCTCCAGATATTTCCTTCTCACTAGGAAAAGGTCGGTTGCACGATGCGGCTGCGCGTTTTTCCTTAGTGTCTTTGATGCGTGGCTGCCTCTCCTTTATATAAATAACCCTAACCTTAATCTTAATCTAGGTTTGGGTCCAACTGGCCCACAAAAGACATCATAAAAAAAACAAAAAAAAACTTATTCTAATGGATAGTTGGCATGACATCTGGCCCAATCTTCCAAGCCCAAAATTGTTTTAAAGTGTCCTCAAAATAATAATGAGCAAAAATTAGATCAAATATATCCAAATTAATTAAAATCTGAATTATTGGTCCAATGAAGCCCAATTAATAAAAATTCACTAATAACAGAAAGTTAAGCCCAAAACACTAATTAAAATAAGTATAGAAAGATAAGAAAATATGAGAATATAATGACTCATTAAATAACCCCACACTTAGCCTTTTGCACTCCTAGGCAAAATTAAGAAGCAAAGCAAGGAAATAAATCCAAAAACATTAAAGAAAATCATGCAAAGGATAGAAACAAAAACAAAGACAAAAACAACGACAAAAAAAAACATAAATAGAATTACATACTCCTTAATGAAACCTGGGAAACGAAAGGAATAAACAACCTCCAACACTCAAAGAGTCAAGGAAACCAGACATCTATGGACTTCGTCCAAACAATTCAAAACATGTCATGAAAATCAATTTGGTTAAGAGGTGAATGAAAAGCAACAGAACCTCACAAGATATGCACTGTATCACTCAAGTGTTTAGGCTACTATTTACTCTCAAAGCACCCACGAAAAACAAGCATCACATAGACTTGGCAAGCTTCTAAAATCAACAACCAAAAACACATGCACATAAAGATCAAAAGAACTTTCAAAGGTTGTAATGGGACTAAGGACAACGTATGGAATGTATGGATAAGTAGCTTAAAGACCAAAGAAAATAAAGGAGCAATGGGGAATGAGTCAAACATACACATGAAAGTAAATGCACCAATTTCAATCCTCACACAACGCCCAAGCCCAAACATCTTTCTCTCTCTCTTTTTTTCAAACATTTTTTTTTTCAATTTTTTTTAGATTCTCAAAGATAAAAGAAAATGAGATAGTCACTCATATATACACAAATGAAGAATCCAATAACCAACACAACTAGGTACAACCCTCCACTATTTGAGCACCCATTCCCAAAACAATTCCAAAGCTCCAAAATTTCCTAAGGTAGGGTAATCATAGTTTTCCAGGCTAAGGGCTTGTAATGAGTTATAAAACAATGAAAAAGGGTCATCGGCTCAAAGGGGCTATCAAAGGGAATGATTCAAGGTAGGCTTATTTTGGCTAGAGTCTTATAAGATAAAAAATGTCTAAATCATCTCCAACATGCATGTGAATCAAGAAGCATCAAAAAGAGTCAAGCCAAGGCCACTGTGCAAGCAATCAATAGGCATAACACACAAGAAAGAAAGAATAGAGAGTGGCTCAAAACCTTACACAAGGTAAATTTGTCACTTCCAAATTAACCTCTCAAACCTCAAAATCAACTTGACATGCAAAGAAGAACAAGGATTTCAATCCATAGAATATCAAGCAACTCATATCCAAGAGTGAAGTAAGTGCCTACTACCTATACAAAACCCAGAAATCAAAGAAAAATATGCAAAATTGTACACAAAACATAGAATATAAACCTACAATCCTACATCTCCCACCCCATGAAAGTGATGAAGATCTTATTGAAATACATTGGCAAAGATCTCATTGATTTGATGAAGTCAAAGATGAAGTCAAAAGTCAACTTTGCAGCGGTCAACAAGTCACTTTGATAAAAGAGTAGAAAGATTAGTGTGTCTACAAAATGCTTAGGTAAAATCATTTTATCTTTTCTGCTGCATGAGGTTTCTTCACTTAAAAGATTTTGCAAAATGCCTCTAAAATCGTTTTAAACAATTAAAAACAAAGTATTTTGACAAAAGCTTTCTTAAACATGTTTTTAACTGATACAGTTTTGAAATAACCGATTAAAATCACTTAGAATGTTCAAAGAAGTGTTTTTACAGTATTTTAATCGATACAACTTGATTTTAATCGATTAAATCCATTTAGAACTTATTATGATCGATCAGAATACAAATATGACCGATCAGAATCAGATGTGATCGATTAGATTTGAATTATGAGCGATCAGAATTTTTCAATCGATTAAAACACGTTTCAATCGATTAAAATCACTTAAAGGTTCAGGATGATCGATCAGAATGCAATTATGACCGATCAGAATCAGTTATGATCGATCAGAATTGAGTTATGACCGATCAGAACTCTTTCAATCGATTAAAACACGTTTTAACCGATTAAAACAACTTGGAAAAATTATGTACAGAGTTTTAATCGATTAAAACCTATTTTTATCAGTTAAAATAACTTGAAAAGTTTTACAAGAAAGTTTTGCAGTATTTAAATCGATTGAATCGCGAAACAATCGATTAAATAAACTTAGAAGATTTTCTGTAAAGTGTTTTAACTGATATAAACGTTGTCGTATCATTTAAAACAAATTTGTTAAAGAATGAAGAACGTATTAATGGATTAAAAGGACTTTTAACAGATTGAAACGGCTCTTTTAACAGATTAAACGGATATTTTAACAGATTAATTAATGCAGCAGTTTTGAAAATATTCTATAAAATCAGAGTTGCTTGGAACTTTTTAGACATAAGTTTTCACACATCCTTAAGCAATCAATCAAGCAACTTTAGCACTCTTTTCAAGAAAGATTCGCGGTATTTTTTGAGAAGTTCTTTAAAAATCTTTCTTGAGACATATTGCTTTTCTTTAAAGAAGAAACTCACTGCAGAATAACATAAACTGGTTTGAGCTTTCTAGTTTCTTCTTTTTCAATTCTTTTACATTCTTTTTGTATTGTTTGGTGCCTGGAATTTGGGCACTAGTTTCTCTGCAGCTGGAATTTGGTTGTAGAGGTTGTCAAGAACTGGAATTTGGTTCTTGGTGAAAGGTTAGGTGTTGGTGCCTGGAATTTGGGCACTGGTTTCTCTGCAGCTGGAATTTGGTTGTAGAGGTTATCAAGAACAAGAATTTGGTTCTTGGTGAGAGGTTGAGTGCAGGAACTGGAATTTGGTTCTTGTAATAGATTAGGTGTAAGATTGTTGAATCTGTAAAACATTTAATCTAGTGGAACCCAGCTGGAATTTGGCTGGAGACTGGACGTAACCCTGGTATTGGGTGAACCAGTATAAAATACCGATGATATCTTTTTTAACCTTTCTCTCCTTTAAATTCTGTTGCTGCATTATTTTGATTGATTGCTTTGTGATTCAAGAACAGATCTTTAAACTTAATTTTCGAATTAGATAATCTGTTATTTGCGAAAAACTTTCAAAGATCAATTCACCCCCCTCTTGATCTAAAACTACTTTTCTAACACCCCACACTTAAATCAGACATTGTCCTCAATGTAAACACAATCATATCCATTAAACAAATAGGACAAGGAAGATAAAAGAATGGAAGGGGAAAGAAGAACTCCCTGATCATGGTGGGTCTGGGATCTATCTCTCAAATGATACAGGTGTTGAGACCATTAAATAGCAACTTTGTTAAGCTAAAACAAACAAAGTCTACTTCTGCAATGGAAGGGGAAAAAAGAACTCCCTGATCATGGTGGGTCCCAGATCTATCTCCTCAGATGGTACAGGTGTTGAGGCCATCAAATAGCAACTTTATTCAGCTAAAACAAACAAAGTCTTCTTCTACATTAAGCTGGAAAGAAGCAATGTCACCTTCTTGAAGTCTCGAATGATTCTCTGGTAAAAACATGTCAATATCTCAATCGTTTGATTTATGAATGAAAGGGAAAAGTGATCCTTCCGCATAACAATTATCTCACTCCTTTTTTGAACAACTTGGACAGTAGATACCCAAGTATTATTTGAGATGGGACATATAATGTCAACCTTCAATAGTTTGGTCACCTCCTTTTTCACCTCATCAAGGATGGTAGGATTCATCTTTTGTCGGGGCTTCCTCACAGGTCTGCAATCATCTTCCAGCAAGATTTTGTGCATGCAAATAGTAGGGTTGATCCTAGTGAGGACATCTAAGGACCAACTGAATGCTTTCTTGCGCTCTTTTAAGACCTTCAACAATCTTCCTTCTTGATCAGGGAGGAGATCACTAGATATGATCACAGGTAGCTTTTTAGACTCCTCCAAATAAGCATACTTTGTATGGGATGGAAGTGGTTTCAGATCTAACTCCTCTGGTTGCTACTATAGTGTACTTATTTCACTTGCTTTAGCAACTCTCTGCTTAAATTCAGGCAGCTTCCATCCGTACAATCACATTCAGGCAACTCTTCTTGGCTTAAATTTAGATATTCTAAGGGCTTATCAAGGTCAAAATTAACTCCTACATCCAGCTCTTCATTCTCTCAGCCTTCATCTGAGCAGGCGTCTGTGAAGAATAACTCTCCCTCATCGAGCAAAGATGTGTCAGGGTTCTTCTGCTCTATTTGAACTTCTTGGTCACTTCTTAGAGTAATTGCACATACATTCTCATTAGGATTAATCACTGTTTATGAGGGAAGTGCACTCACACCTTGTCGTTGTAGTGAATTCATGGTAGTGAACACTTTCCCAACTTAGGATTCCAAGTCATTCAAGCATTGCTTTAGTTGTATGTTCTGCGTTATCATCTGTTGTATGAGTTGCTTCATCAGATCTTCTAGTGTAAGCCTAGAGTTACCCTGTTGCATAATACCACTTGGGTTTTGATGTATTGGCATAAGGTGTGGATTCGCCTGTTGTCCTAGTGGGGTAGATTGATATTCTTGTTGTTGGTAAATGCCTTGGTTGCTTGGTTGGAAATGAATCTTTGGTGGCTGGTTGAAGACAGGATCATATTCCAAGTTTGGATGGTCTCTCCAGCCAGAATTATATGTGCCCAAGTACGGGTAGTACTCCTGTTGTGGATTGTATGAATATAATTGCCCGTAATGTTGTTGTTTAGGGAATATACTGCCCACTGTTTCCCTAATTAAGCTTGGTGTCTCCTGAAGTTGAGGGCATACATCAGTGGGATGATATACGGAGGTGCATATCCCACATATATATTGTTGATGTTGAAATGTGTGCTAGTTTATGACCAATTGTTGTACCACAAATGTTAGCTCATCCAATTTTCTTCCAAGGTTCATATCCTCAAAACAACTTGTTTATTGGAATGACAACGGTAAACCATGAACAAGTACACCAAGTAGGTTCCTAGGAAAGAGAGGTGGGTCACTAATGAACATGCTTAAGTACCAAGTCTTTCCTAGCCAGAACCCTCCTAGACATGCACTCTCACACTACCAAGCTATATCCAGAATTTCCTATGAGAATGGTTTTCAAGAATTTTCTTGCAAGGATGACTTATCAAAAATTTTCTACAAGAATGGTTAGGGAGCACACAAGAACAAATTATAATAATTTTTTTAATATTTTTTTAAATAAAGCTAGAAAAACAAATTAGAAAAAAAAATTTGAATTTTTTTTTTCAAAAGAGATTTTGAAGGAACCCAATAGTGGGTTATCAAAATAGCATTGAGAGAAGTAAGAATGTTAAATTAAACAGACAAATCAAATAAAATATTCAAATAACTGAAAATAAAATATTCTAATAACTGAAAATAAAATATTCAAATAACTGAAAAATAAAATAAAATATTTAAATAACTGAAAATAAAATAAAATATTCAAATAAGAACCCAATTATATACTTATGGTAAAAACTCTTTCCAGTACATACGTTTATAGGGGTTTGAATAAGAGAAATTAAGCCTAAAAACCACAATGCAAAAAAAAAAAAAAAAGAAATACGCTAACTAGTATGAGAACCTTGGCTAGAACTGCAAGTTTCCCGACAACAAAGCCAAATTTGATCGAAGCCATACTCAACCAAATAAATTAAACAATTAAAATATGTAGTACTAGGAAGTGACTCCTAGGTCGTCTCCCAACGAACTACAGATCAAACCAATTTTTTGACACGAGTATGCAAATTAAATAGCAGAAAAATATTAAAAGGGGTTTTGCGTAATAATAAACAGTAAATTAACGAGAATAGAATTTGAATAAAATAATGAGAAAATAATTGATTTCCTTATTCGAATGCAATGTCACTTATCCTAGGTTATGAAATTAATTTGCTTTAACCCTTATTCCAACCCAAAATTAACCAACTAAGAGAAGATTAACCCAAATTATCCTTATACAATAAGTATTACATACATTACATAATCTCATCTCTAACATAGAATTAAGCAAACTGTGATATTGGTTTCGGTTTATTAAGCATAAACAAATTATAATTCAACACTGAGATTAAGAGATGAATAGTTAAGAGAACAAATGAAATAGGAGAACAAAAGAAATAGAAGAACAAAATCTCAAAGATCTACTGCATTCTCCTCAAAAAATCAATATAAAGATTTAGCTATCCATGGGAAATCGAAAACACAGAGGAAGAGACATATGCAGGGCAGATTCCGTAGTGAATTTTGGACTTCAATTTTTGACACCTTCCGGTTGGAATTTAACAATGCTCATTAGAGAGACAATTGTAGTCTTGCCTTTTAGATTTACAACGCACTTTGAATCGCCCAATTTGGAGTGTCATAGCTCTAGATATGTCCTTCTCATTGGGCAAAGGTCGGTTGCACGATGCAGCTACGCGTTTTTCCTTGGTGTCTTTGATGTGTGGGTGCCTCTCCTTTATATAGATAACCCTAACCCTAATCTTAATCTAGGTTTGGGTCCAACTGGCCCACAAAACACATCATAAAATAAAAACAAAAAAACTAATTCTAATTGACAGTTAGCATGACATCTGGCCCAATCTTCCAAGTCCAAAATTGTTTTAAATTGTATAGAATAAAATATGGCATTTGGCCAAATCTTTCAAGCCCAAAATTGCTTTAAACTGTCCTAAAAATAATAATGAGAAAAAATTAGATCAAATAGATCCAAATTAATTAAAATTTGAATTATTGGCCCAATGAAGGCCAATTAATAAAAATTCACTAATAACAGAAAGTTAAGTCGAAAACACTAATTAAAATAACTATAGAAAGGTAAGAAAATATGAGAATATAATGACTCATCAGGATGTCCACCTTGGAATAACACAACACCTATGCCAACTCTCGATGCATCACATTCTAGCTCAAAGGTTTGAGAAAAGTTTGGTAGAGCTAGTGTTAAACATACAAGGATATGAAGCTTGAAGATTTTCATGATGATTCAAGAACAAAAGACTTAAAGATTTGAAGACTTAGAATCATGTGTATTTTACTTGTAATAACTTTGTTTTATGTTTTTGAGTCTGAATAATTAAAGTACAAGATAGCTAGCACATAGTCCATCATCTGAAAACTCATTTTTATCAAATCCACTCTGTGATAATCGATTATCACTTAGAATAATCGATTATCCTACACTGAAAAATCATTTTTGTGAAAAGCTTGCTGTGATAATCGATTTCCCAGCCAGATAATCGATTATTCACATAGATAATCGATTATCTTGTTCCTGTTTTACTCCTCTGCGAAAATGACTCTGTAATAATCGATTATCACTCAAGATAATCGATTATCTACGTCTGTTATGAGTTTTGAAATTCAAATCTGGACCAATTTACGAAAACCCTATTCCCAATTCTTATGTTTTTGAAAATCATCATTTCCCAGACCCTATTCTCTTTACTTAAGGTTCTCTAAGGCTCTCTGCAAATTAACAAACCTTTTTCATACAAAAGTTAAGAGTTGTGACTGCTAGAAAACTTTCTGTAGGGAAGAAAAAGGGGCTTTTGAAAACCTAGTGTGGGCTAGAAGTGATAAGAATCACTGACTGGGTTTCTTGGTGGATTGTGTGTTGTGCCATCTCTAGGAAAAGCTGTTGTTCATCCTTTGTGGATTCAAAGGAGGTGTTCATCTCTTGTGTGACTCAAGAGAGGTGTTTTCTATTCCTTATCTTTTCAATTTGTAATCTGTTGTAAACTATGATTATAGTGACAACGTTAATCCTCTTTTTGAGTGATTAGCAACTAGACGTAGGGTCTTTTGATCTGAATCAATATAAATCAACTATGTAATCTTCTTTCCCTTATCTCTTTACTTTACAAAGCATTTTAATCGGTAAAATTTGGGAAAATTTTCAAAACCCTAATTTTTGTTGAAGAAACCAATTCACCCCCCCTCTTGGTTTTTGTCCCTAAACGCGAACATTCCGTTGCGCAATTCTAACAAGTGGTATCAGAGCTTGCTTTGATAGTCATTCAAATTTTGAAAACGGTCAGACAAAACCAAACCTTTGTCGAGGGTGCTTCTATCAATAGACCCCCACTTTTTGCGGGGCAAAATTATCCTTTTTGAAAGTTAGAATGCAAATATTTTTGGAGTCTGTTGATAGGGGTGTATGGGATGTTGTTTTAAAAGGTCATTTTATTCCTAAAGTTACAGAAAATGGAGAAGAGGTACCAAAACCATTTTCTAGATGGTCGGCTGAAGAAAATAGGAAAGCCCAATATGATGTTAAGGCTAGAAATATAATTTCATCTGCTTTAACCCTTGATGAGTTTTACATGATATTCGTTTGCAAGAGTGCTCAAGAAATGTGGGAAATGTTAAGAGTAACCCATGAAGGTATTGATGATGTAAAAAGTGCACGGAAGAACTCGTTGATCCAAGAATATGAAATGTTCCGGATGCAACAAGGAGAAACGATTTTTGACGTCCAAAAGCATTTCACACATATTGTGAACCATCTCACTAGACTTGGTAAGATTTTTTATACTGATGAATTAAATGTAAAAATTCTTAAATCTTTGGATAGGAAATGACAACCAAAGGTGACGACCATCACGGAGTCACAAAATCTTGTTACCATGTCTATGGCGGCTCTCTTTGGGAAGTTGAGAGAGCATGAACTTGAACTCGGAAGGCTAAACGATGAAGAAGGCCAACATCAAAAGAGAAATCTAGCCTTCAAAACTGAAGTTTCTAAAAGCAAGAACAAGAAGGAGGAAGAAGACTCAGAAAATGAAGAAGATGAAAACTTGAGTCTTATGATAATGAAATTTACAAAGTTCATGAAAGCCAAAGGGAAGCAACCTTTTAAAGGTAAGGGAAAGGTAAAAGAAAGTTCTTCCTTAAATTTTAAATGTTATGGTTGTGGTGAAACAAGACATGTAAAATTCGATTGTCCAAACAAGAAAAATGACGATCATGAAGGCAATAAATTCATCAAAAAGAAAGCCTATATAGCTTGGAATGATAGTGACTCAAGTTCGGAGTCAAGCGATTTGGAAGTTCAAGCAAATATTTGCTTGATGGCAAATGATAATATTTCTTCCAACTGTGAGGTAAGTGATTATGACTGTTCTTCAAGTGATGATGAAAATTATTATGATGTTTTACAAAATTCATATCAAGAATTATTTACTTCTTTTAAGGATTTGAAAAGTGAATATAAATCTTTGAAAAAGAATTTGAATAAATTGGAAAAGGAAGTAGAATCGTTAAAATCAAAAATAGTAATTTTGGAGGAAAAAGAAAATAAAGAAATAACATGTGCATCATGTAAAGAATATGAATATGATATTGACATACTTAGCCACTTACTTGATAAAGCTAAGAAAGAATTAAGTGATTGTTATAAGGATAAGGTTATTGTACAAAATAGAGAAAATTATCATGTTCCATTGAAAAAGCTTAAAAATAGAACTCGAAGAGTATGAGTTGAAAAATGATCTAAATCTTCTCAAAATAAAAATGTATCATTTTCAAGAATTACATCTAATGCTTGCTTCTATTGTATGAAACAAGGACATACATCTAATAGGTGTAAAATTAAGCACTTTGGTGTTCCTAAGGGAAAATATGTTTGGGTTCCTATAGTTAAATGATTTAATTGTCTCTAACCCCAAGGACCCAAAAGTTATGGGGACCTAAGATTATTATGTTCTTGTTTTGTAGGAAACTTCCAAATCCAAGAAGTCTATGTGGTATCTTGATAGTGGATGTTCAAGACATATGACTGGAGACAAAAAGAAATTTGTGAGTTTCAAAGCAAAAGAACAAGGATATGTAACCTATGGGGACAACAACAAAGGAAGAATACTTGGAACCGAAAAGATTGGTGGTGCAAATACTTTGGAGACAAAGGATGTGCTCCTTGTTGATGGGCTAAAGCATAATCTCCTAAGTATAAGTCAACTTTGTGATAAAGGATTTAAGGTAATTTTTGAAAGTAAGTTTTACACCATTCATTTAAAGGATTATGAAAATATAGCATTAAAAGGTATTAGGCATAATAATATTTATTTGATTGACTTGGATTGTGTATCTAATACTAATATAACATGCTTAGTTGCTAAGGAAGAAAATACATGGTTATGGCATAAGAGAGCGACTCATATAAACATGCATAAATTAAACAAATTAATATTAAAGGACTTAGTTGTTGGTTTGCCTAAGTTAAAATTTGAAAAAGATAGATTATGTGACGCATGTCAAAAAGGTAAATAGGGGAAATCATCCTTTAAATCTAAGAATGTTATTTCTACATCAAAACCTTTAGAACTTTTACACTTAGATTTACTTGGTCCATCTAGGATAAAAAGTTTTGGTGGAAACTATTATGCTCTTGTAATTGTTGATGATTTTTCTAGATTTACTTGGACATTTTTCTTAACATTAAAAAGTGAAGCTTTTAAGGTCTTTAGGAAGTTTGCCAAGCAAATTCAAAATAAGAAAGACTTAAGAATTAAAGTGTTAAGGAGTGACCATGGTGGAGAATTTCATAATGAATCCTTTGAAAATTATTGTGAAGAAAATGGAATTTTGCATAATTTTTCTGCACCTAGAACTCCCCAACAAAATGGTGTAGTAGAAAGGAAAAATAGGTCACTAGAGGAACTTGCTAGAAAAATGTTAAATGAATCAAATGTTCCTAAATATTTTTGGGCTGATGTTGTAAGTACTACATGTTATGTATTGAATAGGATGCTTATAAGGCCAATCATAAAATTAACTCCTTATGAATTGTTAAATGGTAGGAAGCCTAATGTTTCTCATTTAAAAATATTTGGATGTAAATGCTTTGTTTTAAATAATGGAAAAGATAACTTAGGAAAATTTGACTCAAAAGCCGATGAGGCCATCTTCTTAGATTATTCACTAACTAGCAAACCATATAGAGTATTCAATAGAAGAACTTTGAATATTGAAGAATCTATACATGTTACCTTTGATGAAATTGTAGACCTTGAGGGAAATCCTCTTGAGTCAAATAAAGAATATGTAGGTGATGATGAGTACATAAGAGAGGCTCTAGAAGAAATGTACTTAAATGAGAATGAGTCATCTCAACCAACTGAATTGGCAAAAGAGTGGCAACCACCAAAAGGACTTTCAATGGAAAATATAATTGGTGATATTTCAAAAGGGCTAAGAACTAGATATATGACAAATTTCTGTATGTTTGTAGCTTTTTTTTCACAGATTGAACCCAAAAGTGTTGAGGAAGCTCTCAAAGATGACCAATGGTGTATTGCAATGCAAGAAGAACTAAATCATTTTAAAAGAAACCAAGTCTGGGAATTAATTCTAAGAGAAGAATCTCATCAAGTTATTGGTGAAAGTGATGAAGATCTTATTGAATTATTTGATAAAACGAAGATCTTGTTGATTTGATGAAGTCAAATGAAGTCAAAGGCTATTCTGATAAAGTCAAAGGTTACTTGGTTAAAAGGGTAAAAGTGATTAGTGAGTCTGCATCTATACATAGGTTTAATCATTCATATCTCTCTGCTGCATGAGGTTTCATCATTTAAAAGATTTTGAAAATTCCTCTAAAGATGTTTAATCTGTTAAAAACCAAATTAATCGGTTAAATGGCTTTTAAGAAATTGTTTCAACTTATATTATGAGTTTTATCAGTTAAAATGTTCTTAAAACTTACATAACATGTTTTTAACTGATAGGTTTTCGAAATAATCGATTAAAACCTTTTAAAACATTCACTAGAACTATTTTAATCGATATACCTTCAAATTAATCGATTGTTTTCATTAAAGGAGTTTTTGAAAACCTTCTGCCAGTGTTTTAACTGATACAGTTTTGAAATAATCGATTAAAATCACTTAAAATGTTTTGGAAAGTGTTCTAGCAGTATTTTAATCGATACAAACTCGAAACAATTGATTAAAATAACTTGAAGTGTTTTGAAAGATGTTCTGTCAGTATTTTAATCGATGTAAAATCGAATTAATCGATTAAAACAATTTAAGGGAAATTCTGCTAACTATTTTAATCGATTAAAACTGGTTGTTATCAGTCAAAATCACTTAGAAAGTTTTATGAAAATATTTGGTAGAATTTTAATCGATTAAATTGCGAATTAATCGATTAAATTGCGAATTAATCGATTAAAACAACCTTGTTGAACATTCAAGGACTTGATGTTGAACTTACATGGACATGAAGCTTGTTGATTTTGATGATGATTCAAGAACAAAGAACTTAGAGAGTTGAAGACTTGTTTTATTGTGTAATAACTCTGTTTTGATTAGTTTGAGTCTGTAATATTAGAGTTTAAGATAGCCGGTACATAGTCTGCACTTTAGAAGCTTCAAAAACTCAAATTTATCAGTTTGCCTCGGCTTTAATCGATTAAATGGTCAAATAATCGATTATTACAGTGAGAAAAACCATTTTCTGTATCTGATCACTGTAATAATCGATTAACACACCTGTTAATCGATTAACATGCCTGTTAATCGATTAATAGGGCTTTTCATCGATTAAAACAGAGAGTTTTGGCATTCTGTTGATTTTGGCTCTATAATAATCGATTAACACTTCATTTAATCGATTATTTCAGTCAGATTTTGATTTTCAACTTCAAATCAACCCTATTTTCGAAAACCCTAATCCCAATACTCTCTAGTTCCGAAAATCCCAATTCCCAAACCCTAATTTCTCTACTTATGGTTCTCTAAGGCTCTCAGAAAATTGAACAATCTTTTTTCAAACAAAATTTAAGTGTTGTGAGTGCCATAGAACTGTTTGTTGGAGGAAAAAGGGGCTTTTGGAACCTGGTGTGGGCTAGAAGCGATAAGAATTACTAAGTGGAGTTCTTAGTGGATTGTGTGTTGTGCCGTCTCTGGGGAAAGTTGTTCTTCATCTCTTGTGGATTTCAAGAGAGGTGTTTTCTTTACTTTGTATTTTCAATTGTTATCTGTTTGTAACAACTTTGATTATAGTGACAGCGTTAATCCTCTGTTTGAGTGATTAGCAACTGGACGTAGGGTCTTTTGATCCGAACTAGTATAAATCTCCTGTGTAAGACTCTATCTCTATCTTATTTACGTTTACACAGCTTTTTAATCGGTAAAATTTGGGGAAAATTTTTAAAACCTAATTTTTGTTAAGAAAGCAATTCACCCCCCTCTTGGATTTTGTCCGACCACGCGAACATTCCGCTGCGCGATTCTAACAAGTGGTATCAGAGCTTGCTTTGATAGTTATTAAAACTTTTCGAAAATGGCCGGATAAAATCAAACTTTTGCCGAAGGTGCGTCTATCAACATACCCCCACTTTTTGCAGGTCAAAATTATCCTTTCTGGAAAGTAAGAATGGAAATCTTTTTAGAGTATGTTGATAGAGGCGTTTGGGAAGCTATTTTAAATGGTCCCTATATTCCTAAAGTTACTGAGAATGGTGTTGACATTCCTAAACCTTTTTCTAGATGGACAACAGAGGAAAACAGAAAAGCACAATTTGACGTTAGGGCTAGAAATATAATTTCATCTGCTTTAACCCTTGACGAGTTTTACAGGATTTCTGTTGGTAAAAGTGCTCAGGAGATGTGGGAAATGCTAAGAGTGACCCACGAAGGTACCGATGACGTTAAGAGAGTACGGAAAAATTCTCTAATCCAAGAATACGAGATGTTCCGGATGCAACAAGGCGAAACTATATTCGACGTTCAAAAGCGTTTCACTCATATTGTGAACCATCTCACCGGATTAGGTAAAATCTTTGACGTTGATGAATTGAATGTTAAAATTTTAAAATCTTTGGATAGGAAATGACAACCTAAGGTGACGGCCATCTTGGAGTCACAAAACCTTGCCACAATGTCTATGGCGGCGCTCTTTGGAAAGCTAAGAGAGCATGAGCTTGAGCTTGGAAGGCTAAACGATGAAGAAGGACAATATCAAAAGAAGAACTTAGCCTTCAAAACCGAAATTTCCAAAGGTAAAAATAAAAAGGAAGAAGAAGACTCGGAGAATGAAGAAGAAGAATTGAGTCTTATGATAAAGAAGTTCACCAAATTCATGAAAGCTAAAGGAAGGCATCCATTCAAAGGTAAGGGAAAGGTAAGAGAAAGTACTTCCATAAATATAAAATGTTATGGTTGTGGTGAAGCAGGACATATGAAGATCGAATGTCCAAACAAGAAAAACGAAGAAATAAAAAGCAAAAAGTTATTCAAAAAGAAAGCCTACATTGCTTGGGACAACTGTGATTCAAGTTCAGAATCAAGTGACTCGGAAGTAGAAGCCAATATTTGCCTAATGGCAAATGACAACATATCTTCCGACTTTGAGGTAAGTGATTCCGACTCATCCTCAAGTGATGATGAAAATAACTATGATGAACTACAAAATGCATAAAATGAATTGTTTAGAGCCTTTAAGGACTTGAAAAATGAATATAAAGTTGTGAAAAAGAGTTTAAGTAGATCCGAAAAGGAAATTGACTCATTAAAAACGAAAATCACATGTTTAGAAGAAAAGGAATCCTTAGAAACGAAAATTTTATGTTTAGATGAGAATGATGATAAGAACTTAGCATGTGAAACTTGTAAAGAGTATGAATATGACATAGATATTCTTAATCATCTACTTGATAAAGCCGAAAAGGAGATAAGTGATTTTAAGAAGGATAAAACTGTTTTTGCTCAAAATAGTGTAAATTATCAAGTTCCTTTGAAAAAGCCTAAAAGGAAAAATAAAAGAGTATGAGTACAAAAAGGAACTAGAACATCTATGGTTAAACATTTATCATATTCAAAAGTTACATCTAAAGCATGTTTTTATTGTATGAAACAAGGTCACACTTCAAATAAATGTAAAATTAAACATTTTGGTGTTCCTAAAGGTAAATACATTTGTGTTCCTATTGTTAAATAATTTATTTGTCTCTAACCCCAAGGACCCAAAAGATATGGGGACCTAAGTTTACTATGTTCTTGTTTTGTAGGAAACTTCCAAATCTAAGAAGTCTATGTGGTATCTTGATAGTGGATGCTCAAAGCATATGACCGGTGATAAAACGAAATTTGTGAGTTTCAAAGCTAAAGAACAAGGATATGTAACTTATGGGGACAACAACAAAGGGAAAATTCTTGGAATTGGAAATATAGGTGGTGCAAACACATTGGAGATTAAGGATGTGCTTCTTGTTGATGGACTAAAGCATAATCTCCTTAGCATAAGTCAACTATGTGACAAAGGATTTAAGGTAATCTTTGAAAGTAAATTTTGCACCATACATTTGATAGATTCCGAAAATGTAGAATTAAAAGGCATTAGGCATAACAACATATACTTGATTGATTTGGATTGTTTACATGATTCTAGCATAACATGTTTAGTTGCTAAGGAAGAGAACCCTTGGTTATAGCATAAGAGAGCGGCTCATATAAATATGCATCATTTGAACAAATTGATTTCAAAAGACTTAGTTATTGGTTTTCCTAAATTAAAATTTGAAAAAGATAGATTGTGTGATGCATGTCAAAAAGGTAAACAAGTAAAATCATCATTTAAATCAAAGAATGTTATTTCCACTTCAAAACCCCTAGAATTATTACATTTAGATTTATTTGGACCTTCTAGGATAAAAAGCTTTGGTGTAAATTATTATGGTCTTGTGATTGTTGATGATTACTCTAGATATACTTGGACATTTTTCCTAACAATGAAAAGTGAAGCTTTTTAGGTCTTTAGAAAGTTTGAAAAGCAAATACAAAATGAGAAAGACTTAAGAATTAAAGTTTTAAGAAGTGATCATGGTGGTGAGTTTCAAAATGAAAAATTTGAAAATTATTGTGAAGAAAATGGAATATTGCATAACTTTTCTGCTCCTAGGACTCCCCAACAAAATGGTGTAGTTGAAAGGAAAAATAGGTCACTAGAGGAACTTGGTAGAACAATGTTAAATGAATCAAATGTTCCTAAATATTTTTGGGCTGATGCAGTTAGTACTGCTTGTTATGTTTTAAATAGAATGCTCATTAGGTCAATTATAAAATCAAATCCCTTTGAATTGTTAAATGGTAGAAAGCCTAATGTTGCTCATTTAAAAATATTTGGATGTAAGTGCTTTATGTTAAATAATGGAAAGGACAACTTAGGAAAATTTGACTCAAAAGCCGATGAGGGCATTTTCTTAGGTTATTCATTAAGTAGCAAGGCTTACAGGATGTTTAATAGAAGAACTTTAAATATTGAAGAATCTATACATGTTACTTTTGATGAGATTATAGACCTTGGGGGAAATCCTCTTGAGTCAAATAAAGAACTTGCAAGTGATGATGAGTATATAAGAGAGGCTCTTGATGAATTGTATTTGGAAGAAAATGAGCCTTCTCAAACACCTGAATTAGCAAAAGAATGGCAATCACCAAGAGGACTCTCAATGGACAATATCATTGGTGATATCTCAAAAGGGGTAAGAACTAGAAATATGACTAATTTCTGCACGTCTGTAGCTTTTGTGTCACAGATAGAACCCAAAAATGTTGAGGAAGCGCTTAAAGATGACCAATGGTGCATAGCTATGCAAGAGGAACTTAACCAATTTGAAAGGAATAAAGTCTGGGAATTAATTCCAAGAGAAGAGTCACATCAAGTAATTGGAACTAAATGGGTGTTTAGAAATAAACTTGATGAAGATGGAAACATAACAAAGAAAAAAGCCAGACTTGTTGCCAAAGGCTATTGTCAGGAGGAAGGTATTGACTATGATGAAACTTATGCTCCTATTGCCAGGTTAGAGGCTATATGCCTACTTCTTGCTTATGCATCTTTGATGAAATTTAAATTATATCAAATGGATGTTAAAAGTGCATTTTTGAATGGTTTTATTAAAGAAGAAGTTTATGTGCAGCAACCCCTTGGATTTGAGGATTTTAGCTATCCTAATCATATTTTTAAATTAAAGAAAGCATTATATGGGTTGAAACAAGCTCCTAGATCTTGGTATGAAAGGCTAAGTAGTTTCCTAACTTCAAATGATTTTTCTAGAGGAAAAATTGATTCTACGTTGTTTATAAAGAAAGTAAAAGAACATATCTTATTGGTCCAGGTATATGTTGACAATATTATGTTTGGATCAACTGATAATTCTTTATGTGTAGAATTTGCTAAGATAATGCAGGGAGAGTTTGAAATGTCTATGATGGGAGAATTGACATTCTTCCTTGGACTTCAAATCAAGCAACTTAAAGATGGCATTTTCATCTCTCAAATCAAATACTGCAAAGAGATACTTAAAAAGTTTGGAATGGACACCTCAAAGGAAGCTAACACACCCATGGGAACTTCATGCTATTTAGACAAGGATGAATCAGGTTTGGAAATTAATCAATCTATGTATAGAGGTATGATAGGTTCACTGTTATACTTAACTGCAAGTAGACCTGATATTATGCATTATGTTTGTGTGTGTGCTAGATTTCAAGCTTGTCCAAAAGAATCTCACCTAATTGCAGTAAAACACATTTTAAAATATTTAAAAGGAACTACTGGTTTTGGTTTATGGTATCCATCTGATGCTTGTACTAGTTTAATAGGATATTCTGATGCTGATTATGGTGGATGCAAAATTGATAGAAAGAGTACTAGTGGGACATGTCATTTGTTTGGTTCATCCTTAGTATCTTGGCATTCTAAGAAACAGGCATGTGTTGCTTTATCCACCACTGAAGCTGAATATATTGCAGCTGGTAATTGTTGCGCTCAAATTTTGTGGATGAAACAACAGCTAGAAGATTATAGTATATTTCTAAATGACATTCCTTTGATGTCTGATAATACGAGTGCAATCAATCTTACTAAGAATCCAGTAATGCATTCTAGGACTAAGCATATAGAAATTAGACATCATTTTTTGAGAGATCATATAAGCAAAGGAAACTGTAAAATTGAGTATGTTGATACAAAGCATCAATTAGCAGATATTTTTACTAAGCCTCTACCCAAGGATAGATTCTATGATCTTAGAAGAGACTTAGGAATATTAGACTTTACCTAAATTCTGCTTAAATAAACAACTTTTGCATGATTGTAATGTTATATATCTCTTTGTCTGTAATGATGTTTCCTTATGAAATAAAGTTTGGTATTCTTTTATTGCTTTGTTTGAGGGGGAGTTATCTCCAAGTTATGCATATTTTGAGGGGGAGCTCTTATGATTGTTATAGAAGGAGCTTTTAATTTTTGATTATAATCAAAATAGGGGGAGAAATATTTAAAGCCTCTTATGATTTAATTTAAATATTATCTGGTATGTTTAATGTGTTTGTTAGTGTGACAGATAAAACAGGTTATTACATGGCTTTAAAAGAAAATTTTAATCATCATAAAAAAGGGGGAGATTGTTGAACATACAAGGACTTGATGTTGAACTTACATGGACATGAAGCTTGTTGATTTTGATGATGATTCAAGAACAAAGAATTTAGAGTGATGAAGACTTGTATTGTTGTGTAATAACTCTGTTTTGATGAGTTTGAGTCTGTAATATTAGAGTCTAAGATAGCCGGTACACAATCTACTCTTTAGAAGCTTCAAAAACTCATATTTATCAGTTAGCCTCGAGTTTAATCGATTAAAACATCAGATAATCGATTATTACAGTGAGAAAAACCATTTGTTGTATCTGTTCACTGTAATAATCGATTAACACACCTATTAATCAATTAACAGGCCAGTTAATCGATTAAAACAGAAATTTTTGGGGTTCTGTTGATTTTGGCTCTGTAATAATCGATTAACAGTTCATTTAATCGATTATTTTAGTCAGATTTTGATTTTCAACTTCAAATTAAACCTATTTTCGAAAACCCTAATCCCAATACTCCTAGTTCCGAAAATCCCCAATTCCCAAACCCTAATTCATCTACTTAAGGTTCTCTAAGGCTCTCAGAAAATTGAACAACCTTTTTCAAACAAAAGTTAAGTGTTGTGAGTGCCAGAGAACTGTTTGTTGGAGGAAAAAGGGGCTTTTGGAACCTGGTGTGGGCTAGAAGCGATAAGAATCACTAAGTGGAGTTCTTAGTGGATTGTGTGCTGTGCCGTCTTTGGGGAAAGCTGTTCTTCATCTCTTGTGGGTTTCCAGAGAGGTGTTTTCTTTACTTTGTATTTTCAATTGTTATCTGTTTGTAACAACTTTGATTATAGTGACAGTGTTAATCCTCTGTTTGAGTGATTAGCAACTAGATGTAGGGTCTTTTGATCCGAACCAGTATAAATCTCCTGTGTAAGACTCTATCTCTATCTTATTTACGTTTACACAGCTTTTTAATCGGTAAAATTTGGGGAAAATTTTTAAAACCTAATTTTTGTTAAGAAACCAATTCACTCCCCCTCTTGGTTTTTGTCCGTCCACGCAAATATTCCGCTGCACGATTCTAACACAATCATCGTAATGGAGGTGTAGACCCCTAATTTTGCCCGGCCTCTCAATAAAGGCTAAAGAGACTTCCTATAATAAGATAAAGTTCGCCCAACATCTCAATAAAGGACAAAGAAGACTTCCTATATGAAGATAAAGCTTCAATGGACGTCTATCGGCATCAATCGACGTCCAAATAAAGATAGGAAATCTTCCCGGGGGTCCTAGAACACAAAAGTTGGCCAAAACAAGTTGAGACAGCCGTCCCAAAGGTGAGACGGCCGTCCCAAACTGCCCTTGCCAAGTGGGACGCCCGTCCCAAATGTGGGACGCCCGTCTCAAGGCCAAAATTTGAATGGGACGGCCGTCCCAAATCCCAGACGGCCGTCCCAACCTCTCCAGACGCTCATCCTTGATTTCCAAGCCGCGGACGGCCGTCCCAAGCTTCCAGGTTGCGAAAACTATAAATAGGAGGCTCATTTGCCACTTTTTCACACACCAGACAATTCCAAGTACTTGTCTTCTCTTCCTACTTCGAATGAACTCTCTGATTGCCTTAATAAGGTAACAATCAGTTAAGGAATTATATTCCAGCATTCGATTCTTCTGTAAAATTAAGTAGAGTCGATCTTGTATTCGGGGAGGAGAGTCTTTGTAGAGTGGGGGATTGCCAAAACGCATCCTCACAGTTAAAAGATTCGCAATACAAAGCTTGCTACGGAGGTTCTTTTCAATTCTCTTCTCTTTTATTGCTTTATTTATTGCTTTATGTATGCAATATGAAATAAAGTCATGTAGATAGCCATTTTTAATACGATATAAATAAAATAGGGTAATAGCGTAATTTCTCGTAATCTTCACTTAATGAATTAATCCGTCATAGGGAACCCGAAAGGGGCATTGTGGGGTGCTAACACCTTCCCCACACGTAACTAACTCCCTTACCCAACTCTGGTTATAATGGCCAAGTTTGGTTTTTCTTAAAATCAACGCCTTTTTATCCTTTTCCAATGTTTATGGTCAAAACATTGGTGGCGACTCCATAAGAACCCCTTTTCGAAAACCTTGCTTTTATTAGAGGATAGTTCAGTTGTTGAGCACCTTGGAAGCAATGAACATATTTTAACAAAAAACGCGAGTTTAAACCATCTTTTCGCGACCGATCGCATAAACGTTCGAGATGTCCCTAGACGTCAGAATGGACGGCGGCGATAAATGGCGACTCCACTGGGGAAGCTAGAGAGTTGATCCCATTTAGTGACGGATAAACTCAAACTAAGTAAAGATTTGAAATTACGCTTTTACCCTCTTCCGTATGTTTTATTATATGGCTTTAATAACTGCTGTATGATTTATTTTCTACAAATTGTTTGAAATATAAATTGCACACAAAAATCCTTGCACACAACAGTCCCTCTATACCTGGGGGCAAGAGTGAATACCTATAGGGAGTGGGTGGCAGATATGACCGGCTTGTTGGCACACGGGGCTACAACCGTTGTCGGAAACCACCAACTCAAGGTGATAACTCTCTTCTTTTGGTCTAAGGATGTCGACACGGAGTTCCGTGCATGATCCGAGGATTGAGAGATTGAGAGGTCCCTATAATGGGGGCACCTTGGGGACCTTTGGCCTTGGTGAGAAGAGTTTAGAACCACCTAAACCAAGCACGTTTCTGCAGGAAAAGCCCACCTCGTAATAGCGTGGCTCTGCTCGTGGATGAATGAATTGTGTGTGCATTCGTTTGCTGCATTTGTATTGATGCATTAGCATAGGGTAATCATACAACAAACAAAATTAGTGAAAAACCCTAAAAAATCATAAAAGTGATAAGATAAACCAACTTTATCTCGGACAGTCTTCAATTAAGCTAGCTGGTTTCAGGTTCTTTGTAAGCTAAGTAGCCACGTTGACCGACAGAAGAGATAAAGGGTCATAAAAAATATAAAAACAAATTAAAGCCATAAAAATATCTTTTACAATAAAAAGATTTTCAATAAAGTCGTATCATTCATACCACATCATCCAATAAGTGGTAAAACCAAGAGGAAAATAAATGTACTAAGAAAAGTATGCATAAACATCATCATAATAAAGTCTCTCATACATAAACACATTCATTCAGAATGTATTAGATATCCTTAGACAATAGAGAAAGAGACCCAAGTGCGTTTATGACCTTCCTAGAAGAGATAAGTGCGCTAAGGTATGTTGGCAACCTTTGAAAAAAGGAAGTTAGCACATTAAGGTGGGTATGGTATCCTTAAAACATAGGCTTTTGAGAAGATACCATAGCTATTGTCTAAGGCATATCTATTTCACACTAATCATTTGAAATAAAAAGCTATAATAAAAATCATTAAAATCATTTAGAAAGTGGTTGGTCTTCCGCCCGTCCTCACTCGTGCTCAGAAAGCTAAAAAGATGGAACAAGTAGAGGAGCAAAACCGAAAGCTCACCACTGAGCTTAATACGCTGAAAGAGCAAATGGCTTAGATGTTAGAAATGATGCGCCAACAGAATCTCCATAAAGAGGGTCCTCAGAGTGGACAAGCCTCTCACTAAGAAGAAGAAGAGGAACCTCAGGATGAGCATGACCAATCTGATACAAGAGTAGTACATATTCATGCTCCGGAAGTATCAAAGCAACAAATTATTGCTCTTGAAGAAAGGTTGAGAGCCATGGAGGGGCATAACTTTGATGTAAAAGAGGCAGCTGATATGTGCCTGTCGCCGCCGTCCATTCCGACGTCCAGGGACATCTCGAACGTTTATGCGAGCGGTCGCGAAAAGATGGTTTAGACTCGCGTTTTATGTTAAAATATGTTCATTGCTTCCGAGGTGCTCAACAAATGAACTATCCTCTAATAAAAGCAAGGTTTTCGAAAAATGGTTCTTTTGGAGTCGCCACCAATGTTTTGACCGTAAACATTGAAAAAGGATAAAAAGGCGTTGATTTTAGTAAAAACCAACTTGGCCATTATAACCAGAGTTGGGTAAGGGAGTTAGTTACGTGTGGGGAAGGTGTTAGCACCCCCACGACGCCCCTTTCGGGTTCCCTATGACGGATTAATTCATTTAAGTAAAGATTACGAGAAATTACGCGATTACCCTATTTTATTTATACAGTATTTAAAAATGGCTATCTACATGATTTTATTTTACATTGCATACAGAAAGCAATAAATAAAACAATAAAAGAGAAGAAAATTGATAAGAACCTCCGTAGCAAGCTTTGTATTACAAATCTTTTATAGTGAGGATGCGTTTTGGCAATCCCCGCTCTACAAAGACTCTCCTCCCGAATACGATGATCGACTCGACTAAATTTTAAAGAAGAATCGAATGTTGGAATACAATTCCTTAACCGATTGTTACCTTTTTAAGGCAATCGGAGAGTTCATTCGAAGTAGGGAGAGAAGACAAGTACTAGGAGTTGTCCGGTGTGTCAAACAGATGGCAAATGAGCCTCCTATTTATAGTTTTTCGCAGCCTGGCAATTTGGGACGGCAATCTGGATTGGGACGGCCACCTGGGTTGGGACGGCCGTCCCAATTGAAATTTTTGCCTTTGGTTCCACCCCTTGAAGTGTGGGACGGCCGTCCCACTTGGCCTGGGTAGCTTGGGACGGCCGTCCCACATTTGGGACGGCTGTCTCAACTTGTTTTGGCCAATTTTTGTGTTCTGGGACCCCTGGGAAGCTTTCCTTTCTTTATTCGGATGTCGGTTGATGCCGATAAACGCCCGTTGAAGGTTTATCTTCATATAGGAAGTCTTCTTGGCCTTTATTGAGATGCGGGGCAAGTTTTGCCTTGTTATAGGAAGTCTCCTTAGCCTTTATTGAGAGACCGGGCAAAATTAGGGGTCTACAGCTGCCCCCCCTTCACCTGCCTAGCTAATTTGTTGGCTTAATATGCCGACAAAATTAGTTGGTAGGGGAAGGAGTTAACCCTTTTGCCCGGTTATCCTTCGGATGCTTATTTGCTTATCCTCCGGATGATAAATATATTTTGATAGGTACCAACCCCTATCTGGTTTGAGCCTTATTTTATAAGACTCTGGTGAGTACTTACCCTCACCCGGTATGAGTCTGCATTTCACTAGACTCTTGTGGGTATCTACCCCCACTAGGTATGAACCTTGTTTTTGCAAGGCTTTGGTGAGTACCTACCCTCACCCGGTATGAGTTCGCATTTTGCTAAACTCTTGTGGGTACTCACTTCCGAGGTGCTCAACACTTGAACTATCCTCTAATAGAAGCAAGGTATTTGCAACCCGTTTTTGTAATGCTTAGGTGAGTATTTTACTCCACCTAATGCATTCTGCTAAGTTTTGATGAGTACCTACCCTCATCAGGTACAAACCTTATTTTATAAGGCTTTGGTGGGTACCTACCCCCACCTGGTACGAATCTGCATTTTTTGCTAGATTCTGATGAGTACCTACCCTCACCCGGTATAAACCTTATTTTATAAGGTTCTGGTGGGTACCTATCCCCACCTGGTACGAATCTGCATTTTGCTAGATTCTGATGAGTACCTACCCTCATCCAGTATAAACCTTATTTTATAAGGCTCTAGTGGGTACCTACCCCCACCTGGTATGAATTTGCATTTTGCTAGATTCTGATGAGTACCTACCCTCATCTGGTATAAACCTTATATTATAAGGCTCGGTGGGTACCTACCCCCACCCGTGCACGAACCCCGTTCGCAAGGCTCGATGGGTACCTACCCCCACCCGGTACGAACCCCGTTCCGCAAGGCTCGATGGGTACCTACCCCACCCGGTACGAACCCCGTTCTGCAAGGCTCTTGTGGGTACCTACCCCCACCCGGTACGAACCCCGTTCTGCAAGGCTCTTGTGGGTACCTACCCCCACCTGGTACGAACCCCGTTCTGTAAGGTTCTGAACAAGCCCCGTTTTGCAAGGCTCTTAGGATGACTTTTTTGATAGTCAATCCTGTGGTCATCTGATTTTGGAGATGTGTTGGTGACTTATTGTTTCTGTCATGCGCCCATTCCGTGGGGAATATTTGATTTGACTTTTCTGTTTTAGTCATCCAGTTTTACCGGGGATTTCGTGGTTTTTGGCTTTTTCGTTTAGCCATCCGACTTTGCTGGGGATTCTTTGTTTTTTTTGCTTTTCTTTTTAGCTGTCCGGTCTTGCTGGGGATTCTTTGTTTTTGGCTTTTCTGTTTAGCCATCTGGTTTTTGCCGGGGATTCTTTGATGGTTGCCTCTTATTTAGGCGGGAATCCACTGGGGATTTGTTGATTTTTGTTGGTTGTGCCTCTTGATTAGGCAAATGCTTCAATAGTGGTGAAGGCTTTTTACTTGTTGTTTTTCGCCTCGAATAGGCTGATGTTCTACTTGAGGATATTTGTTCTTGATAATACCTCCGAGTAGGCGGATGCTTTTTTGAAAGCTTTGTGCTTGTATTGCCTCTTGCATAGGTTGATTTCCCGTTTCTTGGGGATATCGGCTCTTTGCTTGCCTCCGAGTAGGCATAGGCATTCTTGGGAGTGAAGGTTTTACCTTTCACTCGGGGATATTCATATTGGGTGTTATAGGCGATTAACTCCCCGAGGATATGAATTTCTATTTTGCCTTTTGTCGGTAGGCTCGCTGGGATTTTTCGTTTTGGTGATCCACCAGGGATTTGGTTGTTTTCTAGAGATCTATTTTGGATTTGCCCCTAGGGAGGGATGGAGTTTTTGACTCCTTTGTTTTGAGCTGGCTTTGTCTATGCTCTTATTCCTGCTGGGAAATGGGTTTATATGTGCGCCTTTTATGCACATTGGCTTTTTCTTTGGATGAAAAGATATATTTTTTCTTTTCTTTTTTTAGCGATCCCTGGGGAATTTTGTTTTCTTGGGGGATCTAATCCTTGATTTGATTTTTTTATGATGATGGAGTCTTGGCTCCTGACTTTTGTGAAGCTCTTTATTGAGTGGAATGAAGAAATTTTCTTCTTTTCTTTTTTGGAGATTCACCAAGGAGTTTGTCAACTTCCTGGGGATCTAATTTTGATGATGGAGTCTTGGCTCCTGGTCTTGTGAAGCTCTTATTTGAGCTGGAAGATGGAAAAAATTTTTGTTTTCCTCTTTTTGTAGACTTTCTTGATATATTCTACTTGGAGATTTTTATTCGGCCTTTTTCGTGCCTCTATTGGGGAATGAAAGTTTTTTCTTTTTCTTTCTTTTTCGTTGCCCCCTGGTGATATGGAGGATTTGACTTCGTATTTTCTTTGATGGACTCTTTGTGTAGTCCTTATTCTCCTTTGGGGAAGTGGCGGAGATTCTGGATGAGTTTGCTTGATGACTCACGTGATGATGCAGTTGAGTCGTGAGATAGTCTTTTTATTTTGCCTCTAGAGTAGGCAAAGGTCCTCTTGGGGATGATCAAGCCTTTCCGTTGGCTTTTTCACGTTGATGGCTTCCTTCTTTGGATGGAAGGATGGTGGTCGGATCTTTAAATGACTATGGTTGACGACTCATGTGATGATGATGCTGAGTCGTAGGGTAATTTTTGTTTTGCCTCTGGAGTAGGCAAGGATCCGCTTGGGGATCATCGAGCCTTTCCGTTGGCCTCTTTTTTTCGATGTACCTTCTTTTATTGGGATAGAAGGTTGGAGCTAGTTTCCTTGAAGCTCTTTATTCTGCTAGAATGGTTTTGATTTCACTTTTTCTTTCTTGAGGTTTATTTGGAGACTGCATTCTGGCGCCTCCTGTTTTCAATCATAAGCATGGAGACTATCCTCCTTATATGTCTGTTTTTTATTTTTATTTGAAGAAAATTATTTTTTTTCTTGATTTTGACAAAGTCGTATTATGCAACTACTTTGTGTGTGGATGTCCTAAATGCAATCTAATGTTTATTTATTTTTGATGCATTTAGAAAGTAACTGACCTTCTCCCGTTGGCTCCTTATGAATACGCCGATGGGCTCCTCCTTTATGACCATGATGGTGGGCTCCTCTTTCATGATGATGGGCTCTTCTTTTGTTCATCTTTTGGTCTTAGCCCTATCTTTTGCCTAGACCGCCCTTTATGGGTTTTCGATCTAGCGGGCTGCCTTAATTTTTGCCTAGAATATCTTAGGGGGCTTTTGCCTTATCTTTTTCCTAGACCGTTCTTTTGGGGTTTCCGATCTAGCAGGCTACCCTAGTTTTTTCCTAAGAATATCCTAGCAGGATTTTATTCCTTTATTATTATTTTTTATGCTTCCCTTTTTTTTAGATGCATGCTTGATCTTTGATTAAAGGTCTTTGCGCATATTTATGATTTATCAATAAAGAGGCATTTCCATAATATTTGGTCAAGAGAAAGGAAATGAAAGAGAATTTTATTGATAAATGAACAAAAGTTTATTTCTTTTATAGAAGGATTTCAAAAGGTATTTAGAAGAATGGGTGGTCAGGGTTGGCTATACTGTATAGGCTTAAACAGTCATGTCCATGATATCTGCCCCCTGGTTCTCCTAATTGCTTTAGTTGAGATGCCCGAGCTCAGAGTGAAGACTATGCAGACTGCTTGCTTCTGGAAGAATGTTTCCTTAGCCGCCTTTCGGTTTTCGACTGAGGTAACCATTGCTCTTAGTTAGTTTTTTTCCTTTTTTACCTCTACTTTTTGCCTAGGACGTATCCTAGCGAGGGATATAAACCCTATCTTTTGCCCAGGGATGCCCTTTGGGGGTTTTTATTCCTGACGGGTCATGAGCAATGTCTTCAAGCATAATACTTCTTCACCGCATCAGAATTGATCGGGTGTCGAAGTTCCTCTCCATCCATATTAGTGAGGATAAGTGCCCCTCCTGAAAAAGCTCGTTTGACCACAAAGGGTCCTTCGTAATTGGTTGCCCACTTTCCAATTTTATCCTTCTGGGCTGGAAGCAATTTCTTTATCACTAGATCTCCTTCTTGATAAGTATGAGGGTGGACCTTTTTATCATAAGTCTTTTTGATCTTCTTTTGATAGGCTTGTCCATGACATATAGCATTCAACAACTTTTCATCGATAAGGTTTAGCTGGTCATATAGACTTTGAACCCATTCGGCTTCTGTTAATTTTGCTTCCATTATAATTTGCAAGGAAGGTATTTCGACCTCTATTGGAAATACGACCTCCATTCCATATACGAGGGAATATGGAGTAGCTCCTGTTGAGGTTCGTACAGACGTTCGATAACCATGAAGAGCAAAAGGCAACATTTCATGCCAATCCCTATAGGTTTTAACCATCTTTTGAACAATCTTCTTGATGTTTTTATTGGCTGCTTCCACTGCGCTATTCATTTTGGGCTGGTAGGGAGAGGAATTATGGTGTTGAATTTTGAAATCTTGACATAATTCCTCCATCATCTTATTATTCAAGTTGGTTCCATTATCAGTAATAAGACGATGTGGGATGCCATATCGACATATGATATTTTTCTTAACAAAGGTGACCACTACCTTTTTAGTCACATGTGCATAAGATGCAGCTTCTACCCACTTAGTGAAGTAGTCGATAGCCACCAGAATGAATCGATGGCCATTGGATGCCTTAGGCTCAATAGGTCCGATAACATCCATGCCCCATATAGCAAATGGCCAAGGGATAGCCATAACATTAAGTGGTACCGGTGGAACATGTACATTGTCCGCATGTACCTGACATTTGTGACATTTTCTAGCATACTGATGACAATCCTTTTCCATTGTGGACCAAAAGTATCCTGCTCTGAGGATTTTCCTAGCCATGATATGCCCTGGTGCATGAGTGCCGAAGGTTCCTTCATGTATTTCTTTAATCAATTTCTGCGATTCTTCGAGATTGACGCATCTTAACAAAGTGGAATCAAAATTCTTTTTATAAAGGGTTTCTCCTATCAACATAAACCCTATGGACCTTTTCCGAATGATCCTTTTGTCATTGTCACTCGATTCCCTCGGGTATTCGCCCTTTGTCAAGTATCGCCTTATGTCATGATACCAAGGGGTTTTGTCTTTTTCACTGTCTATCATCATACAAAAGGCTTGTTTATTGTGCCTTTTGATTTGGATGATGGGCATCTCATGTTCTTGTCCTAATGCGAACATGGATGATAATGTTGCCAGTGCATCTGCAATCTGGTTATCTTCCCGAGGGATGTATTTGAAACTGATGTTTTCTATTTTTGAAGTCATATTACGGATGTGCTCCAGATAAGGGATTAATTTGGAATTTCTAGTTTCCCATTCACCCTTGAGTTGGTAAATAACAAGGGATGAGTCACCGAATACTTTGAGTCTAGTCACCCCATGATCCAGAGCTGCTTGAATACCTAGAGCACAGGCTTCGTATTCCGCCATATTGTTCGTGCAATCAAAGTTTAGTCTGGCTATTACTGGGATATACTTCTTTTCGGGAGATATTAAAATAGCTCCAATCCCATGTCCCAATAAGTTTGAAGCTCCATTGAAAAACATGATCCACTTATTATCTTCATGTTCTTCATGTTGGATATGCATTATGTGCTCATCTGGAAAATCATCTTGGAGGGATTGATATTCGTCAGTTGGCCCATGTGCCAGATATTCTGCTAAAGGACTGCCTTTGATAGCTTTCTGAGTGACATGAACAATGTCGAATTCTGAGAGGAGTACCTGCCACCTGGCTATCCTTCCGGTCAGGATAGGTTTTTCGAACAGGTATTTGATTGGGTCCATTTTAGAAATCAACCAAGTTGTGTGTCTGACTATATACTGTCGAAGGCGCTGAGTTGCCAACACCAATGCACAACATGTTTTTTCGAGTGGTGTATAACGGGTCTCATAGTTTGGAAATTTTTTACTGAGGTAATATATGGCTTGTTCTTTTTTACCCGTATCATCTTGTTGACCGAGCACACACCCCATGGACTCATCAAGTACTGAAAGGTAAAGAATCAAGGGCTTTCCTTCCACAGGTGGTACCAATACTGGGGGATTGGTTAGGCACGTTTTGATCTTTTCGAAAGCTTGTTGACATTCATCGTTCCAAACTTTCGGTTGGTTTTTACACAATAACTTGAAGATGGGCATACACTTATCCGTTAATTGCGCGATGAACCGTGCGATGTAGTTTATTCGGGCCAAGAACCCTCTGACTTCTTTTTCTGTTCTTGGTGGGGGCATTTCTACGATTGCCTTTGTTTTATCAGGGTCTACCTCAATTCCTTTTTTACTGACAATAAACCCAAGGAGTTTTCCTGATCGTACTCCGAATGTGCATTTAGCCGGATTGAGCTTGATCTGGTATTTCCGAAGCCGATTGAATAACTTCTTTAAGTATTGGAGGTGATCTATTTCGTTTTTGGACTTGGCAATCATGTCATCCACATATACTTCGATTTCTTTGCGGATCATATCATGGAATAATGTCACCATGGCCCTTTCATAAGTAGCCCCTACATTCTTAAGTCCAAAAGGCATTACTCTATAACAGAATGTACCCCACGGCGTAATGAAAGAATTTTTTTCTCTATCTTCAACAGCCAATTGAATTTGGTTATACCCTGCATATCCATCCATGAAAGAATAGAGAGTATTTGTAGCGGTATGATCTACCAGCATATCAATATGTGGTAAGGGAAAATCATCTTTTGGACTTGCACGATTTAAGTCCCTGTAATCTATGCATACTCTGATTTTTCCATTTTTCTTTATAATCGACACGATGTTTGGCAGCCATTCAGGGTATTTTGACACGATTAGAAAATTGGCATCCAACTATTTTTCTACTTCTTCCTTAATTTTCAAGGACCATTCTGGCTTTACTCTTCTGAGCTTCTGCTTAACAGGCCGAAATCCCTCTTTTAGTGGTAATCTATGCTCCACTATACTTTCATCAATTCCAGGCATATCATGGTAGGACCAAGCGAATACATCCACATATTCTCTTAGAAACTGTATCAGCCTTTCCCTGACATCATCATCAATTTGGGTACCAATATTTACTTCTTTCTTATTATCTTCTTGTCCCAAATTGATGGCCTCAGTTTTCTCCTGATGGGGCTGTATTGATTGAGCTTCTTTTTCTAACAGTCTTTGCATGTCCGGGGAAATGGTCCCCTCCTCATTGTCTGACTTAATCCATTCGCTTTCGGCTTTCGGATCTTCCAGAGAGTTTTCAATCACAGACATGACTGTACAATTATGCTTTGTTTTAGATTTCTTTATTAAATGTGAGAGGGAAAAGAATGAAAAAGAAGATGAATATTATGAATAATGCCTCATTGTATTGATAGAAAAATATTTACAAAGCCCATATTAATCAAAGATCCCGTGATCATGAGCAAGGATCACGAGAGATACATCAGAAGCTTTTTAATATTTTTTTTTATATTTTTGTATATATTTTTTTTATTAGATGACAAAAATGATGAGCCCTAAATTGTTGATCTTCCTTAGCCCATCCTTCATTCGGGTTTGGAAAGAGGCCGATCATCTACTTTTGGAGTAGAGGCGTCAAAGGTAATCCACCCCGCATCTATTAAATCTTGGACCTTATGTTTTAAGGCCATGCAGTTATCCACGGAGTGTCCCGGAGCATCCGAATGATAATTGCATTTTTCGCTTGGCTTATACCATTCTGGATATGGTGGCTCCATTTTCTTGGGAGGGATGCACACAAGGAGTTTAGCATCCAACAATTTTAACAGCAGGCTTCCATAGGAGGTAGGTATTGGAGTGAATTTCCTTTATGGTCTGCGTGACTTGGTCTGCTGTGAGGAAGAAGAAGGAGTGGCAATGTTGATTGCATTCACAGTTCCTTCCTTCTTCTTTCCGAAGCTCTTCTTAATGTTTGGAGTAGAGGAATTGGAGGAAGTGTGTTGTGTAATTCTTCCGCTTTTCAGACCTTGCTCTACTCTTTCTCCTATAATTACCACATCCGCAAAAAGTGTTGATGTGTTCCCTATCATTTTGTCATAACAGGGACCAGTTAGAGAATTGATGAACATGGATGTGGTTTCTTTGTCAGACAGAGGAGGTTCTACTTGTGCTGCCAATTCCCTCCATCTTTGGGCATATGCTTTGAAGGATTCATCGTTTTTCTTGCTTAGCAATTGTAGATATGCTCTTTCAGGGGTCAAATCAATATTGTATTTATAGCGACGAAGAAAAGCATCTGCCAGATGTCTCCATGTTTGGACTTGCCCCCCTTGTAGTTGCATATACCAGTTTAGGGCTGATTCAGCTAAGCTCTCCTGAAAGCAATGGATCAGGAGCTTCTCGTTGTCAGCATATGCAGTACATCGTAAGATGGCTTTTGGGGCAAGTTAGTCCCATATATTTTGGGAAGTCCGGAGTTTTGAATTTGTTAGGGAGTTGGATGTTTTTAACGAGGCACATATCAGCCGCCTCTTTTACATCAAAGTTATGCCCCTCCATGGCTCTCAGCCTTTCTTCAAGAGCAGTAATTTGTTGCTTTGATACTTCCGGAGCATGAATATGTACTGCTCTTGTATCAGATTGGTCATGCTCATCTTGACGTTCCTCTTCTTCTTCTTGGTGAGAGGCTTGTCCACTTTGAGGACCCTTTTTGTGGAGATTCTGTTGACGCATCATTTCCAACATTTGAGCCATTTGCTCTTTCAGCGTATTAAGCTCAGTGGTGAGCTTTCAGTTTTGTTCCTCTAGCTGTTCCATCTTTTTAGCTTTCTGGGCACGCGTGAGGACGGGCGGAAGACCAGCCACTTTCTAAATGATTTTAACGATTTTTATTATAGCTTTTTATTTTGAATGATTAGTGTGAAATAGATATGCCTTAGACAATAGCTTTGGTATCTTGTCAAAAGCCTATGTTTTAAGGGTACCATACCCGCCTTAATGTGTTAACTTCCTTTTTTCAAAGGTTGCCAACATACCTTAGCGCACTTATCTCTTCTAGGAAGGTGATAAACGCACTTGGGTCTCTTTCACTATTGTCTAAGGATATCTAATACATCCTAGAATGAATGTGCTTATGAGAGACTTTATTATGATGATGTTTATGCATACTTTTCTTAGTGCATTGGTTTTCTCTCTTAGTTTTACCACTTATTGGATGATGTGGTATGAATGATACGACTTTGTCGAAAATCTTTTATTGTAAAAGATATTTTTATGGCTTTAATTTGTTTTTATATTTTTATGACCCTTTATCTCTTCTGTCGGTCAACGTGGCTACTTAGCTTACAAAGAACCTGAAACCAGGCTAGCTTAACTGAAGACTGTCCGAGATAAAGTTGGCTTATCTTATCACTTTTTATGATTTTAGGGTTTTTCATTATTTTTGTTTGTTGTATGATTACCCTATGCTAATGCATCAATACAAATGCAGCAAACGAATGCACACACAATTCATACATCCACAAGCAGAGCCACGCTTATTTAACCACGAGGTAGGGTTTTCCTACAGAAACGTGCTTGGTTTAGGTGGTTCTAAACTGTTCTCACCAAGGCCAAAGGTCCCCAAGGTGCCCCCGTTATAGGGACCTCTCAATCTCTCAGTCCTTGGGTCATGCACGGAACTCCGTGTCGACATCCTTAGACCAAAAGAAGAGAGTTATCACCTTGAGTTGGTGGTTTCCGACAACGGTTGTAGCCCCGTGTGCCAACAAACCGGTCGTATCTGCCACCCACTCCCTATAGGTGTTCACTCTTGCCCCCGAGTATAGAGGGACTGTTGTGTGCAAGGGTTTTTGTGTGCAATTTATATTTCAAACAATTTGCGGAAAATAATCATACAAGCAATTATTAAAGCCATACAATAAAACATACGGAAGAGGGTATAGGCGTAATTTCAAATCTTCACTTAGTTTGAATTTTATCCGTCACTAAATGGGATCAACTCTCTAGCTTCCCCAGTGGAGTCACCATCTGTCACCGCCGTCCGTTCCGACGTCCAGGGACATCTTGAACGTTTATGCGAGCGGTCGCGAAAAGATGGTTTAGACTCGCGTTTTATGTTAAAATATGTTCATTGCTTCCGAGGTGCTCAACAACTGAACTATCCTCTAATAAAAGCAAGGTTTTCGAAAAAAGGGTTCTTTTGGAGTCGCCACCAATGTTTTGACCGTAAACATTGAAAAAGGATAAAAAGGCGTTGATTTTAGTAAAAACCAACTTGGCCATTATAACCAGAGTTGGGTAAGGGAGTTAGTTACGTGTGGGGAAGGTGTTAGCACCCCACGACGCCCCTTTCGGGTTCCCTATGACGGATTAATTCATTTAAGTAAAGATTACGAGAAATTACGCGATTACCCTATTTTATTTATACAAGTATTTAAAAATGGCTATCTACATGATTTTATTTTACATTGCATACGTAAAGCAATAAATAAAACAATAAAAGAGAAGAGAATTGATAAGAACCTCCGTAGCAAGCTTTGTATTGCAAATCTTTTATAGTGAGGATGCGTTTTGGCAATCCCCCACTCTACAAAGACTCTCCTCCCCAAATACAGGTATCGACTCGACTAAATTTTAAAGAAGAATCAAATGCTCGGAATATAATTCCTTAACCGATTTTTACCTTTTTAAGGCAATCGGAGAGTTCATTCGAAGTAGGGAGAGAAGACAAGTACTAGGAGTTGTCTCGGTGTGTCAAACAGCTGGCAAATGAGCCTCCTATTTATAGTTTTTCGCAGCTGGCAATTTGGGATGACCATCTGGATTGGGACGGCCATCTAGGTTGGGACGGCCGTCCCAATTGAAATTTTTGCCTTTGGTTCCACCCCTTGAAGTGTGGGACGGCCGGTCTCACTTGGGACGGCCGTCCCACATTTGGGACGGCTGCCTCAACTTGTTTTGGCCAATTTTTGTGTTCCGGGACCCCCGGGAAGCTTTCCTTTCTTTATTCGGACGTCGGTTGATGCCGATAAACGCCCGTTGAAGGTTTATCTTCATATAGGAAGTCTTCTTGGCCTTTATTGAGATGCCGGGCGAGTTTTGCCTTGTTATAGGAAGTTTCCTTAGCCTTTATTGAGAGACCGGGCAAAATTAGGGGTCTACAGTGCCTCGTTAAAAACATCCAATTCCCTAACAAATTCAAAACTCCAGACTTCCCAAAATACATGGGAATAACTTGCCCCAAAAGCCATCATACGATGTACTCGCTGTAAGATGGCTGCATATGTCGACAATGAAAAACTCCTGATCCATTGCTTTCAGGAGAGCTTAGTCGAATTAGCCCTAAACCGGTATATGCAACCGCAAGGAGGACAAGTCCAAACATGGAGACATCTGCGCGATGCTTTTCTTCGTCGCTATAAATACAATATTGATCTGATCCCTGAAAGAGCAGATCTACAATTGCTAAGTAAGAAAAACGATGAATCCTTTAAGGCATATGCCCAAAGATGGAGGGAATTGGCATCACAAGTAGAACCTCCTCTGTCCGACAAGGAAACCACATCCATGTTCATCAATTCTCTAACTGGTCCCTATTATGACAAAATGATAGGGAACACGTCAACACTCTTCGCGGATGTGGTAATTATAGGAGAAAGAGTAGAGAAAGGTCCGAAAAGCGGAAGAATTACACAAGCATACTTCCTCTAATTCCTTTACTCCAAATGTTAAAAAGAGCTTCGGAAAGAAGAAGGAAGGAACTGTGAATGCAATCAACATTGCCACTCCATCTTCTTCCTTACAACAAACCAAGCCACGCAAATAAGAGAGGAAATTCACTCCAATCCCAACCTCCTATGGAAGTCTGCTTTTGAAATTTTTGGATGCCAAACTCCTCGTGCGCATCCCTCCCAAGAAAATAGAGCCACCATACCTGGAATGGTATAAATCTAATGAAAACTGTGATTACCATTCAGGCTCTCCGGGACACTCCGTTGAAAACTGTGTGGCCTTAAAGCACAAGGTCCAGAATATGATAGAGGCAGGATGGATTACCTTTGACGCATCTACTCCAAAAGTAGATGATCAGCCTCTTTCCAAACCCAAATGAAGGATGGGCTAAGGAAGATCAGCAAATTAGGGCTCATCATTTTTGTCATCTCTAAAAAATAATAAAAAATATATCGAAGAGCTTCCGATGTATCTCTCGTGATCCCCGCCCATGATCACAAGATTTTTTATTAAAGTGGGCTTTGTAAATATTTTCTTCTATCAATACAACGAGATATTTTTTTCATAATATTCATATTCTCTTTCATTCTTTTCCCTCTTATACACTTAATAGAGAAATCTAAAACTAAGCATAACCATACAGTCATGTCTGTGATTGAAAATTCTCTGGAAGATCCGAAAGCCGAAGGCGAATGGATTGAGTCAGAGCAGTGAGGAGGGGACCATTTCCCTGGACATGCAAAGACTGTTAGAAAAAGAAGCTCAATCAATACAGCCCCATCAGGAGAAAACTGAGGCCATCAATTTGGGACAAGAAGATAATAAGAAAGAAGTAAATATTGGTACCCAAATTGACAATGATGTCAGGGAAAGGCTGATACAATTACTAAGAGAATATGTGGATGTATTCGCTTGGTCCTACCATGATATGCCTGGAATTGATAAAAGTATAGTGGAGCATAGATTACCACTAAAACAGGGATTCCAGCTGTTAAGCGTAAGCTCGAAGAGTAAAACTAGAATGGTCCTTGAAAATTAAGGAAGAAGTAGAAAAACAGCTTGGATGCCAATTTTCTAATCGTGTCAAAATACCCCGAATGGTTGGCAAACATCGTGCGGTTATAAAGAAAAATGGAAAAATCGAGTATGCGTACATTACGAGGACTTAAATCGTGCAAGTCCAAAGGATGATTTTCCCTTATCACATATTGATATGCTCGGTAGATCATACCGCTACAAATACTCTCTATTCTTTCATGGATGGATATGCGAGGTATAACCAAATTAAATTGGTCGTTGAAGATAGAGAAAAAACTTCCTTCATTACGCCGTGGGGTACATTCTGTTATAGAGTAATGCCTTTTGGACTTAAGAATGCAGGAGCTACTTATCAAAGGGCTATGGTAACATTATTTCATGATATGATCCACAAAGAAATCGAAGTATATGTGGATGATATGATTGCCAAGTCCAAAAATGAGATGGATCACCTCCAATACTTAAACAAATTATTCAATCGACTTCGGAAATACCAGATTAAGCTCAATCCGGCTAAATGCACATTCAGAGTACGATCAGGAAAACTCCTTGGGTTTATTGTTAGTAAAAAAGGAATTGAGGTAGACCCTGATAAAACAAAGGCAATCGTAGAAATGCCCTCACCAAGAACAGAAAAAGAAGTCAGAGGGTTCTTGGGCCGAATAAACTACATTGCACGGTTCATCGCGCAATTAACAGACAAGTTTACGCCCATATTCAAGTTATTGCGTAAAAATCAACCGAAAGTTTGGAATGATGAATGTCAACAAGCTTTCGAAAAAATCAAAACGTGCCTAACCAATCCCCCAGTATTGGTACCACCTGTGGAAGGAAAGCCCTTGATTCTTTACCTTTCAGTACTCGACGAGTCCATGGGATGTGTGCTCGGTCAACAAGATGATACGGGTAAAAAAGAACAAGCCATATATTACCTCAGTAAGAAATTTCTAAACTATGAGACCCGTTATACACCACTCGAAAAAACAGTGTGGGCAACTCAGCGCCTCCAACAATATATGGTCAGACATACAACTTGGTTGATCTCCAAAATGGATCCAATCAAATACCTGTTTGAAAAACCCGTCTTGATCGGAAGGATAGCCAAGTGGCAGGTACTCCTCTCAGAATTCGACATTGTTCATGTCACTCAGAAAGCTATCAAAGGCAGTCCTTTAGCAGAATATCTGGCACATGGGCCAACTGACGAATATCAATCCCTCCAAGATGATTTTCCAGATGAGCACATAATGCACATCCAACATGAAGAACCTGAAAATAATAAGTAGATCATGTTTTTCGATGGAGCTTCAAACTTATTGGGACATGGGATCGAAGCTATTTTAATATCTCCTGAAAAGAAGTATATCCCAGTAACAGCCAGATTAAACTTTGATTGCACAAACAATATGGCGGAATATGAAGCCTGTGCTCTAGGTATTCAAGCAACTCTGGATCATGGGGTGACTAGACTTAAAGTATTCGGCGACTCATCCCTTGTTATTTACCAGCTCAAAGGTGAATGGGAAACTAGAAATTCCAAATTAATCCCTTATTTAGAGCACATCCGTAATATGACTTCAAAAATGGAAAACATCAGTTTTGAGTACATCCCTCGGGAAGATAACCAGATTGCAGATGCACTGGCAACATTATCATCCATGTTCGCATTAGGACAAGAACATGAGATGCCCATCATCCAAGTCAAAAGGCACGATAAACAAGCCTTTTGTATGACGATGGACAGTGAAAAAGATAAAACCCCTTGGTATCAGGACATAAGGCGATACTTGACAAAGGGTGAATACCCCGAGGGAATCAGTGACAATGACAAAAGGATCATTTGGAAAAGGGCTATAGGGTTTATGTTGATAGGATAAACCCTTTATAAAAAGAATTTTGATTCCACTTTGTTAAGATGCGTCAATCTCGAAGAATCGTAGAAATTGATTAAAGAAATACATGAAGGAACCTTCGGGACTCATGCACCAGGGCATATCATGGCTAGGAAAATCCTTAGGGCAGGATACTTTTGGTCCACAATGGAAAAGGACTGTCATCAGTATGCTAGAAAATGTCACAAGTGTCAGGTACATGCGGACAATATACATGTTCCACCGGTACCTCTCAATGTTATGACTATCCCTTGGCCATTTGCTATGTGGGGCATGGATGTTATCGGACCTATTGAGCCTAAGGCATCCAATGGCCATCGATTCATTCTGGTGGCTATCGACTACTTCAGTAAGTGGGTAGAAGTTGCATCTTATGCACATGTGACTAAAAAGGTAGTGTTTACCTTTGTTAAGAAAAATATCATATGTCGATATGGCATCCCACATCGTCTTATTACTGATAATGGAACCAACTTGAATAACAAGATGATGGAGGAATTATGTCAAGATTTCAAAATTCAACACCATAATTCCTCTCCCTACCGGCCCAAAATGAATGGCGCAGTAGAAGCAGCCAATAAAAACATCAAGAAGATTGTTCAAAAGATGGTTAAAACCTATAGGGATTGTCATGAAATGTTGCCTTTTGCTCTTCATGGTTATTGAACGTCTGTACGAACCTCAACAGGAGCTACTCCATTTTCCCTCGTATATGGAATGGAGGCCGTATTGCCAATAGAGGTTGAAATACCTTCCCTGCGAATTATAATGGAAGCAAAATTAACAGAAGCCGAATGGGTTCAAAGTCGATACGATCAATTAAACCTTATCGATGAAAAGCGGCTGAACGCTATATGTCATGGACAAGCCTATCAAAAGAAGATAAAAAAGACTTATGATAAAAAGGTCCACCCTCATACTTATCAAGAAGGGGATCTAGTGATAAAGAAATTGCTTCCGACCCGTAAGGATAAAATTGGAAAATGGGCGAACAAATTACGAAGGACCCTTTGTGGTCAAACGAGCTTTCTCGGGAGGGGCACTTATCCTCACTAATATGGATGGAGAGGAACTTCGACACCCGATCAATTCCGATGCGGTGAAGAAGTATTATGCTTGAAGACATTGCTCATGACCCGTCAGGAATGAAAACCCACAAAGGGCATCCCTGAGCAAAAGATAGGGTCTATATCCCTCGCTAGGATACGTCCTAGGCAAAAAGTAGAGGTAAAAAAAAAAAAAAAAAAACTAACTAACTAAGAGCAATGGTTACCTCAGTCGAAAACCGAAAGGCGGCTAAGATAACATTCTTCCAAAAGCAAGCAGTCTGCATAGTCTTCACTCTGAGCTCAGACATCTCAACTGAAGCAATTAGGAGAACCAGGGGGTAAATATCATGGACATGACTGTTTAAGCCTATACAGTATAGCCAACCCTGACCACCCATTCTTCTAAATACCTTTTGAAATCCTTCTATAAAAGAAATAAAACTTTTGCTCATTTATCAATAAAATTCCTGTTCATTTCCTTTCTCTTGACCGAATATTATGGAAAAGCCTCTTTATTGATAAATCATAAAATATGCACAAAGACCTTTAATCAAAGATCAAACATGCATCTAAAAAGAGGAAGCATAAAAAAAATAAGAAAGGAATAAATGCCTGCTAGGATATTCTTAGGAAAAAACTAGGGTAGTCTGCTAGATCAGAAACCCCAAAAGACGATCTAGGCAAAAGATAAGGCAAAAGCCCCCTAAGATATTCTAGGCAAAAATTAAGGCAGCCTGCTAGATTGAAAACCCATAAAGGGCGGTCTAGGCAAAAGATAGGGCCAAAACCAAGAGATGAATAAAAAAGGAGCCCATCATCATGGTCATAAAGGAGGAGGCCATCGGCGTATTCATAAGAAGCTAACGGGAGAAGGCCAGTTACTTTCTAAATGCATCAAAATTAAAAAAAAAAAGATTGCATTTAGGACATCCACACACAAAGTAGTTGCATAATATGACTTTGTCAAAATCAAGAAAAAAAATAATTTTCTTCAGATAAATAAACATGCATATAAGGAGTCTAGTCTCCATACTTGTGATTGAAAACAGGAGGCGCTAGAATCTAGTCTTCATATGAAGATCAAAATCGCAAAAGGCGAAATCAAAACTATTTTAGCCGAATAAAGAGCTTCAAGGAAACTAGCTCTAACCTTCTAATCCCAATAAACGAAGGTACACCAGAAAAAGGCCAACGGAAAGGCTCGATGATCCCCAAATGGATCCTTGCCTACTCCAAAGGCAAAACAAAAATTACTTCATGACTCAGCACCACCACATGAGTCGTCAAACAGAGTCACTTAAAAGATCTGACCACCATCCTTCCATCCAAGAAAGAAGGAAGCCATCAAAATAGAAAAGCTAACGGAAAGGCTTGATCATCCCCAAGAGGATCCTTGCCTACTCCAGAGGCAAAACAAAAAGATTACCTCAAGACTCAGCGGCATCACCACATGAGTCATCAAGCACATCCATGCAGAATCTCCGCCACTTCCCCAAAGGAGAATAAGGACTACACAAGAGTCCATCAAAGAAAATACGGAGTCAAAACCTCCATATCACCAGGGGGCAACAAAAAGAAAGAAAAGAAAAACTTTTCATCACCCAATAGAGGCACGAAAAAAGGTCGAATAAAAAATCTCCAAGTAGAGCATATCAAGAAAAGTCTACAAAAAGACAAAAAGAAGAAAATCTCTTCATCCCGCTCAATAAAGAGCTTCACAAAAGTCAGGAGCCAAGACTCCATCATCAAAGTTAAATCCCCAGGAAGCTGACAAACTCCTTGGTGAATCTCAAAAAAAAAAAAAAAAGAAAAGGAGAAAAGGAGAAAATTTCTTCATTCCGCTCAATAAAGAGCCTCACAAAGTCAGGAGCTCAAGACTCCATCATAAAAAATCAAATCAAAGATTGGATCCCCAAGAAGTCAAAAAATTCCCTGGGATCGCCAAAAACAAAAGAGAAAAAAGAAATCTTTTCATCCAACAAAAGAAAAAGCCAATGTGCATAAAAGGCGCACATATTTAAAAGCCAAATCGCGAAAAAGAGATACAAATTGTGAGAAAAAGGTAAAAACCCATTCCCCAGCAGGAATAAGAGCATAGGCATAGCTAGCTCAAACAACAACATCCAATAAGGAGTCAAAAACTCCATTCCTCCCTAGGAGGTCAATTCAAAATAGATCTCTGGTAAATGATCAAATCCCTGGTGGATCACCAAAAAGAAAAATCCCCAGCGAGCCTACCAGCAAAGGCAAAAAAAAAAAAACTACAAATTCATATCCTCAGGGAGTTAATCACCTATAACGCCCAATATGGATATCCCCAGTGAAATGCAAAGCCTTCACTCCCAAGAAAGCCTCTGCCTAAGGCAAGCAAAAAGCCGATATCCCCAAGAAACGGGAAATCAACCTATATAAGAGGCAATACAAGTCCAAAGCACAAAGCTTCCAATAAAGCATCTGCCTACTCAGAGGTATTATCAAGAGCAAATATCCTCAAGCAGAATATCGGCCCATTCAGAGGCGAAAAATAGTAAAGTCTTCACCATCGCTGAAGCACATGCCTAAAAACAAAAGGTACAATTAAAAAACCACAAATCCCTAGGAGATTCTTGCCTAAAATAAGAGGCAACCAATAAGAAATCACCGGTAAAACCGGATGGCTAAATAAAAAAGCTAAAGAACAAGAATCCCCGGCAAGACCGGATGGCTAAAAGGAAAAGCCAAAGAGCGAAGAATCCCCGGCAAGACCGGATGGCTAAAAGGAAAAGCCAAAAAGCGAAGAATCCCCGGCAAGATCGGATGGCTAAAAGGAAAAAAGCGAAGAATCCCTGGCAAGACCGGATGGCTAAAAGGAAAAGCCAAAAAGTGAAGAATCCCCAGCAAGACCAGATGGCTAAAAAAGAAAAGCCGAAACACAAAGAATCCCCGGCAAAGACCGGATGGCTAAAAAAGAAAAGCCAAAAACAAAAATCCCCGGGAAAACCGGATGACTAAAAAAGAAAAGTCAAAAAGAAAATCAATCATTCCCCATGGAATAGGCGCATGATCAAAGACAATAAGCCGCCAACACATCTCCAAAAAATGGATGAGGGTTTGTACTAATCAATCAAAAGATTGAATGCCGAAAAAGAGCATCCCAAGATCCTTATAGAATATGGTTCGTACCAGGTGGGGGTAGGTACCCACAAGAGCCTTATAGAATAGGGTTCGTACCAGGTGGGGGTAGGTACCCCACAAGAGCCTTATAGAATAGGGTTCGTACCAGGTGGGGGTAGGTACTCACAAGAGCCTTATAGAATAGGGTTTGTACCGGGTGGGGGTAGGTACCCACAAGAGCCTTATAGAATAGGGTTCGTACCAGGTGAGGGTAGGTACTCACGAGAGCCTTATAGAATAGGGTTCGTACCAGGTGGGGGTAGGTACCCACAAGAGCCTTATAGAATAGGGTTCGTACCAGGTGGGGGTAGGTACCCACAAGAGCCTTATAGAATAGGGTTCGTACCGGGTGAGGGTAGGTACTCACGTACCAGGTGGGGGTAGGTACCCACAAGAGCCTTATAGAATAGGGTTCGTACCAGGTGGGGGTAGGTACCCACAAGAGCCTTATAGAATAGGGTTCGTACCAGGTGGGGGTAGGTACCCACAAGAGCCTTATAGAATAGGGTTCGTACCGGGTGGGGGTAGGTACCCACAAGAGCCTTATAGAATAGGGTTCGTACCGGGTGGGGGTAGGTACCCACAAGAGCCTTATAGAATAGGGTTCGTACCGGGTGGGGGTAGGTACCCACACGAGCCTTATAGAATAGGGTTCGTACGGGTGGGGGTAGGTACCCACAAGAGCCTTATAGAATAGGGTTCGTACCGAGTGGGGGTAGGTACCCACAAGAGCCTTATAGAATAGGGTTCGTACCGGTGGGGGTAGGTACCCACAAGAGCCTTATAGAATAGGGTTCGTATCGGGTGAGGGTAGGTACTCACCGAGCCCTATAGAATAGGGTTCGTACTAGCAAAAGCCTTATAAAATAGGGTTTGTACCGGATGAGGGTAGGTACTCATCAGAATCTAGCAAAAATGCAGATTCGTACCAGGTGGGGGTAGGTACCCACCAGAGCCTTATAAAGTAAGGTTTATACCGGATGAGGGTAGGTACTCATCAGAATCTAGAAAAAAATGCATATTCGTACCAGGTGGGGGTAGGTACCCACCAGAGCCTTATAAAATAAGGTTTGTACCGGATGAGGGTAGGTACTCATCAAAACTTAGCAAAATGCATCAGGTAGAGTAAAATACTCACCAGAGCATTACAAAAACAGGGTTGCAAATACCTTGCTTCTATTAGAGGATAGGTCAAGTATTGAGCACCTCAGAAGTAAGTACCCACAAGAGTTTAGCAAAATGCGAACTTGTACCAGGTGAGGGTAGGTACTCACCAAAGCCTTGCAGAACAAGGTTCATGGTTCAGAATCTAGCAAAAAGCATATTCATACCTAGTGGGGGTAGGTACCCACAAGAGTCTAGTGAAGTACAGACTCAAACCTGGTGAGGGTAAGTACTCACCAGAGCCTTATAAAGTAAGGCTCAAACCAGATAGGGGTTGGTACCTATCAAAAATATTTATCATCCGGAGGATCAGCAAACTTCAAGCGAAGGAGCATCTGATGGATAACCAGGCAAAAAGGGTTAACTCCTTCCCCTACCAACTAATTATGTCGGCATATTAGGCCAACAAATTAGCCAAGCAGGTGAAGGGGGGGCAGCTGTAGATCCCTAATTTTGCCCGGCCTCTCAATAAAGGCTAAAAAGACTTCCTATAACAAGATAAAGCTAGCCCGACATCTCAATAAAGGCCAAAGAAGACTTCCTATATGAAGATAAAGCTTCAATGGACGTCTATCGGCATCAATCGACGTCCGAATAAAGAAAGGAAAGCTTCTCGGGGGTCCCAGAACACAAAAGCTGGCCAAAACAAGTTGAGACAGCCGTCCCAAAGGTGAGATGGCCGTCCCAAACTGCCCTTGCCAAGTGGGACACCCGTCTCAGGGCCAAAATTTGAATGGGACTGCCGTCCCAAATCCCAGGCGGCCGTCCCAACCTCTCCAGACGCTCATCCTTGATTTCCAAGCCCCGGACGGTCGTCCCAAGCTGGCAGGCTGCGAAAACTATAAATAGGAGGCTCATTTGCCACTTTTTCACACACTAGACAACTCCAAGCACTTGTCTTCTCTTCCTACTTCGAATGAACTCTCTGATTGCCTTAATAAGGTAACAATCAGTTAAGGAATTATATTCCAGCATTCAATTCTTCTGTAAAATTTAGTAGAGTCGATCTTGTATTCGGTGAGGAGAGTCTTTATAGAGCGGGGGATTGCCAAAACGCATCCTCACAGTTAAAAGATTCGCAATACAAAGTTTGCTACGGAGGTTCTTTTCAATTCTCTTCTCTTTTATTGCTTTATTTATTGCTTTATGTATGCAATATGAAATAAAGTCATGTAGATGCCATTTTTAATAGGATATAAATAAAATAGGGTAATAGCGTAATTTCTCGTAATCTTCACTTAATGAATTAATCCGTCATAGGGAACCCGAAAGGGGCGTTGTGAGGTGCTAACACCTTCCCCACACGTAACTAACTCACTTACCCAACTCTGGTTATAATGGCCAAGTTTGGTTTTTCTTAAAATCAACGCCTTTTTATCCTTTTCCAATGTTTATGGTCAAAACATTGGTGGCGACTCCATAAGAACCCCTTTTCGAAAACCTTGCTTTTATTAGAGGATAGTTTAGTTGTTAAGCACCTCGGAAGCAATGAACATATTTTAACAAAAAACGCAAGTCTAAACCATCTTTTCTCGACCGATCGCATAAACGTTAGAGATGTCCCTAGACGTCAGAACGAACGGCGGCGATAGGAGGCAAGAAACTCCATTACGGCTTGTGCGTACATGCGGGTGGGGGGAGGCTGGAGGAGGAAGTCCCACCCGATGCTTTTGATATAACCCCGCACGTCGTCTTTCCATCCGAACTCAGCCAGGATATGAAAATCTAACCTTAGCATGGGGTGCCAGGAATAATCTCTGATATGCTCAAGCCTGGCCAGGTGCTGTGGCGTTAGCTGAGTTGGGTCTGGAGGAACCGGGGTCGCAGATGTACTTGGGTCGGAACCCCGTCCTCTCTTTCTAGATGAGTCGCCTCGATGCATTTTGATAAAAACACCCAAGAATATAGAAGAAAGTGTAGAGAATGCAGGAGTAGGATGCTCGAAACCAACCCCCCATGCCCCCTTTATATAGGATTTTCGGCTCTGGTTGAGACCGCCGTCTGGGATTTCGGGACGGCGGTCTTGTTTCATCGAGGCTCAGGACCGCCGTCTGGAATTTTGAGACGGCGGTCTCGCCACTAACCTATGACGAGACGACCTTCTCGTTAAGTGAGAAGGAAATCTTGCTTTTGTCAAATGGTGAGATGATGGTCTCGTAATTCGGGAAGGCGGTCTCGTTTTATCCAAAGGCGAGACGACAACATCATTTAGCGAGACGACGGTCTCAATAAACGAGATGACGATTTTGCTTTTTGGAGGTTTTTTTTTTTTTTATGGAAACATAGGACCTTGTTCAAAAACATTTATGCATGCAATGTTTTCATGTTTGATGTCCTACAATGCTATTTCATTAGTTTTTCAGAAGGATTAACTGGTGTGTCTTCGGAAGATGGGGGCCTTCTGATGTTTGTTTCTCTGTTGTACTAGTTTGTGCCATTCCGGACTTAACATGACCGAAGAATGACTTTTGGTTCGGCGAGCACACTTTGCCATGTTGGTGCACTTTTTCCTTACTTTAGGGATTTCAATCCTCTTGTTGATTATACGCCTCCATATTCCCAGACTAATTGTTAGAATAATGTAGTGAGGGTCAAGAGAAGAGAAGTAAGAGGATAATTTTAATGGCTTGTGTTTTAGATGGTTGATTTTTATTTATAAGGGGTTTTGTAAGAATGGCTGGCTAAGGTTGGTCTTGAGTGTTTAAGCTGATGTTTAAACAAACGTTTTTCCTTGAGGATTTGCATCTTAGCCTATTTCCATTGCTTTTATGACTGATTGATTTCCCCAGACCGCCCTTCAGGTTTTCGGACTAGGATATTGTGTTTTGGTCCTATCTTTTGTCTAGGTTCTTTTTTCTTGTTTTGGGAATCCTAGCGGACCTTATTTTGTAACCCTAACTGTTGCCTAGGCTACCCTTTATTTTTGTTCGAGTTTCCTAATGGGTTGACCCTAATTTCTGCGTAGCCCCCTTAGTGGGTTTCCTACCGGGTACTTTGCCCTCTCTTTTTGGCCTTCGGCTTCGGCTTCTATGGGTTTTTGTCTCTTTTATTTTTACACAATATTGGCGAAACACGACTTTATTTATGATGAGGTAAAACCTTGTTTTGTGTTTCTAATCAACCATGATTAAACATGGTTATTATGAGGTTTTAGACATGAAATAGCAAGAAAAGAAGCGAATGGTAAGAAATGTATTCTTTATTAATTAGTAAAGGAATATGTGCCCAAAAGATGCCCGGGGGTCGGGCTAGCCCCGGGGGATAATCTCTAACAATCATTGGGTTTACATCCCTTAAGAAAAGAAAAAGAGCTCCTAATGACTAGGGTTACTCGCGATGATTGTATCCCTCTGCTTCGAAAAATCTACTTGAGTGTGCGGAGGGGAGACTTCCCTTTTCTTCTTTCTGCTCGGTCTTTTGTAGTGTCATATCCTAGGCCATACTTTAGAGGGTTATCTTTAAATTCTGAGGATTCCCTCATTCCTTGAGAGTTTGCCCCCAATCCTTGGCCAGGATGGTAACCATGCTTCACCATCATGCAGGCTACCTTTGTGTTATTGGGAAATCTCTCTACATTGGCAATTTCAAGCGCTTGAAAAGACGTTTCAAGGGCCTCTTCAGCCGCATCCACATAAGGTTGGGTAGATGGTCCACTGATCAGGATATCATCTTCTGCTTGGACCGTGGCCAGTTTATCATCCACTATAAACTTGACTTTCTGGTGGAGCGTTGAAGGTACTGCCTTAGCATCATGAATCCAAGGTCTTCCAAGGAGACAACTATACGCAGAAGTAATGTCCATTACGTGAAAATCAATGTTGAAGATAGTGGGTCCGACTTGGATTGGCAGATTGATTTCCCCCACTACTTCTCGTTTAGATCCATCGAAGGCTCGAACGATAGTGCTACTTGGGCGCAAACAGGACCCTTGAATAGTCAACTTGTCAAGTGTGCACTTGGGCATCACGTTCAAGGATGACCCATTATCCACAAGAACTTTAGCGATGAGATACTCCTTGCATTTGATGGAAATATGCAAAGGCTTATTATTGTGGCTCGACCCCTCTAGGGGGAGTTCTTCATCTGTGAAGGTGAGGTGATCGCTAGCCGTGATGTGACCGACGATCCTCTCAACTTTTTCCTAGGATATATTATGAGGTACATGCACTTCGCTCAAAACCTTCATCAGGGTGTTTCTATGCGGTTCTGAACTCATCATTAGAGATAACAGAGTTATCTTTGCAGGTGTATGATTGAGCTGGTCAATAATGGAATACTCGCTTTGCCTTATGAACTGGAGTAATTCATTGGTCTCCTTCTTGGATTCTTTATTTTCTTTTTCTTCAGTCTGTTTATTTTTTCCTTTATTCTTGGGGACGTCCTCTTGTAACTCCTTGGGGGAGTATATCCTTCCACTTCTAGTCATGCCCCCGATGCTGGCTATGTTGGAGATGTCTTCCTTTATTGATGAAGATTCTTCATATCTCCATGGTACAACTTTATTTGATTCGTAGGGGAAAGGACGAGGCACAAATAATCGCACAGGAGTCCTTGCCCCCTCTTCTTTATTGACCTTGATAAGCAATGGTTGAGGCTTATTATCCTCTTGCGGTGAATCAACCATCGGGGAAAGCTTGATTATAAGAGGTTTTCTCTCCATCCTTCTAATTGGAAGATGTGTCAGTTAATCCTTCCTTTTTATTATCTTATTTATTAAAAGTGAAAGAGGGGAATTCAAATATGCAAATGGATGTAATGCATGCAAGTAGACAATTGTTGAATAAAAAAATTTTATTTACTTGTAGAAAGTGTACATTCCCCTACTCCTTGCTACGAAGCACTTTTTGACAGAAACGAAAAAGCCTAAAGAAACCCACAGGCGGGTCCTGATCTCTATGTAATTCTCTTTCGGCTTCCCGGATATGACGAGCGAGTGCTTCGGTCTGTTTTTGAACCGTTTGGCTCATATCTTCATTGTACTTTTGAGCCTCTTTGATCTTCGCCTCGTGATGGACGACCAAGGCTTGTAACTCATCGAGTTTTGCAATGGCTCGGTCTTTTTCTCGTAGTACCTAACCATACTGAGCTAATCCATCTCTCTCTTTGCAGCACAACTCAGTAAGGCTTCTGTTAAGCCTCTGGCTAGCCTCCCGCTCTTGGCGTAATTTAGACCGAGTCCTTGTGAGGTCTTGTAGCAACTCCTTGATCGTCTGAGTCTGTTTTGCACATTCGGTCTCAAGGCGCGCTGATTTGGCGGTCATCTCTTGAAGTTGATTATCCAAGATGATTTTGGCCATTTTGGATGCTCGGATAACTTGCTCACTAGAATCAACACACTGATCCTTGAGGCGCTCTATCTCGTGATCCTTCTTCTTGCATTGCCTCTGTAGACCGTCTATGGTGAGGATAAATTCTTGCACTCTTTCCTCAAGGGCCCTCATCTGGGCTCCCATGATTTCTATCCTCTAGGTCAAGGCATCGACTTGGGTTTGAAGCTCTCCACTGTTTGAAAGCATAGTAGGTGGGGCGAATGGTTGTGACATCCCTCTATTTCTTCTCCACTCCTCATAGTCATTGGAGACAGCTACTCGAGCTTTTCCTAGCTCTCTATCTCCCATGAAGACTGGTTTCTCCCATGCTCTTCGTACAACGAGCGAATTAGCGACAGTGCATGGGTCTCCAAAGAAACACAGTCCTCCGAGCTCTTCCCGTGATATTGCGCAGTTTGGGTCCTCATGAGTTGTCTCATAGCCATTTTTGGAGAATAGGCTATGCAACCCCTAAGTCCTATTAACGGTATGATCGGATAATCCCCACATTTGATGAGGATTGGGTTAGGTCTGAACCAAGGACATACCCAAGATAAACGGTTGACGTCCCATTGTCCTAACTCGACCTTCCACTCCATGGTCAGGCATCGGTGGAGAGGGATTTTGGAGAAGCTTCTCAAAGGGTCAGGGAACATCCCCATGTGACTAGAGGCGTAAAAATGTGTGATACCCCACATAAATAGTAGTATCTGAGTGTTCTTCCTTGCTTCTGGTGACAAAATTCCACCGAAAGCAAGGTGTCGGCAAGAAGTGTAGGCAAGGGACTCTTCGAGTTCACGTCCCAAGCGAAGAAGACGTCCATGAAGGCTTGATCCACTGTGTCGAGGTGGAAGGGAAACAATATCGTCCCAAATACGAGTAAAGCCAGAGTCGTGCTAACTTCTCGGCATGATATCGGGGAACATCCACTTTCTTCAATTGTCTACTAGCCCCCTCCATTTTTTAAAAACCAAAAATGCATGCTATGAATATGATGCTCAATGCAGGCATGCATGCAAGTGTTTATGTTTCCTAAACGTTATCATGTTTTATTTCTACGTGATGCATGATAGCATTTTTTGTATTATTATTTTTTCGAGGGAAAATAAACTACCTATATGGATGTTTTATGGCTCTGATGCTTGTGAACAAGATCCCATTTTGTTTTATTGGGGCTGTAGACCCCAAATCTTGTCTGGTTTAAAAAATAAAGAGCAGAAGACCTCCAATTTGAAGATGGGCAAGGCCTAAAAGGTCCCTAGGATAGACTCTTAGGCCCCATATTAGAGTAGGAAGGTTTTTTGTACGAAAAAAAATAAGGATTTTCACCTGAAAGGTCGAGACCGCCGTCTCGCCATCAGCAAAGGGCGAGACCGCTGTCCCGTTTGGTGAGACAGCCGTCTCGCCACTTGCCATGGCAAGACTGCCTTCTCATTTGGTGAGACGGCCTTCTCGCCATTTGACAAATCGATACCGTCGTTTCGATTGGCGAGACGACCATCTCGCCATTTGTCAAAAAGCGAGATCGTTGTCCCATTTGGAGAGACGACGGTCTCGACCTTGCCAAGCGAGATGGCGGTCTTGACCTGATAGGCGCAAATCCCTATAAAAGGAGGGCGCTCTCACCTTCATTTCACACAGTTTTTCAACTTTTCCTTCTATCATTTGTTCAAATTCTTCTCCTAGAGACCCTCCGAAGCATTTCTGGAGTTTTCTGAGTGTTCTTAGAGAGTTTTTTTTTACGTTGCAAGAAAGAGCGACCGATGTTATAGAGTGAAAGACTGCCAAAAAGCGTCCTATTTTAAGAGAATTAATCACGAAAGCTTGCTCTAGAGGTTTCTTCACTTTCTCTCTCTCTTTTTTACCACCTTTTTATTTACATTTATCTGTGCATTAGCTACTAGGGCCATGTAGTCATTATTTTCTTAATTTCGCAAATAAAAGGGTAAAAGCGTCATTTTAAAGTTTATTTATGAAATAACTGGCCTATCATAGGGAACCTGAAAGGGGCGTTGTGGGGGTGCTAATACCTTCCCCACACGTAACTAACTCCCTTACCCGAGTCTGGTTATAATGGCCAAAGTTGATTTTCTTAAAAAACCAATGCCTTCTATTTTTTCTTTTCTGATGTTTTTGGTAAAAACATCGGTGATGACTCCATAAGAACCCTCTTCGAAAACCTTGCTTTTAGGTCCAGCCCAGTTATCGGACAACCTAAAAGCTCCCTTTCGAAAACCTCGCTCTTAGGTCCAGCCCGGTTATCGGACAGCCTAATGGCATTGTAACGTCACATTTTTAAATGCAAAAATGGAAGTTGGAATACCATCGCATCGCTCTGACCGCCTCTTTTGACGGCGATGATAGATGGCGACTCCACTACGGAAGCTTAGAGAGTTGATCCCATTTAGTGATGGACCGGTTTAATAAATAAACTTAGAAATTTCGCTTTTACCCTACCTTATCTTATAACATGTTTATTTGCTTGGCTTTAATAACTGTTGTTTGCTTATTTTATGCAATTGTTTGAAATACAAACTGTACACAAACCTTTGCACACAACAGTTCCCTCTATACCCAGGGGCAAGTGAGAAATCCATAGGGAGTGGGTAGCAGGTACGGTTTGCCGTAGTGAGGGCCATGAGCCCACTGGTATGATCGAAAACCACCACTCAAGGTGATAACCTTCCTCTTTTGGCACAAAGACTGACAATGGCCTTAGTGCTAAGCATGGTCGGAAGGCTGGAGAGTGGGGACCCTATAATGGGGGCACCTTGGGAGCCTAAGCCTTGGTGAGAATAGTTAGAACCTACCTTTGCCAATACACTTTTCTACAGGAAAACCCTACCTCGTAATTGAAACGTCATCTTACCTAATCACGGATGAGTGAATTATGTGTGCATTTGTTTGATTGCATAGCATAACCAAACAATAGATAAAAAGAGAGAAACCACAAAAATATTTTTGCAATAAACACTCTTATCTCGGACAGTCTGCCTTTTAGCTAGCCTGGTTTCAGGTTCTTTGAAAGCTAAGTAGTCACGCAGTTCGACAGAAGAGATAGGAGACGTTAAAATTATTCTTTCACAATAAGCCATTTTATCTTGGACAGTCTACCTTTTAGCTAGCTTGGTTTTAGGTTCTTTGTAAGCTAAGTAGCCACGCAGTCCGACAAAAGAGATAAAAGGCTATAAAATAAAACAAAAAAATCCAATAAAAGAAAAATGTTAAAACTCATAACACAGTTTTTGCCAAAGTCAAAACATTCATGTCGCATAATGTCAAGAGCGAAAAAACCAAGAAAGAAAATAAAAGGAGAGTACGCATCAACATCTTTCTAAAAATCTCTCATGCATAAAGCACGAGAGCATTAGATATCTTTAAGACAAAGATGAAAGAGGCCCCAAGCACATTTGTAACCATCCACAGGGAAGGGACAAATGTACTAAGGTATATGGTGATCTTCGTCATACTTGTCAAAAAACCATGACAAGGAAGCAACCATTACACCAAAGTGGGTAGGGTACCCCGCAGAGCGTAAGCTTAAAGGATGATACCCAAGTCATTGTCTTAAAAAAATACTAATCCCACACCTATCATTCATTTTATTAATAAAATTCTTGTGCATCGAAGAAAGTGGTTGGTCCTCTCCCCGTCCGAACTCGCGCACAAAAAGCAAAGGCTATGGAGATTTTGGAAGAGCAAAATCACAAAATCACTACTGAGGTCAACTCCTTAAGAGAGCAAATGGTGCAAGTGTTAGAGTTGATGAGCCAACAGAGCCAAAATAAAGGGGAGACTCAAGGCGATCACGCCTCTCGCCACGAGGCAGAAGAGGAAGAAGAGTTCCTCTTCGAGCAGAAGGCCCCCGTGCAATATGAGGCCAGAGCGGTGCTCATCTAGCCCCCCGAAGTCTCCAAGCAGCAAATCTCCGCTCTAGAGGAGAGGCTTAGGGCCATGGAGGGACATAGTTTTGAGATAAAGGAGGCAACTGACATGTGCCTTATTAAGAACATTCGCCTCCCTCCAAAGTTCAAGGTCCCTGACTTCCCGAAGTACATGGGAATGACTTGCCCCAGGAGTCATCTTACCATGTACTGTCGCAAGATGGCTCCCCACGCCGACAACGAAGAACTCCTAATACACTGCTTCTAGGAGAGCCTGACTAATTCAGCTTTCAATTGGTATATGCAATTGGAGAAGGGACAAGTCCAGAGCTGGAAGCAGCTGATAGATGCCTTTCTTCGTCGCTATAGGTACAACATTGATCTGACCCCCGATAGGTCAAATCTCCAAACATTAAGCAAGAGAAGCGATGAATCCTTTAAAGCGTATCCCTAGCGATGGAGGGAGCTAGCCGCCCAAGTAGAGCCTCTGCTATCAGACAAGGAGACATTGTCTATATTCATCAATTCGTTGACTGGACCCTATTACGATAAAATGATAGGGAACACGTCAACTCTTTTTTCAGACGTAGTCACCATAGGTGAGAGGGTGGAGCAGGGATTGAAAAGTGGAAGGATAATGCAACCTTCCTCCTCCAACTCATCATTCAAGAAATCCCTGGGTAGGAAGAAGGAGGAGAACGCAAATGCCATCAGCCTCACCACTCCTTCTTCCTCTTCAAAGCCAGCTAGGCAATCCTAGAGGCAAGAAAGGAATTTCACCCCCCTTCCAACTTCTTATGGGAATTTAGTGCCTAAACTGGTAGAGGCCAAGCTCCTTGCATATGTCCCGCGAAGGAAGATGGACCCACCTTACCCCGAGTGGTATAAGCCTAATGAGAAATGCCCTTACCACTCAGGTGCTCCCGGGCATTCAATAGAGAACTGTCGGGCCTTAAAATATAAGGTCCAGGAATTAATAGATGCCGAGTGGGTCACCTTTGAAGCTCCCGCTCCCATGATAGAAGTCAAGCCTTTGTCGCAACCAGAATGATAGGGTTGGACAGGAAGGACCAGTTGTTAGGGTTGTTTCTTTTCTTTTAAAATACTTTCTTTGTATTTCTTGTGGTCCCATCCCGTGCCCGTGAGATCATCGATTAAAACGAAATCTTGTATCTTTTCCTTTATTTGCAATACATGAGGCATTTTTCATACATATTTATTCTTTTCCCTCTTCTATTTATTATTCTTCCAAAAATAACTGAATAATAAAATCTATACCTAAAACAGAACCCTTAAAAACAATCATGTCTGTGATTGATGAATCTTTGTGGGATCCGGAAGCCGAAGGTGAATGGGTTGAAACCGACAATGAGCAGGAGACCATCTCTCCGGACATGCAAAGATTGCTTGAAAGAGAAGCTCGCTCCATACAGCCTTATCAAGAAGAAATAGAGACCGTCAATTTGGGACAGAAGGACGATAAGAAAGAAGTAAGTATCGATACTCAAATTGATAGTGACATCAGGGAAAGGTTAATACAATTATTAGAAGAATACGTAAACGTATTCGCATGGTCATACCATGATATGCCTGGACTCGACGCAAGTATAGTGGAGCATAAACTACCCTTGAAAGAGGGTTTCTGGCCAATAAAGCAAAAGCTAAGAAGGATGAAACCCGACTGGTCCTTAAAAATTAAGGAAGAAGTGCGAAAACAACTGGACGCTAATTTCCTAATTGTGTCTAAATACCCTGAATGGCTGGAAAACATCGTGCCAGTCATGAAAAAGAATGGGAAGATCAGAGTGTGTGTAGATTACAGGGATCTAAATCGGGAAAGTCCAAAGGACAATTTTCCCCTATCCCACATCGACACGTTGGTGGATCACACCGCCACAAACACACTCTAATCCTTCATGGATGGATACGCGGGGTATAATCAGATTAAGCTAGTTTCCGAAGATAGAGAAAAGACTTCCTTCATCACACCATGGGAAACGTTCTGTTACACAATCATGCCTTTTTGGACTCAAGAATGCAAGAGCTACCTATCAAAGGGCCATGGTAACACTATTCCACGACATGATCCACAAGAAAATACAAGTATACGTGGATGACATGATCGCCAAGTCCAGAAATGAGGTGGACCACATCCTCTATTTGATAAAATTGTTCGATCAACTTCGGAAATATCAACTGAAGCTAAACCCAGCTAAATGCACATTCGGAGTTCGGTCGGCTAAATTACTCGGGTTCATCGTTAGCAAAAAGGGAATAGAGGTGGACCCAGACAAAACAAAGGCAATCTTAGAAATGTCCCCATCAGATACTAAAAAGGAAATCAGAGGATTCCTTGGCCGGATTAATTACATAGCTAGGTTCATCGCACAACTCACAGACAAATGTGCACCCATCTTCAAATTTTTGCATAAAAATCAACCAACAGTTTGGAATGAAGAGTGCCAACAAGCTTTTGAGAAAATTTAGTTGTGCCTAACCAATCCACCGGTACTAATGCCCCCCATTGAAGGAAAACCTTTGATTCTTTATTTATCAGTACTTGATGAATCTATGGGATGTGTGCTTGGTCAACAAGATGATACAGGAAAGAAGGAACAAGCCATATACTACCTCAGCAAAAAATTCCTAGACTATGAGACCCGTTATACACCACTCGAAAAAACATGTTGTGCATTGGTGTGGGCAACTCAATGTCTCAGGCAATATATGATTAGACATACAACATGGTTGGTTTCCAAAATGGACCCAATCAAATACCTATTTGAAAAACCCGTCCTGACCGGAAGAATAGCTAGGTGGCAAGTATTTCTTTCAGAATTTGACATCGTCTATGTCACCCAAAAAGCTATCAAAGGTAGTCCTCTAGTAGACTACCTAGCACACGGGTCAACAAACGAATATCAATCCCTACAAAACAACTTTCCAGATGAGCACATCATGCATATCTAACACGATGCACCCGAAGACGATGCATGGACTCTATTCTTCGATGGAGCCTCGAACATGCTTGGACATGGGATAAGAGCTGTTTTAATATCCCCTGAAAGGAAATACATCCCAGTAACATGGATGAGTATGAAGCCTGCGCCATGGGGTTCCAAGCAGCTCTAGATCATGGGGTGACCAAACTCAAAGTTTTCGGTGACTCGTCCCTTGTCATCTATCAACTCAAGGGTAAATGGGAAACCAAAAATTCCAAGTTAATCCCATATCTAGAGCACATCTGGAATATGATTTCGAGGATGGAAAACGTCACTTTCGAGTACATCCCTCGGGAAGATAATCAGTTCGCGAATGCGCTCGCTACCTTGTCATCCATGTTCGCCTTAGATCAAGAATGTGAGAGACCCATTATCCAAATAAGGTTGCATGATAAACAAGCTTTTTGTATGGAAGTAACTAGCGAAGAAGACAAATACCCTTAGTATTAAGACATCAAGCGATACCTTGCGAAAGGCGAATACCCCGAGGGAATTAATGAGAATGATAAAAGGACCATTCGGAAGAGAGCTATAGGGTTCACATTGATCGGAGGAACGCTCTATAGAAAGAACTTTGATTCCACTCTGTTAAGGTGTGTGGATCATGAAGAAGCCCAAACCTTGATAAAAGAGATTCACAAAGGAGATTTTGGGACCCACGCACCCGAGCATGTCATGGTAAAAAAGATCCTACGGGCAAGATATTTCTGTTCCACAATGGAAGGCGACTGTCACCATTATGCTAGAAAATGTCACAAGTGTCAGGTCTATGCCGACAATATTCATGTCCCACCAGCGCCCCTTAATGTCTTGACTACACCATGACCTTTCTCCATGTGGGGCATGGACGTTATTGGACCCATCGAGCCAAAGGCATCCAATGGCCATCGTTTCATTTTGGTGGCCATTGACTATTTTACCAAATGGGTAGAAGTAGCATCCTACGCACATGTGACCAGAAAAGTAGTGACCACCTTCCTCAAGAAAAATATCCTATGTCGATATGGCATTCCCCATCGTCTCATTACTGACAATGGGATCAATCTGAACAATAAGATGATGGAAGAATTATGCCAAAGTTTCAAAATTCAGCATCACAATTCCTCTCCATACCGGCCCAAGATGAATGGTGCAGTAGAGGCAGCCAATAAGAACATCAAGAAAATCATCCAAAAGATGGTAATAACATATAGAGATTGGCATGAAATGTTACCCTTCGCCCTGCACGAATATCGAACTTCTGTATAAACCTCCATCGGAGCTACTCCATTCTCCCTCGTATTGTTGAACATTCAAGGACTTGATAGTGCACTTGATGAACATGAAGATTGTTGATTTTGATGATGATCCAAGAACTCAAAGACTTAGTGTGTTGAAGACTTGTTTTGTATTGTAATAACTCTGTTTTAATTAGATTGAGTCTGTAATATTAGAGTTTAAGATAGCCGGTACATAGTCTGCACCTTAGAAGCTTCAAAAAGCCCAAATATATCATCCAGGCTCGGCTTTAATCGATTATATAGGGAAATAATCGATTAAAACAGTGAGAAAACCATTTTCTGTATAAACTCACTGCTTTAATCGATTAAACTTCAAAATAATCTATTATTACGTCTGATAATCGATTAAAACGCCTAATAATCGATTAAAATAGAGAGGTTTTGGGTTCTGTTGTTTTTGGCTCTGTTTTAATCGATTATAACTCCATTTAATCGATTATTTCAGTCTGTTTTTGATTTTAAACTTCAAATTAACCCTATTTTCGAAAACCCAATTACCAAGAACCCTAGTTTCGAAATCCCCAATTCCTAAACCCTAATTTCTCTACTTAAACTCTTCTTTGGCACTCAGAAAAGAAGAACAACCTTTTCCATACAAAAGTTAAGTGCTGTGAGTGCCAGAGAACTGTTTGTTGCAAGGAAAAGGGGCTTTTGGAACCTGGTGTGGGCTAGAAGCGATAAGAATCACTAAGTGGAGTTCTTAGTGGATTGTGTGCTGTGCCGTCTCTAGGGAAAGTTGTTCATCATCTCTTGTGGATTTCAAGAGAGGTGTTTTCTTATCTTTATCTTTTCATTGTAATTTGTTTGTAACAACTTTGATCATAGTGACAGCGTTAATCCTCTGTTTGAGTGATTAGCAACTGGACGTAGGGTCTTTTGATCCGAACCAGTATAAATTTCTTGTGTAAGACTCTATCCCTTTCTCTTTTTACATTTACACAGTTTTTAATCGGTAAAATTTGGGGAAAATTTTGAAAACCTATTTTTTATTAAGAAACCAATTCACCCCCCCTCTTGGTTTTTGTCCGACCACGCGATCATTCCGCTGCGCGATTCTAACAAGTGGTATCAGAGCTTGCTTTGATAGTCATTCAAATTTTTGAAAATGGCCGGACAAAATCAAACTTTTGCCGAAGGTGCGTCTATCAACAGACCCCCACTTTTTGCGGGTCAAAATTATCCTTTCTGGAAGGTACGTATGCAAATATTTGTAGAGTCTGTTGATAGAGGTGTTTGGGACGCTATTTTAAACGGTCCATTTGTTCATAAAACTACTGAGAACGGTGTTGACATTCTTAAACCTTTTTCTAGATGGACTGCAGAAGAAAATAGGAAAGCCCAATTTGACGTTAGGGCTAGAAATATTATTTCATCTGCTCTAACACTTGACGAGTTTTATAGAATTTCTGTTTGTAAAAGTGCACAGGAAATGTGGGAAATGCTTAGAGTAACCCACGAAGGAACAGACGACGTTAAAAGAGCACGCAAGAATTCTCTAATCCAAGAGTATGAGATGTTCCGGATGCAACCAGGCGAAACGATCTTTGACGTACAAAAGCGTTTCACTCATATCGTGAACCATCTCACCGGACTAGGTAAAATTTTTGATGTTGATGAATTAAATGTTAAAATTTTGAAATCTTTGGATAGGAAATGGCAACCTAAGGTGACGACCATCTCAGAGTCACAAAATCTTGCCACAATGTCTATGGCGGCGTTATTTGGAAAGCTTAGAGAGCATGAGCTTGATCTTGGAAGGCTAAATGAGGAAGAAGGTCAATACCAAAAGAAGAACCTTGCCTTCAAAACCGAAATTTCCAAAGGTAAAAATAAAAAGGAAGAAGAAGAAAACTCAGAAAATGATGAAGAAGAGTTGAGTCTTATTATAAGAAAGTTCACCAAATTCATGAAAGCAAAAGGAAGACATCCCTTCAAAGGTAAAGGAAAGGTAAGAGAAAGTACTTCTGTAAATATAAAATGTTATGGTTGTGGTGAAGCAGGGCATGTAAAGACCGAATGCCCAAACAAGAAAAACGATGAAAACAAGGGCAAAAAGCAATTCAAGAAGAAAGCCTATATTGCTTGGGACAACAGTGATTCAAGTTCGGAATCAAGTGACTCGGAAATAGAAGAAAACATTTGCTTAATGGCAAATGACAACATATCTTTGGATTTTGAGGTTAGTGATTCCGACTCATCTTCTAGTGATGAAAATGACCATGATGAATTGCAAAATGCTTACAATGAATTATTTATTGCTTTTAAGAATTTGAAAGATGAATATAAAGTTGTAAAGAAGAATCTAAGTAGATCCGAAAAGGAAAATGAGTCCTTAAAATTGAAAATTGCATGTTTAGAAGAAAAGGAGGTAGCTAATACGAAAATTGTATGTTTAGATGAGGATAAAAACTTAACATGTGCAAACTGTAAAGAGCATGAATATGACATAGATATTCTTAACCATTTGCTAGACAAAGCCGAAAAGGAAATAGATGATCTTAAGAAGCATGAAATGGTGTTTGCACAAAATAATGTAAATCAACGAGTTCCTTTGAAAAAGGGTAAAACTAAAAAGAAAAGAGTATGGGTAGAAAAAGGATCTAGAGCATGTTTGGTAAATAATGCATCTTATTCCATAGCTACATCAAAAGCATGTTTTTATTGCATGAAACAAGGTCATATCTCAAATAGATGTAAAATTAAACATTTTGCTTGTTCCTAAAGGTAAATACATTTGGGTTCCAATTGTTAAATAATTTTGTTTGTCTCTAACCCCAAGGACCCAAAAGTTATGGGGACCTAAGTTTACTATGTTCTTGTTTTGTAGGAAACTTCCAAATCAAAGAAGTCTATGTGGTATCTTGATAGTGGATGCTCAAAACATATGACTCGGAGATAAATCGAAATTTGTGAGTTTCAAAGCCAAATAACAAGGATATGTGACTTATGGGGATAACAACAAAGGGAAGATTCTCGGAATTGGAAACATAGGTTGTGCAAACACATTGGAGATTAAGGATGTGCTTCTTGTTGATGGTTTAAAGCATAATCTCCTTAGCATAAGCCAATTATGTGACAAAGGATTCAAGGTAATCTTTGAAAACAAATTTTGCACCATTCACTTGATAGATTCTGAAAATGTAGCATTGAAAGGCATTAGGCATAACAACATATATTTGATTGATTTGGATTGTTTGCATGAGTCAAGTATAACATGTTTAGTTGCTAAGGAAGAGAACCCTTGGTTATGGCATAAGAGAGCGGCTCATATAAATATGCATCATTTGAACAAATTGATCTCAAAAGACTTAGTTATTGGATTGCCTAAGTTAAAATTTGAAAAAGATAGATTGTGTGATGCATGCCAAAAGGGTAAACAAGTAAAATCATCATTTAAATCAAAGAATGTTATTTCCACTTCAAAACCCCTAGAATTATTACATTTAGACTTATTTGGACCTTCTAGGATAAAAAGCTTTGGTGGAAATTATTATGGACTTGTAATTGTTGATGATTACTCTAGATATACTTGGACATTTTTCCTAACTATGAAAAGTGAAGCTTTTAAGGTCTTTAGAAAGTTTGCTAAACAAATTCAAAATGAGAAAGACCTAAGAATTAAAGTTTTAAGAAGTGACCATGGTGGTGAGTTTCAAAATGAAAAGTTTGATAATTATTGTGAAGAAAATGGAATATTACATAACTTTTCTGCTCCTAGGCTCCCCAACAAAATGGTGTAGTTGAAAAGAAAAATAGGTCATTAGAGGAACTTGCTAGAACTATGTTAAATGAATCTAATGTTCCTAAATATTTTTGGGCTGATGCGGTTAGTACTGCATGTTATGTTTTAAATAGAATGCTCATTAGGTCAATTATTAAATCTACTCCATATGAATTGTTTAATGGTAGAAAACCTAATGTTGCTCATTTAAAGATTTTTGGATGTAAATGTTTTGTGCTAAATAATGGAAAGGACAATCTAGGAAAATTTGATTCAAAAGCCGATGAGGGCATTTTTCTAGGATATTCATTAAATAGCAAGGCATATAGAGTGTTTAATAGGAGAACTTTAAATATAGAAGAATCTATACATGTTACCTTTGATGAGATTGTAGACCTTGGGGGAAATCCTCTTGAGTCAAATAAAGAACTTGCAGGTGATGATGAATACATAAGAGAGGCCCTTGATGAATTATACTTGGAAAATAATGAGCCTTCTCAAACTCCTCAATTAGCAAAAGAATGGCAATCACCTAGAGGACTCTCAATGGACAACATCATAGGTGACATCTCAAAAGGGGTAAGAACTAGAAAAATGACAAATTTCTGTATGTTTGTTGCTTTTGTGTCACAGATTGAACCTAAAAACATTGAGGAAGCACTTAAAGATGATCAATGGTGCATAGCCATGCAAGAAGAACTTAACCAATTTGAAAGGAATCAAGTCTGGGAATTAATCCCAAGAGAAGAGTCACATCAAGTTATTGGAACTAAATGGGTATTCAGAAATAAGCTTGATGAAGATGGAAACATAACAAAGAATAAAGCCAGACTTGTTGCAAAAGGCTATTGTCAGGAGGAAGGTATAGATTATGATGAAACTTATGCTCCTGTTGCCAGGTTAGATGCTATATGCCTACTTCTTGCTTATGCATCTATGATGAAATTTAAATTATATCAAATGGATGCAAAGAGTGCATTTTTAAATGGTTTTATTAAAGAAGAAGTGTATGTAGAGCAACCCCCTGGATTTGAGGATTTTAATTATCCTAATCATATTTTCAAATTAAAGAAAGCATTATATGGGTTGAAACAAGCTCCTAGATCTTGGTATGAAAGATTAAGTAGTTTCCTAACTGCAAATGATTTTTCAAGAGGAAAAATTGATTCTACTGTATTCATTAAGAAAGTTAAAGAACATATCTTATTGGTCCAGGTATATGTTGATGATATCATTTTTGGATCAACTGATAATTCGTTATGTGTAGAATTTGCTAAGATAATGCAGGGAGAGTTTGAAATGTCTATGATGGGAGAATTGACATTCTTTCTTGGACTACAAATCAAGCAACTTAAAGATGGCATTTTCATCTCTCAAACCAAATACTGCAAAGAGATCCTCAAAAAGTTTGGTATGGACACCTCAAAGGAAGCTAACACACCCATGGGAACTTCATGCTATCTAGACAAGGATGAATCAGGTTTGGAAGTTAATCAAACTATGTATAGAGGTATGATAGGATCACTGTTATACTTAACTGCAAGTAGACCTGATATTATGCATTCTGTCTGTGTGTGTGCTAGATTTCAGGCTTGTCCTAAAGAATCTCATCTAATTGCAGTGAAACATATTTTAAAATACTTAAAAGGAACTACTGGTTTTGGTTTGTGGTATCCGTCTGATGTTTGTATGAGTTTAATAGGATATTATGATGCTGATTATGGTGGATGTAAAATTGATAGGAAAAGTACTAGTGGGACATGTCATTTGTTAGGTTCATCCTTAATATCTTGGCATTCTAAGAAACAGGCATGTGTTGCTTTATCTACCACTGAAGCTAAATATATTGCAGCTGGTAGTTGTTGTGCTCAAATTCTGTGGATGAAACAACAATTAGAAGATTATAGTATCTTTTTAAATGACATACCTTTGATGTGTGATAATACGAGTGCAATAAATCTAACTAAGAATCCAGTAATGCACTCTAGGACTAAACATATAGAAATAAGACATCACTTTTTAAGAGATCATATCAGCAAAGGAAACTGTAAAATAGAGTATGTAGATACCAAACGTCAATTAGCAGATATATTTACTAAGCCTCTACCCAAGGATAGATTCTATGATCTTAGAAGAGACTTAGGTATATTAGAAATAGCTTAAATTCTGCTTAATCTGACTATTTTTGGATGATTGTAATGTTATAATTCGTGGTGTAGGATATTCATAGGTTATCATGTGTATAAACCTCAAAAATTTGATGTATCCTCTGGAATAATCGATTAATTAGTGTTATAATCGATTATTTTCCCTCAAAACATCCAAAACAGAGTATTCTTCTCTGGAATAATCGATTATTTCGCAAAATAATCGATTAAAACCAGCTGATAATCGATTATCAGCTGAAAATAATCGATTAAATGTAACTGATACTGGTTTAATCGATTATTCTGAATTTTAATCAATTAAACCCGACCATTTTAGCCTTCTAGCCGTTGCCAACGAATCTTTTGACCTATATTCTCTTCTATATGAACGTTGGACATGATTTTGCTATATATAGAGACCTCTATTTCACTTCTACTCACTTCTATCTCTTGAAATCAAGCTTTCTTGCCTTATTATACTCTCTTTGTCTCCTTATTCCATCACTTGTCCTTCTAAATTTTCTTGATATTCATCTACTATTTCAAATTGCCTCATCTTCTCGCCCTAAGATCCCAACTAGAAGAAGATCTGCACCCTCCTCTCATCCCCGTCCTAATTCTGTAGAAGGATGGATCTCTGATGCAGATGGCCAACAAGAATTTCTAACCTACTGGAAGGAAAAGGCTATTATTTCTCCCAAATTTCTTAAAGGTGAGCAATTCATTCATAGGGGATTCAATTTTCCAAATCTTCTTGAAATTCAAGGAGTTCTCCCGTTTATCCAAATGCAAGGTACGTACTATCCTGACTTAGTTAGGGTATTCTACTCTAGATTCAAATTTAGAGATCAAATTGCTACATCCCGTGTAAAAGGGGTTACAATAATTCTTGATGATGATATTTGGGAGAATGTTGCTCACTTTCCAATTAGAGAAGATGCTATTAACGTATATGGTGAGCTAGATGACTTTGACAGGTTCCTAGCTTATCGCTCTTTTCTACGGAATCCCTCAATGGAGATTGGACATATCCTTCATGCTGGACCTTTAAAGAAGGAAGAACGCATGCTTCTACATTTACTTGTATGGATCTTATGTCCCCGGGCTACGAATCATGCCCAATGCTCTTCCATTGATCTTCGAATTATTCATGCCATAATGAATAATGAACCTTTAGATTGGGGTGTTCTTGTCACAATGACCATGCTTAAAGCAAAACGTCATCCCACCTTCAAAATTCCATATGCCCTCCTTGTCTCCCGTATTCTTGAATATAAAGGAGTGAATGTTGAAGGTGAACAAGCAATTAGAATAAACAACTTACACCGCATGTTGGACAACACATTGATTCAACTCCAAATGGTGCGAGTCAATGATATTTATGTTCACAAAGATGACGTTCCAAATCAAGGGGATGCTAATGACGATTCTGATGAAGATATGCCTCCAGCTGCTGAGTTTCCCTCGGACCAAATCCAAGGTGTTGGAACTTCCTCTACTCATCAAGAACCTCGACAATCCATGGAAGACATGTTATCTGACATGAATCAGAGGATGCAATCATTCTTCACTCTTTCTGGAGTACGGCATGAGGAATTAATTCGCCGTATATCTGATGTAGATGATAAAGTGTGCCGTTTAGAAAATAGATTTAATGCACACTTTAATGATGATGATAGTGAAGAATTTTAAATTTGTTGTTTGTTTTCTTTTCTTGTGATGTACTGTATTGACATTTCTGAAATAAAATATGATGTTTTGTTATTGCTTTGATTGAGGGGGAGTTATCTTCAACTTATGCATATTTTGAGGGGGAGCTCTTATGATTGTTATTGCAGAGCGCTTTTTGATTATAATCAAAATAGGGGGAGAAAAATTTAAAGCCTCTTATGAATTACATTTAAATATTATTTGGTATGTTTGATGTGTTTGTTAGTATGACAGATAAAACAAGTTATTACAATGGCTTTAAAAGATAATTTTGATCATCATCAAAAAGGGGGAGATTGTTGAACATTCAAGGACTTGATGGTGCACTTGATGAACATGAAGATTGTTGATTTTGATGATGATCCAAGAACTCAAAGACTTAGTGTGTTGAAGACTTGTTTTGTATTGTAATAACTCTGTTTTAATTAGATTGAGTCTGTAATATTAGAGTTTAAGATAGTCGGTACATAGTCTGCACCTTAGAAGCTTCAAAAAGCCCAAATATATCATCCAGACTCGGCTTTAATCGATTATATAGGGAAATAATCGATTAAAACAGTGAGAAAACCATTTTCTGTATAAACTCACAGCTTTAATTGATTAAACTACAAAATAATCGATTATTACGTCTGATAATCGATTAAAACGCCTAATAATCGATTAAAACAGAGAGGTTTTGGGTTATGTTGTTTTTGGCTCTGTTTTAATCGATTATAACTCCATTTAATCGATTATTTCAGTCTGTTTTTGATTTTAAACTTCAAATTAACCCTATTTTCGAAAACCCAATTACCAAGAACCCTAGTTTCGAAATCCCCAATTCCTAAACCCTAATTTCTCTACTTAAACTCTTCTTTGGCACTCAGAAAAGAAGAACAACCTTTTCCATACAAAAGTTAAGTGCTGTGAGTGCCAGAGAACTGTTTGTTGCAAGGAAAAGGGGCTTTTGGAACCTGGTGTGGGCTAGAAGCGATAAGAATCACTAAGTGGAGTTCTTAGTGGATTGTGTGTTGTGCCGTCTCTAGGGAAAGCTGTTCATCATCTCTTGTGGATTTCAAGAGAGGTGTTTTCTTATCTTTATCTTTTCATTGTAATTTGTTTGTAACAACTTTGATCATAGTGACAGCGTTAATCCTTTGTTTGAGTGATTAGCAACTGGACGTAGGGTCTTTTGATCCGAACCAGTATAAATTTCTTGTGTAAGACTCTATCCCTTTCTCTATTTACATTTACACAGTTTTTAATCGGTAAAATTTGGGGAAAATTTTGAAAACCTAATTTTTATTAAGAAACCAATTCACCCCCCCTCTTGGTTTTTGTCCGACCACGCGATCATTCCGCTGCGCGATTCTAACACGTATATGGCATGGAGGTCGTACTACCAGTAGAAGTCGAGATACCCTCCCTGCGAGTTATTATGGAAGCAAAATTGATAGAGGCGGTATGACCAATTGAACCTAATCGAAGCAAATTGGATGCAATATGTCACGGACAAGCCTACCAAAAGAAAATTAAAAGGGCTTACGACAAAAAAGTCAACCCCCACACTTATCACAGGGGGATCTAGTAAAAAAGAAACTGCTTCCAGCCCAAAAGGATAAAATCAAAAAATGGACGGCAAATTATGAGGGACCCTTTGTGGTCAAGCGAGCCTTCTCAGGAGGAGCCATTCTCCTCACCAATATGGATGGAGAAGAGCTTCGACATCCAGTCAACTTAGATGCAGAAAATAAATATTACACTTAAAGACATTGCTCATGACTTGTCAGGACGAAAACTTGTAAAGAGCGTCCTAGGTAAAAGATAGGGTCCCTACTCCTCGCTAGGACACGTCCTAGGCAAAAATTAGAGGTAAAAAAAAAAGAAAGTAAAAGAGAGCAATGATTACCTTAGCCGAAAACTGCAAGGTGACTAAGGTAATACCCTTCCAAAAGCAAGCAGACTTCGCATGGTCTTCACTCCGGGTTCGGGCATCTTGACTAGGGTAACTAGGAGAAACGGAGAGATAGATGTTAGGGACATGATTGTTATAGCTTATACAGTGTAGCCAACCTTGGCAAACCGTGCTTCTAAATCCCTTTTGTAAATCCTTCTATAAAAATAAACCATTTGCTTATATTAATAAGATTGTCTTTTACTTCTTCTTTTCTCTTGACCAATTTATGAAAATGCCTCTGTATTAATGAAACATGAACATGCATAAAGAACCAATGCAAGAAAGCACAAGGAAGGAAAAGAAAAAGATAAAGAGCGATGCCTGCTAGGTCATTCTTAGGCAAAAATTAGGGCAGCCTGTTAGATCAAAAACCCGCAAAGGGAGATTTAGGCAAAAGTTAAGGCATTCATAAAAAGGAAAAAGAGTCTGCTAAGATATCTTAGGCAAAAATTAGGACAGCCTGCTAGATCGAAAACCCACAAAGGGCGGTCTAGGCAAAAGATAGGGCTAAACTATAAAGAAGAGCCCATCAACGAAATACCAGTCACTTTCTAGATGCATCAAATAAAAATAGATTGCATTTAAAGCATCCACACAAAGTAGTCGCACGAAACGACTTTGTCAAGATCGAAAAAACAAAAATAAATAATAAAAATAAATCACCTCAGATAAATAATGAAAAGCACTCATCCATATAAGGAAACTAGCTCCATATTTGTGTTTGAAAACAGAAAACACTCAAAACAAGGCTCTACACCCAAACGGATCAGCCTACTCAGAGGCACCATCTAAATCAACAAATCCACAAAGGATTCCTGTCTACCTCGGAAGCATTGAACAAAGAATTCCCAGTAACCAACAAGCTGGATGACTATCAGAATAGTCAAAAATCAAAAAAATCCCCGACACACTAGAGGACTCTACCAGAAGAAAACACTCATCATATCGGCGAGTGATTGGAATCAGTAAGCCGCCACCATCGCCAAGGGATCAACTACCGTATCGAGGGAGCATCCCAAGGCACCTAACCTAATGAGGGTTCATACTCATCAACCAAGGGGTCAGCTACCGTATCAAAGGAGCATCCTAAGGTTTCTCACTCGGTGCATGGGCTAGAACAGTAAGCCACCACTGCATCCAAGGATCAGCCCTGTTACAAAAGGGTATCCAAAAAATACAACTCACCACCACCTAAGGGGTCGGCTACCGCATCAAAGGAGCATCCCAAAGGAAAATCTCCATCAGCCGAAGGGTTAGCTACTGCATCAAAGGAGCATCCTAAAGCCTCACCAAAATATCGTCTGATGGGTCAGCCTCCGTAGCAAGGAAGCATCCTGAAGACAGTACCATACTACATTCATCATCCCGAGGGTCAGCTATCGCATCGAAGGAGCATCCAGAGGATAGTCGGACAAGAGGGTTAACTCCTTTACCTGCCAATCGACCTTATGGCATGAAAGCCCATAGTCAACTGGTCGAGTAAAGGGGGGGCACTTGTAGACCTAAATCTTTTCCGGTTTCAAAAATAAAGAACAGAAGACCTCCAATTTGAAGATGGGCAAGGCCTAAAAGGTCCCTAGGATAGACTCTTAGGCCCCATATTATAGTATGAAGTTTTTTGTAAGAAAAAAAATAAGGATTTCACCTGAAAGGTCGAGAGCATCATCTCGCCATCAATAAAGGGCGAGAGCACCGTCCTATTTGGTGAGACAGTCGTCTCACCACTTGCCATGGCGAGACCGCCTTCCTGTTTGGAGAGACGACCTTCTCGCCATTTGACAAATTGATACCGTCGTCCTGATTGGCGAGACGGCGGTCTCGACCTTGCCAGGTGAGACGGCGGTCTCGACCTGACAGGCGCAAATCCCTATAAAAGGAGGGCGCTCTCCCCTTCATTTCACACATTTCTTCAACTTTTCCTTCTATCATTTCTTCATATTCTTCTCCTAGAGCCCCTACGAAGCATTTCCGGAGTTTTCTGAGTGTTCTTAGAGAGTTTTTTTTTTTTTTTTACGTTGCGAGAAAGAGCAACCGACGTTGTAGAGTGAAGGACGGCCAAAAAGCGTGCTATTTTAAGAGAATTAATCAAGAAAGCTTTCTCCAGAGGTTTCTTCACTTTCTCTCTCTCTTTTTTACCGCCTTTTTATTTACATTTATCTGTACATTAGCTACTAGGGCCATGTAGTCATTATTTTCTTAATTCTGCAGATAAAAGGGTAAAAGCGTCATTTTAAAGTTTATTTATGAAATAACTGGCCTATCATAGGAACCCGAAAGGGGCGTTGTGGGGGTGCTAATACCTTCCCCCCACGTAACTAACTCCCTTACCCGGGACTCTGGTTATAATGGCCAAAGTTGGTTTTCTTAAAAAACCAATGCCTTATATTTTTCCTTTTCCGATGTTTTCGGTAAAAACATCGGTGGTGACTCCATAAGAACCCTCTTCGAAAACGTTGCTTTTAAGTCCAACCCTATTATCGGACAACCTAAAATCTCCCTTTCGAAAACCTCGCTCTTAGGTCTAGCCCGGTTATCAGACAACCTAAAGGCGTTGTAATGTCACATTTTTAAACTCGAAAATGGAAATCGGAATACCATCGCGTCGCTCCGACCACCTCTTTTGATGGCGGCGATAGGGGCTTATTTGGTTTATTATTATTATTTTTACTTTATTTGGTTTATTTTATAACCTTTTATCTCATCTGTCGGACTGCGTGGCTACTTAGCTTACAAAGAACCTGAAACCAGGCTAGCTAAAAGGCAGACTGTCCGAGATAAAATGGTTTATTACGAAAGAATAATTTTAACATCCCTTATCTCTTTTGTCGGACTGCGTGGTTACTTAGCTTACAAAGAACCTGAAACCAGGCTAGCTAAAAGGCAGACTGTCCGAGATAAAGGTGTTTACTGCAAAAATATTTTTGTGGTTTTTTCTATTTTTATTTGTTGTTTGGTTATGCTATGCAATCAAATGCAACAAACAGATGCACACACAATTCACTCATCCGCGAACAAGTAAGATGACGTTTAAATTACGAAGTAGGGTTTTCCTGTAGAAGAGTGCGTATTCAGGGTAGTTCTAATTTTCCTCACCAAGGCCAAGCCCCCAAGGTGCCCCCATTATAGGGTCCCCACTCTCCAGCCTTTCGACCATGCATGGCACTAAGGCCATAGTCAGTATTTGTGCAAAAGAGGAAGGTTATCACCTTGAGTGGTGGTTTTCAATCATACCGGTGGGCTCATGGCCCTCACTATGACAAACTGTACCTGCCACCCACTCCCTATGGATTTCTCACTTGCCCCCGGTTATAGAGGGAACTGTTGTGTGCAAAGGTTTGTGTACAGTTTGTATTTCAAACAATTGCGTAAAATAAACAAACAATAGTTATTGAAACGAAACAAATAAAACATGTTATAAAACAAGGTAGGGTAAAAACGAAATTCTTAAGTTCATTTATTAAACTGGCCAATCACTAAATGGGATCAACTCTCTAGGCTTCCCTAGTGGAGTCTCCATCTGTCGCCACCGTCAAAAGAGGCGGTTGATGTGATGCGATGGTTTCCGACTTTCGACTCGTGTTTTTAAAGTGGTGTTACAACGCCTTTAGGTTATCCAATAACTGGACTGGACTTAAGGGCGAGGTTTTCGAAAAGGGTTCTTATGGAGTCACCACCGATGCTTTTACTGAAAACATCGGAAAAGGAAAAAAAGGAAGGCATTGGTTTTTAGAAAAACCAACTTTGACCATTATAACTAGAGTCGGGTAAGGGATTTATTTACGCGTGGGGAAGGTATTAGCACCCCCACGACGCCCCTTTCGGGTTCCCTATGATGGGCCGTTTATTTCATAAATAAACCTTAAAATGACACTTTTACCCTTTATTTGCGGAATTTAAAATATTGACTACATGACCCTAACAGCGAATGCACAGATAAATGTAAAGAAATAGCAGTAAAAGAAGGAGAGAAAATATGAAAACCTTCGAAGCAAGCTTTCGTGATTAATATTCTTGAAGTAGGGCGCTTTTTGGAAATCCTTCACTCTACAACGTTGATCGCTCTTTGTCGCAATGCTCAGATTACTCTCTAAGAACACTAAGAAAACTCTGGAAATGCTTCAGAGGGATTTAGGAGGTGAATTTGAAGAAATTACAAAAGGAAAAGTTGGAGAATGGTCTGAAAAGAAGGGGAGCGCACCCTCCTTTTATAGGGATTCACACCTATTAGGTCGAGACGGCTGTCTCGCCTGGCAAGGTCGAGACCGCCATCTCACCAAACGGAACGGTAGTCTCGCCTTTGACGAATGGCAAGATGACTGTCTCGCCAATTGAGAAGGCAGTATCGCTTTGACAAATGGCGAGAAGGCCATCTCGCCAAACGGGAAGGCGGTCTCGCCATTAGCAAGTGGCGAAACGACCATCTCACCAAACGAGATGGCGGTCTCACTAAGCGAGACGGTGGTCTCGACCTTCTAGGTGGACCTCCCTATTTTTTCTGCACAAAAAACCTTCCTATTCTAATTTGGGGCCTTTTGGTCTATCCTAGGGACCTTTCAGGCCTTGCCCATCTTCGAATTGGAGGTCTCTGTTCTTTATTTTGAGACCGGGCAAGATTTGGGGTCTACAATATAATAATACAAGTGTTATTACTCTCACAAAGAATCCAGTCATGCATTCTAGAACCAAATACATTGAGATTAGGCATCATTTTTTAAGAGATCATATATCTAAAGGAAATTGTAAAATTGAGTATATAGACACAAAGCATGAGTTAGCATGATAGATTCTATGAACTTAGAAGAGACTTAGGAATATTAGAAATAGTCTAAACTTTGCTTAACTGACCAATCTTTGCATTTTGTACTGGAATAATCGATTATATAGGGCAATAATCGATTATCTTGTGTCTAATACATGATAAAATTGTTAATCTCTCTGGAATAATCGATTATCTTGGGTAATAATCGATTATTGAAGCTTAAATGAGTGGATTATGAAAAATCTTTCTGTAATAATCGATTATTTGGGGTAATAATCAATTATCTGTACCAAAATTGACCCAAATCAGTGATTTCTCTCTAGAATAATCGATTATCCTACGTCGTTGGAGATAAACTAGCCATTTGTAACGGCTCCTTTTGCTTTAATTCTCTTCAAACTAGCCGTTTATGACCATTAGGATGATTTTCTATATATAGGAGGGCTCAAATTCACATCCAAACACTTCCAAACTTTGAATCAAAGCATTCTTCACACATTCAAAGCTCTCTTGTCTCTTCAAAGCCTTCTTCTCTTCAAAACTCCTTATTATTCTCTCTTTTCATTTTAAATGGCTTCATCTTCACGTAGAAAGATTCAACAAGAAGAAGATCTGCTCCTACTTCTCATCCCCGCCCCAATTCCATCGAAGGGTGGATATCTGATGAAGAGGGAAGACAAGAATTTCTGAATTTATGGAAGGAAAGGGGTATTATTACTCCTAAATTTATTATTGGAGAACATTTCATAAACATGTGATTCAACTTTCCCAATCTACTTGAGCAATAAGGTGTTCTTCCTTTCATCGAAATGCAAAGTACATACTATTTGGATTTAGTTTGGGTTTTCTACTCTCGTTTCACATATAGGGATCACATCACTACTTCTAGAGTCAAGGGTGTAACCATCATCCTTGATGATGATATTTGGGAAAATGTTGCTCATTTTCCTTTAAGGGAGGATGCTGTAAATGTTCTTGCTGATTTAGAAGATTTTAATTGTATTTTGACATACCATTCTTTTCTTCGCAACCCTGCCATGGAAATTGGCCGACAACTTTTGGTCGGACCTTTGAAGAAAGAAGAACGATTGTTGCTACATCTTCTTGTATGGATTTTGTGTCCTCGGGAAACCAACCATGCACACTGTTCTTCTGCTGACCTTCGCATTGTCCATGCCATCATGAATAACAAGCCAATTAATTGGCCAAGCCTAGTCACATTGACAATGCTTAAGGCGAAGCATCACCCAACCTTCAAGATTCCTTACGCTCTCCTCATCTCCAGGATTCTTGAATACAAAGGTGCCAATGTTGAAGGGGAACAACGGGCCTGGACACTTAATTCAAATAGAATACTGGACAACACGCTTAGTCAGCTGCAAATGGTGAATGTAAATGGAGTTTATGTTCATAAAGATTATGCTCCTCACATGGATGACATGGCTCAAGATTCTGATGATGAACACATGCCTGCTGCTGATATGCCTGCTGATAATGTTCATACTGCTGGAACATCATCTGCTGCTCACCCTCCATCCCGCCCTTCCATGGAAGACATGCTGTTCGACATGAATCAGAGAATGCAGGAATTCTTCTCTATATCTCAAGAACGACATGAAGAAATTATCAGACGAATTTCAAATGTAGATGATCGAGTGTGTAATTTAGAGGACAAATTTGACGCGCAGTTTAATAGTGATGAGAGTGAAGAGTTCTAATCCCTTCAAATATTTCTTGCTTGTACTACATTGCTTTAATGAATAAAATTTTATTTTTGCATTGATTGAGGGGGAGTTGTTTTTCTATCTTATGCACTTATTGAGGGGGAGCTTTCATTTTTTTTATTATAATCAAAATAGGGGGAGAAATTATTTAAAGCCTCTTATGTTTAATAATTTTAATGATGTCTGGTATGCTCAATAGTTTTGTTAGTTGTGACAGATAAAACAAATTATTACAAAGGGCTTCAAAGCAAATTTTGATCATCATCAAAAAGGGGGAGATTGTTAAACATACAAGGATATGAAGCTTGAAGATTTTGATTATGATTCAAGAACAAAGGACTTAAAGATTTGAAGACTTAGAGTCATGTGTATTTTACTTGTAATAACTCTGTTTTATGTTTTTGAGTCTGTATAATTAGAGTACAAGATAGCCAGCACATAGTCCATCATCTGAAAACTCATTTTTATCAAATCCACTATGTGATAATCAATTATCACTTAGAATAATCAATTATCCTGCACTAAAAAATCATTTTTGTGAAAAGCTTGCTGTGATAATCGATTATCACTCAGGATAATTGATTATCCTAACCAGATAATCGATTATTCACACAGATAATCGATTATCCTAGTCATGTTTTACTACTCTGCGAAAATGACTTTGTAATAATCCATTATCACTCAAGAAAATCGATTATCTACGTCTGATATGAGTTTTGAAATTCAAATATGGACCAATTTACGAAAACCCTATTCCCAATTCTAATGTTTTCGAAAATCATCATTTCCCAGACCCTATTCTCTCTACTTAAGGTTCTCTAAGGCTCTCTACAAATTAACAAACATTTTTCATACAAAAGTTAAGAGTTGTGACTGCTAGAGAACTTTCTGTAGGGAAGAAAAATGGGCTTTTGAAAACCTAGTGTGGGCTAGAAGTGATAAGAATCACTGAGTGGGTTTCTTGGTGGATTGTGTGTTGTGTCGTCTTGTCGCCGCCGTCAAAACGAGGGCGGTCGGAGCGACGCGATGGTTTCTGACTCTCTTGATTTTTGCGTTTTTTATTGGTGGTTACAACGCCTTTAGGTTGTCCGATAACTGGGCTGAACCTAGGGGCGAGGTTTTCGAAAGGCTGCTCTTGGATTGTCCGATAACCGGGCTAATCCAAGAGCTAGTTTTTTAGGGTTCTCTGGAGTCGCCACCGATGTTTTTAGCGGAAACATCAGAAAAGGAGTTTAAAAGGCGTTGGTTTTCGAAAAACCAACTTTGGTCGTTAGAACCAGAGTTGGGTAAGGGAGTTAGTTACACGTAAAGGAAGTGTTAGTTCCTTTACGACGCCCCTTTCGGGTTCCCTATGATAGGCCAGCTATTCTATTAATAAATAAACCGGAAAAATACGCTTTTGCCCTTTTATTTTGCGGAATTTAAAGATTATGACTACATGGCCCTAATGTCTATTGCGTAATTTAAACAATGCGGTAAAAGATAGAGAGAGAAAGTAGGAACCTCCGAAGCTAGCTTTCTATTAATTCTTTTAAAATAGGGTGCTTTGCGGCAACCCTTCACTCTACACGGCATCAGAAACCTCTCAAAACGCTCTAAAAAAACACTCTAAAGACACTCAGAAGCTCCGGAAATGCATCGGAGGGATTCTAGAGAGAGAAACTATTGATGTGACTAGAGAGAGAGTGAGAAAGCTGTTGAAAATGAGGGGAAGGGAGGCCCTATTTATAGGGATTCGCGCCTGTCAGGTCGAGACGGCCGTCTCGTCTGACAAGGTCGAGACGACCGTCTCGACATTCCAGACGACCGTCTCGCCTTGCAGGAATGGCTAGACGGCGGTCTCGCCAAACGAGACGGTGGTCTCGCCTTTCGCAGGTGGCGAGACGGTGGTCTCGCCACTTGCGGAAGGCGAGACGGCGGTCTCGCCACTTGTGCAAGGCGAGACGGCGGTCTCGACCCCAAAAGGAGAAAATCCTTATTTTTGTGCCAAAAATCCCTCCTATCTTAGTATGGGGCCTAATAGTCTCTCCTAGTGGCTTCTTAGGATTCGTCCATCTTCGAAAAGGAGGTCTTCTGATCTTTATTATGAGACCGGGCAAGATTTGGGGTCTACAGCTGCCCCCCCTTTACCTGACTAGTCGGCTGTTGGCTTGTTGTGCCAGACAGATCGACAGGAAGGTAAAGGAGTTGACCCTCTTGCCCAGTTACCCTTCGGATGTTCCGTCTTGCGGCAGTTGATCTTCTGGGGAAAACTTGTGTTCGTGCACTTCTGGGATACTCCTTCTGACGGTAGCCGATCCCTTCGGTGAACACGTGGTAGAACCTCAGGATACTCCTTCTGACGGTAGCCGATCCTTCGGTTGATGGGTATGAAACCCCCATCAGGCTGGTAGTTGCAGTCCGCTGTGTGTCGAACTAGATGAGTATGAACCCCCCATCAGGCTGGTGGTTGCGACTCACTGATCCGGCTCGAGCGCAGATCAGGCGCACCGCATGCGCAGGTTGATTGGTATGAACCCCCTATCAGGCTGGTACGGTCCACTACGTAGGACCGGTGGTGGTGGCGGCTTACTGTTCAGGTGGCCCATGCGCCTGGTAGGCACTCCTTGTGTGCTGGTTGATAGGTATGAACCCCCTATCAGGCTGGTACAGTCCACTGCGTAGGACTGGTGGTGGTGGCGGCTTACTGCTCAATCGTTCATGCGCCGACTCCATGGGGAGTGATTTCTGTTTTGGAAAATGCTTTTGGACCTTTCTGGTAAAGTCTTCCGGTGTGCCGAGGATTCTTTAATTTTCGGTTCTTCCGACAGTCATCCATCTTGTTGATTGCTGGGGATTCTTTGTTTTGATCTCTTGGTATTTGTCATCCGACTTTACTGGTTGTCGGGGATGTTTTATGAGTGCCTCTTAGGTAGGCAGGAATCCTCTAGGGATTTGTTAATCTTGGGGACGCCTCTTAAGTAGGCGGATATCCATTGAAAATTTGCTGATTTTGATGGTGCCTGTGGGCAAGCAGGTACTCCATTGAGTTTTTGGTAATGCCTCTGAGTAGGCAGATGCTCTATCGGTAGTGAAGACTTTTGGCTGCATTTGTTTTTCCTCTGACTAGGCTGATATTCCCCTATGGGGATGCTGGCTCTTGCTTGCCAGGTCTTGCCTATGTGTAGGCAAATGATATTCTGAGGATGAATCTGATGTTTTTCCTTTGTGGTAGGCTCACTGGGGATGATCTTTCTCTTTTTTGGTGATCCATCGGGGAATTGATTTCCTTCCTGGGGATCTAATTTTGATTTCCCCTTTGAGGGAATGGAGTTTTGACTCCTTGTTGGATGTTGTTGGTATGAGATGGCTTCGCCGATACTCTTGTTTCATTGGGATTTTCGATTCTTTCTTTTTCGTTGATTTTCCCTTTTCTACGGTGACCCACTTAGGGATTTTATTGATTGCCTAAAAGTTAGGATTGATTTCGCCTTTTTTTCACGATTTATCTCTTTTTTATCGCGATTTTGAAATATGGCTTTTTTATGGGGATAATGCGTAAGCCTTTTTACTTTTTAGTCTTTTTTTATTACGCTGGATTTTTCCCTTCTTTTTGGGGGGGCTCCACTAGGGATGACGTTTTATTTCTTTAGTGATCCACCAGGGAATTAGTTGACTTCCTGGGGATCTGATTTTTCTTTTCTAGGAATGGAGTCTTGGCTCCTTGATTGATGTTGATGCGAGCTATACTTGTGAAGCTCTTATTCTACCGGAGGATGGGAATTTCTGATTCTTTTTGTAGACTTTTTAGGAGATCCACTTGAGGATTTTTATTCAGCCTTCTCTGTTGTTGCCTTTTCTTTTGGACATCCTCTGGGGATGCAAGAGTTTTCTTCTTTTTTCCTTTTTTTGTTGAGCCCTTGTTGGTATGGAGATTGGACTCTTTTGATTGTTGATGATGATGGGCTCTTGAAGCCTTTATTCTCTATTGGGGAGTGTGGAGGAGACTTTGGATGAGTGTGCTCGATGACTCATGTAGTGGTAATGCTGAGCCGTGAGGAGTGTTTTTGTTTTGCCTTCGGAGTAGGAAGGGATCCTCTTGGGGATGACTAAGCCTTTCCTTCGGCTTTTCTTTTATGATGTCTGATGATTGTGCCCTCTTTTATTGGGTGATGATTGGAGCTTTGGCTTCTGGAAGCTTCTTATGACAACTTGCTCTTCTTTCTTGAGGGCGAGCAATGTTTTGGAGACTTATTACTTTCTTGTGTCTTCTTTTCTGGGTAGAAGGATGGTAGCTGGAACTCTTGATTTTCAAAAGCTCTTATTCTGCTGAGTCGCTTGATTGACGACTTGCTCCGTTTTCTTGAGGGCATTATTTGGAGACTCCGTCTCAGTGATCCTGTTTTCAATCACAAACATGGAGCTAGTCTCCTTATATGCATGAATGCTTTTCGTTTTTTGTTATTTGTCTGAAGTAATTTTTATTTCTTTCATTTTTGACATTGACAAAGTCGTTTTGTGCGACTACTTGTGTGTGGATGCCCTAAATGAAATCTATTCTTTTTTATTGATGCATCTGGGAAAGTGACTGACATTCTCCTGCTAGAATTTTTATGATATTGATGAAGGGTCCCTCTCTTTTATTCATTTTTTGGTTTAGCCCTATCTTTTGCCTAGACCGCCCTTTTTGGGGTTTTCGGTCTAGCGGGCTGCCTTAATTTTTGCCTAGGATATCTTAGCGGGCTTTTTTCCTTTTTAATGAATGCTCTAACTTTTGCCTAGACCTCCCTTTGCGGGTTTTCGATCTAGCGGGCTACCCTAACTTTTGCCTAAGAATCTCCTAGCAGACATTATTCTTTTTATTGTCATTTTTTCTTTCTCTTCTTTTTTGAGAGATAGGAGCCTATCATATGCATGCAATGTTTGCGATATGCATCCTATAATACTATTTCAATTAAATTTTCAAAAGGATTAACCAATGTGCTTTTACTTCTAATGAGCTTCTGACGTTATGTGCTTTATCGACATGATAGGCTGTACCAATTTTGTCGTCTCGATTTTTTCATGACCGAAGAATGATTGTGTTGATTGTAGAGCGACTTGCCATGTCAGTGCACCCCTCCCTTTCCTCGGGGATGCCAATCCTCCTATTGATTACTATCTCCACATTTCCCTACTACTTACTAGAATGTCGTAGTGGTAAGGGTCAAGAGAAGAGAAAGAAGAGGATATTTAATTCAAAGGCTTGTGTTTTAGAATTGTTTTATTTTGACAAAAAATGGTTTTTGTAAGCACGGCTAGCCAAGGTTGGTTAGAGTGTTTAGGCTAGTTTAAACAACGTTTTGTTTATGGAGTGGCACCTTATTCTATGGCGCTTGCTATGACTGATTGACTTCCCTAGTCTGCCCTTTGGGTTTTCAGCTTAGAATGTTGTGTTTTGTTTTGTCTAACTTTTGTCTAGGTTTCTTCGTTTTTGTTTTAGGAAACCTAGCGAACTTTATTTTGTAACCCTAACTTTTGCCTAGGCTACTCTTTATGGTTGTTCGGGTTTCCTAGCGGGTTTACTCTAACTTTTGCGTAGCCCCCTTTGGTGGGTTTCCTACCGGGTATCTTGCCCTTTCTTTTTGGCCTTTGGCTTCAATGGGCTTCTTTTGATTTTTCTTTTTGCACAACATTGGCGAAACACGACTTTACTTATGACGAGGTAAAACTTTATTTTGTGCTTCTAGTCAATCAGTAGTGATGGATTTGACTTTTATTTTGGTCAATGGTGCAATTTGATTACTTTGACACACTTTTGAAAACATTTGCTTAAACATGGTTATTAATGAAGTTTAGACATTAATAGCAAGAAGAGAAGCAGATAGTAAGAATGACATTCTTTGTAATTTATAGGGAAATGTGTGCCCTATAATGCTCGGAGGTCGGGCTAGCCCCGAGGAGTAATCTCTAATAGTCATTGGATTTACAAACCCTAAGAATCAGAAGGAGAACACCTAATGACTAAAGTCGTTTTTGACGCTTGAACCCCTTTATATGGGAAAATCTGATTCAAGGTGCGAAGGGGAGACTTCCCTTTCTCCGTGCAGCTTGATCCTTTGTAGGGTAAGCTTCAAAGGATTGTCTTTAAAATCTGGTGGCTCCCTTATTCCTTGAGAGTTTCTAATGAGCCCTTGGCTTGGGCGATATCCATATTTCTTCATCATGTGGGTCACCTTCATACTGTTGGGGAAGTCTTTTCATGTTGGAAAAAGATATTTCAAAGGTTCTCTTCAGCCGCATCCATTCAAGGTAGGGCAGACGACTTACTGATCCGAATGTCGTTTTTAGCTCGAACCGTGACCAGCTTATCTCCTACCGTGAGTTTGTCTTTTTGGTGGAGCGTTGAAAGAATTGCCTCAGCGTCGTGAATCCAAAGTCTACTCAGTTTCCTCTTTGGATTATGTTTTTCTTCGGTCGTTTTATTTTTTCTTTATTTGTAGGAGCGTCATCTTACAACTCCTTGGGGGAATAGATTCTTCCATTTCTAATTTTGCCCCCAATGCCAGCTATGCTAGAGATATCCTTGTTAATGGGCGGTGTTTTTGGTATCTCCATGGTACTACCCTATTCGATTCGAGGCATGAACAAAATGTAACGACATCCTTGTCCCCTTTTCCTTTTTTACTTAGATGATCAACGGTTGAAGCTTATTATCCTCCTTAGGCGGATCAACCATTGGGAAAAACTTGATGACAAAATGTTTGCTCTTCATCTTACTTCGATTCGTGGAAAGCACAATGACTAATCCTTTCTTTTTATTATCTTATTATTATTAAAGTGAGAATGAATGCAATTTATGAATGCAATTTATGAATGCAATTCATGAATGCAATAGACGGTTGAGATGATGAAAACAAACAATTTTATTTTTTTCATCTAGACAGTGTACATTCCTCAATGCAATGAAGTACATTTTTTTTTTAAAGTGGAGAAGCCTAAATGAACCCATAGGTAGGTTAGAATTTCTATTTATTTTCTTTTTGACTTCCCGTGCATGGCATGCGAATGCCTTAATCCTCCTTTCATGGTATTGAGGAATGTCCACTTCTTCGATTGTCTATTATTAGATGCATGTTATGAGGATGAAGTTTGGTGAATGCATGTATGCAAGTGTTTGTTTTTTCCTAAACATTATCATGTTTTATTTTATAACATGATGTATGATAGTGTTTGAGATTTTGTGTTTTTTTTTTGTATGCGGATGAGGACATGAAGAATACCAGCCACTTTCTAGAATGCAAGAAGATTTTTATTGTTTAAAACAAATGATTTATGAGATGGATATTCCTTAGAATGAATGTATTTATGCATGCACCAGTACAAAAGGGCGGTAGATGTTCAAAGTGACATAACTTTTGACTGAGATGTCCGATTTGGACGCACAACATATCAAAACGAAGAGAAAAAGATGAAGAATCAAGTTGCAAATCCCATAAGGGATTTGGCCCAGTAATTTTCCCAAAAAACGCCTCTAAGACCCATTTTTTAGGGATTTATTAAAATGATGTGTATGCATACTTTTCTTATGCATTTATTTTTCTCTCTTGGTTTTTCCACTTATGACATGCAATATGAATGATACGACTTTGTCAAAATTATTTTTATAAATGTTTTAATTTTGTTATTATTATTTTATTTATTTTGGATTTATTTTTTTTAGCCTTTTATCTCTTCTGTCGGACTGCGTGGCTACTTAGCTTACAAAGAACCTGAAACCAAGCTAGCTAAAAGGCAGACTGTCCGAGATAAGGGTGTTTATTGTAAAATTTTGTTTTTATCTGTTGTTTGGTTAGGCTATGCAATCAAATGCAACAAACAAATGCACATACAATTAACTCATCCGCGAACAGGCGAGAAGTCGTTTTAATCACGAGGTAGGGTTTTCCTGCAGAAAAGTGCATTGGCGAAGGTAGGATCTAACTGTTCTCACCAGGCTAAGGCCCCCAAGGTGCCCCCATTATAGGGTCCCCACTCTCCAGCCTTCCGACCATGCTTAGCACTAAGGCCATAGTCAGTCTTTGTGCCAAAAGAGGAAGGTTATCACCTTGAGTTGTGGTTTCCGATCACACCGGTGGGCACAAGGCCATCACTACAGCGAACCGTACCTGCCACCCACTCCCTATGGATTTCTCACTTGCCCCCGGGTATAGGGGGAGCTGTTGTGTGCAAGGGTTTGTGTACAGTTTGTATTTCAAACAATTGCATAAATATAAACAGACAATAGTTATTAAAGCCAAGCAATAAACATGTTATAATACAAGGTAGGGCAAAAAGCGTTATTTTCTTGGTTTATTTATTTTTAAGCTGGCCCATCACTAAATGGGATCAACTCTCTAGGCTTCCCCAGTGGAGTCGCCATCTGTCGCTGCCGTCAAAACGAGGGCGGTCGGAGCGACGCGATGGTTTCCGACTCTCTTGATTTTCGCATTTTTTATTGGTGGTTACAACGCCTTTAGGTTATCCGATAACCGGGCTGAACCTAGGGGCGAGGTTTTCTAAAGGGTGCTCTTGGATTTTCCGATAACTGGGCTAATCCAAGAGCTAGTTTTTGACGGTTCTTTGGAGTCGCCACCGATGTTTTTACCGGAAACATCGGAAAAGGAGTTTAAAAGGCGTTGGTTTTCGAAAAACCAACTTTGGTCGTTAGAACCAGAGTTGGGTAAGGGAGTTAATTACGCGTAAAGGAAGTGTTAGTTCCTTAACGATGCCCCTTTCGGGTTCCCTATGATAGGCCAGCTATTCTGTTAATAAATAAATCAGAAAAATACGCTTTTGCCCTTTTATTTTGCAGAATTTAAAGATTATGACTACATGGCCCTAATGTCTATTGCGTAATTTAAACAATGCGGTAAAAGATAGAGAGAGAAAGTAGGAACCTCTGAAGCTAGCTTTCTATTAATTCTTTTAAAATAGGGTGCTTTGCGGCAACCCTTCACTCTACACGGCGTCGGAAACCTCTCAAAACGCTCTAAAAAAACACTCTAAAGACACTCAGAAGCTCCGGAAATGCGTCGGAGGGATTCTAGAGAGAGAAACTATTGATGTGACTAGAGAGAGAGTGAGAAAGCTGTTGAAAATGAGGGGAAGGGAGGCCCTATTTATAGGGATTCGCGCCTGTTAGGTCGAGATGGTCGTCTCGTCTGACAAGGTCGAGACGGCCGTCTCGACATTCCAGACGGCCATCTCGTCTTGTAGGAATGGCGAGACGGCGGTCTCACCTTTCGCAGGTGGCGAGATGGCGGTCTCGCCAAACGAGACGACGGTCTCGCCACTTGCGCAAGGCTAGATGACGGTCTCGCCACTTGTGCAAGGCGAGACGGCGGTCTCGAATCTGAGATGGCGGTCTCGACCCCAAAAGGCGAAAATCCTTATTTTTGTGCCAAAAATCCCTCCTATCCTAGTATGGGGCCTAATAGTCTCTCTTAGTGGCTTCTTAGGCTTCGTCCATCTTCGAAAAGGAGGTCTTCTGATCTTTATTGTGAGACTGGGCAAGTTTTGGGGTCTACACGTCTCTAGCAAAAACTGTTATTCTTCCTTTGTGGATTCAAAGGAGGTGTTCATCTCTTGTGTGACTCAAGAGAGGTGTTTTCTATTCCTTATATTTTCAATTTGTAATCTGTTGTAAACTATGATTATAGTGACAACATTAATCCTCTTTTTGAGTGATTAGCAATTGGACGTAGGGTCTTTTGATCCGAACCAGTATAAATCAACTATGTAATCTTCTTTCCCTTATATCTTTACTTTACAAAGCATTTTAATCGGTGAAATTTGGGAAAATTTTCAAAACCCTAATTTTTGTTTAAGAAACCAATTCACCCCCCTCTTGGTTTTTGTCCCTAAACGCGAACATTTCGCTGCGCGATTCTGACAGCTAGAATAGGTGCATTGGTTAACTTATCTTTAAGTTTCTTAAACGCTATTTCTTGTTTTTCACCCCAATCAAAAGGTATATCCTTCTTAACGAGTTCTTTAAGAGGAGCAGCTATGGTGGAGAAGTCCTTAACAAATCTTCTATATAAACTAGCTAGCACATGAAAGCTTTGAACTTCTCCTACATTTTTAAAGATGGGCCAATTTTGGATAACTTTTATTTTTTTAGGGTCAAAATGGACATCGTCTTTGACAACTAGGAAACCTAAGAATATCACATTTTCTTGGCTAAAGGTACATTTTTCCAAGTTAGCAAAGAGATGATGTTCCCTTAGTATAATTAAGACTAGTCTAAGATTGCCTATGTGCTCACCTAGACTTCTACTATAGATTAAAATGTCATCAAAATAAACAATGACAAACCTTCCTATGCAATCCCTTAGGACATGGTTCATTAATCTCATGAAGGTGCTAGGGGCATTGGTCAAGCCAAAAGGCATGACTAACCACTCGTATAGTTCAAATTTGGTCTTAAAAGTGGTTTTCCATTCAACTCCCTCTTTAATTCTTATTTGGTGATATCCACTTTTAAGATCAATTTTGGAAAATATGTTAGCCCCATGCAATTCATCCAACATATCATCTAGCCTAGGTATGGGATGTCTATATTTTACAGTGATGTTGTTGATAGCCCTACAATCTACACACATTCTCCATGTTCCATCTTTCTTAGGGCTAACAACACCGGGACAACACAAGGACTAAGGCTCTTTTGTACCCAACCCTTATTTAGTAAGTCACTAACTTGATTTTCTATTTCTTGAGTTTCTTAGGGGTTTGCTCTATACGAAGGCCTATTTGGCAGGCTTGCCCCAAGCACTAAATTTATCTGATGTTCTATTCCTTTAAGAGGTGGCAGCCCTTGGGGCACTTCTTTGGGAAATAGATAATCAAATTCTTTTAAAAGCTTTTGTACCCCTTGTGGTAGAGAATCAAGTTCTTGACTTCTGGCAGCAAGTGTCTCCTTGCATTGGAGAAGGAAAAGAGGTTGTTCATTCAGAAGATTTTTATTTATTTTGTTTTCAAAAATATTTTTATGAATAACTAAATTTATAAGGTTTTGTATGGGGAATAACAGTTAACGCTAATTTTTCTACAACCCTTGAACTATAACAATTACAACAAGAACTACTATCCACAATTAAGGAGCAGTTGTTTTCAAAAACTTTACATCTGGTGTGGAATAGGTTCTCTCTTTGGGATTGTTCTAATTCAACGGGTTGATTCTCCAAGAGTCGCCTTACCATTAATAAATCACCTTCACAAGGAAACACCTCCTCCTCAGAGTTAGAGGATTCCTCTTTACCATTATCCTGGCTTACAATTTCTTGGTCTTTAATTAACATGATTTTTTTATTAGGACACTCAGAAGCATAATGTCCTCAACCAAGACATCGAAAACACTGGATATCCCTGGCCCTCTTCTCTTTGGAGAAGTCAGGTTTTTGTTTTTCCTTTTCATATTATTTATAATTATCCTTTTCTTTTTCTTTTTCTATTTTCCTATCAAGTGGCCTTCCAAATTTGGGTTTGAAGGTGGAACCCTCCCTCTTAAGCTTATTCCTAGAGTTAAGGTATTCTCTTATGTAAGAAGTTTTTCTTTTTATTTGTTGTTCTACCCTAACGTACAATTGTACTAATTCATTAAGATCTTGATAGGGTAGTAACTCCAGTCGGTCCCTTATTTCTAGGTTAAGGCCACTTTGGAACCTAGCAAGAGTGATTTCTGGTTCTTTCCTTATCCCAACCCTCATCATTAATAACTCCATCCTTTGCCTATACTCCTCTATGGTCATATTTTTTTGTTGGAGTCGTTGGAGCTTGCCCATCAACTCCCTATCATAGTAAGAGGGTACATGTCTCTTCCTAAGGGTACTTCGGAGTTCATTCCAATACCTAACATGGGGCTCATTGAGTATTCTCCTATCTCGTACTAGGGAAGTCCACCAATACATAGTGTGCCCTTGAAAGCTAAGGGTTTTCGTGGGCATCCTTCTCTCCTCATGTATTTTGTGACACTCAAATAATTGTTCGACCTGCGTCTCCCAGTCCAGATATTCTTCCACATTGTCCTTACTATGAAAGGGAGGAAGGTCGACCTTAGGTTCCCTAGGAGGTTCCATCCTAGGTCTACGATACCTAGGTGGAGATGGTTGATAGTAATCATCATTATCATGACTACTATAGTTTTCTAAATGGGAGTGTTGTTCGTCATGTTGTTTGTAGACCCCTAATCTTGCCCCGCCTCACAATAAAGTCCATAAATCTTCCATTTCGAAGATGGATAAGGCTTTGTCGCCGCCATCAAAATAGGCGGTTGTCGCCGCCGTCAAAAAGAGGCGGTCGGAGCGACGCAATGGTTTTGACCCTCTTGATTTTTGCGTTTTGGTGGTTACAACGCCTTTAGGTTGTCCGATAACCGGGCTGAACCTAGGGGCGAGGTTTTCGAAAAGGCGCTCTTGGATTGTCCGATAACCGGGCTAATCCAAAAGCTGGTTTTGAAGGGTTCTGTGGAGTCGACACCGAAGTTTTTACCGGAAACATCGGAAAAGGAGTTAAAAGGCAATGGTTTTCAAAAGACCAACTTTGGTCGTTAGAACCAGAGTTGGGTAAGGGAGTTAGTTACGTATAAAGGAAGTGTTAGTTCCTTTATGACGCCCCTTTCGGGTTCCCTATGACAGGCCAGCTATTTAAAAATATTTAAACCGATGAAAATTACGCTTTTACCCTTTTATTCTGTGAAATTTAAAATTACGACTACATGGCCCTAGTATCTATTGCATAATTTAAAATTAAAGCGATAAAAGTAGAGAGGGAGAATATAAACCTCCGAAGCACGCTTTTATATTAATTCTTTAAAAAAAAAGGGTGCTTTGTGGCAACCTCTCACTCTACACAGCGTTGGGAACTTCTCGAAACGCCGAAAAACACTCACAGAAACACTTAGAAGCTCCGAAAATGCATCGGAGGGATTCTAGAGAGAGAAACTTAGGTGATTTCTAGAGAGAAGGAGGAGAAACCCTGTGGAAATGAGGGAATGATGCCCCCTATTTATAGTTTTTCGCGCCTGACAGGTCAAGACCACCGTCTCGTCAGACAGGGTCGAGACTGCCGTCTCGCCAAACGAGATGGCAGTCTCGCCACTTGCATGAGGCGAGACGGCGGTCTCGATTTTGAGACGGCGGTCTCGTCCCAAAAAGGCGAGAAACCTTATTTTCGTGCCGAAAATCCCTCCTATCCTAGTATATGGCCTAATAGTCGCTCCTAGTGGCTTGTTAGGCTTCGTCCATCTTCGAATAGGAGGTCCTCTACTCTTTATTTGGAGGTGAGGCAAGATTTGGGGTCTACAGCTGCCCCCCCCTTTACCTGACTAGTCGGCTGTTGGCCTGTTTGTGCCAGACAGATTGACAGGAAGTTAAAGGAGTTGACCCTCTTGCCCGGCTACCCTTCTGATGTCCCGTCTTGCGGCGGTTGATCTTTTGGGGAAAACTTGGTGTTCGTGCACTTCCGGGATACTCCTTCTGACGGTAGCCGATCCCTTCGGTGGACACATGGTAAAACCTCAGGATACTCCTTCTAACGGTAGCCGATCCTTCGGTTGATGGGTATAAACCCCCCATCGGGCTAGTAGTTGCAGTCTGTTGTGTGGGACTGGATGGGTATGAACCCCCCATCAGGCTGGTAGCTGTAGTCCGTTGTGCGGGACTGGATGGGTATGAACCCCCCATCAGGCTGGTAGTTGTAGTCCGTTGTGCAGGACTGGATGGGTATGAACCCCCCATCAGGCTGGTAGTTGCGACTTACTGATTCGGCTCGAGCGCAGATCAGGCGCACCGCGTGCATAGGTTGATAGGTATGAACCCCCTATCAGGCTGGTACAGTCCACTGTGTAGGACTGATGGTGGTGGCGGCTTACTGCTCGGGTGGCTCATGCGCCGGCTCCTTGGGGAGTGATTTCTGTGTTGGTGAATGTGCTTGGACCTGAGTGGTCATCCGGATCGTGCCGGGGATTTTGTCGGTGTTTCATCCAACTTTGTTGGTTGCTGGGGATTCTTTGTTTTTGATCTTTTGTGGGGATCATCCGACTCTTGCTGGCTGGTCGGATGAGTCCTGTTGTTGTTTGACTTTTACCTGGTAGTCAAAGTTTTGTTGATCAAGGTGAGTGGTTTGCCTTAATCCAGCCTTTTTCTCGCGGTTTTATCTCTTTTTTCTCGCGATTTTGGATTTTGGTTTTTTTTATTGAGCGTATGCCTTTTTCCCTTTTTTAAGCTTTTTTGTTACGCTGGCTTTTGCAAAAGGTGGCAAAGGGATGCATGAAATAAAATTTTATTTATAAGGAAATTTTATTACAACCACATTTTATTTTGGCAAGTGCAATCCCTAAGGGCTATCCTCTGGAGACGATCCACTGTGGGGGAATTGCTGGTAGAGGTGATATCGGAAGTCCGCTTGCTCCCGGACTTCGTCGCAGTATTCCTGTTGGAATGTTGTCCATTCCTGCCGCATCACCTGCTGGTGCTGATACATCTCCACCTGCCGAGCGTTGTAGGCTTCCTGCCTTTGGGCCTGTTGTTCTTGCTGCACCGTCATCTGGTCGAATTGCCGGCGCAGATCGTTCATGTTGCGGTTTAGGCCACCGAAATCGTCCGTGTACGGTGGTGGTTGTTGTGGAGCCTGTTGGAATTCAGGAGGTGTGAGGATATCTTGCATCGCCACCAGCCCCTGGAGGTCTAGCGCGAAATCCAGCGAGGGATGAAGGACCAACTGGGTCCCACGGCGCATCAGCATCCCCATGCTGACCAGGACTGACCCGTTGATGGATTCGGGTCGTAAGTTGGAGGCCAGTTCTTCCCGGCCGGGGCACCCCCATCTTTCTGTCAGGGGAGTGATAAGAGGAGCCATGAGGACGACCCCCGTTGATCTGTTCCCGAAGTCCTTAAGGGCCCTCAGGAAGAAGTAGCCAGGGTTGCAGCGCCGCCTCTGGCTCATGCAGTAAAGTATAAAGAGGTCAGGGAGGGTTATCTTACCCTGACTCTCCTTCCTCTCGTGGATGGTCCCCGCCAGCAGCTTGTGGCAAATGCGGAGTGCTGGGGGAAGAGCGGAGCCCCTCATCAGTGTAGGCAGTGTGGGCGCCTGGGTGAGCTCCTGCCACATTTCGGAGGCGGTGAGGTTGGCGGGCCGAGAGCAGACGGTCTCGCGGTATCCCCGAGTCAGTACGTCCTCAGGCCGGACGAATCCAATGCCCACATTGAATTCGTCGAGGGTGGTAGTCCGGTATTCCCCACCCATAAAATAGTTTACCATCTTAGTGGGCTGCAGGCCCGGGACCATGGAGGGGACCTCGGCGTAGGAGACGGAGGCCAGGAATTCCAGTACTGCCTGTGGGTACGCATGTGTGGGTGGAGGTTGCAGCAGAAAGCCCCACCCGATGCTATCTATGTGGGCTCGGACATCGTCCTCCCACCCAAATTCGGCCAGGAAGTTGAAGTCGAGCCTGAGCATCGGGTGCCATGGATAAGTCCGGATGTTCTCAAGGCGGGCTTGATGCTATGGTGACAGCTGAGAGGGATCTTGGGGTGGCGGCGCCGAAGAACTGCTAGCACCGACAATGCCCCTTCTCTTTCTTGAGGCGCTTCTACTGAACATGTTGACCAAGAAGTGATTGGGGAGTGTAAGATCTGAGAAATGGAGGTTCTGGAGGCAAGGAGAGTTGTGAGGAACCCCCCCAAGCGCGCCCTCTATTTATAGGAAAATTTTCCAGTTCGAGACCGCCGTCTGGGAAGGCGAGACGGCAGTCTTGAGTCTACTACAGGTCGAGACGGCGGTCTGGGTCCGTGAGACGGCGGTCTCGACTTAGGGTTTAAGCGAGACGGCGGTCTCGTTAAGTGAGACGACGGTCTCGTTTTCGCCTAAGTCGAGACGACGGTCTTGTTGATCGAGACGGCGTTCTCGACTTGCAGGGGGACCGAGACGGCGGTCTCGAATTTCAGGTTTTTTTTTTTTTTTTTGAGAGAAAGGAAATAGGACCTGGTTCAAAAACATTTTATGCATGTAATGTTTTTATGTTTGATGTCCTATAATGCCTACTTTGATTAAATTTTTGGAAGGATTTAACCGACGTGTCTTGTAGCGCCGAGTGCCCTCTAATCTGTGCTTTCGTACTTGCTGTACCATGTCGGACTTCTTGTGACCGAAGAGTCATTTTGTTTTTCCTCTTTTCTTTTTTTTTTAGAGCACTCTTCATCATGTAGTGCCCCTTTTTCTTCACTTTAGGGATTTCAATCCTCTTGTTGACTATACGCCTCCATATTCCCAAATTAATTATTAGAATATTGTTGTGAGGGTCAAGAGAAAAGAAATAAAGAGACACATTCAATTGCTTGTGTTTTAGAGGGTTAATTTTTATTTAGAAAAAGGTTTTGTAAGAATGGTTGGCTAAGGTTAGGCTTAGGTGTTTAAGCTTTTGTTTAAGAAAACAGTTTCCTTTCTTTTTGTATTTGCGCCTTTTGGTTTTATTCCCATTGCTTTTTAATGGCTAGCTGATTTCCCTAGATCGCCCTTTGGGTTTTCGAACTAGGAGACGATCCACTGTGGGGGAATTGCTGGTAGAGGTGATATCGGAAGTCCGCTTGCTCCCGGACCGCCTGTGCTTTGCTTTGCTTCTGGACCACCTGGTAGAGGTGACGAGCAAGTGCTTCGCTTTGCTTCTGGACCGCCTGGCTCATTTCTTCACTATACTTCTGAGCCTCTTTGATCTTCGCCTCTTGATGAACGACCAAGGCTAGTAGTTCATCGAGCTTCGTGACGGCTCGGTCTTTCTCTTGCAGTACCTGGCCGTACTGAGCTAGCCCGTCTCTTTCTTTGCAGCGTAGCTCAGCGAGACTTCTATTGAGTCTCCGATTGGCCTCTCGCTCTTGGCGTATGTCTAACCGAGTCTTGGTGAGCTCTTGCGACAACTCCTTGATCATTTGAGCCTGTTTTGCTGATTCTGCTTCAAGGCGTGCTGATTTGGCGGTTATTTCTTGGAGTTGGCTATCCGAACTGGTTCTGGCAGTTTTGGATGCTCGGAGAGCTTGTTCCTTAGAGTCAGCACATTGATCCTTGAGGCGCTCTATTTCATGATCCTTTTTCTTACCTTGCCTTTGCAGACGGTCAATTGTGAGGATAGATTCTTGCTCTCTTTCTTCAAGGGCCGTCATCTGGGCTCCCATGATTTCTATCCTCTAGGTCAAGGCATCAATTTGAGCCTGCAGCTCTTCATTATTGGCGCTCGTAATGGGTGTGGTGGATGGTTGAGCCATCCCTCTTCTTTTCCTCCACGCCTCGTAGTCACTGGTGGCTACTTAGCTTGCAAAGAACCTGAAACCAGGCTAGCTAAAAGGCAGACTGTCCGAGATAAAATGTGGCTTTATGTGAAAAATATTTAGCATCCCTTATCTCTTCTGTCGCAACTGCGTGGCTACTTAGCTTACAAAGAACCTGAAACCAGACTAGCTAAAAGGCAGACTGTCCGAGATAAGGGCGTTTATTTGCGAAAGTATTTTTGTGATTTTTGTTCTGTTGTTTGTTTATGCTATGCAACAAACAAATGCAGCAAACATATGCACACACAATTCGATCATCCATAAACAGGCGAGAATTCGTTTTTATCACGAGGTAGGGTTTTCCTGCAGAAAAGTGCATTGGCGAGGGTAGGTTCTAACTATTCTCACCAGGCTAAGGCCCCCAAGGTGCCCCCATTATAGGGTCCCCACTCTCCAGCCTTCCGACCATGCTTAGCACTAAGGCCATAGTCAGTCTTATTGCCAAAAGAGGAAGGTTATCACCTTGAGTGGTGGTTTCCGATCACACCGGTGGGCACAAGGCCATCACTACAGCGAACCGTACCTGCCACCCACTCCCTATGGATTTCTCACTTGACCCCGGGTATAGAGGGAACTATTGTGTTCAAGGGTTTGTGTACAATTTGTATTTCAAATAATTGCGTAAGTATAAACAAACAACAGTTATTTAAAGCCAAACCGTAAAACATGTTATAATACAAGGTAAGGGCAAAAGCATTATTTTCTTGGTTTATTTATTTTTTAAGCCGGCTCATCACTAAATGGGATCAACTCTCGAGGCTTCCCCAGTGGAGTCGCCATCTGTCGCCGCCGTCAAAAAGAGGCGGTCGGAGCGACACGATGGTTTCGACCCTCTTGATTTTCGCGTTTTGGTGGTTACAACGCCTTTAGGTTGTCCGATAACCGGGCTGAACCTAGGGGCAAGGTTTTCGAAAAGGCGCTCTTGGATTGTCCGATAACCGGGCTAATCCAAAAGCTGGTTTTGAAGGATTCTGTGGAGTCACCACCGATGTTTTTACCGGAAACATCGGAAAAGGAGTTAAAAGGAGTTGGTTTTCGAAAGACCAACTTTGGTCGTTAGAACCAGAGTTGGGTAAGGGAGTTAGTTACGTATAAAGGAAGTGTTAGTTCCTTTATGACACCCCTTTCGGGTTCCCTATGACAGGCCAACTATTTAAAAATATTTAAACCGATGAAAATTACGCTTTTACCCTATCGCTGCCGTCAAAACGAGGGCGGTCGGAGCGACGCGATGGTTTCCGACTCTCTATGTTTTCGCGTTTTTTATTGGTGGTTACAACGCCTTTCGGTTGTCCGATAACCGAGCTGAACCTGAGGGCGAGGTTTTCGAAAAGGTGCTCTTGGATTGTTCGATAACCGGGCTAATCCAAGAGCTAGTTTTTGAGGGTTCTCTAGAGTCGCCACCGATGCTTTTACCGGAAACATCGGAAAAGGAGTTTAAAAGGCGTTGGTTTTCGAAAAACCAACTTTGGTCGTTAGAACCAGAGTTGGGTAAGGGAGTTAGTTACGCGTAAAGGAAGTGTTAGTTCCTTTACGACGCCCATTTTGGGTTCCCTATGATAGGCCATCTATTCTGTTAATAAATAAACCGAAAAAATATGCTTTTGCCCTTTTATTTTGCGGAATTTAAAAATTATGACTACATGGCCCTAATGTCTATTGCATAATTTAAATAAAGCAGTAAAAGGTAGAGAAAGAGAGTAGAGACCTTCGAAGCAAGCTTTCTATTTAATTCTTTAAAAATAGGGTGCTTTGCGGCAGCCCTTCACTCTACATGGCGTCGGAAACCTCTCGAAACGCTCTAAAAACACTCTAAAGACACTCAGAAGCTCCGAAAATGCGTCAGAGGAATTCTAGAGAGAGAAACTCTTGATGTGACTAAAGAGAGAGTGAGAAAGTTGTGTGTGGTGTCTGGAAATGAGGGGAGGGAGCACCCTATTTATAGGGATTCGCGCCTGTCAGGTCGAGACGGCCGTCTCGACATTCCAGACAGCCGTCTCGACATTCCAAATGAGACGGCGGTCTCGCCTTTCGTGAGTGGCGAGACAGTCGTCTCGCCAAACGAGATGGCGGTCTCGTCACTTGTGCAAGGTGAGACGGCAGTCTCGAATCCGAGACGGCGGTCTCGACCCAAAAAGGCAAAAATCCTTATTTTTGTGCCAAAAATCCCTCCTATCCTATTATGAGGCCTAATAGTCTCTCCTAGTGGCTTCTTAGGCTTTGTCAATCTTCGAAAAGGAGGTATTCTGATATTTATTGTGAGACCAGGCAAGATTTGGGGTCTACAGCTGCCCCCCCTTTACCCGACCAGTCGACTGCTGGCCTTTTGTGCCAAGGAGATCGACTGGAGGGTAAAGGAGTTGACCCTCTTTCCCGGTTGTCCTTCAGATGTTCCGTCTTGCGGCGGTTGATCTTCTGGGGAAAACTTTGTGTTCGTGCACTTCCGGGATACTCCTTCTGACGGTAGCCGATCCCTTCGGTGGACACGTGGTAGAACCTCAGGATACTCCTTCTAACGGTAGTCGATCCTTCGGTTGATGGGTATGAACCCCCCATCAGGCTGGTAGTTGCAGTCCGCTGTGTGGGACTGGATGGGTATGAACCCCCCATCAGGCTGGTAGTTGCGACTTACTGATCTGGCTCGAGCGCAGATCAGGCGCACTGCGTGCGCAGGTTGATAGGTATGAACCCCCTATCAGGCTGGTACAGTCCACTGCATAGGACTAGTGGTAGTGGCAGCTTACTGTTCAGGTGGCCCATGCGCCGGTCGGGCACTCCTTGTGTGCTGGTTGATAGGTATGAACCCCCTATCAGGCTGGTACAGTCCACTACGTAGGACTGGTGGTAGTGGCGGCTTACTGCTCGGGTAGCTCATGCGCCGATCAGGCACTCCTTATGTGCTGGTTGATAGGTATGAACCCCCTATCAGGCTGGTATAGTCCACTGCGTATGACTGGTGGTAGTGGCGGCTTACTGCTCGGGTAGCTCATGTGCCGGCTCCTTGGGGAGTGATTTCTGTGTTGGTAGATGTACTTGGACCTCTTTGAATGGTCTTCCGGGTTGTGCCGTGGGACTTTGTTGGTGCTTATCCAGCTTACTTGTTTGCTGCGGATTCTTTTGATTTTGATCTTTTGTGGTGATCGTCCGACTCTTGCTGGCTGGTCGGATGAGTCTGGTTTGTTCGACTCTGGCTTGATAGTCAAAATTTTGTTGGTTGAGGTGATGGTCTGTCTTAATCCAGCCTTTTTCTCGCGGTTTTATCTCTTTTTTCTCGCGATGTAGGATTTTGGCTTTTTCTTTGAGCGTTCGTCTTTTTACTCTTAGTTCTTTTTTGTTACGCTGACTTTTGGAAAGAATGGCAAAGAATGCGTGAAATAAAATTTTATTCATAAGGAAAATTTTATTACAACCACCTACTCTTACAAGTACTGTCCCTAAGGGCTATCATCTGGAGACGACCCAGGGTGGGGGAATTGCTGGTATACATATTCCCGGAATTCTGCTTGTTCCCGGGCTTCATCATCGTACCTTTGCTGGAATGTTGTCCATTCCTGCCGCATCCCCTGCTGATATTGGTACATCGTCTCCAGCTGGGTGTCAAAGGCTTCTTGCCTTTGGGAAAATTGTTCCTGCCTTAGGGACATCTGCTCTTGCCGCATCGACATCTGATCGAAATGCTGGCGGAGATCGTTGATGTTGCGGTTCAGGCCAGCGAAGTCATCAGTGTACTGCGGGGGTTGTTGGTGCTGATGTGGCTGCTGGAAGTCGGGAGGCGTGGGGAGATCATGCATCGCCACGATGTCCTGGAGGTCCAGCGCGAAGTCAAGGGAGGGATGAAGGACCAACTGGGTCCCTCGGCGCATCAGCATCCCCATGCTGACCAGGACCGATCCGTTGATGGACTCGGATCGAAGGCTTGGGGCCAGTTCTTCTCGGCCAATGCATCCCCATTTTTCTGCCAGGGGAGTGATGAGAGGAGCCACGAGGACGGCTCCCACTGGTCTGCTCCCGAAGTCCTTAAGGGCCCTCAGGAAAAAGTAGCCAGGGTTGCAATGCCGCCTCTAGCTCATGCAATAAAGAACAAAGAGGTCTGGGAGGGTTACCTTACCCTGACTCTCCTTCCTCCCATGGACAGTTCCAGCTAGCAGCTTGTGGCAAATGCGGAGGGCTGGAGGGAGCGCAGAACCCTTCATCAGCGTGGGTAGTGTAGGCGCCCTAGTGAGCTCCTGCCACATCTCAGCGGCGGTGAGGCTGGCGGGGCGGCTGCAAATGGCCTCCCGGTATTCCCGCGTGAGCACGTCCTCGAGTCGGACGAATCCAATACTCACATTGAATTCGTCGAGGGTGGTGGTCCAGTATTCCCCACCCATGAAGTAGTTCACCATCTTGGCGGGTGGTAGGCCCGGGACCATGGAAGGAGCCTCGGCGTAGGAGATGGAAGCCAAGAACTCAAGTACCGCTTGAGGGTACACGTGGGTAGGTGGAGGCTGCAGCAAGAATCCCCACCCGATGCTGTCTATGTGGGTGCGGACATCATCCTCCCACCCGAACTCAGCGAGGATGCCAAAGTCCAGTCTGAACATGGGGTGCCATGAGTAACCCCGGATGTGCTCGAGGCGAGCCTGGTGTTGCAGCGACAACTGAGTGGGGTCTTGAGGGGCTGGTGCCAAAGAACTGCTGGCACCGGCAGTGCCTCTTCCCTTCCTGGAGGGGTTTCCACAGAACATATTGGCCAGGAGGTGCTTGGAAGTGGTAGATCTGAGAGTTGGAGGGTTCCGGAGTGCAGGAGAGTTGTGAGGAGAACCCCCCCCCCCTCGCACCCCTATATATAGGGGGAAAATCCGGATCGAGACCGCCGTCTGGGAAGTCGAGACGGCAGTCTCAATTTTTCGCAGGTCGAGACGGCCGTCTGGGTTCTCGAGACGGCGGTCTCGACTTTGGGTTCAAACGAGATGGCCGTCTCGATTTGCTGGGGGACCGAGACGGCGGTCTGGAAATCCCAGACGACCGTCTCGAATTTTCGGTTATATTATTTTTTATTTTTTATTTATTTATTTATTTTTTGAATAAGAAAATAGGACCTGATTCAAAAACATTTTATGCATGCAATGTTTTTATGTTTGATGTCCTATAATGCCTACTTTAGTTAATTTTTCAGAAGGATTTAACTGGCGTGTCTTGTTGCGCCGAATGCTCTCTGATTTGCCGTGTTTACTTTTGGATGTACCATGCCGGACTTCTTGTGACCGAAGGATACTTTCTTTCTTTCTTTTCTTCTTTTTTTGTTCTTCTTTTTTTTTGTGTAGAGCACTCTTTGCCATGTAGTGTCTCTTTTTCTCCACTCTAGGGTTTTCAATCCTCTTGTTAACTATACGCCTCCATATTCCCAAATTAATTATTAGAATATTGTTGTGAGGGTCAAGAGAAAAGAAGTAAAGAGGTAAAAATCAATGGCTTGTGTTTTAGAAGGTTGATTTTTATTTAGAAAGTGGTTTTTGTAAGCATGGCTGGCTTAGGGTTAGGCTTAGGTGTTTAGGTCTCATCTAAGCAAACGTTTTTTCTTTTTTTTTTTGTACTTGCGCCTTTTAGTTTTGTTTCCATTGCTTTTAATGTCTAGCTGATTTCCCTAGATCGCCCTTCGGGTTTTCGAACTAGGATACTGTGTTTTGGCCCTAACTTTTGTCTAGGTTCCTTCTTTTGGTCTTTTTAGGGAATCCTAGCGGACCTTATTTTGTAACCCTAACTTTTGCCTAGGCTACCCTTTATTGTTGTTCGGGTATCCTACCGGGTTCACCCTATATTTTGCGTAGCCCCCTTTGTGGGTTTCCTACCGGGTATTCTGCCCTTTTCCTTTTTGGCCTTTGGCTTCTATGGGCTTTTTTTTTTTTGTATTTATTTTTTTGTTCACAATATTGGCGAAGCATGACTTTCTTTTAGGGTGAGGTAAAGTCCTATTTTTTTTGTGCTTCTAATCAACTAGCTTGATGGTAATGGCAATGGAGAATGTTGATTATTTGGATGCGCTTTTTATTCTTCTTCTTTTTCGTTTACTTAGACAGGGTTATTTATGAGGTCTAGTCAAAAATAGAGAGAAGAGAAGCAATTTGTAAGAAGTATTCTTTATTAATTAATAAGGGAATATGTGCCCTAAAATGCCCGGGGGTCAGGCTCGCCCCGGGGGATAATCTCTAACAATCATGGGGTTTACATCCCTTAAATGAAGAAAAAGATCTCCTAATGACTAGGGTAGCTCTTGACGCTTGCACCCCTCCACTTCGGAAAATCTGCTTGAGTGTGCGGAGGGGAGACTTCCCTTTTCTTCTTTCCGCTCGGCCCTTGGTAGGGTCATATCCTAGGCCATGCTTGAAAGGATTGTCTTTGAACTCTGGGGGTTCCCTCATGCCTTGGGAATCTGCCCCCAGTCCTTGGCCAGGATGGTAGCCATGCTTCAACATCATGCAGGCTACCTTTGTGTTTTTGGGAAGTTGCTCTATGCTGGCAATTTCAAGCGCTTGAAAAGATGTTTCAAGGGCCTCTCCAGCCGCATCCACATAAGGCTGGGTGGACAGTCCGCTGATCAAAATGTCGTCTTCTGCTTGGACCGTGATCAATTTGTCATCCACTATGAACTTGACTTTTTGGTGGAGCGTTGAAGGTACTGCCTTAGCGTCATGAATCCAAGGCCTGCCGAGGAGACAACTATATGCTGGAGTAATATCCATTACATGGAAATCGACATTGAAGATAGTGGGTCCAATTTGGATTGGCAAATTAACTTCTCCCACTACTTCATGTTTTGATCCGTCAAAGGCTCGAATGATGGTGCTGCTTGGGCGTAGACGGGTTCCTTGGATATTCAACTTGTCCAGTGTGCACTTGGGCATCACGTTCAAGGAGGACCCGTTATCCACAAGGACTTTGGTGATGAGGTACTCCTTGCATTTAACCGAGATATGCAAGGGCTTGTTATGGTTTGACCCCTCGAGGGGGAGTTCTTCCTCTGTGAAGGTGAGGTGATCGCTTGTCGTGATGTGACCGACGATCCTCTCAACCTTTTCTTGGGATATGGTATGAGGTACATGCGCCTCGCTCAAGACCTTCAACAGGGCGTTTCTATGCGGTTCCAAGCTCATTATCAAAGATAACAACGTGATCTTTGCGGGTGTGCGATTGAGCTGGTCTATAATGGAATACTCACTTTGCCTTATGAACTGGAGTAATTCCTCTGTCTCCTCCTTGGATTCCTTATTTTCTTTTTCTTCTTCGGTCTTTTTATTTTTTCCTTTATTCTTGAGGACCTCTTCTTGTGTGTCCTTGGGGGAGTAGACTCTTCCACTTCTAGTCATGCCCCCAATGCCGGCTATATTTGTTATTTCTTCTTGTATTGGTGAAGATTCTCCATATCTCCACGGTACAACTTTATTTGATTCGTAGGGGAAAGGACGTGGCATAAATAGTCGCACTGGTGTCCTTGCCCCCTCTTCCTTATTCTTGAGAACCAACGGTCGAGGCTTATTATCCTCTTGCGCTGAGTTGACCGTTGGGGTAAGCTTTATTAGGAGTGACCTTCTCTCCATTCTTCTGATTTGGAAGACGTGTCAGTTAATCCTTCCTTTTTATTATCTTATTTATTAATCGTGAAGGAGGGGAAATTAAATATGCAAATGAATGTCATGCATGCAAGTAGACAATTGTAGAATAAAGAAGAATTTCATTTATCCATTTAGAAGGTGTACATTCCCCTACTCCATACTACGAAGCAACTTTTGGCAAAAACGGAAAAGCCTAAAGAAACCCACAGGCGGGTCCTGATCCCTATGTAGTTCTCTTTCGGCTTCCCGGACGTGACGAGCAAGTGCTTCGCTTTGCTTTTGAACCGCCTGGCTCATATCCTCGCTGTACTTTTGAGCCTCTTTGATCTTCGCCTCTTGATGGACGACCAAGGCTTGCAGTTCGTCAAGTTTTGCGACGGCTCGGTCCTTTTCTTGTAGTACCTGGCCGTACTGAGCTAGCCCGTCTCTTTCTTTGCAGTGTAGCTCAGCGAGACTTTTGTTGAGTCTCCGGTTGGCCTCTCGCTGTTGGCGTATGTCTGACCGAGTCTTGGTGAGTTCTTGCAACAATTCCTTGATCGTCTGAGCCTGTTTTGCTGATTCGGCCTCAAGGTGTGCAGACTTGGCGGTTATTTCTTGAAGTTGGCTATCCGAGCTAGTTCTGGCGGTTTTGGATGCTCGGATAGCTTGCTCGTTGGAGTCAGCACACTGATCCTTGAGGCGCTCTATTTCATGATCCTTTTTCTTGCATTGCCTTTGCAGACCATCTATGGGGAGGATAGATTCTTGCTCTCTTTCTTCAAGGGCCCTCATCTGGGCTCCCATGATTTCTATCCTCTGGGTCAAGGCATCGACTTGAGCCTGTAGCTCTTCATTATTGGCGCTTGTAGTGAGTGTGGTGGATGGTTGAGACATCCCTCTTCTTTGTCTCCACACCTCGTAGTCACTGGAGACAGTCACTCGAGCTTTTCCTAGCTCTCTATCTCCCATATAGACTGGTCTCTCCCATGCTCTTCTCACGGCTAGTGAGTTGGCGATTGTGCATGGGTCTCCGAAGAAACACAGTCCTCCGAGTTCCCCCCGAGAGATGGTAGTTTGAGTCCTCATGAGCTGTCTCATAGCTACTCTAGGTGAGTAGGCTATGCAACCCCTGAGTCCTATCAAGGGTACATTCGGATAGTCTCCACATTTGATGAGAACTGGGCCAGGTCAGAACCAAGGGCAGACCCAGGATATATTGTTGGCGTCCTTTTGTTCCAGCTCGTCCCTCCATTCTGAAGTTAGGTGTCGTTGGAGAGGGATTTTGGAGAAGCTTCTCAAAGGATCGGGGAATATCCCCATGTGACTGGAGGCGTAGAGGTGTGTAGTGCTCCACACGAATAGCAGTGAAGAGCAGCAGCGAAGTGTTTTTCCTTGCTTTTGGCGGCAAAATTCCACCGAGAGCAAGGTGTCGGCAAGAATTGCAGGCAAGGGACTCTTCGAGTTCACGTCCCAGGCGAAGAAGGCGTCCATGACGGCTTGATCCACTGTGTCGAGGTGGAAGGGAAACAAGATCATTCCAAAAATGATTAAAGCTAGGGTTTTGTTGAAGGCGACCCACTCTGTCCTTTCTGCCAAGTTAGACAAGTGGTCTTCCAACATTGAGACTTTCCAACCCTGGACGTTCCCTTTTCCTATCAGGGCAGTCTGCCGGAAGGGTAGTTGAATGATGGCAGCGACTTGGGCTGCAGGAGTATATGCCCTATGGCGGACATGGACCCCAACTGATTTGGGCCATTTCAACATAATCTCATACTCCTCTAAGGTAGGCACCATATCGAACTGCAGAAATTCAAAGCATCGCAGACTGGAGTTCCAAAAGTGGATTAATACCCTGAGGAACACTTGATCGACACAGATCTTTAGCAGGTCGAGAATCCGTCCATAGGATTTTTCAAAGTCGGCGCGGACCTCCGGTGGCATTACCGCGCAAAGCCGTTCCAACTTCTCAGTATCATATCGGGGAATATCCACCTTCTTCAATTGTCTACTAGTCCCCTCCATTTTTCTAAAACCAAAATGCATGTTAAATGAAAAATGATGCTTATTTGAATGAATGTGAGTGTTTATTTTTGTTTATCATGTTTTGTATGATACGTATTTTTTCGAAAAATAAACTACCTATATGAATGGTTTGGGATGTTTATGAATCAGGTCCCATTTATTGTTTTGGAAACGGATTTTATTTAGTATTTTATTTTTATTTATTTGTTTATTTTATAGCCTTTTATCTCTTCTGTCGGAACTGCATGGCTACTTAGCTTACAAAGAACCTGAAACCAGGCTAGCTAAAAGGCAGACTGTCCGAGATAAAATGTGACTTTATGCGAAAAATATTTAGCATCCCTTATCTCTTCTGTCGCAACTGCGTGGCTACTTAGCTTACAAAGAACCTGAAACCAGGCTAGCTAAAAGGCAGACTGTCTGAGATAAGGGTGTTTATTGCAAAAATTTTTTTTGTGATTTTTCTTCTGTTGTTTGGTTATGCTATGCAACAGACAAATGCAACAAACATATGCACACACAATTCGATCATCCGCGAACAGGCGAGAATTCATTTTTATCACGAGGTAGGGTTTTCCTGCAAAAAAGTGATTTGGCGAAGGTAGGTTCTAACTGTCCTCACCAAGGCTAAGACCCCCAAGGTGCCCCCATTATAGGGTCCCCACTCTCCAGCCTTCCGATCATGCTTAGCACTAAGGCCATAGTCAGTCTTGTTGCCAAAAGAGGAAGGTTATCACCTTGAGTGGTGGTTTCTGATCACACCGGTGGGCACAAGGCCATCACTACAGCGAACCGTACCTGCCACCCACTCCCTATGGATTTCTCACTTGCCCCCGGGTATAGAGGGAACTGTTGTGTGCAAGGGTTTGTGTACAGTTTGTATTTCACACAATTGCGTAAGTATAAACAAGCAACAATTATTAAAGCCAAACCGTAAAACATGTTATAATACAAGGTAAGGGCAAAAGCGTTATTTTCTTGGTTTATTTCTTTTTTAAGCTGGCCTATCACTAAATGGGATCAACTCTCGAGGCTTCCCCAGTGGAGTCGCCATCTGTCGCCGCCGTCAAAACGAGGGCGGTCAGAGCGACGCGATGGTTTCTGACTCTCTATGTTTTCACGTTTTTTATTGGTGGTTACAACGCCTTTAGGTTGTCCGATAACCGGGCTGAACCTGAGGGCGAGGTTTTCGAAAAGGTGCTCTTGAATTGTCCGATAACCGGGCTAATCCAAGAGCTAGTTTTTGAGGGTTCTCTGGAGTCGCCACCGATGTTTTTACTGGAAACATCGCAAAAGGAGTTTAAAAGGCGTTGGTTTTCGAAAAACCAACTTTGGTCGTTAGAAGCAAAGTTGGGTAAGGGAGTTAGTTACGCGTAAAGGAAGTGTTAGTTCCTTTACGACGCCCCTTTTGGGTTCCCTATGATAGGCCAGCTATTTTGTTAATAAATAAACCAGAAAAATACGCTTTTGCCCTTTTATTTTGTGGAATTTAAAAATTATGACTACATGGCCCTAATGTCTATTGCATAATTTAAATAAAGCAGTAAAAGGTAGAGAAAGAGAGTGGAGACCTTCGAAGCAAGCTTTCTATTTAATTCTTTAAAAATAGGGTGCTTTGCGGCAGCCCTTCACTCTACACGATGTCGGAAACCTCTCGAAACGCTCTAAAAACACTCTAAAGACACTCAGAAGCTCCGGAAATGCGTCGGAGGGATTCTAGAGAGAGAAACTCTTGATGTGACTAGAGAGAGAGTGAGAAAGCTGTGTGTGGTGTCTGGAAATGAGGGGAGGGAGCACCCTATTTATAGGGATTCGTGCCTGTCAGGTCAAGACGACCGTCTCGTCTGACAAGGTCGAGACGACCGTCTCGACATTCCAGACGGCCGTCTCGCCTTGCAGGAATGGCGAGACGGCGATCTCGCCAAACGAGATGGCGGTCTCGCAACTTGTGCAAGGCGAGACGGCGGTCTCGACTCAAAAAGGCGAAAATCCTTATTTTTGTGCCAAAAATCCCTCCTATCCTATTATGGGGCCTAATAGTCTCTCCTAGTGGCTTCTTAGGCTTCGTGCATCTTCGAAAAGGAGGTCTTCTGATATTTATTTTGAGACCGGGCAAGATTTGGGGTCTACATACCCTTTTATTCTGCGGAATTTAAAATTACAACTACATGGCCCTAGTATCTATTGCATAATTTAAAATTAAAGCGATAAAAGTAGAGAGGGAGAATATAAACCTCCGAAACACGCTTTTATATTAATTCTTTAAAAAAAAAAGGGTGTTTTGTGGCAGCCTCTCACTCTACACAGCATCGGGAACTTCTCGAAACGCCGAAAAACACTCACAAAAACACTCAGAATCTCCAGAAATGCGTCGAAGGGATTTTAGAAAGAGAAACTTAGGTGATTTCTACAGAGAAGGAGGAGAAACCCTGTGGAAATGAGGGAATGACGCCCCCTATTTATAGTTTTTCACGCCTGACAGGGTCGAGACCGCCATCTCGTCTTGTCTTGCCAAGGTGGCGAGACCGCCGTTTCGCCAAACGAGATGGCGGTCTCGCCACTTGCATGAGGCGAGACGACAGTCTCAATTTCAAGATGGCGGTCTCGTCCCAAAAAGGCGAGAAACCTTATTTTCGTGCCGAAAATCTCTCCTATCCTAGTATGGGGCCTAATAGTCTCTCCTAGTGGCTTGTTAGGCTTCGTCCATCTTCGAATAGGAGGTCCTCTACTCTTTATTTGGAGGTCAGGCAAGATTTGGGGTCTATAGCGGTCTGAGCGACGCGATGGTTTCGACTTCCATTTTTGCGTTTTAAATGGGTGACGTTACAACGCCCTTAGGTTGTCTGATAACCGGGCTGGACCCAAGGGCGAGGTTTTCAAAAATGAGCTTTTAGATTGTCCAATAACCGGGCTGGACCTAAAAGCAAGGTTTTCGAAGAGGGTTCTTATGGAGTCGCCACCGATGTTTTTACCAAAAACATCGGAAAAGGAAAAAAGAAGGCGTTGGTTTTTAAGAAAAACCAACTTTGGTCATTATAACCAGAATTGGGTAAGGGAGTTAGTTACATGTAGGTAAGGTATTAGCTTCCCTACGATGCCCCTTTCGGGTTCCCTACGATAGGCCAGTTATTTCATAAACAAACTTTAAAATGACGCTTTTACCCTTTTATTTGTAGAATTAAGAAAATAATGACTACATGGCCCTAGTAACTAATGTACAAATAAATATAAATGACAAAGAGATAAAAGAGAGGGAGAGGGTGAAGAAACCTCCGAGGCAAGCTTTCTTGATTAATTCTCTTAAAATAGGACGCTTTTTGGCAGTCCGTCGCTCTACAACGTTGGTATTTCTCTCTCGCAATGCTATAAAAAGCTCTCTAAGAACACTAAAAAAACTCCAGAAATGCTTCGGAGGGTCACTAGGAGAAGAATTTTAAGAAATGATAGAAGGAAAGGTGGAAGAACTGTGTGAAATAAAGGGGAGAACGCCGTCCTTTTATAGGGATTTGCGCCTGTCAAGTCGAGACGGTCGTGTCGCCTAGCAAGGTCGAGACGATCATCTCGCCAATCGGGACGGCGATCTCGTCTTTGACAAATGGCAAGATGACCGTCTCACCAATCGGGACGGCGATATCAATTTGCCAAATGGTGAGAGGGTTGTCTCACCAAACGGGAAGGCGATATCTCGCCATGGCAAATGGCGAGAGGGCCGTCTTGCCAAACGAGATGGTGGTTCTCGACTCTCAAGGTGGAATTCCTTATTTTTTGTACAGAAAAGGCTTCCTACTCTAATATGGGGCCTAATAGTCTATCCTAGGGACCTTTTAAGCCTTGCTCATCTTCAAATTGGAGGTATTCTGCTCTTTATTTTGGGGTCGGGCAAGATTTGGGGTCTATAGCTGCCCCCCCTTCACCTGACTAGCCGACTGTTGGTCTGTTATGCCAAAAATATCGACTGGAGGGTGAAGGAGTTAACCCTCTTGCCCAGCTGTCCTTCGGATGCTCCGTCTTGTGCTGGTCGACCCTCTGGACAAAAAATGTGTTGTGCACCTCTAGGATGCTCCTTCTTGCGGTAGCCGACCCTTCGGTTGATGAGTATAAACCCCCCATCAGGCTGGTAGTTGCAACCCACTGTTCGTAGGACTGGATGAGTATAAACCCCCCATCAGGCTGGTATTTGCAACCCACTGTTCGTAGGACTGGATGAGTATAAACCCCCCATCAGGCTGGTAGTTGCAACCCACTATTCATAGGACTGGATGAGTATAAACCCCCCATCAGGCTGGTAGTTGCAGTCCACTGTTTGTAGGACTGGATGAGTATAAACCCCCCATCAGGCTGGTATGGTCCACAGCATGGGACCAGTTGCGACTTACTGCTCTGGCTCGTGTGCAGATCATGCGCTCGTCATGCGCAAGTTGATGGGTATGACCCCCCCATCTAGCTGGTACAGTCCACTTCATAGGGCTGGTGGTGGTGGCGGCTTACTGTTCTAGCTCATGCGCCGGTTGATGGGGAATAATTTTTGTTGGGATATTCCTAACTTTTTTGGTGTAGTCGTCCGATGTGTCGGGGATTCTTTATTTTTTTGGCTTTTTCCATAGCCATCTGACTTGCTGCTTGTTGGGGATTCTTGGTGAATGCCTCTTAGGTAGGTAGGAATCCACTAAGGATTTGTTGGTGGTGCCTCTGAGTAGGCAGATATCCCATTCTGGGGTTATTGGCTCTTTATTTGCCAGATCTTGCCTATGCATAGGCGAATGACCCTTCTAGGGTGTGAGTCTGAAATTTCCCTTTGTCATAGGCTCACTGAGGATGATTTTTCTCTTTTTGATGATCCACTGGGGATTGATTGCCTTCCTGGGGATCTAATTTTAGTTTGCCCCCTGTGGTTTTGACTCCTTGTTAGGTACTGGTGTGAGTTGGTTCTGCGATGCTCTTATTTCATTGGGGAATGGGTATTTTGTTTACCTAAAAGATAGGATTTTAATTTTGCCTTTTTCACGATTTATCTCTTTTTTATCGCGATTTTGAAATCTGGCCTTTTTATGGGGATAATGCGTGTGCCTTTTTACTTTTTAGTTTTTTTATACACGTAGACTTTTTCTTCTTTTTTGGGGATCCGCAGGGGATAAAGTTTTATTTAGTGATCCATCAAGGGATTGTCGACTTCCTAGGGATCTGATTTTTCTTTTCTGGAGATGGAGTCTTGGCTCCTTGATTAATGTTGATGCGTCCTTATTCTGCTGAGGGATGAGAATTTCTGATTCCTTCTTTTTTGTAGATTTTTCTAGGGAGATCCACTTGGGGATTTTTATTCTGCCTTCTTTGTTGTGGCCCTTTCTTTTGGAGATCCGCTGGGGATGCAAGAGTTTTCTTCTTTATTGCTTTTTTTTGTTGAGCCCTTGTTGGTATGGAGATTGGACTCTTTTGACTGTTGATGAGGATGGGCTCTTGGAGCCTTTATTCTCCGTTGGGGAGTGTGGAGCAGACTTTGGGTGAGTGTGCTTGATGACTCATGTGGTGGCGATGCTGAGCCGCGGGGTAAATTTTGTGTTGCCTCTGGAGTAGGCAAGGATCCGCTTGGGGATAACTAAACCTTTCCGTTGGCTTTTCTTTTATGATGTCCGATGATTGTGCCCTCTTTTATTGGGTAAAAAAATGGTGACTGGAGCTTTGGCTTCTGGAAGCTTCTTATTTCTTCTGAGCTTATTTGATGATGATAACTTGCTCTTCTTTCTTGAGGGAGAGCAATGTTTGAAGACTTCTTATATGTGCCTTCTTTTTCTGGGTAGAAGGATGGTAGTTGGAGCTCTTGGTTTTCGGAAGCTCTTATTCTACTGAGTCGCTTGATTCACGACTTTCTCTATTTTCTTGAGGGCATTATTTGAAGACTCGGTCTTGGTGATCCTGTTTTCAATCACAAACATGGAGCTAGTCTCCTTATATGCATGAATGCTTTTCGTTTTTTTGTTTTTTATCTGAAGTAATTTTTATTTTTATCTTGACAAAGTCGTTTTGTGCGACTACTTGTGCGTGGATGCCTTAAATACAATCTATTCTTTTTTATCGATGCATCTGGAAAAGTGATTGACATTCTACTGCTGGACTTTTTATGATTATGATGAAGGGCCCATCTCTTTTATTCACTTTTTTGGTTTAGCCCTATCTTTTGCCTAGACCGCCCTTTTTGGGGTTTTCGGTCTAGCGGGCTGCCTTAATTTTTGCCTAGGATATCTTAGCGGGCTTTTTCCTTTTTTATGAATGCCCTAACTTCTGCCTAAGAATCTCCTAGCAGACATTATTTTTTTTTTTTCTCTTTTCTTTTTGAGAGAAAGGACCCTATGCATGTATGCAATGTTTGTGATATGCATCCTATAATATTATTTCAATTAATTTTTCAAAAGGATTAACCAATGTGCTTTTACTTCCGATGAGCTTCTGACGTTATGTGCTTTGTCTACATGATAGGATGTACCGATTTTGCCGTCTCGATTTTTCCATGACCGAAGAATGATTGTGTTGATTGTAGGGCGACTTGCCATGTCAGTGCGTCCCTCCCTTTCCTTGGGGATGTCAATCCTCCTATTGATTACTATCTCCACATTTCCCTACTACCTACTAGAATGCCGTAGTGGTAAAGGGTCAAGAGAAAAGAAGGAAGAAGATATTTAATTCAAGGGCTTGTGTTTTAGAAGTGTTTCATTTTGAAAAAAAATGGTTTTTTTAAGCACGGCTAGCCAAGGTTGGTTAGAGTGTTTAGGCTAATTTAAACAACGTTTTGTTTATGAAGTGACATTTTATTCATGGCGCTTGCTATGACTGATCGACTTCCCTAGTCCGCCCTTTGGGTTTTTAGCCCAGGATGTTGTGTTTTGTTTTGTCCTAACTTTTGTCTAGGTTTCTTTTTTCTTGCTTTGGAAACCTAGCGAACTTTATTTTGTAACCCTAATTTTTGCCTAAGCTACCCTTTATGGTTGTTCGGGTTTCCTAGCGGGTTTACCCTAACTTTTGCGTAGCCCCCTTTGGTGGGTTTCCTACCGGGTATCTTGCCCTATCTTTTTGGCCTTTGGATTCTATGGGCTTCTTTCGATTTTTATTTCTTTTTGCACAACATTGGCGAAACACGACTTTATTATGATGAGGTGGAACCTTCTTTTGTGTTTTTAGTCAATCAGTGATGATGGATTTGACTTTTATTTTGGTCAATGGTGCAGTTTGATTACTTTGACCTGTTTTGAAAAAAGTTTGCTTAAACATGGTTATTAATGAGGTTTAGAAATAAATAGCAAGAAGAGAAGCAGATAGTAAGAATGACATTCTTTGTAATTAATAGGGAAATATGTGCCCTACAATGCTCGAGGGTCGGTCTAGCCCCGAGGAGTAATCTCTAATAGCCATTGGATTTACAAACCCTAAGAATAAGAAGGAGAACACCTAATGACTAAAGTCGCTTTGGACGCTTGAACCCCTCTATTTAGGAAAATCTGATTCAAGGTGTGGAGGGGAGACTTCCCTTTTCTCCGTGCAGCTTGATCCTTTGTAGGGTAATACTTTAAAGGACTGTCTTTAAAATCTAGTGGCTCCCTTATTCCTTGAGAGTTTCTAATGAGCCCTTGGTTTGGGCGGCATCCATATTTCCTCATCATGTGGGTCACCGTCATATTGTTGGGGAAGTCAAAAGATATTTCAAAGGTCCTCTTCAGCCGCTTTCATTCAAGGTAGGGCAGACGACATGCTGATCCGAATGTCATCTTTAGCTCAAACCGTGACTAGCTTGTCGCTTACCGTGAGTTTGTCTCTTTGGCGAAGCGTTGAAAGAACAACCTCAGCGTCATGAATCCAAAGTCTATTCAATTTCCTCTTTAGGTTATGTTTCTCTTCGATCTTATTATTTTTCCTTTATTCTTGGGACATTGTCTTGTAGCTCCTCGGGGGAGTAGATTCTTCTACTTCTAATCCTGCCCCCCAATGCCGGCTATGTTGGAGATATCCTTGTTAATGGACGATGTTTTTGGTATCTCCACGGTACAACTTTATTCGATTTGAGGGGTGAACAAATGTAATGACATCCTTGCCCCCCTCTTCTTTATTAACGTGGATACCCAACAGTTGAGGCTTATTATCCTTCTTAGGCGGGTCAACCGTTGAGGAAAACTTGATGACAAAATGTTTGCTCTTCATCTTATTCCGATTCGTGGAAAACACATCGACTAATCCTCTCTTTTTATTATGTTATTATTGTTAAAGTGAGGATGAATGTATGAATGTATGCAAATTATGAATATTATGAATGCAATAGACATTCGAGGGGATGATGAAAACAAACAATTTTATTTATTTCATCCAGAAGTTGTGCACTCCTCAATGCAATGCTTCGAAGCACATTTTTAAAAGCGGAAAGCCTAAAGGAAACCATAAGCGGGTTAAAATTTCTATGCATTTTTATTTTTGACTTCCTGTGCAAATGCTCTATCCTCTTTACACGGTATTGAGAAATGTCCACTTTCTTCAACTGCCTACTACTAGATGCATGTTATGAGGATGAAGTTTGGTGGATGCATGTATGCAAGCGTTTTTTTTTTCCTAAACATTATCATGTTTTATTTCCTAACATGATGTATGAAAGTATTTGGGATTTTTGTATGCGGATGAGGGCATGAAGAATACCAGCCGCTTTCTAGAATACAAAAAGAATTTTATTGTTTAAAATAGATGAGTTATGGGATGGATATGCCTTAAGACAATGGCTTAGGTATCCTCCTTAAAGCTTACGCTTTGTGGGGTATCATACCCACCTCGGTGTAATGGTTTCTTCTCCATCACAGATATGACAAGTATAATGGAGGTTACCATCACACCTTAGTACACTTGTCCCTTCCTTGTCGCGAAGGTCACAAACGCACTTGGGTCTCTTTTGCACTTATCTTAAGGATATCTAGTATTTCCTAGCATGAATGTATTTATGCATGAAAGATTTTTATTAAAATGATGTTTATGTATACCTTTCTTTATGCATTTATTTTCTCTCTTGGTTTTACCACTTTATGGAATGAATGATACCACTTTGTCAAAAATTATATTATTATCTATTTTATTTTGAGATGAATGTTTTGTCAAAATCATTTATCATTTTATTTTTATTTTGAAATGAATGTTTTGATTTTATCAAAATTGTTGTATTATGTTTTTGTGATTATTGCTTTTTTTTGTTGTTATTATTTTTTGACCCTTTATCTCTTCTGTTGGTCAACGTGGCTACTTAGCTTACAAAGAACCTGAAACCAGGCTAGCTAAAAGGAAGATTGTCCGAGATAAGGTTGTTTATTGCAAAAAGAAAGGTTTTTATCTGTTCTTATGACCCCTTATCTCTTCTGTAGGTCAACGTGGCTACTTAACTTACAAAGAACCTGAAACCAAGCTAGCTTAAATGAAGACTGTCCGAGATAAGGTTGTTTATTGCAAAAATATTTTTGTGGTTTTTTTGTTTTTATCTGTTGTTTGGTTATGCTATGCAATCAAATGCAACAAACAAAATGCACACACAATTCACTCATCCACGAACATGTAAGATGACATTTTAATTACAAGGTAGGGTTTTCCTGCAGAAAAGTGCATTGGCAAAGGTAGGTTCTAACTGTTCTCACCAAGGCCAGGCCCCCAAGGTGCCCCCATTATAGGGTCCCCACTCTCCAACCTTTCGACCATGCTTAGCACTAAGGTCATAGTCAGTCTTCATGCCAAAAGAGGAAGGTTATCACCTTGAGTGGTGGTTTTCGATCATACTGGTGGGCTCATGGCCCTCACTATGGCAAACCGTACCTGCCACCCACTCCCTATGGATTTCTCACTTGCCCCCGAGTATAGAGGGAACTGTTGTGTGAAAGGGTTTGTGTATAGTTTGTATTTCAAACAATTGCGTAAAATAAACAAACAATAGTTATTAAAGCCAAGCAAATAAACATGTTATGAAACAAGGTGGGGTAAAGGCGAAATTTCTAAGTTTATTTATTAAACCGGCCCATCACTAAATGAGATCAACTCTCTAGTATTCCCTAGTGGAGTCGCCATCTGTCGCTACCATCAAAAGAGGCGGTCGAAGTGACACGATGGTTCCGACTTCCATTTTTGCATTTTAAATGGGTGATGTTACAACGCCCTTAGGTTGTCCGATAACCGGGCTGGACCCAAGGGCGAGGTTATCGAAAGTAAGCTTTTAGATTGTCCGATAACCGGGCTGGACCTAAAAGCAAGATTTTCGAAGAGGGTTTTTATGGAGTCGCCACCGATGTTTTTACCGAAACATCGGAAAAGGAAAAAAGAAGGCGTTCGTTTTTAAGAAAAACCAACTTTGGTCATTATAACCAGAGTTGGGTAAGGGAGTTAATTACGTGTAAGGAAGGTATTAGCTTCCCTACGACGCCCCTTTCGGGTTCCCTATGATAGGCCTGTTATTTCATAAACAAACTTTAAAATGATGCTTTTACCCTTTTATTTGCGGAATTAAGAAAATAGTGACTACATGGCCCTAGTAACTAATGTACAGATAAATATAAATGACAAAGCAATAAAAGAGAGGGAGAGAGTGAATAAACCTCCGAGGCAAGCTTTCTTGATTCATTCTCTTAAAATAGGACGCTTTTTGGCAGTCCTTCGCTCTACAACGTCGGTATTTCTCTCTGGCAACGCTATAAAAAGCTCTCTAAGAACACTCAGAAAACTCCGGAAATGCTTTGGAGGGGCTCTAGGAGAAGAATTTTAAGAAATGATAGAAGGAAAGGTGGAAGAATTGTGTAAAATGAAGGGGAGAGCGCTCTGCTTTTATAGGGATTTGCGCCTGTCAGGTCAAGACCGCCGTCTCGCCAATCGGGACGGCAGTATCAATTTGCCAAATGGTGAGAGGGTCATCTCGCCAAACGGGAAGGCGGTCTCGCCATGGCATGTGGCGAGAGGGTCGTCTCGCCAAACGAGACAATGGTCTCGATCTTGCCAATGACGAGACGACAGTCCCGATAAGCGAGACGGCGGTCTTGATCCTCAAGGTGGAATTCCTTATTTTTTGTACAGAAAAGCCTTCCTACTCTAATATGGGGCCTAATAGTCTATCTTAGGGATCTTTTAGGCCTTGCCCATCTTTGAGTTGGAGGTCTTCTACTCTTTATTTTGGGGTCGGGCAAGATTTGGGGTCTACAAGCTTCATTAAGCCCCTAGTAGCATTTTCTAGGCTCCGTTTAAGAAAAGGAGGGTTTCTAGAAAATAAAAAATTAGAGATACTGTCAAAAGGCAGTAGACGACCGTCCATGTTGACCAGACGACCGTCCATGCTTATTTTAAAGCCATGGATGACCGTCCATGCTAACTAGACCACCGTCCATGCTTATTTTAAAGCCATGGACGACCGTCCATGCTAGCCAGACGGTCGTCCATGCTTATCTTAAGCCATGGATGACCGTCCATGTTGATTAGACGACCGTCCATGCTCATTTTGAGCCATGGATGACTGTCCATATGGACAAGACAACTGTCCAGTCTTCCTGGCGCGATTCCCTATAAATAGGACCTCATTTCCACACACTCTCACACTCTTCTCTCACCCTAGAAGGCATTCTGAAACCTCTAGGTGACTCTGAGCATTATTCCGGTGTCTGAGTGATCTTTCAGACACTCGTGAGTTGAGTTTTCTTTTCCTTTGGAGGGAGGAGCGACATAGTAGAGCGAGGGGATCGCCGAAAAGCATCCTCAAGTTTCAAGATTTTTATAAAAGCTCGCTTCGGAGGTTCTTCTCTCTTTTATCACTTTCCTTTACTATTTTCCTCTGTGTGCATTAGATATTAGAGCCATGTAGATAGTTATTTAAATACTGTAGTTAATAAATAGGGTAAAAACATAATCTCTAGGATCTCTATTTTTCGAATGAATCTATCATAGGGAACCCGAAAGGGGCATTGTGGGGTGCTAACACCTTCCCCACACGTAACTAACTCCGGTTATAATGACCAAAGTTGATTTTCTTAAAACCAACGCCTTCTTTTTCTTTCCTTTTTCGATGTTTATGGTCAAAACATCGGTGGCGACTCCATAGAACCCTTTTGCAAAAACCTCACTTTCAGGGATAGTTCGGTTATCAGACATCCTAAAAATGATGACCAAACATATGTTACAAAAACGCGAGTCTAAACCATCGCGTTGCTCTGACCGCTTTTTACAGCGGCGACAAATGGCTACTCCACTGGGGAAGCCTAGAGAGTTGATCTCATTTAGTGATGGATTGATTCGATAAATAGTAGATTTGAAATTATGCTTTTACCCTCCCTTATTTGTATAACATGCTTTACTGTATGACTTTAATAACTGATGTATGATTATTTTCTGCAATTGTTTGAAATACAAACTGTACACAAACCCTTGCAAACAATAGTCCCTCTATACCCGGGGGCAGGAGGGGAAAACCTTAGGGAGTGCGTGGAAGGTACGACCGACTGTGGTAATGGCCTTAGTGCCAGCAGGTCATTGTTGGAAACCACCACTTAAGGTGATAACCTTCTTCTCTTGGTCTAATGACAATGCCTTTTTGCCATGCATGGTTCGAAGACTGAGAGATTGAAGGGTCCCTATAATGGGGCACCTTGGGGACCTGACCTTGGTGAGAACAGTTAGAACCACCTTGATTATGCACCTTTTTGCAGGAAACCCCTACCTCATGATTTAAACATCATCACTCTATTCGTGGATGAGTGAATTGTTTATGCATATGTTTTTTGCATTTGTTTGTTACATTAACATGCAAAATAATCATATAGTAGCTAAAATAATACGAATTCTTAAAACAAAAAAAATATAAACTTCTTTTTTCGATATAAACCTCTCTTATCTCGGACAGTCGTCATTTATGCTAGCCTGGTTTCAGGTTCTTTGTAAGCTAAGTAGTCATGTTGACTTACAGAAGAGATAAGGGGTTATAAAGCAAAATGATTTAATAAAATAACTTTATCTCGAACAGTCTTCATTTAAGCTAGTCTAGTTTCAAGTTCTTGGTAAGCTGAGTAACCACATTAACGCCGCCGTCAAAAAGAGGCGGTCAGAGCGACGCGATGGTTTCGACCCTCTTGATTTTTGCGTTTTGGTGGTTACAACGCCTTTAGGTTGTCCGATAACTGGGCTGAACCTAGGGGTGAGGTTTTCGAAAAGGCGCTCTTGGAATGTCTGATAACCGGGCTAATCCAAAAGCTGGTTTTGAAGGGTTCTGTGGAGTCGCCACCGATGTTTTTACCGGAAACATCGGAAAAGGAGTTAAAAGGCGTTGGATTTCGAAAGACCAACTTTGGTCGTTAGAACCAGAGTTGGGTAAGGGAGTTAGTTATGTATAAAGGAAGTGTTAGTTCCTTTATGACGCCCCTTTCGGGTTCCCTATGACAGACCAGCTATTTAAAAATATTTAAACCGATGAAAATTACGCTTTTACCCTTTTATTCTGCGGAATTTAAAATTACGACTACATGGCTCTAGTATCTATTGCATAATTTAAAATTAAAGCGATAAAAGTAGAGACGGAGAATATAAACCTCTGAAGCACGCTTTTATATTAATTCTTAAAAAAAAAAGGGTGCTTTGTGGCAGCCTCTCACTCTACACAACGTCGGGAACTTCTCGAAACGCCGAAAACACTCACAGAAACACTCAGAAGCTCCGGAAATGCGTCGGAGGGATTCTAGAGAGAGAAACTTAGGTGATTTCTAGAGAGAAGGAGGAGAAACTCTGTGGAAATGAGGGAATGACGCCCCCTATTTATATTTTTTCGCGCCTGACCGGTCGAGACCGTCGTCTCGACAATCGGGACCACCGTCTCGTCTTGCCAAGGTGGCGAGACCGCCGTCTCGCCCTTCGCAGGTGGTGAGACCGCCGTCCGGGAAAGCGAGACCGCCGTCTCGCCATTCACAGGTGGCGAGACCGCCGTCTCGCCAAATGAGACAGCGGTCTCGCCACTTGCATGAGGCGAGACGGCGGTCTCGATTTTGAGACGGCGGTCTCGTCCCAAAAAGGCGAGAAACCTTATTTTCGTGTCGAAAATCCCTCCTATCCCAGTATGGGGCCTAATAGTCTCTCCTAGTGGCTTGTTAGGCTTCGTCCATCTTCGAATAGGAGGTCCTCTACTCTTTATTTGGAGGTCAGGCAAGATTTGGGGTCTACACACATTGACTAACAGAAGAGATAAAGGGATAACAAAACAATAAAATACATTTTTGACAAAGTCTAAACATTCATTTCAAAATAAAAATAAATAAATATAATAAAACACATTTTTGATAAAGTCTTCATACCCTCATCATTGCATAAGTGGTAAAACCAAGAGAGAAAATAAATGCATAACGAAAATGTGCATACACATTATCCTAATAAAGTTTCTCATGCATAAATACATTTATGTTAGGGGGCACTAGATATCCTTAAGACAAAGGCAAAAGAGGCCTCAAGCATGTTTGTAACCTTCCACAAGGAATAGACAAATGTGCTAAGGTGCGGTAACCTTTGTTATACTTGTCAATCTATGATGGGGAAGGAACCATTACACCGATGAGGATATGATGCTCCGTGAAGCGTAAGCTTTAAGAAGGAGACCGAAACCATTGTCTTAAGGTGTATCTATCCCACACCAATCATTCATACTAAACAATAAAATTCATTTTTGCATTCTAGAAAGTGGCTGGTTTTCCTCCTGTCCGAACCCGCGCACAAAGAGCCAAAGTGATGGAGCAGTTAGAGGAGCAAAATCGCAAGCTATTTGTTGAGGTCAGTCCCTAAGGGAGCAAATGGCGCAAATGATGGAACTAATGCGCCAACAAAACCTCAACAAAGGAGACCCTCATGGCGACCGTGCCTCTCGCCATGAGGAAGAGGAAGAGGAAATCGTCTATGGCCATGAACAGGGAATTCATGTGAAATCCGACGCAAGGGCGGTGCTCATCCACTCCCTGAGGTCTCTAAGCAACAAATCTCTACCTTGGAAGAGAGACTGAGGGCTATGGAGGGGCATAACTTCGATGTGAAAGAGGCGACTGACATGTGCCTCGTCAAGAACATCCAATTCCCTTCCAAGTTTAAGATCTTGAACTTTTTCAAGTACGTGGGATTGACTTGCCCCAAGAGCCATCTTACAATGTACTGCCGTAAGATGGCTGCATATGCTGACAATGAGAAGCTCCTGATCCACTGCTTTCAAGAGAGCTTGACTGACTCAGCCTTGAATTGGTATATGCAGTTGGAGAAGGGACAAGTCTAGAATTGGAAACAGCTAGCAAATTCCTTTCTTCATCGCTATAAATATAACATTGATCTGACCCCTGACAGATCAGACCTTCAAACACTGAGCAAGAGAGGTGACAAACCCTTCAAGGCGTATGCTCAGCGCTGGAGGGAATTGGTCGCCCAGGTGGAACCCCCGTTGTCAGACAAGGAGACCGTGTCCATGTTTATCAACTAGTTGACAGGACCCCAATTAGGATAAGATTCGTGGTACCCGCCCGTGGCCGCTAGATTCTTGATTAAAAGGGCATTGTACATATTTCTTTTTCCATCAATATATCGAAGCATTTCTCATAGCATTCATATTCATTTCCATTCTTTTCTCTCTTTTATTATTATTATTTCAAAATAATTGAATAATAAATCTATACCTAATTAAAACCTTTAGAAACAATCATGTCTGTGATTGATGACTCTCTATGGGATCTGAAAGCTGAAGGTGAATGGATCGAGTTAGATAGTGAGGAGGGGACCGTCTGCCCAGACATGCAGAGGCTACTAGAGTTGGAAGCTTGATCCATTCGGCCCCATCAGGAAGAAACTGAGACCATTATTTAGGGCAAGGAGAAGATAAGAAGGATTGATACAATTGTTAAGGGAATATGTGGACGTATTTGCGTGGTCTTACCATGACATGGCAGGGCTTGATGCAAGCATTGTAGAGCATCGGTTACCTTTGAAAGAGGGATTCCGACCTATAAAGCAGAAGCTCAGAACAGTAAAACCTGATTGGTCCTTAAAGATCAAGGAGGAAGTGCAGAAACAGTTGGATGCCAACTTCTTAGTCGTATCCAAATACCCCGAGTGGCTGGGCAACATTGTGCCAGTCATAAAAAAGAACGGAAAGATCAGAGTGTGTGGACTATCGAGATTTAAATCGTGCAAGCCCAAAAGACAATTTCCCCTTACCACACATTGATATGTTGGTAGATCACACTACCACAAACACACTCTATTCTTTCATGGACGGATATGCAGGGTATAACCAGATTAAGTTGGCTGTCGAAGACAGAGAAAAGACCTCCTTCATCACGTCGTGGGGGACATTTTGTTATAGAGTAATGCCTTTTGGGCTAAAAAATTTGGGGGCTACCTATCAGAGGGTCAAGGTAACATTATTCCACGACATGATCCACAAAGAAATTGAAGTATACGTGGATGACATGATTACCAAATCTAGAAATGAGATGGACCGCATTCAATATCTAAGGAAGCTATTCAATCGACTTTGAAAATATCAGCTTAAGCTGAACCCGAGAAAGTATTCTTTCGCAGTACGGTTTGTTAGAATCACGCAGCGGAATGTTTGCGTGAACAGAGAAAAACCAAGAGGGGGTGTCGCCGCCGTCAAAATGAGGGCGGTCGGAGCGACGCGATGGTTCCAATTTTCGCGTTATTATTGGTGGTTACAACTCCTTTAGGTTGTCTGATAACCGGGTTGAACCTAGAGACGAGGTTTTCGAAAGGGCGTTCTTGGATTGTCCGATAACCGGGCTAAACCAAGAACTAGTTTTTTAAGGGTTCTCTGGAGTCGCCACCGATGTTTTTACCGAAAAGATCGGAAAAGGAGTTTAAAAGGCGTTGGTTTTCGAAAAACCAACTTTGGTCATTAGAACCAGAGTTGGGTAAGGGAGTTAGTTACGCGTAAGGGAAGTGTTAGGTCCCTTACGACGCCCCTTTCGGGTTCCCTATGATAGGCTAGCTACTTTGGATAAATAAATAAACCTGTGAAAAATACGTTTTTACCCTTTATTTTGCGGAATTTAAAGTTATGACTACATGACCCTAATTTCTATTGCACAATTAAAATTAAAGTGGTAAAAGTAGAGAGAGAGAGGGTGAAAACCTCCGAAGCAAGCTTTCTATTAATCTTTGCAAAAATAGGGTGCTTTTTGGCAGCCCTTCACTCTTTACAGCGCCAGAATCTCTCAAAAAACGCTCTAGAAAACTCTCAGAAACTCCGGAAATGCTTCGGAGGGGGTCTAGAGAGAGAATTTGAAGAAAAGTCTAGAGAGAAGGAGGAAGAATTGTTGGAAATGAGGGGAATGGGGGCCCTATTTATAGGGATTCGCGCCTGTCAGGTCAAGACGGGCCGTCTCGTCTGACAAGGTCGAGATGGCAGTCTCGCCAAACGAGACGGCGGTCTCGCCATCTGCACAAGGCGAGACGGCGATCTCGAATTTGAGACGGCGGTCTCGACCTTAAGAGGCAAAAATCCTTATTTTTGAGCCAAAAATCCCTCCTATCCTAGTATGGGGCCTAATAGTCTCTGCTAATGGCTTCTTAGGCTTCATCCATCTTCGAAAAGGAGGTCTTCTGGTCTTTATTATGAGGTCGGGCAAGATTAGGAGTTTACAGCTAGCCCCCCTTTACCCGACTAGTCGACTGCTGGCCTACTGTGCCAAGGAGATCGATTGGAGGGTAAAGGAGTTGACCCTCTTGCCCGGTTGTCCTTCAGACGTCCCGACTTGCGGAGGTCGATCTTCTGGAAAAGTGTGTGCTTCCAAGATGCTTCTTATGGTGATAGCTGATCCTCTCGGCTGATAAGTACGAACCCCTATCTGGTTTTGACGAGTATGAACCCTCGCCCGGTAAGCCCTCTTTTGTAAGGCCTGATGAGTATACACCCCCATCTGGTGTTTGACGAGTATGAACCCTTGTCCGGTAAGCCCCCTTTTGTAAGGCCTGATGAGTATACACCCCCATCTGGTGTTGTGCCTCCGGATGCTCCTTCTTGCGGTAGCTGATCCTTTTGGCTATGGTGGCAGCTTACTGCTCTAGCTCATGCGCCGGGTGTTGAGATGTGTTTCCTTGTTTTTGATTTGGTCATCCGGTTTGTGCCGGGGATTCTGTTGGTGTTTATCCAGTTTGTTAGTTGCTGGGGATTCTTTGATTTTTATCTTTTGGTAGTGGTCATCCGACTTTCCTGGTTGTCGGGAATTTTTTATGAGTTCCTCTTAGGTAGGCAGGAATCCTCTGGGGATTTGTTGATCTTGCTGAGGCTTCTTAAGTAGGCAGATACTTCATTGAGTTTCTGGTAATGCCTCTGAGTAGGCAGATGCTTCATCGGAAGTGAAGACTTTTGGTTGCATTTGTTTTTCCTCTTACTAGGCTGATATTCCCTTATGGGGATGCTGGCTCTTGCTTGCCAGGTCTTGCCTATGCATAGGCAAATGACATTCTGAGGATGAATATGCAGTTTTGCCTTTGTAGTAGGCTCACTGGGGATCATCTTTCTTTTTGATTGATCCACCGGGGAATTGGTTGCCTTCCCGGGGATCTAATTTTGATTTCCCCTTTGAGGGAATGGAGTTTTGACTCCTTGTTGGATTTTGTTGGTATGAGATGGCTTTGCCGATACTCTTGTTTCATTGGGATTTCCTATTCCTTCTTTTTCGTTGATTTTCCCTTTTCTGCGGTGACCCACTTAGGGATTTCATTGATTGCCTAAAAGTTAGGATTGATTTTGCCTTTTTTTTCGCAATTTATCTCTCTTTTTTTATCGCGATTTTGAAATCTGGCTTTTTTATGGGGATAATGCGTAAGCCTTTTTACTTTTTAGTCTCTTTTTATTACGCTAGCTTTTTTCCTTCTTTTTGGGGGGGTCCACTAGGGATGACGTTTTATTTCTTTAGTGATCCACCAGGGAATTAGTTGACTTCCTGGGGATCTGATTTTTCTTTTCTAGGAATGGAGTCTTGGCTCCTTGATTGATGTTGATGCGAGCTATACTTGTGAAGCTCTTATTCCACTAGGGGATGGGAATTTCTGATTCCTTTTTGTAGAATTTTTTGGAGATCCACTTGAGGATTTTTATTCGGCCTTCTCGGTCATGGCCTTTTTGTCATCTGCTAGAGATGAAGGGTTTTCTTTTCTCTTCTTTTCTCTCCTTTTTTTGTTGAGCCCTTAATGGTTTGGACTCTTTTGACTGTTGATGATGATGAGCTCTTGAAACCTTTATTCTCCATTGGGGAGTGTGGAGGAGACTTTGGGTGAGTGTGCTCAATGACTCATGTAGTGGTAATGCTGGGCCGTGAGGAGTGTTTTTGTTTTGCCTTCGGAGTAGGAAGGGATCCTTTTGGGGATGACTAAGCCTTTCCGTCGGCTTTTCTTTTATGATGTCTGATGATTGTGCCCTCTTTTATTGGGTGATGATTGGAGCTTTGGCTTTTGGAAGCTTCTTATGACAACTCGCTCTTCTTTCTTGAGGGAGAGCAATGTTTGGAGACTTATTACTTTCTTGTGCCTTCTTTTCTAGGTAGAAGGATGGTAGCTGGAGCTCTTGATTTTCAGAAGCTCTTATTCTGCTGAGTCGCTTGATTGACGACTTGCTCCGTTTTCTTGAAGGCATTATTTGGAGACTTGGTCTTGGTGATCCTATTTTCAATCAAAAACATGGAGCTACTCTCCTTATATGCATGAATGCTTTTCATTTTTTGTTATTTGTCTGAAGTAATTTTTATTTCTTTCATTTTTTACATTGACAAAGTCATTTTGTGCGACTACTTGTGTGTGGATGCCCTAAATGCAATCTATTATTTTTGATTGATGCATCTGGAAAAGTGACTGGCATTCTCCTGCTGGACTTTTTATGATTATGATGAAGGGTCCCTCTCTTTTATTCATTTTTTGGTTTAACCCTATCTTTTGCCTAGACCGCCCTTTTTGGGGTTTTCGGTCTAGCGGGATGCCTTAATTTTTGCCTAGGATATCTTAGCGGGCTTTTTCCTTTTTTATGAATGCTCTAACTTTTGCCTAGACCGCCCTTTGCGGGTTTTCGATCTAGCGGGCCTAACTTTTGCCTAAGAATCTCCTAGCAGGCATTATTTTTTATTTTTATTTTTCTCATTTCTCTTTTCTCTTTTCTTTTTGAGAGAAAGGACCTTATGCATGTATGCAATGTTTGTGATATGCATCCTATAATACTATTTCAATTAATTTTTCAAAAGGATTAACCAATGTGCTTTTACTTCTGATGAGCTTCTGACGTTATGTGCTCTGTCAACATGATAGGCTGTACCAATTTTGCTGTCTCGATTTTTTCATGATCGAAGAATGATTGTGTTAATTGTAGAGTGACTTACCATGTCAGTGCGCCCCTCCCTTTCCTTGGGGATGTCAATCCTCCTATTGATTACTATCTCCACATTTCCCTACTACTTACTAGAATGTCGTAGTCGTAAGGGTCAAGAGAAGAGAAAGAAGAGGATATTTAATTCAAAGGCTTATGTTTTAGAATTGTTTTATTTTGACAAAAAATGGTTTTTGTAAGCACGGCTAGCCAAGGTTGGTTAGAGTGTTTAGGCTAGTTTAAACAACGTTTTGTTTATGGAGTGGTGTCTTATTGTATGGCGCTTGCTATGACTGATTGACTTCCCTAGTCTACCCTTTGGGTTTTCAGCCTAGGATGTTGTGCTATGTCCTAACTTTTGTCTAGGTTTCATTTTTCTTGCTTTGGGAAACCTAGCGGACATTGTTTTGTAACCCTAACTTTTGCCTAGGCTACCCTTTATGGTTGTTCGGGTTTCCTAGCGGGTTTACCCTAACTTTTGCGTAGCCCCCTTTGTGGGTTTCCTACCGGGTATCTTGCCCTCTCTTTTTGGCCTTTGGCTTCAATGGGCTTCTTTTGATTTTCTTTTGATTTTCTTTTTTTGTTTGCACAACATTGGCGAAACATGACTTTATTATGATGAGGTAAATCCTTATTTTGTGTTTCTAGTCAATCAGTAGTGATGGATTTGACTTTTACTTTGGTTAATGGTGCAGTTTGATTACTTTGACGCATTTTGAAAATGTTTGCTTAAACATGGTTATTAATGAGGTTTGGATATGAATAGCAAGAAGAGAAGCAGATAGTAAGAATGACATTCTTTGTAATTAATGGGGAAATATGTGCTAAGAATTAGAAGGAGAACACCTAATGACTAAAGTCGCTTTTGATGCTTGAACCCCTCTATATGGGAAAATCTGATTCAAGGTGCAGAGGGGAGACTTCCCTTTTCTCAGTGCAGCTTGATCCTTTGTAGGGTAAGCTTCAAAGGATTGTCTTTAAAATATGGTGGCTCCCTTATTCCTTGAGAGTTTCTAATGAGCCCTTGGTTTGGGCGATATCCATATTTTCTCATCATGTGGGTCACCTTCATTTTGTTGGGGAAGTCTTTTCATATTGGCAAAAGATATTTCAAAGGTCCTCTTCAGCCGCATCCATTCAAGGTAGGGCAGACGACTTACTGATCCGAATGTCATTTTTAGCTTCAACCGTGACCAGCTTGTTGCCTACCGTGAGTTTGTCTCTTTGGCGGAGCATTGAGAGAACTGCCTTAGCGTCGTGAATGTAAAGTCTACTCAGGGGGAGTAGATTCTTTTACTTCTAATCCTGCCCCCCAATGCCGACTATGCTGGAGATATTAATGGGCGATGTTTTTGGTATCTCCATGGTACCACCTTATTTGATGTATGGGGTGAACAAATGTAACGACATCCTTGCCCCTTCTTCCTTATTAACTCGGATACCCAATGGTTGAGGCTTATTATCCTTCTTAGGCGGATCAACCGTTGGAGATAACTTGACGACAAAAGGTTTGCTCTTCATCCTACTTCGATTCGTGGAAAGCATATCGACTAATCCTTTTTTTTTATTATCTTATTATTATTAAAGTGAGAATGAATGCAATTTATGAATGCAATAGACGGTTGAAGAGATGATGAAAACAAACAATTTTTTTATTTCATCTAGACAGTGTACATTCCTCAATGCAATGAAGTACACATTTTTTTTAAAGTGGAGAAGCCTAAATGAACGCATAGGCAGGTTAGAATTTCTATTTATTTTCTTTTTGACTTCCCGTGCATGGCATGTGAATGCCCTAATCCTCCTTTCATGGTATTGAGGAATGTCCACTTCTTCGATTGTCTATTACTAGATGATGTTATGAGGATGAAGTTTGGTGGATGCATGCATGCAAGTGTTTGTTTTTTCCTAAACATTATCATGTTTTATTTTCTAACATGATGTATGATAGTGTTTGAGATTTTGTGGTTTTTTTTGTATGCAGATGAGGACATGAAGAATACTAGCCGCTTTCTAGAATGCAAGAAGATTTTTATTTTAAAATGAATGATTTATGAGATGGATATTCCTTAGAATGAATGTATTTATGCATGCATAGTACAAAAGGGCGGTAGATGTTCAAAGTGGCATAACTTTTGACTGAGATGTTCGATTTGGACGCACAGCATATTAAAACGAAGAGAAAAAGGTGAAGAATCAAGTTGCAAATTTCCACAGGGGATTTGGACCAGTAATTTTCCCAAAGAACGCTTCTAAGACCCACTTTTTAGGGATTTATTAAAATGATGCGTATGCATACTTTCCTTATGCATTTATTTTTTCTCTTGGTTTTTCCACTTATGACATGATGCAATATGAATGATACGACTTTGTCAAAATTATTTTTATAAATGCTTTGATTTTGTTATTATTATTTTATTTATTTTGGATTTATTATTTTTTTTAGCCTTTTATCTCTTCTGTCGGACTGCGTGGCTACTTAGCTTACAAAGAACTTGAAACCAGGCTAGCTAAAAGGCAGACTGTCCAAGATAAAATGGTTTTATGCGAAAGAATAGTTAACGTCCCTTATCTCTTTTGTCGGACTGCGTGGCTACTTAGCTTACAAAGAACCTGAAACCAGGCTAGCTAAAAGGCAGGTTGTCCGAGATAAGGGTGTTTATTGCAAAAAGAATTTTTTTTTTATTTTTGTGATTTTTTTTTTCTGTTGTTTGGTTATGCTATGCAATAGACAAATGCAACAAACAGATGCACACACAATTCGAACATCCACGAACAGGCGAGAAGTCGTTTTAATCACGAGGTAGGGTTTTCCTGTAGAAAAGTGCATTGGCGAAGGTAGGTTCTAACTGTTCTCACCAAGGCTAAGGCCCCCAAGGTGCCCCCATTATAGGGTCTCCACTCTCCAGCCTTCCGACCATGCTTAGCACTAAGGCCATAGTCAGTCTTTGTGCCAAAAGAGGAAGGTTATCACCTTGAGTGGTGGTTTCCGATCACACTGGTGGGCACAAGGCCATCACTACAGTGAACCGTACCTGCCACCCCACTCCCTATGGATTTCTCACTTGCCCCTGGGTATAGAGGGAACTGTTGTGTGCAAGGGTTTGTGTACAGTTTGTATTTCAACACAATTGCATAAATATAAATAAACAACAGTTATTAAAGCCAAACATTAAAACATGTTATAATACAAGGTAGGGTAAAAGCGTTATTTTCTTGGTTTATTTATTTTTAGCTAGCCCATCACTAAATGGGATCAACTCTCTAGGCTTCCCCAGTGGAGTCGCCATCTGTCGCCCCCATCAAAACGAGGGCGGTCGGAGCGACGCAATGGTTCTGAGGGGAATGGGGGCCCTATTTATAGGGATTCATGCCTGTCAGGTCGAGACGGGCCGTCTTGTCTGACAAGGTCGAGACGGCGGTCTCGCCATCCACGCAAGGCGAGACGGCGGTCTCGACCTTAAGAGGCGAAAATCCTTATTTTTGTGCCAAAAACCCCTCCTATCCTAGTATGGGGCCTAATAGTCTCTCCTAATGGCTTCTTAGGCTTCATCCATCTTCGAAAAGGAGGTCTTCTGGTCTTTATTATGAGGCCGGGCAAGATTAGGGGTCTACAGGGGGGAGTGAATTGGTTTCTTAACAAAAATTAGGTTTTAAAAATTTTCCCCTAATTTTACTGATTAAAATGATGTGTAAACGTAAATAAGATAAGGATAGAGTCTTACACAGAATATTTATACTGGTTCGGATCAAAAGACCCTATGTCCAGTTGCTAATCACTCAAACAGAGGATTAACGCTGTCACTATAATCAAAGTTATACAAGCAGATTACAAATGAAAAGATAAGGTAACGAAAACACCTCTCTTGAGTCACACAAGAGATGAAGAACAACTTTTGTAAGTGATGAAGATCTTATTGAAATACTCTGACAAAGATCCTGTTGATTTGATGAAGTCAAAGATAAAGTCAAAGTCAACTTTGTAGCGGTCAACTGTCACTTAGATAAAAGAGTAGAGAGATTAGTGTGTCCGCTGCTATGCTTAGGTATAATCATTTTTATCTTTTCTGCTGCATGGGGTTTCTTAACTTAAAAGATTTTGCAAAATGCCTCTAAAATTGTTTAAACAAGTTAAAAACAAAGTATTTTGACAAAAGCTTTCTTAAACAAGTTTTTAACTGATAGAGTTTTGAAATAACCGATTAAAATCACTTAGAATGTTCAGAGAAGTGTTTTTGCAGTATTTTAATCGATACAACTTGGTTTTAATCGATTAAATCCACTTAACATTCAGGATGATCGATCAGAATGCAATTATGACCAATCAGAATCAGATATGATCGATCAGAATTGAGTTATGACCGATCAGAATCAGTTATGATAGATCAGAATTTAGTTATAAACAATCAGAACTCTTTTAATCGATTAAATCTCAATTCAATCGATTAAAACAACTTAGAAAATTTCTACAAAGCGTTTTAATCGATTAAAACTTATTTTTATCAGTTAAAATAACTTGGAAAGTTTTACAAGAAAGTTTTGCAGTATATTAATCGATTGAATCACAAAACAATCGATTAAATCAAATTAGAAGATTTTTTGTAAAGAGTTTTAATTGATATAAACGTTGTCGTATCAGTTAAAACAAATCTGTTAAAGAATCAAGAACGTATTAATGAATTAAAAGAAGTTTTAACAGATTAAAACTACACTTTTAATAGATTAAAAGAATCTTTTAACAGATTGATTAAACCAGCAATTTTGAAAATCTTCTATAAAAACAGTTTGGCTTGAACATTTTAAACACAACAATTGAACATCAATCTTTAGAACTCAAGCAAGCAAACTTTAGCACACTTTCAAGAAATATTCACGCTAGTTTTTGTGAAGTTCTTTGAAATTCTTTCTTGAGGCAAATTGCTTTCTTTTGAAGAAGAAACACACTGCAAAATTGCATAAAATTGGTTTAAGCATTCTAGTTTCTTCTTTTCAATTCTTTACATTCTTTTTGTATTGTTTGGTGCCTAGAATTGTGGGCACTTGGTTTCTCTCATGCTGGAATTTGGTTGTAGAGGTTGTCAAGAACTGGAATTTGGTTCTTGGTGAAAGGTTAGGTGCAGGAACTGGAATTGTGGTTCTTGTGGTAGATTAAGTGTAAGATTGTAATCTGTAAAACATTTGATCTAGTGGAACCCAGCTGGAATTTGGTCGGAGACCGGACGTAGCCCTGGTATTGGGTGAACCAAGTATAAACACCGGTGATATCTTTCTAAACCTTTCTCCTATTTTAATTTTGCTGCTGCGTTTATTTTTGATTGCTTGCTTTGTGATTCAAGAACAGATCTGAAATCTTATTTTTACAAATAGATAATCTGTTATTTGCGAAAAACTTTCAAAGATCAATTCACCCCCCTCTTGATCTAAAACTACTTTTCTAACAATTGGCATCAGAGCGAGGTTCTTGAGAGTTATTCAAGTTCTTCGATCCATGGCTGGAAACAAATTTTCTGAGGGTGCATGTATTGATAGACCTCCACTGTTTTGTGGAACAGATTATCCTTTTTGGAAGATTAGGATGAAGATCTTTATTGAATCTGTTAGTATAAATGTTTGGAATATCATTGAACAAAAAACTGATATCATTAACAAAGATTGGTCTAGCTCAAATGACTGTGAAAAGAAATTAGTCCAGGATGATTGTATTGCCAAAAATATTATCATATCTGCACTTAACAGAAACGATTTTTTCAGGATCGCACACTGTCAGACTGCTGCACAAATGTGGAAGATTCTTGAAATGATCTATGAAGAAACAACAGAGATATGCCTAATGGTCAACTCGGATTCACCAAAAACCAGTGTAGGTTCTGACTCTATGAATTATAGTTCATTACAAGATGCTTTTTATGAAATGCATGCAGTAGCAAAAAAATTAGAAACTGAAAACAAAAGATTAAAAAGCATGAATAGTTTATTAGAAAACAAGATCACTATTCTTGAAAAGAAAATAGTTGATGAAGAAACCAAAAATGAAAATTTGGATTGTAAAAACTATCCTGAGTTACAAAAAAGATTATCATACTTAATGAAAACTGCATCTAAACTAGCACAAGGAAAGACTAGTCTTGATATGATACTCGATTCTCAGAAATTAGTTATTGGCCAGTGGTGGCATAGGTTTTACACCGTCTATTGGAAAGAAAACCAGAGCATTTAAAAATTATTTTGCATATAGTAAATTTGTTTCGTCTCCGTTTGTTAAATGTTTTTATTGCATGAAAAAAGGACATTCTGTTAAACATTGTAGAATTAAGAAATATGCCATACCTAAAGGTAGAATGAAGTGGATTCCCAAAAATTCACTTCATATAACATAATTGGACCCAAGTAATTTTAAAGGGTACCGAAATATTCCTAATCTGTTTTGCAGGAACAAAATCTGGAAGTCCCTGTGTATCAAATCAGCGAATTTTGTCTCTGGATTCATGGACTGAGTATTTTAATTGATATAAAACTATTTCAATCAGTTAAAATCATTTACAGAGCATACCAGAAGAATTGTCCGTACAGTTTTAATCGGTTAAAATGTGAATTAATCGATTAAAACGTTCTCTGGAATATAGTTTAAGCTGTTTTAATCGATTAAAATGGATTCATATCAGTTAAAATCATTAAACAGAATAAAATTAACCGATTATTCCTCTTTTAAATCGATTATTATTCTGATACATTCTCTCCAGAACTTGATTAATCGATTGAGTATCAAATTAATCGATTAAATTTATACTTCCAGTGCAGAATTAATTATTTAATTCAAAACTGTATCATTTTGTACTGCAACTATACTAATTTCATTTCAGGAAAAACAAAGTGAAGATCTCTGGTACCTTGACAGTGGCTGTTCCAAACACATGGCAGGTGATATTACAAAATTTTGCAATCTTAAACTAAAGAATGGTGGGACTATTGTCTATGGTGATAATAATAAAGGAAGAATTCTTGGAATAGGTGACATCAAATGTGCAGAATCAGGTATTATTAACAATGTTTTATATGTTGAGGGTTTAAAACATAATTTGATCAGTATTAGCCAGCTGTGTGATAAAGGACACAAAGTTGTTTTTGGGCAAAATCAATGTCAAATTATCAGATCAGATTCAGAACAGGTAATGATTACTGGTAAAAGGATCAACAATATTTACATGTTAGATACTAATTCTGCTAAGAACTGTTGCTTAATTTCTAAAGAGAATGATTCCTGGTTATGGCATAGGAGGTTAGCTCATATTCATATGAATCATCTTAACAAACTGATTTCTAGAGATCTTGTAATTGGCCTACCTAACCTCAAGTTTGTGAAAGACAAAGTATGTGATGCATGTCAAAAGGGGAAACAAGTAAAAAATTCTTTTTCACAAAAAAATATGGTTTCAACATCTAGACCTCTTGAACTTTTGCACATGGATCTGTTTGGTCCTTCTAGAACTATGAGCTTAGGAGGAAATCTATATGCACTGGTTATTGTAGATGATTACTCAAGATTTACCTAGACATTGTTTTTGAAATTAAAATCTGATACTTTCCATTTGTTTAAGAAATTTGCGAAACAAATTCAAAATGAAAAAGGCTATTTTATTTCTTGTATTCAAAGTGATCATGGGGGAGAATTTTCAAACGAAAAATTCAATAAATTTTGATATAAAATGGTATCAAACATAATTTTTCTGCTCCTAGAACTCCTCAACAGAATGGTGTAGTTGAAAGGAAAAACCGTTCTCTTGAAGAGCTTGCTAGGACAATGCTTAATGAGAAAGCATTACCAAAATATTTTTGGGTTGATGCTGTTAGCACTGCTTGCCATGTATTAAACCGTGTTTTAATCAGACCCTTTCTTAAGAAAACTCCTTATGAATTATTCAAAGGAAAAAAGCCTAACATAAACTATTTTAGAGTATTTGGAAGTAAAGTTTTTGTCTTAAACAATGGAAAAGAAAATCCTGGAAAATTTGATTCCAAATCAGATGAAGGCATATTCTTGGGGTATTCATTAAATAGCCATGCGTATAGAATCTTTAACAAAAGGCTAAAAATTGTTGAAGAATCTGTCAACTTACATTTGATGAAACTAACCCAAATATGCAGAATGTTTCTGAATATAGTACAAAAGAAGATATTTTAACTGATAAAATGTATCAGTTAAAACTGCCAGAATCAACAGTTTCTCAAAAACAAGTTGAAGAAATTGAAGAAACTGAAGAGGAACTGCCCAAGGAATGGAAAACTCCAAGAAATCTTTCAATAGACAACATCATTGGTGAAATAAATCAGGGAGTTTCCACTAGAAGATCTTTCAATAAATTTTGCAATCACATGGCATTTGTATCACAAATTGAACCTAAAAACATATCTGATGCATTAAAAGATAATAATTGGATTAATGCTATGCATGATGAATTAAATCAATTTACAAGAAATGAGGTATGGGAATTAATTCCAAAACCAGATAATGCCAATATTGTAGGAACAAAATGGGTTTTTAGGAATAAAATGGATGAAAATGGCATAATAACTAGAAACAAGGCTAGATTGGTTGCTAAAGGGTATAATCAGCAAGAAGGAATTGATTTTGATGAAACATATGCTCCAGTAGCTAGATTAGAAGCTGTTAGACTATTACTTGCCTATGCTGCAATTAAAAATTTCAGGTTATTTCAAATGGATGTCAAAAGCGCTTTCTTGAATAGATACTTAAATGAAGAAGTTTTTGTTACTCAACCACCTGGGTTTGAAGATCATATTCATCCAGAATATGTTTATAGATTGAAGAAAGCTCTGTATGGTCTCAAACAAGCCCCAAGACAATGGTATGAATGGTTAAGTAACTTTCTTATTTCAAAGGGCTATCAAAGAGGTTTGGTTGACAAAACTTTATTTCTAAAGAAATTGAATAATGATGTAATTCTGGTTCAAGTATACGTTGATGACATCATATTTGGAGCTACTAATGAGTCTTTATGTAAAGATTTCATCAAAGATATGTAGGGGGAGTTTGAGATGTCTATGATGGGGGAACTTAACTGCTTTCTTGGATTACAAGTTAAACAACTTCAAGAAGGAAGCTTTCTTCATCAATCCAAATACTCGCATTGAACTCTTAAAGAAATTTGAGATGGAACATCGCAAGGAGGCATCAACACCTATGTCCACAAATTGTTATCTTGACTCGATGAAAAAGGAAAATCTGTTGATGAAACTAAATATAGAGGGCTTATTGGTTCTTTGCTATATTTAACGAGCAAGTAGACCCGACATTATGTTCGAGTGTTTGTATGTGGCCAGGTTCCAATCTGCACCAAAAGAGTCTCATCTTACTGCTGCAAAAAGGATCCTCAAATATCTCAAAGGAACCTTAAATGTTGGGTTATGGTATCCAGGTGAGTCAAAACTAAATCTAGTTGGATACTCTGACTCAGATTTTGCAGGTTGTAAGCTTGACAGGAAAAGCACCAGTGGCACCTGTCATCTCCTTGGAAGCAGTCTAATTTCATGGCACAGTAAAAAGCGAGTCATGTGTTGCTCTTTCTACAGCTGAAGCAAAATACATTGCAGCTGGGAGTTGTTGTGCTCAATCTCTTTGGATCAAACAACGACTTGAGGATTATGGTTTAATTCTCGAGAAAAATCCTCTCTTGTGTGATAATACTAGTGCTATTATGTTAACTAAAAATCCAATCCAACATTCTAGGACAAAGCATATAGAAATAAGACATCATTTCATTAGAGATCATGTTTCGAAAGGTGATTGCGAAATCTTCTTTATAGAAACTGAAAAACAACTAGCAGATATTTTTACAAAACCTCTTGCTCGTGATCGGTTTTTCAAAATTCGCACTGAATTAGGCATTTTAGATGCATCAAACATTACTTAGTTTGCAAATCTAATTGTTTTAATCAATAAAAAAATCTTTTAAATCGATTAAAAGAATTTATACAACATTTTTCTTTACTGTTTTAATCGATTAAATGTCGAATTAATCGATTAAATGCACTTATGTTTCATACTTTCAAAATCCATCACTAGATTAATCGATTAAAACTTTATTTCAGTCGATTAAAATCATTAACAAGAACTTTTTAATCGATTTTGTCCTGTTTTTAATCGATTTTTATTCTGGAAAGAAAAGTTAAAGGCTTTAGTTAATGGTTGTTCTTGTAACATGCTACTAAAGCGTGATTCCCTTATCTTTACACGTGTTAATTGTATTCATTACAAACGTGTTAATAAAGATAAGTTTGAATCAACTTTGATTGATCTTTACATGAGTAAGATATTGTATTCATTTTTTTTAATTTTCAAAATCTAAAACTTATTACATACATTTGCATTGTTTCTCTTCTGTTCCCTATTTTTTTTTATGAAGTCAAAAGGGGGAGAATAGTTGCTTTAGTTGCTTTACTTTTGATCAGAGATAATTCTTTATTTAGGAAGCAACAATTTAGGGGGAGAAATAGGAAAATAATTCATTTCTTTATTACTCACTAATCTGTTTTATCAAGTGACTTCTTTTGCAGAGTTATTTTTCAAAGTGGTATTTGTCTTCATCAAATAGGGGGAGACTGTAAGTGATGAAGATCTTATTGAAATACTCTGACAAAGATCCTGTTGATTTGATGAAGTCAAAGATAAAGTCAAAGTCAACTTTGTAGCGGTCAACTGTCACTTAGATAAAATAGTAGAGAGATTAGTGTGTCCGCTGCTATGCTTAGGTATAATCATTTTTATCTTTTCTGCTGCATGGGGTTTCTTCACTTAAAAGATTTTGCAAAATGCCTCTAAAATTGTTTAAACAAGTTAAAAACAAAGTATTTTGACAAAAGCTTTCTTAAACAAGTTTTTAACTGATACAATTTTGAAATAACCGATTAAAATCACTTAGAATATTCAGAGAAGTGTTTTTGCAGTATTTTAATCGATACAACTTGGTTTTAATCGATTAAATCCACTTAACATTCAGGATGATCAATCAGAATGCAATTATAACCAATCAGAATAAGATATGATCGATCAGAATTGAGTTATGACCGATCAGAATCAGTTATGATCGATCAGAATTTAGTTGTGACCGATCAGAACTCTTTTAATCGAATAAATCTCGTTTCAATCGATTAAAACAACTTAGAAAATTTCTACAAAGCGTTTTAATCGATTAAAACTTATTTTTATCAGTTAAAATAACTTGGAAAGTTTTACAAGAAAGTTTTGCAGTATATTAATCGATTGAATCACGAAACAATCGATTAAATCAAATTAGAAGATTTTTTGTAAAGAGTTTTAATTGATATAAATGTTGTCGTATCAGTTAAAACAAATCTGTTAAAGAATCAAGAACTTATTAATGGATTAAAAGATGTTTTAACAGATTAAAAGAATCTTTTAACAGATTGATTAAACCAGCAATTTTGAAAATCTTCTATAAAAACAGTTTGGCTTGAACATTTTAAACACAACAATTGAACATCAATCTTTAGCAATCAAGCAAGCAAACTTTAGCACACATTCAAGAAAGATTCACGCCAGTTTTTGTGAAGTTCTTTGAAATTCTTTCTTGAGGCAAATTGCTTTCTTTTGAAGAAGAAACACACTGCAAAATTGCATAAAACTAGTTTGAGCATTCTAGTTTCTTCTTTTAAATTCTTTACATTCTTTTTGTATTGTTTGGTGCCTGGAATTGTGGGCACTGGTTTCTCTGCAGCTGGAATTTGGTTGTAGAGGTTGTCAAGAACTGGAATTTGGTTCTTGGTGAAAGGTTAGGTGCAGGAACTGGAATTGTGGTTCTTGTGGTAGATTAAGTGTAAGATTGTAATCTGTAACACATTTGATCTAGTGGAACCCAGCTGGAATTTGGCTGGAGACTAGACGTAGCCCTGGTATTGGGTGAACCAGTATAAACACCGGTGATATCTTTCTAAACCTTTCTCCTATTTTAATTCTGCTGCTGCATTTATTTTTTATTGCTTGCATTGTGATTTAAGAGCAGATCTGAAATCTTATTTTTACAAATAGATAATCTGTTATTTGCGAAAAACTTTCAAAGATCAATTCACCCCCCTCTTGATCTAAAACTACTTTTCTAACAACTTTCCCTAGATACGGCACAACACACAATCCACCAAGAACTTCACTTTGTGATTCTTATCGCTTCTAGCCCACACTAGGTTCCAAAAGCCCCTTTTTCCTCCAACAAACAGTTCTCTGGCAATCAAAACTCTCAACTTTTGTTTAAAAAAGGTTGTTCATTTTGCAGAGAACCTTAGAGAACCTTAAGTAGATGAATTAGGGTTTGGGAATTGGGGATTTTCGAAACTTGGTGTATTGGGACTAGAGTTTTTGAAAATTGGTTTAATTTGAAGTTCAAAATGCATATCTGACTGAAATAATCGATTATCTCAACTGTTAATTGATTATTACAGAGTCAAAATCAACAGGAACCCATAACGCACTGTCTTAATCGATTATTTAGGCTGTTAATCGATTAATAGCCCTATTAATCGATTATTTCAGCTGTTAATCGATTATTCTAGAGAGCTGATACAGAAAATGGTTTTTCTCTCTGTAATAATTGATTATTTAGCCTGTTAATCAATTAAACCAGTGTGTTTTTGATAAAAATGAGTTTTTGAAGCTTCTAATGAGTAGACTATGTGCTGGCTATCTTAGATTCTAATATTACAGACTCAAAATCATCAAAACAGAGTTATTACACAAGAATACAAGTCTTCAACTCTCTAAGTCCATTGTTCTTGAATCATCATCAAAATCAACAAGCTTCATGTCCATGTAACTTCAACATTCATGTCCTTGTATGTTTCAACAATATCCCCCTTTTTTATGATGATCAAAATTTTCTTTTAAAGCCTTGTAATAACCTGTTTTATCTGTCACACTAACAAAAACATTAAACATACTAGATAATATTTAAATTTAATCATAAGAGGCTTTAAATATTTCTTCCCCTATTTTGATTATGATCAAAAAATTAAGAGCTCCCCCTCAAACAAAGCAATAAAAGAATACAAATTTTATTTCATAAGTGAAAGTAATTTACAACACAAGAAATGAAAACAATATTAAAATTCTTCACTATCGCTAAGAAAGGGAGCATCAAATTTATTCTCTAAGTGACACACTTTATCATCTACGTCAGAGATACGACGAATGATTTCCTCATGCCGTACTCAGAGAGAGTGAAGAATGCCTGCATCCTCTGGTTCATATCAGATAACATGTCTTCCACAAATTGACGGTTTCAGGAGGAGCAGAAGATGTTCTAGCACTTTGAATCTGATTAGAGGGAAACTCAGTAATAGGAGGCATATCTTCGTCAAAATCTTCATCATCTGCATCTATGTTTGGAACGTCATCCTTGTGAACATAAGTATTTGAAGCACTTGGTGGATTTGATGAAGACATAGATATAGCTTAGGTTGTGGGTGTGTAGATGATTAGGTTTTTAGCTTAAGCACTTAATCTCTTGATAGTCCATTATATTTTGTGATAATCGCCTTATAATGTTGCATCCCATTGAAAATCATTTTTCTGCATGAAAAACTAACATCTAAGTATTAAAAGAACAAACTAAGTTTTTCAATCTGTTGAAAAGGATTTTCAATCTGTTAAAATCGCTCAACATAATAAGTGGTCATACATAGTCGTATTTTTAATTGATTGATTCGCGGAATCAACAAGTTAAAATAACTCAATGAATTTTTCAATATCAAAGTTTCGCATTTTCAATCTGTTGAAATAATTTTTAAATCTGTTGAAACAGAAAGATTTTTTCAGTCTAAAAGTTTTTAGAAAATCAATCTGTTGAAATATTTTTTTAATCTGTTGAAACAGAAAGACTATTTTTTCAGTCTAAGAGTTTTTTAGAAAATCAATCTGTTGAAATATTTTTCAATCTGTTGAAACAGAAAGACTATTTTTTCAGTCTAAGTTTTTCAGAAAATCAATCTGTTGAAATAATTTTCAATCGATTGAAACAGAGAGCTGTCATTTTTCATAAAGCTGTTTCAATCCATTAAAAACTCGAATCAATCGATTGAATGGAGCATTAAATGAAATCAATCGATTGAATCGATGTTTTAATCGATTGAAATGTATTATGATCGATCATAGTTTCATTCTGATCGATCATAACTCGGTCTGATCGATCATACTTCAGTTCTAATCGATCAGAGTCTCTTCTAACCTGTTATACTTCAAACTAATCGATCTTGTGACTCTCTGAAACGGTTTTTGACGGATGAAACATTCTGATTCTATGTTTTACTCTATATATACTGAAATTGATCTATCTTTTGAAAAAGAATACAACACACTACTTGAGAAAACTTGTGAAATCAATCTGTGAAACTTTCATATACGTGACTTTCTCTGCATTCAAGAATTTTTTTCATATCATAAGGTGTTGTGATCAGAATTGTGGTCAATCAAAGAGAGAAAGTGCTGTTAGAATTTGTTCTGGACAATTAGAACTTCAAGTCCAGGTTTTTTCTTTCCATACTCTTTTGTAAAAGTGTGATTGTGCAGGTTGGATTGTGATCTGCACTTGGTACGATGACTTGGATTTGGTTCTTGGGTGGTTTTCAAGATTCTATCTTGTGGGTTTGCAAGATAGTTCTTGGGGTAGATCGGTGAGTATCTACTTGGTTGTAATTTTCACTTGGTATTAGTGGAACTTGGCTGGTTTGTCAAGAAGCTGGATGTAGCTCTGGATTAGAGTGAACCGAGTATAAATTTGTGTGTTAAAATTCTTCTTTCATCTCTTTTATTTTACTGTCTATAAACTTGCTGTGTTTAAACCAAATTACCTTCGCAAAGATTGAATAAAGATAACTCATTCTTCCAAAAGAAAGTAAGTTTTGCGAAAAAGTTTTAAAGTTCAATTCACCCCCCTCTTGAACTCAACCATTAATTCTTTCAATTGGTATCGGAGCTGGTTCTTGTAAGTTACTCAAGAAATGGGTCCAATGGGTGAGGGAAAGATGACTTTTTCAGAAGGAGCCTCCATAAACAGGCCTCCACTTTTTACGGTGTGAATTATTCTTTACGGAAGGTTAGAATGAAAATCTTTATTGAATCTCTTGATAGAGGCATTTGGGAAACAATTGTTAATGGTCCTTACAAACCAACTCATACGGTAGATGGTAAAGTAGTTGAAAAAGATTGGGCTGAATTAAGCTGATGTAGAAAATAGGAGAGTCCAATATGATTATACTTGCAAAAAATATTATTACCTCTGCTTTAAATCTTGATGAGTTTTTCGGGGTGTCTCGGTGTGCCTCTGCCAAAGAGATGTGGGAAATTTTAGAGGTCACACATGAAGGAACATCCGATGTGAAAAGGGCAAGAAAGCATGAGTTAATCGGGGACTATGAGTTGTTTAAAATGCAGCAAGGAGAAACAATTGCGAGATGTGCGAGAAAGGTTCACGCACATAGTCAATCATCTAATTGGGTTAGGAAAGATTTTTGACAAAGAAGAGTTGAACATCAAAATCTTAAAGTGTTTGGACAAAACGTGGCAACCAAAGGTGACGACTATATCGAGAATCAAGAGACTTGACTGAAATGACTACCGCTTCACTTTTTGGTAAGTTAAGGGAACATGAGTTGGAAATCAATCGGTTCAAAGAACAAGAAAATGCAGAAAAGAAAAGTAGAAATATTGTTCTCAAGACGATTGAAGAAAACGGTGGATCTGAAGAAGATGAATCGAGAGAACTGACTTTGTTGGTTAAGAAATTTGGGAAATTTCTTAGAAGAAAGAACAGAACTGGCCAAGTAAAAAGGTACAATGATAAAAAGGCTGAATCTGTTCAAAATACTATTACTTGTTATTCTTGTGGTAAACAGGGTCACATAAAGAGTGATTGTCCGGAAAAGACCAAGAATCAGAACAAGAAAGAATCAAGATACAAAGGGAAAAAGGCCTATATAGCCTGGCAAGACAATGATTCATCTTCCAACTCTGAATCAGAAAGTGAAGAGGTGAACACTGTGTTTGATGGTCAGTTGTGAATCCTCTTCATCACATGTAAGTTCAACTCCTACGAGAGAATGAAATGAATTACAACACATTACTAAATGCTTTCAATGAAATGCATAGTGAAGCCAGAAATTTATCTCATACAAATAATCGTTTGAAAGGTTTAAATAAGCTGGTTAGAAAATAGAGTTAAAGTTACGGAAAAAGAACTATTAGAAAGCAAAACAGATTTAGAACATCTAGATATTATCTATTCATCTGCGGATAATGTTGCTTGTTAATAAGAATTGTGAAAAATGTATTGTTTTACAAAATAAGGTTGATTACTTGACTAAAACCTTGACAAAATTTACTCAAGGTAAAGAGAATTTAGATGCACTTCTTGGGTCTCAAAGCTGTGTGTTTGAACATTACGGAATCGGGTACAAACCTAAGATTGGAGTAAAAACTAAAAAGTATTTGAACTTCTTTTCATTTAGAAAAACAACTACATCCCCTTTCTCATCTTGTCATTCTTGCATGAAGAAAGGACATACTATCAAATTTTGTCATGCTAGAAAATATTTTGTGCCGCAAGGTAGGAAGAAATGGGTTCCAAAACATGTTAAACAGAAAATTTGACTCCTAAGGACCCAAAATACGTAAGGGTACCAAATACTTGATATTTGATCTTTCGGGAACAGCAACAAGAGTCCCTTTGGTACCTAGACAGCGGATGCTCAAGGCACATGACAGGTGACATTTCAAAATTCCAGAAAGCTTGAAATTGAAGAATGGAGGTCATGTGACTTATGGAGACAACAACAAGGGAAGAATTCTAGGTTCCGGAGATATTGGTGATGGTGAATCAATTATCATTCACAATGTTCTTCTTGTTGAAGGTCTCAAGCACAATCTGATAAGCATAAGTCGGTTATGTGATCTTGGTCACAAAGTCATTTTCAAACCGAGAAAAGTGCCTTATCTGTGAGCCGAGAATCTAACACGGTAATGTTGGTAGGTAAGAGGTTAAACAACATATACATGTTAGATATCAAGCGATCTATATCATCTCAAAGTTGTCTTCTTACTAAAGAAGAAGAATCTTGGTTGTGGCATAGAAGGCTTGCTCATATACATCTTAAACATCTTGACAAGCTGATTTCAAAAGAATTAGTTTACAGGCTGCCTAAGCTTCAAATCTTGAAAGACAAAATCTGTGAAGCTTGTTTGAAAGGCAAACAAACTAGAAAATCTTTTTCAAACAAAAACATTGTTTCAACTTCCAAACCTTTGGAACTGCTTCACATGGATTTGGTTGGTCCTTCAAGGAATAAAAGCCTAGGTGGTAATCTTTATATCATGGTAATTGTTGATGACTTTTCAGTTACCTGAATTTGTTTTTCTTAAAGCCAAATCTGATTCTTACAAATCTTTCAAAAAGCTTGCCAAGGTTTTACATAATGAAAAAGGGTATTTCATTACATCTATTCAAAGTGACAATGGTGGAGAATTTGTAAATGAAAAATTTGAATCTTTTTGTGAAAAGTTTGGCATAAAACACAATTTTTACTGCTCCAAGAACTCCTCAGCAGAACGGTGTTGTGGAAAGAAAGAAACAGATCCATTGTGGAACTTGCTAGAACAATGTTGTGTGAAAATTCTTTACCTAAATACTTTTGGGCGGATACGATAAACACTTGCTTGTCATGTTTTGAATAGAGTCTTGATTAGACCCATGCTTAAGAAAACCCCATATGAAGCTGTACAAAGGAAGAAAACCCAACATAAACTATTTCGGGGTTTTTGGATGTACATGTTTTGTTTTAAACAATGGGAAAGAAAATATTGGCAAGTTTGATGAAAAATCGATAAAGGAATTTTTCTTGGTTACTCAACTCACGGTCATGCATATAGAGTTTACAATTTAAGATTGAAATCGGTTGAAGAATCGGTACATGTTGTGTTTAATGAGTCTCCTCGAGTGGTGCGAGAATAGAACAACGAGTGCTGCAAATGAAGAAGATTTAGCGATAATTCTCATCGGTTGAAACATGCCGAAACACGGATCGATGTACTTGTTGAAGAAGATGATCCATCGAGTGGACCCTGCAAAGGCTGAGTCACCAACAATTGCTGAAGAACGGGAAGAAGATGTTCGGAAGAGCTTCCTAAAGAGTGGATTGTCCCAAGAGATCTCTCTCTAGACAATGTCATCGGGCAAATTAATAAGGGAGTATCTACTAGACATTCTCTTAACCAATTCTGTAATCATATGGCATTCATTTCACAAATAGAGCCTAAGACAGTTAAAGAAGCATTAAATGATGAATACTTGGGTTAGTGCCATGCATGATGAGCTTAATCAATTTGAAAGAAATAAAGTATGGGAATTAGTTCCTAAAATCAAAGATATCAATGTAATTGGTACTAAGTGGGTATTCAAAAACAAGCTAGATGAACACGGCATTATTACTAGAAATAAAGCTAGGTTGGTAGCCAAAGGGTATAACCAACAAGAGGGTATTGATTTTGATGAAACCTTTGCACTGTAGCTAGACTTGAAGGCTGTCAGATTATTATTAGCTTATGCCTGTATAAGTGGTTTCGGATTACTACGAGATGGATGTAAAGAGTGCCTTTCTTAATGGACTCATCAATGAAGAAGTATATGTTTCTCAACCTCCTGGGTTTGAAGATCACAAGCATCCGACCATGTCTACAAATTGAAAAAGGCCCTTTATGGTTTAAAGCAAGCACCTAGACAATGGTATGAGAGGTTAAGTAACTTCCTAATTGATCAAGGGTACAAGCAAGGTGAGGTTGATAAAACTCTATTCATTAAGAAATGCTGGACTGACATTATTCTAGTGCAGGTGTATGTGGATGATATCATTTTCGGTTCCACTAATAATGCCATGTGTAATAAGTTTGTAAAAGAAATGCAAAGTGAATTTGAAATGTCTATGATGGGAGAATTGAATTTCTTCCTTGGTCTCCAAGTTAAACAATTAAGAAATGGCATTTTTCTTAGTCAATCTAAATACTTGCAATGAATTGTTAAAGAAATTTGATATGCACAATTGCAAGGAATCCTCTACACCCATGTCTACTAGCTGCTTGTCTAGACTTAGATGAAAAAGGAAAACTTGTTGATCAAACTAAATATAGAGGTTTGATTGGTTCACTACTATATCTAGCTGCTAGTAGACCGACATTATGTTTAGTGTATGCCTTTGTGCAAGATTTCGAGGCAAATCCAAAGGAATCACATCTTACCAGCTGCCAAAAGGATTCGAAGTACCTTAAGGGAGCAGTTAATGTTGGACTATGGTATCCTGAAGGTGCATCCCTTGAACTTGTTGGATTTTCGATTCGACTTTGCAAGATGTAGATTGGACGAGAAAAAGTACCTCCGGTACTTGTCATTTGCTGGGAGGCGATCTTATATCGTGGCACTGACAAAAAGCAAGCGTGTGTTGCTCTGTCAGCTGCGAAAGCTGAATACATTGCAGGTAGGAGCTATTGTGCTCAAAGCATCTACCTCAAGCAACAAGCTGACAGATTATGGAGTGACTCTAAACAAGGTACCTACTGGTTTGTGACAATACTAGTGCAATAAACTTAACTAAGAATCCTATTCAACACTCTAGAACTAAGCATATTGAAATTAGACATCACTTTATTAGAGAACACGTATCTAGGGGTGACTTGTGAGATTTTATTCGTTGAATCGAAAAACGGTTAGGCTGATTTATTCACTAAACCACTTCCTAGAGATAGACTTAATATGCTTAGGACTGAATTAGGAATTCTAGATATATCTAGTATTGCATAACTGATTCTTTACGATGATTGTATGCTTTTTAACAGGATGATAACAAGTTCAATCGATTAATAATTGCATGAATAACTTGATATTATTTGTTTCAATCGATTGAAATTGCAAAATAATCTGTTGATTTCCTGATTCTTACTCTCGGTATTGATATGTTATTAGTTCAATCGATTAGATAAGCTTTTAATCGGTTTATTTCATTAACCTTGTAGCTCTGCATACTTTCTTCTATAAATCAATCGATTAAATCTTGATTCAATCGATTGAATTCACTTATGATACTACTGCATGATTGTCTCTTACAATAACAATCGATTTAATTCTCGATTCAATCGGTTTATTTTACTTATAAGTATCTGCGATTACAAAATCAATTGGTTTCACGAAATATCAATTGATTATTTTTTTAGGGCTAGTTGTATGTACTTTGTCTCTAAACAATTTCTGCGAGTAAATTGAAAGCATTTACAACAAGATAAACTTCAACTACTCTCTTTAATATCTAAGATTTCCAATAAAAGTTGATTGACCACGATTGGATATCTCGTAGAGGGTAATTAAAGTGGTTCGATAGCAATTTCTTCTCTCTCCACCTTTATCATCAACTGTGAGAAGCGATAAAGCAGATAAAGACAAAAATTTTTGAAGGCTGAAAGGTTTGTGTATTCTTATTCTGTAGTATTATTTCCTTCTTTGAACTTTCTCTTTTCTCGGTTCTTCTCGTTACTGCTCATCCCAAAAATCAAGTATGCTCAAGCGCACAAAGTCTGGTAGGAAGAAGTCCGGCGAGGCGAGTCTTCTGCTGCAAGGCAAGAACGAGAATGTTGAAGGAAGGATTGAAACTTGGTTCAATGGGGACCAAGAGAAAATGGATTTGTTTATCCATGAATTGAAGCGAGGAAGCAAGTCAACATTAGAAGATGTTAAAGTTTTCCTGGTTTGATGCTTAGAAGGATTGGAGGCATTCGAAAGCTACTACAACACCAAAAGCTTGAAGTTTACGGAGTTAAATGGTAGGATTTATCCTGATTTGATTAAAGTTTTCTTCACAAATTTATCCTTTGAAGGTTCCACTTTGAAAACCCAAGTTAAAGGTGTAGACATTGAAATTACATCCAACATCCGGAAGGAGGTTCTTTGGAATAAAGGATGTTGGTGTAAAAGTCACCAAAGGATACACTTCGAGATGTGGACGAATTTAATAAAGTCCAGTACTTTCGGTCATGCATGAAGAATACTCGTGATTACGTCAAGTTCTTTCAATGCTGGGAAGGCTGAAGGCTGGAAGAAAGGATACTCGCTTTCATTGTGTCGTGGCAGCTCACACCCGGGGGAGCAATCATGCGGTGCTAAACGAAGGAGATTTAGTGCTTGATGTCTTGCATTCACCATAGGATACGGGTGAGCTGGGTCTTCGTCATCAAGGACCACATGATCAAAGCCAAGAGACTTAGTGATTTCGGGTATCCTTATGCTATTCGATTTCTAAGTTTTTAACACATTTTGGTGTCAATGTAGAAGGAGAACTTGTTGAAGCCGTCAGACCAACGAATGAAATAAATAATTCGTGCTTCACAAAATGGGATTCATTAAAATTGATGGTGAATGGATCTCGAAAGAAGATCTTGGGAGAAGTGAAGAAAGTGAAGAAGAAGAGCAAGAGGAAGGAATCAACAACGATATTCCTGGAACTTCGCGACACGTCCGATCGATCCGATGGAAGAAGTGACCCACTGGAAATGATTCCATACAATCCAGCATGCACTCTGTCGAAGACATGTTACATCAAATGGCGGCATGACGGAGGCATATCGATGGCTACGAGGCTCGCATTATTTGGATGAAAATTTCATTGCAAGGTTCCGGCATATTGATAATCAACTAGAAGACATTTACAACGGGATTGTGGAACTACAATTCAATCAAGGCCCGGGGACGAATGAAGACTTTCTATGTTTACGTTATTACTGTTTTCTTTTCTTAAGTTTTTAATGTTCGTTTTATATTTGGGGTACCCACGTGGCCCCATTGGACTATAACTAAAACAATCTATTTGATGCGAGTCAAATAGGGGAGAAGTATTTTGCTTAAAGCTGTCACTACACACACACCACAAAATATATGTCTACAGTGCAGTTATTTTTAATGCGGGTGCGGTGGTTATTTGTCTCCATCAAATAGGGGAGATTGAAGCACTTGGTGGATTTGATGAAGACATAGATATAGCTTAGGTTGTGGGTGTGTAGATGATTAGGTTTTTAGTTTAAGCACTTAATCTCTTGATAGTCCATTATATTTTGTGATAAGTGCCTTATAATGTTGCATCCCATTGAAAATCATTTTTACGCATGAAAAACTAACATCTAAGTATTAAAAGAACAAACTAAGTTTTTCAATCTGTTGAAAAGGATTTTCAATCTGTTAAAATCACTCAACATAATAAGTGGTCATACATAGTCGTATTTTCAATTGATTGATTCGCGGAATCAACAAGTTAAAATAACTCAATGAATTTTTCAATATCAAAGTTTCGCATTTTCAATCTGTTGAAATGATTTTTAAATCTGTTGAAACAGAAAGATTTTTCAGTCTAAAAGTTTTTAGAAAATCAATCATGTTGAAATATTTTTTAATCTGTTGAAACGGAAAGACTATTTTTCGATCTAAGAGTTTTTTAGAAAATCAATCTGTTGAAATATTTTTCAATCTGTTGAAAGCGAAAGACTATTTTTCGAGTCTAAGAGTTTTCGAGAAAATCAATCTGTTGAAATATTTTTCAATGCTGTTAAAACAGAGAGGCTATTTTATTAACTAAGTGTTTGCGGGATTTCAATCTGTTGAAATAATTTTCAATCGATTGAAACGAGAGCTGTCATTTTTCATAAAGTCTGTTTCAATCCATTAAAAACTCGAAATCAATCGATTGAATGGAGCTGTTAAATGAAATCAATCGATTGAATCGATGGTTTTAATCGATTGAAATGTATTATGATCGATCATAGTTTCATTCTGATCGATCATAACTCGATACTGATCGATCATACTTCAGTTCTAATCGATCGAAGTCTCTTCTAACCTATTATACTTCAAACTAATCGATCTTGTGACTCTCTAAAGCAGTTTTTGACAGATGAAACATTCGATTCTATGTTTTACTCTATATATACGAAATTGATCTATCTTTTGAAAAATATACAACACACTACTTGAGAAAACTTGTGAAATCAATCTGTGAAACTTTCATATACGTGACTTTCTCGCATTCAAGAATCTTTTCATATCATAAGGTCTTGTGATCAGAATTGTGGTCAATCAAAGAGAGAAAGTCTTGTTAGAATTTGTTCTGGACAATTAGAACTTCAAGTCCAGGTTTTTTCTTTCCATACTCTTTTGTAAAAGTGTGATTGTGCAGGTTGGATTGTGATCTGCACTTGGTACGATGCTTGGATTTGGTTCTTGGGTGGTTTTCAAGATTCTATCTTGTGGGTTTGCAAGATAGTTCTTGGGGTAGATTGGTGAGTATCTCTTGGTTGTAATTTTCACTTGGTATTAGTGGAACTTGGCTGGTTTGTCAAGAACTGGATGTAGCTCTGGATTAGAGTGAACCAGTATAAATTTGTGTGTTAAAATTCTTCTTTCATCTCTTTTATTTTCTGTCTATAAACTTGCTGTGTTTAAACCAAATTACCTTCACAAAGATTGAATAAAGATAACTCATTCTTCCAAAAGAAAGTAAGTTTTGCGAAAAAGTTTTAAAGTTCAATTCACCCCCCCTCTTGAACTCAACCATTAATTCTTTCAGTATTATTGACACACACCATTTGAAGTTGGGTAAATGTGTTGTCCAGCATGCGGTTTAAGTTTGTCATTCGTACCGTTTGTTCCCCTTCGACATTCACTCCTTTGTATTCAAGAATGCTAGAGATAAGGAGAGCATATGGAATTTTGAAGGTGGGATGACGTTTGGTCTTCAGCATAGTCATTGTGACAAGGCTGCCCCAATCTATTGGCTCATTATTCATTATTGCATGAATAATTCAAAGATCTATTGAAGAGCATTGGGCATGATTGGTTGCCCGGGGACATAAGATCCAGACGAGTAGATGCAGAAGCAGGCATTCCTCCTTCTTTAATGGTCCAGCTAGAAGAAGATGCCCAATCTCCATGGAAGGGTTACGAAGAAAAGAACGGTAAGCCATGATCCTGTCAAAGTCATCTAACTCAGCAAAAATGTTAATATCATCTTCTCTTATAGGAAAATGTGCAACGTTTTCCCATATATCGTCATCAAGAATAATGTTTACTCCCTTAACACGAGAGGTAGCTACTTGATCTCTAAATTTAAAGTGAGAGTAAAATACCCTAACTAAGTCAGGATAATATGTACCTTGCATTTGCATAAAAGGGAGAACTCCTTGAATTTCAAGAAGATTAGGAAAATTAAATCCCCTATTGATGAATTGATCACCAATAAGGAATTTGGGAGTGATAATACCTCGTTCCTTCCAAAAAGTAAGAAATTCCTGTCGACCCTCATCATCGGAGATCCATCCTTTGACAGAATTAGGACGGGGATGAGAGGCAGGTGCAGATCGTCTTCTGGTGGGAATTTTAGCACGGGAAGATGATGCCATTTAGAAATAGAGGAATAACAAGAGAGTTTAGGAAGAAAAGTGATGTTAGAAGAAGGCAAGAATGATTGAATGATGCTAGAAAGCTTGGATTGAAGAGTTTGAGGTGAGGAGAAGTGAAATGGAGGTTTCCTATTTATAAACAATATCTCCAACGGTCATTTGGGAGTGTATGGGGGCCAAAAGAGCCGTTGGTAACAGCTAGAAAACAAAAACTATCAAGCTTAATCGATTAAAGCTTGAAATAATCGATTAAACCAGTAACAGACCCCTTTAATAGATTAAATCAAGCTGTTAATCAATTAAAGTTGTAGTTAATCGATTATCTGATGAAATAATCAATTAATCCAGTCAGCAATTCCATATTTTGGACATCTTGGGTGCAAATAATCGATTATAACTTCAAATAATCGATTATTCCAGAGAGTTCATCAAATTTTTGAGGTTTAGACACATGATAATCTATTAACATCCTACATAATTGATTATAACATTACAACCATCCAAAAACTGTTTAATTAAGCAGAATTTAAGCTATTTCTAATATCCCTAAGTTTCTTCTAAGATCATAGAATCTATCCTTGGGAAGAGGCTTAGTAAAAATATCCGCTAATTGATGCTTTGTATCAACATACTCAATTTTACAGTTTCCTTTACTTATATGATCTCTCAAGAAATGATGTCTAATTTCTATATGTTTAGTCCTAGAGTGCATTATTGGATTCTTAGTAAGATTGATTGCACTTGTATTATCACACATCAAAGGAATATCATTTAGAAATATACTATAATCTTCTAGTTGTTGCTTCATCCATAAAATTTGAGCACAACAATTACCAGCAGCAATATATTCAGCTTCAGTAGTGGATAAAGCAACACATGCTTGTTTCTTAGAATGCCAAGATACTAATGATGATCCTAATAAATGACAAGTTCCACTAGTACTCTTTCTATCTATTTTGCATCCACCATAATCAGCATCAGAATAACCTATTAAGCTAGGAGATGCTTCAGATGGATACCATAAACCAAAACCAATAGATCCTTTTAAATATTTTAAGATTCTTTTTACCGTAGTTAAGTGAGATTCTTTTGGACATGCTTGAAATCTAGCACACACACAAACATAATGCATAATATCAGGTCTACTTGCAGTCAAGTATAACATTGAACCTATCATACCTCTATACATAGATTGATTAATTTCCAAACCTGATTCATCCTTGTCTAAATAGCATGAAGTTCCCATGGGTGTATTAGCTTCCTTTGAAGTGTCCATTCCAAACTTCTTGAGAATCTCTTTACAGTATTTGGTTTGAGAGACAAAAATGCCATCTTTAAGTTGCTTGATTTGAAGTCCAAGGAAGAACGTTAATTCTCCCATCATAGACATTTCAAATTCTCCCTGCATTATCTTAGCAAATTCTACACACAAAGAATTATCAGTTGATCCAAAAATGATATCATCAACATATACTTGAACCAATAAGATATGTTCTTTTACTTTCTTTATAAACAAAGTAGAATCAATTTTTCCTCTAGAAAAATCATTTGAAGTTAGAAAACTACTTAGCCTTTCATACCAAGACCTAGGAGCTTGTTTCAACCCATATAATGCTTTCTTCAATTTAAAAATATGATTAGAATAACTAAAATCTTCAAATCCAGGGGGTTGCTCCACATATACTTCTTCTTTAATAAACCCATTCAAAAAATGCACCTTTAACATCCATTTGATATAATTTAAATTTCATCAATGATGCATAAGTTTCATCATAATCAATACCTTCCTCCTGACAGTAACCTTTGGCAACAAGTCTGGCTTTATTCTTTGTTATATTTCCATCTTCATCAAGTTTGTTTCTAAATACCCATTTAGTTCCAATTACTTGATGTGATTCTTCTCTTGGGATTAATTCCCAGACTTGATTCCTTTCAAATTGATTAAGTTCCTCTTGCATTGCTATGCACCATTGGTCATCTTTAAGCGCTTCCTCAACATTTTTGGGTTCTATCTGTGAAACAAAAGCTATAGACATGCAGAAATTAGTCATATTTCTAGTTCTTAGCCCTTTTGAGATATCACTAATAATATTGTCCATTGAAAGTCCTCTTGGTGATTGTCATTCTTTAGTTAATTCATTTGGTTGAGAAGACTCATTTTCTTCCAAATACAATTCATTAAGAGCCTCTCTTATGTACTCATCATCACCTGCAAGTTCTTTATTGGACTCAAGAGGATTTCCCCCAAGGTCTACAATTTCATCAAAAGTAACATGTATAGATTCTTCAACATTTAAGGTTCTTCTATTAAACACTCTATAAGCTTTGCTAGTTAATGAATAACCTAAGAAAATGCCCTCATCGGCTTTTGAATCATATTTTCCTATGTTTTCCTTTCCATTATTTAACACAAAGCACTTACATCCAAATATTTTCAAATGAACAACATTAGGCTTTCTACCATTTAACAATTCATAAGGAGTTGATTTTATAATTGGCCTAATGAGCATTCTATTCAAAACATAACATGCAGTACTTACAACATCAGCCCAAAAATATTAAGTAACATTTGATTCATTTAACATTGTTCTAGCAAGTTCCTCTAGTGACCTATTTTCCCTTTCAACTACACCATTTTGTTGGGGAGTCCTAGGTGCAGAAAAATTATGCAATATTTCATTTTCCTCACAATAATTTTCAAACCTTTCATTTTGAAACTCACCACCATGGTCACTTCTTAAAACTTTAATTCTTAAGTCTTTCTCATTTTGAATTTGCTTTGCAAACTTCCTAAAGACCTTAAAAGCTTCACTTTTCATTGTTAAGAAAAATGTCCAAGTATATCTAGAAAAGTCATCAACAATTACAAGAGCATAATAATTTCCACCAAAACTTTTTATCCTAGAAGGACCAAATAAATCTAAATGCAATAATTCTAAAGGTTTTGATGTGGAAATAACATTCTTTGATTTAAATGATGATTTTACTTGTTTACCTCTTTGACATGCATCACATAATCTATCTTTTTCAAATTTTAACTTAGGCAAACCAATAACTAAGTCCTTTGATATCAACTTGTTTAAATGATGCATATTTATATGAGCCGCTCTCTTATGCCATAACCAAGGGTTCTCTTCCTTAGCAACTAAGCATGTTATACTAAAATCATGTATACAATCCAAATCAATCAAATATATATTATTATGCCTAATACCTTTCAATGCTACTTTTTCGGAATCTATCAAATGTATGGTACAAAACTTACTTTCAAAAATTACCTTAAATCCTTTGTCACATAGTTGACTTATGCTAAGGAGATTATGCTTTAGTCCATCAACAAGAAGCACATCCTTAATCTCCAAAGTGTTTGCACCACCTATATTTCCAATTCCAAGAATCTTTCCTTTGTTGTTGTCCCCATAAGTTACATATCCTTGTTCTTTAGCTTTGAAACTCACAAATTTCGTTTTGTCTCCGGTCATATGTTTAGAGCATCCACTATCAAGATACCAAATAAACTTCTTCGATTTGGAAGTTTCCTACAAAACAAGAACATAGTAAACTTAGGTCCCCATAACTTTTGGGTCCTTGGGGTTAGAGACAAACAATTCATTTAACTAAAGGAACCCAAATATATTTTCCTTTAGGAACACCAAAATGTTTAATTTTACATCTATTTGAAGTATGACCATGTTTCATACAATAAAAACATGCTTTAGATGTAGCTTTCGAATATGATACATTTCTAACATTAGATGCTCTAGTTCCTTTTTCAACCCATACTCTTTTATTTTTCATTTTAGGCTTTTTCAAAGGAACATGATGGTTTACACTATTTTGAACAATAACAACTTTATCTTTATTATTATTACTTAATTCCTTCTCGGCTTTATCAAGCAAATGATTAAGTATATCAATGTCATATTCATACTCTTTACATGATGCACATGCTATATTTTTATCATCATTCTCATCTATACATACAATTTTCGTTTCTAAGGTTTCCTTTTCCTCTAAACATGCAATTTTCGTTTTTAAGGACTCCACTTCTTTTTTGGATCTACTTAAACTCTTTTTCACAGCTTTGTATTAATTTTTCAAGTCCTTAAAGGCCTTAAACAATTCATTATATGCATTTTGCAGTTCATCAAAATTATTTTCATCATCACTTGAAGATGAGTCGTAATCACTTACCTCAAAATCGGAAGATATATTGTCATTTGCCATTAAGCAAATATTGGCTTCAATTTCTGAGTCACTTGACTCCGAATCACTATTGTCCCAAGCGATGTAGGCTTTCTTCTTGAAGAAATTTTTGCCTTTGTTATCTTCATATTTCTTGTTTGGACATTCAGTCTTCACATGTCCTGTTTCACCACAGCCATAGCATTTGATATTTACGGAAGTATTTTCTCTTACCTTTCCTTTACCTTTGAATGGATGTCTTCCTTTGGCTTTCATGAATTTGGTAAACTTCTTAATCATGAGACTCAATTCTTCTTCATCATTCTCCGAGTCTTCTTCTTCTTTTTACTCTTACTTTTGGAAATTTCAGTTTTGAAGGCTAAGTTCCTCTTTTGATGTTGTCCTTCCTCATCGTGTAGCCTTCCTAGTTCAAGCTCATGCTCTCTCAACTTTCCAAAGAGCACCGCCATAGACATTGTGGCAAGGTTTTGTGACTCCGAGTGGCCGTCACCTTAGGTTGCCATTTCCTATCCAAAGTTTTCAATATTTTCACATTTAATTCATCAACATAAAAAATTTTACCTAATCCGATGAGATGGTTCACAATGTGTGTGAAACGCTTTTGAACGTCAAATATTTTTTCTCCTTGTTGCATACGAAACATCTCATATTCTTGGATTAGAGAATTTTTTCGTGCTCTTTTAACGTCGTCGGTACCTTCGTGGGTCACTCTCAACATTTCCCACATCTCTTGAGCACTTTTACAAACGGAGATCCTGTAAAACTCATCAAGGGTTAAACCAGATTAAATAATATTTCTAGCCCTAATGTCAAATTGAATTTTTCTATTTTCCTCCGCCGTCCATCTAGAAAATGGTTTAGGAACATCTACTCCATTTTCAGAAACTTTAGGAATATAGGGACCGTTTAAAATAGCGTCCCAAACACCTCTATCAACAGACTCTAAAAAGATTTGCATTCTAACTTTCCAAAATGAATAATTTTGACCCGCAAAAAGTGGGGGTCTGTTGATAGACGCTCCTTTGGGAAACATTTGATTTTGTCCGACCATTTATTCGAAAAATTTGAATGACTATCAAAGCAAGCTTTGATACCACTTGTTAGAATCGCGCAGTGGAATGTTTGTGTGAACAGACAAAAACCAAGAGGGGGGGTGAATTGGTTTCTTAACAAAAATTAGGTTTTAAAAATTTTCCCCAAATTTTACCGATTAAAATGTTGTTTAAACGTAAATAAGATAAGGATAGAGTCTTACACAGAAGATTTATATTGGTTCGGATCAAAAGACCCTACGTCCAGTTGTTAATCACTCAAACAGAGGATTAACGCTATCACTATAATCAAAGTTATACAAGCAGATTACAAATGAAAAGATAAGGTAACGAAAACACCTCTCTTGAGTCACACAAGAGTTGAAGAACAACTTTCCCTAGAGACGGCACAACACACAATCCACTAAGAACTCCACTTAGTGATTCTTATCGCTTCTAGCCCACACTAGGTTCCAAAAGCCCATTTTTCCTCCGACAAACAGTTCTCTAGCAATCACTGCTCTCCACTTTTGTTTGAAAAAGGTTGTTCATTTTGCAGAGAGCCTTAGAGAACATTAAGTAGATGAATTAGGGTTTGGGAATTGGGGATTTTCGAAACTTGGTGTATTAGGACTAGGGTTTTTGTACATTGGTTTAATTTGAAGTTCAAAATTCATATCTGACTGAAATAATTGATTATCTGAAGTGTTAATCGATTATTACAGAGCCAAAATCAACAGGAACCCATAACGCACCATTTTAATCGATTATTTGGGCTGTTAATCGATTAACAACCCTGTTAATCGATTATTTCAGCTGTTAATCGATTATTCTAGAGAGTTGATACATAAAATGGTTTTTCTCTCTGTAATAGTCGATTATTTAGCCTGTTAATCGATTAAACCAGTGTGTTTTTTATAAAAATGAGTTTTTGAAGATTCTAAAGAGTAGACTATGTGCTGGCTATCTTAGATTCTAATATTACAGACTCAAAATCATCAAAACAGAGTTATTACACAAGAATACAAGTCTTCAACTCTCTAAGTCCATTGTTCTTGAATCATCATCAAAATAAACAAGCTTCATGTCCATGTAACTTCAACATTCATGTCCTTGTATGTTTCAACACGGTTGGGTAAAATTCTGGGGTTCATCGTCAACCAAAAGGGAATCGAGGTAGACCCCGACAAAACGAAGGAAATTTTGGAAATGCCCCCACCAAAGATAGAAAAGGAAATTAGAGGGTTTTTGGGTCGAATAAACTACATAGCCAGATTCATCACACAACTAATAGACAAGTGTGCACCCATCTTCAAGGTATTGCGCAAAAATCAATCGATAGTTTGGAATGAAGAGTACTAGCAAGCCTTTGAAAAGATTAAGATGTGCTTGACCAATCCACCAATATTAATGTCGTCGTTGAAGGAAAACCTCTTATCCTCTACCTATTAGTACTCAAAGAGTCTATGGGATGTGTGCTTGGTCAACAAGATGAGACGAGGAAAAAGGAACAAGCCATATATTATCTCAGCAAAAAATTCTTAGACTATGAAACACGTTATACACCACTTGAAAAGACATGTTATGCATTGGTGTGGGCAACTCAATGTCTCCGACAATATATGGTTAGGCATACAACTTGGATGGTTTCCAAAATGGACCCAATCAAATATCTGTTCGAAAAACCCGTCTTGACAGGAAGGATAGCTAGGTGGCAAGTACTCCTTTCAGAATTCAACATCATCCATGTCACCTAGAAAGCTATCAAAGGTAGTCTTTTGGCAGACTACCTAGCACACGGATCAATAGATAAATATCAATCCCTGCAAGACGACTTTCCCGATGAACATATCATGCATATTCAACACGATGAGACCAAAGATGATGCATGGGTTGTGTTCTTCGATGGAGCCTCGAACATGCTTGGACACGAGATTGAAGCCATTTTAATATCTCCATAAAAGAAATATATCCCTAGTGATGGCCAGGCTAAGCTTCGATTGCACAAATAATATGGCTGAGTATGAAGCCTATGCCTTGGGTATCCAAGCAATTCTAGATCACGAGGTAACCAAACTCAAAGTGTTCGATGACTCATCCCTTGTTATCTTTCAACTCAAGGGCGAATGGGAAACTAGAAATTCCAAATTAATCTCATATCTAGAGCATATTCACAATTTGATTTCGAGGATGCAATGCGTCACTTTCGAGTACATCCCTCGGGAGGACAACCAATTTGCAGATGCCCTCACTACTCTGTCATCCATGTTCGCCTTAGACCAAGAACATGAAATGCCTATAATCCATATCAGGCTACATGGCAAGCAGGCTTTCTGCATGTTGTTGATCATACAAGGATATGAAGCTTGAAGATTTTGATGATGATTCAAGAACAAAGGACTTAGAGATTTGAAGACTTGTAATCTTATGTAATAACTCTGCTTTTATGTTTTTGAGTCTGTAATATTAGAGTCCAAGATAGCCAGCACATAGTCTACTCTTTAGAAGCTTCAAAAACTCATTTTTATGAAAAATACACTGGAATAATCGATTAACTGACAAGATAATCGATTGTTACAACAAGAAAATAATTTTCTGTAATTGCTCTCTGGTTTAATCGATTAAATCACCAGATAATCGATTATCTGGAGTAGATAATCTATTAAATGGCCTGTTAATCGATTAACTGATGCTATTTTGCTCCTCTGCGAGAATGGCTCTGGAATAAATGATTAACACTCAAGATAATCGATTATTTACGTCTGTTGTCCATTTTGAAATTCAAAATTGGACCAATTTACGAAAACCCTATTCCCAATTCATCTATTTTCGAAAAACATAATTCCCCAGACCCTATTCTCTCTACTTAAGGTTCTCTAAGGCTCTCTGCAAATTCAACAAACCTTTTTCATACAAAAGTTAAGAGCTATGACTGCTAGATAACTTGTTTTCGGGAAGAAAAAGGGGCTTTTGAAAACCTAGTGTGGGCTAGAAGCGATAAGAATCATTGAGTGGGTTTCTTGGTGGATTGTGTGTTGTGCCGTCTCTAAGGAAAGTTGTTCTTCATCCTTTGTGGATTCAAAGGAGGTGTTCATCTCTTGTGTGACTCAAGAGAGGTGTTTTCTTTACCTTATCTTTTCATTTATAATCTATTTGTAAAACTATGATTATAATGACAATGTTAATCCTTTGTTTGAGTGATTAGCAACTGGACGTAGGGTCTTTTGATCCAAACCAGTATAAATCGACTGTGTAATATTCTATCCCTTCTCTATTTACTTTACACAACATTTTAATCGGTGAAATTTGAGAAAAATTTTAAAACCCTAATTTTTGTTTAAGAAACTAATTCAGCCCCCCTTTTGGTTTTTGTCCGTTAACGCAAACATTCCATTGCGCGATTCTAACAAGTGGTATCAGAGCTTGCTTTGATAATCATTCAATTTTCAAAAATGGTCGGACAAAATCAAACATTTGCCGAGGGTGCTTCTATCAATAGACCCCCACTTTTTGCGGGGCAAAATTATCCTTTTTGGAAAGTTAGAATGCAAATATTTTTGGAGTTTGTTGATAGAGGTGTTTGGGATGCAATTTTAAACGGTCCCTTTATTCCTAAAATTACTAAAAATGGAGAAGAGGTACCAAAACCATTTTCTAGATGGTCGGCTGAAGAAAATAGAAAAGCCCAATATGATGTTAGGGATAGAAATATAATTTCATCTGCTTTAACCCTTGATGAGTTTTACAAGATATCGGTTTGTAAGAGTGCTCAAGAAATGTGGGAAATGCTAAGAGTAACCCACGAAGGTACCGATGACGTTAAAAGAGCAAGAATGAATTCATTGATTCAAGAGTATGAGATGTTCCGGATGCAACAAGGGGAAACAATTTTTGACGTTCAAAAGCGTTTCACACATATCGTGAATCATCTCACCGGGTTAGGTAAAATTTTTTATATTGATGAATTAAATGTAAAAATTCTTAAATCTTTGGATAGGAAATGGCAACCTAAGGTGACGGTCATCATGGAGTCACAAAATCTTGCAACAATGTCCATGGTGGGGCTCTTTGGAAAATTGAGAGAACATGAACTTGAACTCGGAAGGCTAAATGATGAAGAAGGCCAACATCAAAAGAGGAATCTTGCCTTCAAAACTAAAATTTCCAAGAGTAAGAACAAGAGGGGGGAAGAAGACTCGGAGAATGAAGATGATGAAAATTTGAGTCTCATGATAAAGAAATTCACAAAGTTCATGAAAGCCAAAGGGAAGCAACCCTTCAAAGGTAAGGGAAAGGTAAGAGAAAGTACTTCCTTAAATATTAAATGTTATGGTTGTGGTGAAACAGGACATGTAAAAACCGAATGTCCAAATAAGAAAAATGAAGATCATAAAGGCAAGAAATTCTTCAAGAAGAAAGCCTACATTGCTTGGGATGAAAGTGACTTAAGTTCGGAGTCAAGTAATTCGGAAATTGAAGCAAACATTTGCTTGATGGCAAAAGACAACATCTCTTCCAACTTTGAGGTTAGTGATTCTGACTCTTCCTCAAGTGATGATGAAAATGATTATGATGCATTACAAAATGCATATGGAGAATTGTTTACTGCTTTTAAGGACTTGAAAAATGAATATAAATCTATGAAAAAGTGTTTGAATAAATCCGAAAAAGAGGTGGAATCCTTAAAAACGAAAATTGTATGTTTAGAGGAAAAAGATAATAAAAATATAGTATGTGCATCATGTAAAGAGTATGAATATGATATTGATATACTTACCCATTTGCTTGACAAAGCTAAGAAGGAAATAAGTGATAATTATAAGGATAAAGCTATTATTCAAAAATAGAGAAAATTGTCATGTTCCATTGAAAAAGCCTAAAATTAAAAATAGAAGAGTATGGGTTGAAAAGGGAACTAAAACTTCAAAAGTTAGAAATGTATCATATTCAAAGATTACATCTAATGCATGCTTTTATTGTATGAAACATGGTCATACTTCAAATAGATGTAAAATTAAGCATTTTGGTGTTGCTAAAGGAAAATATGTTTGAGTTCCTATAGTTAAATGATTTGATTGTCTCTAACCCCAATGACCCAAAAGTTATGGGGACCTAAGATTATCATGTTCTTGTTTTGTAGGAAACTTTCAAATCCAAAAATTTTATGTGGTATCTTGATAGTGGATGTTCAAAACATATGACCGGAGACAAAACGAAATTTGTCAGTTTCAAAGCTAAAGAACAAGGATATGTAACCTATGGGGACAACAACAAAGGAAGAATACTTGGAATCGAAAACATTGGTGGTGCAAATACTTTGGAGATAAAGGATGTGCTTCTTGTTGATGGGCTAAAGCATAATCTCCTAAGTATAAGTCAACTTTGTGACAAAGGATCAAAGGTAATCTTGGAAAGTAAATTTTGTACCATACATTTAAAGGATTCCGAAAATATAGCATTGAAAGGCATTAGGCATAATAATATCTATTTAATTGATTTGGATTGTGTACCTAATACTAGTATAACATGCTTAGTTACGAAGGAAGAAAATCCATGGTTATGGCATAAGAGAGCGGCTCATATAAACATGCATCAATTAAATAAACTAATATCAAAGGACTTAGTTGTTGGTTTTCCTAAGTTAAAATTTGAAAAAGATAGATTATGTGATGCATGTCAAAAAGGTAAACAAGTGAAATCATCCGTTAAATCTAAGAATGTTATTTCCACATCAAAACCTTTAGAACTATTACACTTAGATTTATTTGGTCCATCTAGGATAAAAAGTTTTGGTGGAAATTACTATGCTCTTGTAATTGTTGATGATTTTTCTAGATATACTTGGACATTTTTCTTAACATTAAAAAGTGAAGCTTTTAAAGTCTTTACGAAGTTTTCCAAGCAAATCCAAAATGAGAAAGACTTAAGAATTAAGGTGTTAAGAAGTGACCATGGTGGAGAGTTTCAAAATGAATGGTTTGAAAATTATTGTGAAGAAAATGGTATTTTGCATAATTTCTCTGCACCTAGGACTCCCCAACAAAATAGTGTAGTAGAAAGGAAAAATAGGTCACTAGAGGAATTTGCTAGAACAATGTTGAATGAATCAAATGTTCCTAAGTATTTTTGGGCTGATGTTGTAAGTACTGCATGTTATGTATTGAATAAGATGCTTATTAGGCCAATTATAAAATCAACTCCTTATGAACTGTTAAATGGTGAAAAGCCTAATGTTGCTCATTTAAAAATATTTGGATGTAAATGCTTTGTTTTAAATAATGGAAAAGATAACTTAGGAAAACTTGACTCAAAAGCTGATGAGGGCATTTTCTTAGGTTATTCACTAACTAGGAAAACATATAGAGTGTTCAATAGAAGAACTTTAAATGTTGAAGAATTTGTACATGTCACCTTTGATGAAATTGTAGACCTTGAGAGAAATCCTCTTGAGTCAAATAAAGAATTTGCAGGTGATGATGAGTACCTAAGAGAGGCTCTAGAAGAAATGTACTTAAATGAGAATGAGTCATCTCAACCAACTGAATTAGCAAAAGAGTGACAATCACCAAGAGGACTTTCAATAGATAATATAGTTGGTGATATCTCAAAAGGGGTAAGAACTAGAAATATGGAAAATTTTTGTATGTCTGTAGCTTTTATTTCATAGATAGAACCCAAAAGTGTTGAGGAAGCTCTTAAAGATGACCAATGGTGCATAGCAATGCAAGAAGAAGTTAATCAATTTGAAAGGAATCAAGTCTGGGAATTAATTCCAAGAGAAGAATCTCATCAAGTGATTGGAACAAAATGGGTATTTAGAAACAAACTTGATGAAGATGGAAATATAACAAAGAATAAAGCCAGACTTGTTGCCAAAGCTTACTGTCAAGAGGAAGGTATTGATTATGATGAAACTTATGCTCTTGTTGCCAGGTTAGAGGCTATACGCCTACTTCTTGTTTATGCCTCATTGATGAAATTTAAACTTTATCAAATGGATGTTAAAAGTGCATTTTTGAATGGGTTTATCAAAGAGGAAGTATATGTGGAACAACCCCCTGGATTTGAAGATTTTAAATATCCTAATCATATTTTTAAATTGAAGAAAGCTTGATATGGTTTGAAACAAGCTCCTAGGTCATGGTATGAAAGATTAAGTAGTTTTCTAAATTCAAATGATTTTTCTAGAGGAAAAATTGAATCCACCTTGTTTATTAAGAAAGTAAAAGAACATATTTTATTAGTTCAAGTATATGTTGATGATATCATTTTTGGATCAACTGATAATTCCTTGTGTTTAGAATTTGCTAAGATAATGCAGGGTGAATTTGAAATGTCTATGATGGGAGAATTAACCTTCTTTCCTGGACTTCAAATTAAACAACTTAAAGATGGCACTTTTGTGTCGCAAACCAAATACTGCAAAGAGATTCTCAAGAAATTTGAAATGAACACTTCAAAGGAAGCTAGCACACCAATAGGAACATCATGCTATTTGGATAAAGATGAATCAGGCTTGGAAATTAATCAATCAATGTATAGAGGTATGATAGGATCTCTATTATACTTAACTACAAGTAGACCTAATATTATGCATTTTGTTTGTGTGTGTGCTAGATTTCAAGCATGTCCAAAAGAATCTTACATAACTGCAGTTAAATGAATTTTAAAATATTTAAAAGGAACTACAGGATTTGGATTATGGTATCCATCTAAAGCTTCTCCTAGTTTAATAGGATATTTTGATGCTGATTATGGAGGATGTAAAATAGATAGAAAGAGTACTAGTCGAACATGTCATTTGTTAGGATCATCCTTAGTGTCTTGGCATTCTAAGAAACAAGCATATGTTGCTTTATCTACTACTGAAGCTGAATATATTGCAGCTGGTAATTGTTGTGCTCAAATTTTATGGATGAAACAACAATTAGAAGACTATAGTATCTTTCTAAGTAATATTCATTTAATTTGTTATAATAAAAGTGATATCAATCTCACAAAGAATCCTGTTATACATTCTAGAACTAAACATATTGAGATTAGGCATCACTTTTTAAGAGATCATATATCCAAAGGAAATTGTCAAATTGAGTATATAGACACAAAACATCAGTTAGCATATATATTTACCAAACCTCTTCCAAAGGATAGATTCTATGAACTTAGAAGAGACTTAGGAATATTAGAAATAGCCTAAAAACTGCTTAACTGATCAATCTTTTCATTTTGTACTGTATTGTTTTATTCAATAAGAACTCTATGTTCGCATTGCTTGTGGGGGAGTTGTTTATTTTTATTATGCATATGTTGAGGGGGAGATTTTCATTTCTTTTTTATTATAATCAAAATAGGGGGAGAAATTATTTAAAGCATCTTATGTTTAATAATTTTTAGTGGTGCTGGTATGTTTAATGTTTTTGTTAGCTGTGACAGATAAAAACAAGTTATTAAAAAGGGTTTTAAAGAAAATTTTGATCATCATCAAAAAGGGGGAGATTGTTGATCATACAAGGAAATGAAACTTGAAGATTTTGATGATGATTCAAGAACAAAGGACTTAGAGATTTGAAGACATGTAATCTTATGTAATAACTCTGTTTTTATGTTTTTTAGTCTGTAATATTAGAGTCCAAGATAGTCAGCATATAGACCACTCTTTAAAAGCTCTTAAAAACTCATTTTTATGAAAACTACACTGGAATAATCAATTAACTGACAGGATAATCGGTTATTATAATAAGAAAACCATTTTATGTAATTGCTCTCTGATTTAATCGATTAAATCACCAGATAATCGATTATTTGGAGCAGATAATCGATTAAATAGCCTGTTAATCGATTAACTGATGTTGTTTGCTTCTCTACGAGAATGGCTCTGGAATAATCGATTAACACTCAAGATAATCGATTATTTATGTCTGTTGTGCATTTTGAAATTCAAAATTGGACCAATTTACGAAAACCCTATTCCCAATTCATCTATTTTCGAAAAACATAATTCCCCAGACCCTATTCTCTCTACTTAAGGTTCTCTAAGGCTCTCTGCAAATTGAACAAACATTTTCCATACAAAAGTTAAGAGTTGTGACTGCTAGAGAACTTGTTGTAGGGAAGAAAAAGGGGCTTTTGAAAACCTAGTGTGGGCTAGAAGCGATAAGAATCACTGGGTGGGTTTCTTGGTGGATTGTGTGTTGTGTCGTCTCTAGGGAAAGCTGTTCTTCATCCTTTCTAGATTCAAAAGAGGTGTTCATCTCTTGTGTGACTCAAGAGAGGTGTTTTCTTTACCCTATCTTTTCATTTGTAATTTGTTTGTAAAACTGTGATTATAGTGACAGCGTTAATCCTCTGTTTGAGTGATTAGCAACTGGACGTAGGGTCTTTTAATCCGTACCAGTATAAATCGACTGTGTAATATTCTATCCCTTCTCTATTTACTTTACACAATATTTTAATCGGTGAAATTTGGGAAAAATTTAAAAACCCTAATTTTTGTTTAAGAAACCAATTCACCCCCCTCTTGGTTTTTTTCCGTTAATGCAAGCATTCTGCTGTGCGATTCTAACACATGTCAATAGACAACGAGAAAGACAAATCCCCTTGGTATCATGACATCAGGCGATACCTTATAAAGGACGAATATCCCAAGGAAATTAGCGATAATGATAAAAGGACCATTCGAAAGAGAGTTGTGGGATTCATACTAGTAGGAGAGACCCTCAACAAGAGAAATTTTGACTCTAGCCTACTAAGGTGTGTGAACCAAGAAGAAGCTCAAACTCTAATGAGGGAAATCCATGGAGGAATCTTTGGAACCCATGTGTTAGGGTGTGTCATGGTAAAGAAAATCCTTAGGGCAGGATACTTTTGGTCCACAATGGAAGGTGATTGTCACCAATATGCCAAGAAATGCCACAAGTGCCAAGTCTATGCCGACAATGTTCATGTCCCACCAACACCTCTCAAAATACCATGGCCATTCGATATGTGGGGCATGGATGTAATTGGACCCATCGAATCGAAAGCATCCAATGGTCATTGCTTCGTCTTGGTGGCCATTGATTACTTTACCAAATGGGTGAAAGGGGCGTCTTATGCTCATGTGACTAAGAAAGTGGTAACCACCTTCGTCAAGAGGAATATCCTATGTCGGTATGGCATCCCTCATCGTCTCATTACTGATAATGGGACCAATTTGAACAGTAAGATGATGGAAGAACTTTACCAAGACTTCAGGATTAAACATCACAAATCCTCTCCCTATCGACCTAAAATGAACGGTGCAGTAGAGGCAACCAATAAGAACATCAAGAAGATCATCTTAAAGATGGTCAAAACTTACAAAGATTGGCATGAAATGTTGCCCTTTTCCCTTCATGGATATCGAACATTTGTACGGACCTCCACAAGAGCTACTCCATATTCCCTTGTATATGGCATAGAGGTCAAGATACCTTCCCTAAGGATTATCATGGAAGCAAAACTGACAGAAGCTGAATGGGTCCAAAGCCGATACGACTAGTTGAATCTAATCGAAGAAAAATGGTTGGACGTCATATGTCGTGGACAAGCCTATCAAAAGAAGATCAAAAGGGTTTACGACAAAAAGGTCAACCCCCATACCTATCGCAAGGGGGATTTAGTGTTAAAGAAATTGCTTCCAGCCCAGAAGGAAAAAATTGGAAAATGGGCGGCAAACTATGAAGGGCCCTTCGTGGTCAAGCGAACTTTCTCGGGAGGAGCTCTTATCTTCACTGACATGGACAAAGAAGAACTTCGACACCCGATCAATTTTGATGCGGTGAAGAAGTATTATGCTTGAAGGCATTGCTCATGACCTACCAGGATGAAAACTAGTAAAGGGCATCTTGGGCAAAAGTTAGGGTCCACACACCTCGCTAGGATATGTCCTAGGAAAAAGTTAGAAGTCTAAAACAAAAAATCCCTAAAAGCAATGATTGCCTTAGTTGAAAACCGAAAGGCGGATAAGGTAACTTTCTTCTAGAAGCAGGTAGCCTTGTATATTCTTTACTTCGGGCTCGAGCATCTCAACTAAAGCAACTAGGAGAACTAGGGGGGCAACTATCAAAGACATGATTGTTGAAGCTTGAACAATGTAGCCAACCTTGGCCTGTCATTCTTCTAAATTCCACTTGTAATTCTTCTGTAAATGTAAAAATCCTTTTGTTCATACACATCAATAAAATTATCTTCGCTTTCATTTCTCTTGACCAATATATGGAAATTCCTTTCTATTGATGAATCATAAATATGTGCAAAGACCTTTTGTCAAGACCATATCATGCAAGGAAGCATTAAAAAGGAAAATAAAAAGAAAAAAAAGGCCTGCTAGGAAATTCTTAGGCAAAAGTTTAGGTAGCCTGCTAGATCGAAAACCCGCAAAGGGCAGTCTAGGCAAAAGTTAAGGCACTCATAAAAAGGAAAAAACCCGCTAACATATCCTAGGCAAAAATTAAGGTAGCCCGCTAGATCGAAAACCCCAAAAGGATGGTCTAGGCAAAAATTAGGGCTTAACAAAAAAAATATGAATAAAAGAGGAGCCCATCAGCATGATCATGAATGTCCAACAGGAGAATACCGATCACTTCTCTAGATGCATCAAACAAAAGAATAGACTGCATTTAGGTCATCCACACACAAGTAGTCGCACAATACGACTTTGTCAAAATAAAAAACCAAGATAAAAAATAATAATAAAAATCTCTTTAAGCACATAAGCACTCATGCATATAAAGAGACTAGGCTCCATGTTTGTGATCTCCAAAACCAAGTCTCCAAATAAAGCTCCCCTCAAGAAAATGGAGCAACTTGTCGTCAATAATCAAGCAACTTAGAGCAAACAAGAGGTCAAAGCTCCAACCACCATCCTTCCACCAAGAAAAGAGGGCAATTTAACCATAAAGCCGATGGAAAGGCTCGATTATGCCCAAACAGATCTTTGCCTACTCTAAAGGCAAAACAAAATACTTCTCATGGCTCAGCATTGCCATCACATTGAGTCAGCAAACATACCCCATGTAGATCCCAAATCTTGCCCGGCCTCTAAATAAAGTCAGAAGACCCCCTATTTGAAGACGGCCGAAGCCTAACAAGCCACTAGGAGAGACTATTAGGCCCCCGTACTAAGATAGAAGGTTTTTTTGGCCCGAAAAATAAAGTTTCTCGCCCTGAAGGGACGAGACTGCCGTCTGGAAGGACCAGACCGCCGTCTCGCCTCACGCCAGGGACGAGACCGCCGTCTGGATTATCCAGACGGCGGTCTCGACTTCTGCCGAGTTGAGACGGCGGTCTGGATTATCCAGACGACGGTCTCGACCCCCTGCCATGATCGAGACGGCGGTCTGGATTGTCCAGACGGCGGTCTCGACCCTGTCAGACGAAACGGCAGTCTCGACCTGTCAGGCGCAAAAAACTATAAATAGGGGCTCTGCCCCCCTCATTTCCACACAGAAACACACAGTTCCTCCTCCTTCTCTCTAGATTTTCTCTCTCTAGAATCCCTCCGAAGCATTTCCGGAGTTTCTGAGTGTCTTTAGGAGAATTTTGAGCGTTCTAAAGCTTCTTTAGAATCCCTCCGAAGCATTTCCAGAGTTTCTGAGCGTTGTAGAGTGAAGGGGCTGCCACAAAGCACCCTTTTTCAAAGAATATAAGAAAGCTTGCTTCGAAGGTTCATAAACCTCTTTATTTACTTTACCGCTTTCATTTAAATTATGCAATAAACGTTAGGGCCATGTAGTCATAAATTTAAATACCGCAGAATAAAAGGGTAAAATTGCAATTTTCCAGTTTAATTATTTATCCAAAGTAGTCGGCCTATCATAGGGAACCCGAAAGGGGCGTCGTAAAGGAACTAACACTTCCTTTACACGTAACTAACTCCCTTACCCAACTCTGGTTCTAATGACCAAAGTTGGTTTTCGAAAACCAACGCCTTTTTAAACTCCTTTTCTGATGTTTCCGGTAAAAACATCGGTGGCAACTCCACGAACCCTCAAAACCCGTTCTTGGGTTAGCCCGGTTATCGGACAACCCGAGAACACTTTTCAAAAACCTAGTCTCTAGGTTAGCCCGGTTATCGGACAACCTAAGGACGTTGTAACCACCCATAAAAAAACACGAAAGCAAGAGGGTCAACAAAACCATCGCGTCGCTCCGATCGCCTCTTTTTGACGGCGGCGACAGATGGCGACTCCACTGGGGAAGCCTAGAGAGTTGATCCCATTTAGTGATGGGCTGGCTTAAAAATAATTAAACCAAGAAAATAGCACTTTTACCCTACCTTGTATTATAACATGCTTTATTGTTTGGCTTTCAAATAACTGTTGCTTGTTTATACTTACGCAATTGAGATAACTATAGGGAGTGGGTGGCAGGTACAGTTTGCTATAGTTAGGGCCTTGTGCCCACCAGTGTCATCGGAAACCACCACTCAAGGTGATAACCTTCCTCTTTTGGCAACAAGACCGACTCTGGCCTTAGTGTTGAGCATGGTCGGACGGCTAGAGAGTGGGGACCCTATAATGGGGGCACCTTGGGGGCCTTAGCCTGGTGAGAACAGTTAGAACCAACCCTTGCCAATGCACTTTTCTGCAGGAAAACCCTACCTCGTGATAAAAACGAAATCTCGCCTGTTCGGGGATGATCAAATTGTGTGTGCATATTGTTAGAATCGCACAGCGGAATGTTCGCGTGGTCGGACAAAAACCAAGAGGGGGGGGTGAATTGGTTTCTTAATAAAAATTAGGTTTTCAAAATTTTCCCCAAATTTTACCGATTAAAAATTGTGTAAGTGTAAATAGAGAAGAGATAGAAATCTTACATAGGAGATTTATACTGGTTCGGATCAAAAGACCCTACGTCCAGTTGCTAATCACTCAAACAGAGGATTAACGCTGTCACTATGATCAAAGTTATTACAAACAAATTACAATGAAAAGATAAAGATAAGAAAACACCTCTCTTGAAATCCACAAGAGATGATGAACAACTTTCCCCAGAGACGGCACAACACACATTCCACTAAGAACTCCACTTAGTGATTCTTATCGCTTCTAGCCCACACCAGGTTCCAAAAGCCCCCTTTCCTTGCAACAAACAGTTCTCTGGCACTCACAGCACTTAACTTTTGTATGGAAAAGGTTGTTCCTTTTTTTCTAAGTGCCAAAGGAGAGTTTAAGTAGGGAAATTAGGGTTTAGAAAAAGGGGATTTCGAAACTAGGGTTCTTGGTAATTGGGTTTTCGAAAACAGGGTTAATTTGAAATTTAAAATGAAAAACAGACTGAAATAATCGATTAAATGGAGTTATAATCGATTAAAACAGAGCCAAAAAAACAGAACCCAAAACCTCTCTGTTTTAATCGATTATTTGAAGTTTTAATCAATTATTTGACCTAATAATCGATTATTTTGATGTTTTAATCGATTAAAACAGTGAGTATATACTGAAAATGGTTTTCTCACTGTTTAAATCGATTATTTCCCTATATAATCGATTAAAGCCGAGCCTGGATGATATATTTGGGCTTTTTGAAGCTTCTAAGTTGCAGACTATGTACCGGCTATCTCAAACTCTATAATTACAGACTCAATCTAATTAAAACAGAGTTATTACACTACAAAACCAAGTCTTCAACACTCTAAGTCTTTGAGTTCTTGAATCATCATCAAAATCAACAATCTTCATGTTCATCAAGTGCAATATCAAGTCCTTGAATGTTCAACAATCTCCCCCTTTTTTATGATGATCAAAATTATCTTTTAAAGCCCTTGTAATAATTTGTTTTATCTGTCATACTAACAAACACATTAAACATACCAGATAATATTTAAATGTAATTCATAAGAGGCTTTAAATTTTTCTCCCCCTATTTTGATTATAATCAAAAAGCGCTCTGCAATAACAATCATAAGAGCTCCCCCTCAAAGTATGCATAAGTTGAAGATAACTCCCCCTCAATCAAAGCATTTAAAAAAACAAATTTCATTTCATAAAGAAACGTCATTACAGACAAAGAGATATATAACATTACAATTGTAACATCCTGATTCTCAATACCCCTGGCTTGTTAAATTTTGACAAAATCTTTGTCAAACTTTTAATAATTAAATTATTAAGAATTGGGTAAAGAAACTGTAGAGTTTGATGTTTGTTAGATTATTTGTGTTTTTCTAGAATTTTTCTAGAATTTTTAGAAAATACTTAAAATTGATCCGTTTCGCGGACAACTGGACGCCTGATAGTAATTATATGATTTAGGATTGAAATTGAAAGAGTATGGAATTAACAATTTTAATTGTCACATTTAGAAATTATTATTTTCTTGTATGCATTGAGTGTAGATACATTAAATGTTTATTATGTGTATAAATTGACAAGAAATATATGATGGTTTATATGGTTTGGAGTGATGTTTGAGTCTTAGGGGTTTTGGGTTCAAATCCTGGCAGGAGAAAATAAAAATGATTTTTTTTTTTAATGTAATCCGCTGGGCGCATCAGTAATGCGCTGAGCGGATTATGTCTGTTAATCGATCAACAGGTTTTTTAATCGATTAGAACAGAGAGTTTTGGGATCCGCTGGGCGCATCAGAAATCCGCTGAGCGGATTGTGGTTCGAAATCTCTATCTTACTTGCGGCCACATATCCGCTGGACGCACGATAAATCCGCTGAGCGGATTGTGAGTTGAAATCTTATTACTTGCGGCCTCATATCCGCTGAGCGCACGAGAAATCCGCTGAGCGGAAAATTAGGTGAAATAGGACTCAACCGTTTGACTTTTAAATGAAACATTCTGCAAGTTTTTCGTAGGTTACCCGTTTCTCTCTTTCTCTCAAAATTTCCTTACCTTCAAACTTGATTTTAACGGGAAAATCTTGATTTTCTTGAGAAGCTCTAAGAGGTAAGTTGGTTTATCTCAATCTCCTCTACATTTCTACCGTTTTATTTTTCAAAACGGTGCATTTTCTATTTTTATCCTCACTTGAATGATCTTGAATGGGAGTAGGAAGAAGGTTATTGTAGGTTTTACACCTAGAATACTAGAATGATGCTTAAAATTGAGGATTAGAAGTTGTTAAGCTAAAAACTTTAAGAGCCCTAATTCGTAGGTACTATTCATTGAATTTTTGGGACTTGTGTGAACAGAATTAGGAATTGGTATCTGCATGAAAGTTGTAGCCCTTTAAGTTGTCGAAATTTAGAAACTGGTTTTATATTAAACAGATATTTGTTGCTCAAGTTATACCCATTTTACTGTCAAGTGTTTTCTAGCTGTGACATTAAGATGTTGCCCTGTTTCAACAGCCTCGGTTTTTGAATTACTGGGATTGATACGTATGAAATTAGGACTTGATTCCTTCATAAAAGTTGTAGGAAATTATATCCCCGAAATTTAGAAATTTATTTCATGTTAATATCTTATGTGTAGCAAGAGTTATAATCCAATTAACAAGGCATGTTCAGAGTGTTATTGTAGTTGAGCCTAGTTGGAAATAACCACTGAAAACTGAAAATTGCATCTATTCTATAGGGTATTTGAATTTATTTCCTTCATCAAAATTGTAGGTAATTAAGTTATTGAAATTTTGGCTCAAATATCATGCCAAAACAGTTTATATAACTCTAGAAAATTTAGAAATACTAAACCTTATTCATGTTTGCTATTAGGATTTTTCCTACTTTAAGTGTATACAAAATAGGATAATTTTCTAAGTTAATTGTAAGCTGAATGTGAGCTTAAAATATTATTAGAAATGGATTAGTAATACAAAGTGAATTTAAATTCTCATGAGATAGAATCATAGAAATAAAAGATTCTAACTAGCATTTTATTACGTATATAGATTTTGCTGAAACACAACATCAAGCTTTGAAAGGAATAAGTGTGAACGTATCAGGTAAGGGGTGGGCTATATAGTAAGGATTACATCATAAACTTGTTTGACCTTATTTGTTGAATTTGTCTAAATTTGTTATGATTGATAATTGTGATTTCATTATATGCTTGGTTGTGAAATTGATAATGAATTGCTTACGTGTATGATGGTGTAAAATACATGCTTGATACTCTATAATGATATGTATGGTCTTTGAGTGAGCATTTATATGCATGGTGGTTTTTCATGAGAAAATTCATTGAAAATTAAATTGAAAGAATTGGATGATGGGTTGTGAACCCTTTTTGAACTGTATTGGAAGTTTTCTGCTTGTAACAGGTGATTGGAAATTTTTGGGAAGTCTGTATTACAGGGGAAACTCTGTCAAATTTTTGGAAAAATGTGAATTTCTAAGAAAAACCACTTAGGGACTCATACATTATTCATTTGAAAATGGTGATTTGTGAAATCTGGGGAATCGGAGATTATGGACTCTGAGAATACGATAGGGAGGCCCTGAGGGAGGACTTGAGGATAGGAAGGGTAGTGGTTGGAGGCCCCAAAAGACCCAGGCTCGCTACCTGTTGTCGGGGATCCCACTGTACAAACTCTGCTATACCTGACTGTGCTCTTACCGTATATCAATGGTCAGTGAGCTACTGGGTTTATATTTGAGCATGGGTCTCAACAATCCCGTGGGTGGATTTTCCATGCCTAGTAGTTTCAACTCCTGGCTACCCCAGTACTGATTTGAGAAATGATTCGGGCCCGCATGCATAAACATTTTAGAAAAACATATTAGGATCATGCATCATTAACATCAATCATTTGAAATTTGATTAACTTGTGAATGTTTATGATGTTGATTTTAAAATGATGTATGAACTGTTGCTCACCCTCTTGTCTTTCTGTTTTCTTTATTTCCTTTGTGTTTGCGGTACTCGTTGGACCTGATCGGTCATTGTTTGAAGAAAGGGGAGATGGCACAGATTCCACACTCGATGAATATGTTACTCATACTCATTAGCTGGGAGCCACAATGATGGCAACATGTATTGGGATAAATATATCCAAACTTTTATAGATAGTCTTTTATAGTATATAGACCTACAGGGTAGTGAGTAGTAGTTACTCTTTTGTGTAGTTTGCTGCTCTGTAGGAAGTATCCTCAATGTTGCCCTTAATATTTTGGAGGATTGTACTAGTATTTTATCTATATGTAATTATGAATGGTTACTTTTAGTACTTTTTAAAATGATGAAATGCAGGAATGTATTATTGAAAATTTATGTATATTAATATGTACAAGGGAAAAATTATTATCGGTTAAAAAAAAAAAATTTCTACTAAAAATTATTAATTCTTCTGATTGAGGGTTTATAAGGTAGGGTGTTACAACAATCATGTAAAAGCCTTTTATTTAAGCAGAATTTAGGCAATGTCTAATATTCCTAAGTCTCTTCTAAGATCATAGAATCTATCCTTGGGTAGAGGCTTAGTAAAAATATCTGCTAATTGGTGTTTTGTATTCACATACTCTATTTTACAGTTTCCTTTGCTGATATGATCTCTCAAAAAATGATGTCTTATTTCTATATGTTTAGTCCTAGAGTGCATTACTGGATTCTTAGTTAAGTTAATTGCACTCGTATTATCACACATCAAGGGTATGTCATCTAAAAAGATATTATAATCTTCTAACTGTTGTTTCATCCACAGAATTTGAGCACAATAACTACCAGCTGCAATATATTCAGCTTTAGTGGTAGATAAAGCAACACATGCCTGTTTCTTAGAATGCCAAGATATTAAGGATGAACCTAACAAATGACATGTTCCACTAGTGCTTTTTCTATCAATTTTACAGCCACCATAATCAGCATCAAAATATCCTATTAAACTCATACAAGCATCAGACGGATATCACAAACCAAAATCAGTAGTTCCTTTTAAATATTTTAAAATATGTTTTACTGCAATTAGATGAGATTCTTTAGGACAAGCCTGAAATCTAGCACACACAGACAGAATGCATAATATCGGGTCTACTTGCGGTTAAGTATAATAGTGATCCTATCATACCTCTATACATAGTTTGATTAACTTCCAAACCTGATTCATCCTTGTCTAGATAGCATGAAGTTCCCATGGGTGTGTTAGCTTCCTTTGAGGTGTCCATACCAAACTTTTTGAGGATCTCTTTGCAGTACTTGGTTTGAGAGATGAAAATGCCATCTTTAAGTTGCTTGATTTGTAGTCCAAGGAAGAATGTCAATTCTCCCATCATAGACATTTCAAACTCTCCCTGCATTATCTTAGCAAATTCTACACATAACGAATTATCAGTTGATCCAAAAATTATATCATCAACATATACCTGGACCAATAAGATATGTTCTTTAACTTTCTTTATAAACGAGTGTAGAATCAATTTTTCCTCTTGAAAAATCATTTGCAGTTAGGAAACTACTTAATCTTTCATACCAAGATCTAGGAGCTTGTTTCAACCCATATAAAGCTTTCTTTAATTTAAAAATATGATTAGGATAATTAAAATCTTCAAATCCAGGGGGTTGCTCTACATACACTTCTTCTTTAATAAAACCATTTAAAAATGCACTTTTAACATCCATTTGATATAGTTTAAATTTCATTAAAGATGCATAGGCAAGAAGTAGGCGTATAACCTCTAACCTGGCAACAGGAGCATAAGTTTCATCATAATCTATACCTTCCTCCTGACAATAGCCTTTTGCAACAAGTCTGACTTTATTCTTTGTTATGTTTCCATCTTCATCAAGCTTATTTATGAATACCCATTTAGTTCCAATAACTTGATGTGACTCTTCTCTTGGGATTAATTCCCAGACTTGATTCCTTTCAAATTGGTTAAGTTCTTCTTGCATGGCTATGCACCATTGATCATCTTTAAGTGCTTCCTCAATGTTTTTAGGTTCAATCTGTGACACAAAAGCAACATACATACAGAAATTTGTCATATTTCTAGTTCTTACCCCTTTTGAGATGTCACCTATGATGTTGTCCATTGAGAGTCCTCTAGGTGATTGCCATTCTTTTGCTAATTGAGGAGTTTGAGAAGGCTCATTATTTTCCAAGTATAGTTCATCAAGGGCTTCTCTTATATACTCATCATCACCTGCAAGTCCTTTATTTGACTCAAGAGGATTTCCCCCAAGGTCTACAATCTCATCAAAGGTAACATGTATAGATTCTTCTATATTTAAAGTTCTCCTATTAAACACTCTATATGCCTTGCTATTTAATGAATATCCTAGAAAAATGTCCTCATCGGCTTTTGAATCAAATTTTCCTAGATTGTCCTTTCCATTATTTAGCACAAAACATTTACATCCAAAAATTTTCAAATGGGCAACATTAGGCTTTCTACCATTAAACCATTCATATGGAGTAGATTTAATAATAGGCCTAATGAGCATTCTATTCAAAACATAACAAGCAGTACTAACTACATCAGCCCAAAAATATTTAGGAACATTAGATTCATTTAACATAGTCCTAGCAAGTTCCTCTAATGACCTATTTTTCCTTTCAACTACACCATTTTGTTGGGGAGTCCTAGGAGCAGAAAAGTTATGTAATATTCCATTTTCTTCACAATAATTCTCAAACTTTTCATTTTGAAACTCACCACCATGGTCACTTCTTAAAACTTTAATTCTTAGGTCTTTCTCATTTTGAATTTGTTTAGCAAACTTTCTAAAGACCTTAAAAGCTTCACTTTTCATAGTTACGAAAAATGTCCAAGTATATCTAGAGTAATCATCAACAATTACAAGTCCATAATAATTTCCACCAAAGCTTTTTATCCTAGAAGGTCCAAATAAGTCTAAATGTAATAATTCTAGGGGTTTTGAAGTGGAAATAACATTCTTTGATTTAAATGATGATTTTACTTGTTTACCCTTTTGGCATGCATCACATAATCTATCTTTTTCAAATTTTAACTTAGGCAATCCAATAACTAAGTCTTTTGAGATCAATTTGTTCAAATGATGCATATTTATATGAGCCGCTCTCTTATGCCACAACCAAGGGTTCTCTTCCTTAGCAACTAAACATGTTATACTTGACTCATGCAAACAATCCAAATCAATCAAATATATGTTGTTATGCCTAATGCCTTTCAATGCTACATTTTCGGAATCTATCAAGTGAATGGTGCAAAATTTGCTTTCAAAAATTACCTTGAAGCCTTTGTCACATAATTGACTTATGCTAAGGAGATTATGCTTAAGTCCATCAACAAGTAGCACATCCTTGATCTCCAAAGTGTTTGCACCACCAATGTTTCCAATTCCAAGGATCTTCCCTTTGTTGTTATCCCCATAAGTCACATATCCTTGTTCTTTGGCTTTGAAACTCACAAATTTCGATTTATGTCCAGTCATATGTTTTGAGCATCCACTATCAAGATACCACATAGACTTCTTTGATTTGGAAGTTTCCTACAAAACAAGAACATAGTAAACTTAGGTCCCCATAACTTTTGGGTCCTTGGGGTTAGAGACATAACAATCTATTTAAATACTGCAAAACTTTCTTATAAAACTTTTCAAGTTATTTTAACTGATAAAAATAAGTTTTAATCGATTAAAACGCTGTGTAGAAAATTTCTAAGTTGTTTTAATCGATTGAAACGAGATTTAATCGATTAAAAGAGTTTTGATCAGTCATAACTAAATTCTGATCGATCATAACTGATTCTGATCGGTCATAATTGTATTCTGATCGATCATCCTGACCCTTTAAGTGATTTTAATCGATTGAAACGTGTTTTAATCGATTGAAAAAATTTTGATCACTCATAATTAAAATCTGATCGATCACATTTGATTCTGATCGGTCATAATTGGATTCTGATCGATCATAATGAGTTCTAAATGGTTTTAATCGATTAAAAATAAGTTGTATCGATTAAAATACTGTAAAAACACTTTTTTGAACATTCTAAGTGATTTTAATCGGTTCTTTCACAACTATATCAGTTAAAAACATGTTTAAGAAAGCTTTTGTAAAAATACTTTGTTTTTAGTTGTTTAAAACGATTTTAGAGGCATTTCGCAAAAATCTTTAAGTGAAGAACCTTCATGCAGCAGAAAAGATGAAATGATTTTACCTAAGCATGCTGTTTAAAACATACTAAATGATCCATTTTCTTTGAATAAATACAAGATACAAATAGTTCATTTAACTATAGGAACCCAAATATATTTTCCTTTAGGAACTCCAAAATGCTTAATTTTACATCTATTTGAAGTATGACCATGTTTCATACAATAAAAGCATGCATTAGATATAATTTTAGAATATGATACATTTCTAACTATTGAAGTTTTGGTTCCTTTTTCAACCCATACTCTTCTATTTTTACTTTTAAGCTTTTTCAAAGGAACATGACAATTTTCTTTAATTTGAACACTATCCTTATTCTTATAACTATCACTTAATTCCTTTTTAGCTTTATCAAGCAAATGACTAAGTAAATCAATATCATGTTCATACTCTTTACATGATGCACATACTATAGTCTTATCATCATTCTCATCTATGCATACAATTTTCGTTTCTAAGGTTTCCTTTTCCTCTAAACATGAAATTTTCGTTTTTAAGGACTCCTTTTCTTCTAAACATGTGATTTTCATTTTTAAGGACTCTACCTCCATTTTGGAACTACTTAAACTCTTTTTCACAACTTTGTATTTATTGTTCAAGTCCTTAAAAGCACTAAACAATTCATTATATGCATTTTGTAATTCATCAACATCATTTTCATCATCACTTGAGGATGAGTCGGAATCACTAACCTCAAAGTCGGAAGAAATGATGTCATTTGCCAACAAGCAAATGTTAGCTTCTATTTCTGAGTCGCTTGATTCCGAAATTGAGTCACTATCATCGGTTCCTTCATAAGTTACTCTTAGTTTTGCCCACATCTCTTGAGCACTCTTACAAGTGGATATTCTGTAAAACTCATCAAGGGTTAAAGCAGATGAAATTATATTTCTAGCCCTAACATCATATTGGGCTTTCCTATTTTCTTCATCCGACCATCTAGAAAATTGTTTTGGTACTTCTACTCCATTTTCAAAAACTTTAGGAATAGAAGGACCGTTTAAAATAGCGTCCCAAACGCCTCTATCAACAGACTCTAAAAATATTTGCATACGTACCTTCCAAAAAGGATAATTTTGACCCGCAAAAAGTGGGGGTCTGTTGATAGACGCACCTTCGGCAAAAGTTTGATTTTGTCCGGCCATTTTCGAAAATTTGAATGACTACCAAAGCAAGCTCTGATACCACTTGTTAGAATCGCACAGCGAAATGTTCGCGTGGTCGGACAAAAACCAAGAGGGGGGGTGAATTGGTTTCTTAATAAAAATTAGGTTTTCAAAATTTTCCCCAAATTTTACCGATTAAAAACTGTGTAAGTGTAAATAGAGAAGAGATAGAAATCTTACACAGGAGATTTATACTAGTTCGGATCAAAAGACCCTACGTGTAGTTGCTAATCACTCAAACAGAGGATTAACGCTGTCACTATGATCAAAGTTGTTACAAACAAATTACAATAAAAAGATAAAGATAAGAAAACACCTCTCTTAAAATCCACAAGAGATGATGAACAACTTTCCCCAGAGACGGCACAACACACAATCCACTAAGAACTCCACTTAGTGATTCTTATCGCTTCTAGCCCACACCAGGTTCCAAAAGCCCCTTTTCCTTGCAACAAACAGTTCTCTGGCACTCACAGCACTTAACTTTTGTATGGAAAAGGTTGTTCCTTTTTTTCTGAGTGCCAAAGGAGAGTTTAAGTAGGGAAATTAGGGTTTAGAAAAAGGGGATTTCGAAACTAGGGTTCTTGGTAATTGGGTTTTCGAAAATAGGGTTAATTTGAAATTTAAAATGAAAAACAGACTGAAATAATCGATTAAATGGAGTTATAATTGATTAAAACAGAGCCAAAAAAACAGAACCCAAAACCTCTCTGTTTTAATCGATTATTTGAAGTTTTAATCGATTATTTGACCTAATAATCGATTATTTTGATGTTTTAATCGATTAAAACAGTGAGTATATACTGAAAATAGTTTTCTCACTGTTTTAATCGATTATTTCCCTATATAATCGATTAAAGCCGAGCCTGGATGATATATTTGGGCTTTTTGAAGCTTCTAAGTTGCAGACTATGTACCGGCTATCTCAAACTCTATAATTACAGACTCAATCTAATTAAAACAGAGTTATTACACTACAAAACCAAGTCTTCAACACTCTAAGTCTTTGAGTTCTTGAATCATCATCAAAATCAACAATCTTCATGTTCATCAAGTGCAATATCAAGTCCTTGAATGTTCAACACATATGATTGTTGCATTTGTATGTTGCATAGCATAAACAAACAACAGAACCAAAACACAAAAAATATTTTACAAATAAACACCCTTATCTCGGACAGTCTGCCTTTTAGCTAGCCTGGTTTCAGGTTCTTTGTAAGCTAAGTAGCCACGCAGTTCCGACAGAAGAGATAAGGGACGCTAAATATTCTTTCGCATAAAGCCACATTTTATCTCGGACAGTCTGCCTTTTAGCTAGCCTGGTTTCAGGTTCTTTGTCAGCTAAGTAGCCACTCAGTTCCGACAAAAGAGATAAAAGGCTATAAAATAAACAAATAAAAATTAAAAAAAAAACAAATCCATTTTTTTCAAAGTTCATAAATAAGACCTGGTCCAAAAATTATACTCATAAAACATTCATATAGATAGTTTATTCTTCCAAAATATATACGCAAATACCATACATCATGTAGAAAAACATGATAAATAGAAGAATAAACACTCACATTCATACAATAAACATCATCTTCATCAAATCATACATTTTGATTCTAGAAAATGGAGGGAACAAGTAGACAAGTGGGGAAGGTGGATATTCTCCGAAACCATACTGGGAAGCTGGAACGACTTAGTGCAACAATGCCACCAGAGGTCCGCGCTGATTTTGAAAAGTCCTATGGACGGATTTTGGACCTCCTAAGATCAGTGTCGATCAGGTCTTCCTCAGGGTACTGATTCACTTTTGGAACTCCAGTCTGCGGTGCTTTGAATTTCCGCAGTTCGACATGGTGCCCACCTTAGAGGAGTATGAAGCTATGTTGAAATGGCCTAAATTAGCCGGGGTCCATATTTGGCATGAGGCGTATACTCCTGCAGCATCAGTCGCTGCCCTTATCCATCTACCGTTCCGACAGAGTACCTTGATAGGAAGAGGGAACACCCAAGGGTGGAAAGTATCAATGTTAGAAGACCACCTGTCCTACCTGGCTGAAAGGGCAGAATGGGTTACCTTCAACAAAACCCTGGCACTAATAATCTTCGGAATAATCCTGTTCCCCTTCCACCTCGACACAATAGATCAAGCCGTCATGGACGCTTTCTTCGCTTGGGACGTGTACTCGAAGAGTCCCTTGCCTGCTATTCTTGCCGACACCTTGCTCTCGGTGGATTTCTGCCATCAGAAGCAAGGGAGAACACTCCGCTGCTGCTCTTCATTACTATACGTGTAGAGCATCACGCATCTTTACGCCTCCAGTCACATGGGGATATTCCCTGATCCCTTGAGAAGCTTCTCCAAAATCCCCCTCCAACGACGCCTGACTATAGAATGGAGGGATGAGTTAGAACGAAAGGACGCCAACAATATATCTTGGGTCTGCCCTTGGTTCCGACCAGGCCCCATTCTCATCAGATGTGGGGACTATCCGAACATACCCTTGATAGGACTCAGAGGTTGCATAGCCTACTCACCTAGAGTAGCTATGAGGCAACTCATGAGGACCCAAACTACTATTTCCCGAAGGGAGCTCGGAGGACTGTGCTTCTTTGGAGACCCGTGCACGATCACCAACTCATCAACCATGAGAAAAGCATGGGAGAGGCCAGTCTACATGGGAGACAGAGAGCTAGGAAAAGCTCGGGTAACTGTCACCAGTGACTACGAGGCGTGGAGAAGAAAAAGATGGATAGCTCAACCATCCACCACACCCATGCCAATCGCCAACAACGAAGAGCTGTAGGCACAAGACAATGCCTTGACCCAGAGGGTAGAAATCATGGGAGCCCAGATACGGGCCCTTGAGGAAAAAGAGCAAGCATCTATCCTCACGATTGACAGTCTACAAAGGCAAGGCAAGAAAAAGGATCATGAAATAGAGCGCCTCAAGGACCAATGTGCTAACGCTAACGAACAAGCTATCCGAGCATCCAAAACTGCCAGAACCAGCTCGGATAGCCAACTGCAAGAAATAACCGCCAAAACAGCACACCTTGAGGCCGAATCAGCTATGCAGGCCCAAACGATCAAGGAGTTGTCGGAAGGGCTCCTTAAGGCTCGGTTAGACATCCGCCAGGAGCGAGAGGCCAACAGGAGACTCACCAAAAGTCTCTCTGAGCTACGCCTTAGGGAAAAAGAAGGGCTAGCTCAGTATAGCCAAGTACTTCAAGAGAAAGACCGAGCCGTTGAAAAGCTCGACGAACTACAAGCCTTGGTCGCTCATCAAGAAGCGAAGATCAAAGAGGCTCAACAATACAGTGAAGATATGAGCCAGGCGGTCCACAAGCAAAGCGAAGAACTCGCTCACCATGTCCGGGAAGCCGAGAGAGAACTACATAGGAATCAAGACCCGCCTGTGGGTTTCTTTAGGCTTTTCCGTTTTTGCCAAAAGACGCTTCGTAGTATGGAATAGGAGAATGTACACCTTCCACTGAATTAATGAAATCTTTTTCCTTATTCAACAGTTGTCTACCTGCATACATGAACATGCATTTGCATATTTAATTTCCCCTCCTTCACGATTAATAAATAAGATAATAAAAAGGAAGGATTAACTAACACGTCTTCCAACTCAGAAGAATGGAGAGAAAGCCACTCCTAATAAAGCTCACCCCAACGGTCGAGTCATCGCAAGAGGGAAATAAACCTCGGTCGTTGGTCCTCAAGAGTAAAGAAGAGGGGGCAAGGACGCCAGTGCGACTATTTATGCCACGTCCTTTCCCCTACGAGTCAAATAAAGTTGTACCATGGAGATATGGGGAATCTTCACCGATAAAAGAAGAAATAACAAACATAGCCGGCATTGGGGGCACAACTAGAAGTGGAAGAATCTACTCCCCCAAGGACACACAGGAAAATGTCCTCCAAAATAAAGGAAAAAATAAAAAGACCGAAGAGGAAAAAGAAAATAAAGCATCCAAGGAGGAGACAGAGGAATTACTCTAGTTTATAAGGCAGAGTGAGTATTCCATTATTGACCAGCTCAACCGTACGCCTGCAAAGATCACGTTGCTATCTTTGATAATGAGCTCGGAACCGCACCGAAATGCCCTGCTGAAGGTCTTGAGCGAGGCGCATGTACCTCACACAATATCCCAAGAAAAGGTTGAGAGGATCGTCGGTCACATCACGGCAAACGATCACCTCACCTTCACAGAGGAAGAACTCCCCCTCGAGGGGTCACAACATAACAAGCCCTTGCATATCTCAGTTAAATGCAAGGAATACCTCATCGCCAAAGTTCTTGTGGATAACGGGTCATCCCTGAACGTGATGCCCAAGTGCACGCTGGATAAGTTGACTATCCAAGGAACCCGTCTGCGCCCAAGCAGCACCATCGTTCGAGCCTTCGACGGATCAAAACGAGAAGTAGTGGGAGAGATCAGTTTGCCAATCCAGGTTGGACCCACTACCTTCAACGTCGATTTCCATGTAATGGACATTACTCCAGCATACAGTTGTCTCCTCGGCAGGCCTTGGATTCATGACGCTAAGGCAGTACCTTCAACGCTCCACCAGAAAGTCAAGTTCATAGTGGACGATAAACTGGTCACAGTCCAAGCAGAAGACGATATCCTAATCAGTGGACCGTCCACCCAACCTTATGTGGATGCGGCTGAAGAGGCCCTTGAAACATCTTTTCAAGTGCTCGAAATTGCTAGTATAGAGCGACTTCCCAGAAACACAAAAGTAGCCTGCATGATGTTGAAGCATGGCTACCATCCTGGCCAAGGACTGGGGGCAGATTCCAAGGCATGAGGGAACCCCCAGAATTCAAAGACAATCCTTGCAAGTATGGCTTAGGATTTGACCCTACTAAGGGCCGAGCAGAAAGAAGAAAAGGGAAGTCTCCCCTCCGCACACTCAAGCAAGTTTTCCAAAGTGGAGGGGTGTCAGCGTCAAGAGCCACTCTAGTCATTAGGAAATCTTTTTCTTTGTTTAAGGGATGTAAACCCCATGATTGTTAGAGATTATCCCCCAGGGCGAGCCCGACCCCCGGGCATTTTAGGGCACATATTCCCTCATTAATTAATAAGAATAATTCTTTCTATCTGCTTCTCTTCTTTCTACTTCTGACTGGACCACATAAATAACCCTGTCTAAGTAAACATAAAAAGAGAAGAAGAATAAGAAGCGCTTCCAAATAATCAACCTTCACCATTGTTATTATCATCAAGTTAGCTGATTAGAAGCACATAAAAATAAAGACTTCACCTAAGCCATAAAGAAAGTCACGCTTCGCCAATACTGTGAACAAAAAAAATAATAAATCCACAAAAAAGAAAAAGCCCAGAGAAGCCAAAGGCCAAAGAAAAGGGCAAATTACCCGGTAGGAAACCCACTAAGGGGGCTACACAAAAGATAGGGTCAACCCGGTAGGATACCCGAACAACAATAAAGGGTAGCCTAGGCAAAAGTTAGGGTTACAAATAAGGTCCGCTAGGATTTCTCCAAAATTTTACAAAAGAAGAAACCTAGACAAAAGTTAGGGCCAACACACAGTATCCTAGTTCGAAAACCCAAAGGGCGATCTAGGGAAATCAGCTAGCCATTTAAAAAGCAATGGAAATAAAACCAAAGAGCGCAAAAAGAAGGGAAAGATGTTTGCTTAGACAAAAGCTTAAACACCCAGGCTTAACCTTAGCCAGCCATTCTTACAAATCCTTTTATCAATAAAAATCAACCCTCTAAAACACAAACCATTGATTTCTACCTCTTTGCTTCTTTTCTCTTAACCCTCACAACAATATTCTAGTAATTAATTTGGGAATATGGAGGCGTATAGTCAACAAGAGGATTGAAATCCCTAAAGCAAGGAAAAAGGGACACTACATGACAAAAGTGCTCTACAAAAGAAAAAACGAAAAAAAGAAAGAAAGAAAGCAAAAGAAATTACCCTTCGATCACAAGAAGTCCGGCATGGTACAACCAAAAGTAAACATAGCGAATCAGAAGACTTTCAGCACAACAAGACACGTTGGTTAAATCCTTCTGAAAAACTAATTAAAGTAGGCATTATAGGACATCAAACATGAAAAAATTTGCATGCATAAAATGTTTTTGAACCAGGTCCTATTTCTTATTCAAAAAAAAAAAAAAAAAAACCCCAGAAATTCGAGACCGCCGTCTCGATTCCCCTGCAAATCGAGACCGCCATCTCGAGGAACCAGACCGTCGTCTCGACTCAGGCAAAGTCGAGACCGCCGTCTGGAACCTCCAGACCTCCGTCTCGAACAACAACCCAAACGAGACCGCCGTCCCGACTTCCCAGACGGCGGTCTCGATCTGAAAATTTTCCCTATATAAGGGGGCGCGCCTGGATGGGTTTCCTCACAACTCTCCTTGCCTCCTAAGCCTCCAGAGCCTCCAAAACTCATATCTCTACTCCTCCAAGCCTTCCCTGCTCAAGATGTTCAACAGAAGTGCCTCCAGGAAGAGAAGGGGCACCGCTGGTGCTAGCAGCTCGGCACCACCGCCACCCCCAGACCCTTCTCAGCTGTCACCACAGCACCAGGCCCGCCTGGACAACATTAGGAACTACCAGTGGCACTCCATGCTGACATTGGACTTCGGCATTCTAGCCGAATTTGGATGGGAAGAAGACGTCAGAGCCCACATCGACAACATTGGGTGGGGCTTTCTGCTGCGTACCCCACCCACACATGTGTACCCCCAAGCGGTACAAGAATTCTTGGCCTCCGTCTCTCTCATCGAAATCCCCTCCATGGCCTCGGGCATGCAGCCCACTAAAATGGTCAACTATTTCATGGGTGGGCAATACCACACTACCACCCTGGAAGAATTCAATGTGTCCATTGGATTCATCCGGCCCGAGGAAGCGCTGACCCGGGAATACCGAGAGGCCATCTGCTCTCGGCCCGCCAACCTCACCCCCGCGGAAATGTGGCATGAGCTCACAGGAGCAACTACACTGCCCACTTTGATGAGAGGCTCCGCACTGCAACCGGCACTCCGCCTTTGCCACAAGCTGCTGGCAGGCACAATCCATGGGAGGAAGGAGAGCCAGGGTAAGATATCCCTCCTTGATCTCTTTGTCCTCTACTGCATGCACCAGAGGCGGCGCTGCAACCCCAGATACTTTCTCCTAAGGGCCCTTAAGGACTTCGGGAGCAGATCCACAGGGGCCATCCTCATAGCTCCTCTCATCACCCCTCTGGCAGAGAGAATGGGGTGCCCTGGTCGGGAAGAGCTGGCCTGCAACCTCCGACCCGAGCCCATCAATGGGCCAATGCTGGTCAGCATGGGGATGCTGATACGTCGAGGAAACCAGTTCGCCCTGCACCCCTCCCTGGACTTCGAGCTGGATCTCCAGGGGATTGTGGCGATGCAGGATATGCCCACATCCCCCGGCTCCCAACAGCAACAACAGCAGCAGCAACAGCCACCACCGTACATAGAGGACTTTGCTGGCATGCACCAACACATGAATGATCTGAGCCAGCAGTTCGCCCAAATAGTAGTATGGCGAGAGCAACAGACCCAGTGGCAGTAGACCCACGACGCCCGCCAGCAGGCCTATCAAGCTCGCCAGGACGAGATCTACCAGGAGCAGCAGAGATTGCGGTAGGAATGGACGACATTCCAAGAGGACTACCGTGACGAAGTCCAAGAGCAAGTAGACTTCCGGTATCACGTGTACAAACAGTACCCTTACCCCGATTCCCCTGATGATAGCCCCTAGGGACCGCACTGGCCTAAATAAAAGCTGTTGTAATAAAATTTCCCATGAATAAAATTTTATTCCATGCATTCTTTGCCGTCTTTTACAAAAGTCAGCGTAACAAAAAGGCTTAAAAGAGAAAAGGCGTACGCTCAAGAAAAAAGCCAAAATCCAAAAAATCGCGAGAAAAAAGAGATAAAACCGCGAGAAAAGGCAGGATTAAAACAAAACAACTACCTTAACCGACAAAATTCCGACTACCAGGCAAAAGTCAAACACAAAAAGAGAAGAGAAGAACCCAACCAGCCAGCAAGAGTCGGATGATTACCACAAAAAATCAAAAAAATCCCCAACAACCAACAAAGTCGTATGGACAACCAACCAAATCCCCGGCGCAGCTCGGACGACCATCAAGTCCAAGAACATCTACCAACACAGAAATCACTCCCCAGTGAAACGGCGCATGATCAGAATCAGTAAGCCGCCACCACTGCCAAAGGGTCAGCCACCGCAAGAAGGGGCATCCAGAGGCACATAACCAGACGGGGGTTCATACTTGTCAGCCAAGGGGTCATCTACCGCGTCAAAGGAGCATCCCGAGGTTTCACAACGGCGCATGGTCAGAATCAGTAAGCCGCCACCACAGCCAAAGGATCAGCTACTGCAAGATGGAGCATCCGGAGGCTTAACACCAGATGGGGGTGTGTACTCATCAGGCCTTACAGAAGAGGGCTTACCAGGCGGGGGTTCATACTCGTCAAACACCAGATGGGGGTGTGTACTCATCTGGCCTTACAGAAGGGTCCTTACCGGGCAGGGGTTCATACTCGTCAAACCAGATGGGGGTTCGTACTCATCAGCCGAAGGGGTCAACTACCACGACAAAGGAGCATCCCGGAAGCGCACAACACAACATCTCCGCAGAGGATCACCCGCCGCAAAGACGGAGTATCTGAAGGGAAATCGGGCAAGAGGGTCAAACTCCTTTACCCTCTAGTCGATCACCTTGGCACAAAAGGCCAGCAGTCGACTGGTCGGGTAAAGGGGGGGCAGCTGTAGACCCCAAATCTTGCCCGGCCTCCAAATAAAGTCAGAAAACCCCCTATTTGAAGACGGCCGAAGCTTAACAAGCCACTAGGAGAGACTATTAGGCTCCCGTACTAAGATAGAAGGTTTTTTTGGCCCGAAAAATAAAGTTTCTCGACCTGAAGGGACGAGACCGCCGTCTCGCCTCATGCCAGGGACGAGACCGTCGTCTGGATTATCCAGACGGCGGTCTCGACTTTTGCCTAGTCGAGACGACGGTCTCGACCCCCTGCCATGATCGAGACGACGGTCTGGATTGTCCAGACGGCGGTCTCGACCCTGTCAGACGAAACGGCGGTCTCGACCTGTCAGGCGCGAAAAACTATAAATAGGGGCTCTCCCCCCTCATTTCCACACAGAAATACACAGTTCCTCCTCCTGCTCTCTGGATTTTCTCTCTCTAGAATCCCTCCGAAGCATTTCTGGAGTTTCTGAGTGTCTTTAGGAGAATTTTGAGTGTTCTAAATCTTCTTTAGAATCCCTCTGAAGCATTTCCGGAGTTTCTGAGCGTTGTAGAGTGAAGGGGCTGCCACAAAGCACCCTTTTTCAAAGAATATAAGAAAGCTTGCTTCGCAGGTTCATAAACCTCTTTATTTACTTTACCGCTTTCATTTAAATTATGCAATAAACGTTAGGGCCATGTAGTCATAAATTTAAATACTGCAGAATAAAAGGGTAAAAGCGCAATTTTCCAGTTTAATTATTTATCCAAAGTAGCCGGCCTATCATAGGGAACCCGAAAGGGGCGTCGTAAAGGAACTAACACTTCCTTTACACGTAACTAACTCCCTTACCCAACTCTGGTTCTAATGACCAAAGTTGGTTTTCGAAAACCAACGCCTTTTTAAACTCCTTTTCCGATGTTTCCGGTAAAAACATCGGTGGCGACTCCACGAACCCTTCAAAACCCGTTCTTGGGTTAGCCCGGTTATCGGACAACCCAAGAACACTTTTCAAAAACCTCGTCTCTAGGTTAGCCCGGTTATCGGACAACCTAAGGACGTTGTAACCACCCATAAAAAAATGCGAAAGCAAGAGGGTCGACAAAACCATCGCGTCGCTCCGACCGCCTCTTTTTGATGGCGGCAACACCCCACCCATTCTTCACTACATTCACCAAAGGAGAATAGAGGCTTCACAAAATCCTATCACCAAGCATCAAGGAGTCAAACCTCCGCTCCAACGAAAAAAGAAAAGAAAGTTTTTTCATCCCCAGCGGATGCCCAAAAAGAGAAAGGGCCACGACAGAGAAAGGCCAATAAAATCCCCAAGTGGATCACCCGAAAAGTAAAAAAGAAAACATGGAATCTGAAATTCCATTTCCCCAACGGAATAAGAGCTCCACAAAGCCAACTCTCACCATCATCAATCAAGGAGGCAAGACTTCATCCCCACAAAGGGCAACCAAAACCAGATCCCCAGGGTGATAAATAATTCCATGATGGATCACCAAAAAGAAGAACCTATCCCTAGTGAGTATTGTCGCCGCCGTCTAAAAGAGAGAGAGGCGGTGGAGCGACGCGATGGTTTCGACCCTCTTGATTTTTGCGTTTTTTATGGGTGGTTACAACGCCTTTAGGTTGTCCGATAACCGGGCTAACCTAGGGGCGAGGTTTTCGAAAGGGCGTCCTTGGGTTGTCCGATAACCGGGCTAACCCAAGGACTAATTTTTGTAGGGTTCTGTGGAGTCGCCACCGATGTTTTTACCAGAAACATCGGGAAAGGGGTTTTAAAAAGGCGTTGGTTTTCGAAAACCAACTTTGGTCATTAGAACCAGAGTTGGGTAAGGGAGTTAGTTACGTGTAAATGAAGTATTAGTTCCTTTACTACGCCCCTTTCGGGTTCCCTATGATAGGCCAGCTATTTTATTAATAAATAAACCGGAAAAATACGCTTTTGCCCTTTTTATTTTGCGGAATTTAAAATTATGACTACATGGCCCTAATCTATTACATAATTTAAAATTAAAGCAGTAAAAGTAGAGAGGGAGAATTTAAACCTCCGAAGCAAGCTTTCTTTTTTATTTCTTTAACAAAAATGGGTGCTTTTTGGCAGCCCTTCACTCTACACGACGCTGGAAACTCTTCTAGACGTCGAAAAAGAGCTCACAAAGGCACTCAGAAGCTCCAGAAATGTATCGGAGGGATTCTAGAGAGAAGTTTTAGAGAGAAGGGAGAGCTAAAGCTGTGTGGTGTGTGGAAATGAGGGGGGGGAGGCCCCTATTTATAGGTTTTCGCGCCTGACAGTGGCGAGACCGCCGTTCTCGTCTGACAAGGTCGAGACCGCCGTCTCGCCAAACGAGACCACCATCTCGGCATGCCAAAGTGGCGAGACCGCCGTCTGGGAAAGCGAGACCGCCGTCTCGCCATTCGTAGGTGGCGAGACCACCGTCTCGTTTGGTGAGACGGCGGTCTCGCCCTTTGCATGAGGCGAGACGGCGATCTCGATTTCGAGACGACGGGCTCATCCCAAAAAAGGCGCGAAACCTTATATTTGTACAGAAAATCCTTCCTATCCTAGTATGGGACCTAATAGTCTCTCCTAGTGACTTGTTAGGCTTCGTCCATCTTCGAATAGGAGGTCTTCTGCTCTTTATTTGGAGGTCGGGCAAGATTTGGGGTCTACAGCTGCCCCCCCTTTACCCGACCAGTCGACTGCCGGCCTTTTGTGCCAAGGTGATCGACTAGAGGGTAAAGGAGTTGACCCTCTTGCCCGATTGCCCTTCGGATGCTCCGTCTTTGCGGCGGACGATCCTGTGGGGAAATGTTGTGCGCTTCCGGGATGCTCCTTTGACGCGGTAGCCGACCCCTTCGGCTGATGAGTATGAACCCCCATCTGGTTTGACGAGTATGAACCCTCGCCCGGTAAGCCCCCTTTTGTAAGGCCCGATGAGTATACACCCCCAACTGGTGTTTGACGAGTATAAACCCCCGTCTGGTAAGCCCCCTTTTGTAAGGCCTGATGAGTACACACCCCCATTTGGTGTTAAGCCTCCAGATGCTCCATCTTGCGGTAGCTGATCTTTTTGTCGTGGTGGCGGCTTACTGCTCTAGCTCATGCACCAATGTGAAACCTCGGGATGCTCCTTCGATGCGGTAGCTGACCCTTTGGTTGACGAGTACGAACCCTCGTCTGGTTTGGTGCCTCTGGATGCCCCTTCTGACTGTGGCTGACCCTTTGGCGATGGTGGCGGCTTACTGCTCTAGCTCATGCGCCGGCGTGAATCCTTGGGATGCTCCTTCGACGCGGTAGCTGACCCCTTGGTTGACGAGTACAAACCCTCATCTGGTTTGGTGCCTCTGGATGCCACTTCTTGCGGTAGCTGATCCTTTGGCTATGGTGGCGGCTTACTGCTCTAGCTCATGCGCCGACTGGGCACTCCTTATGGAGTGATTTCTGTGTTGGTAGATGTACTTGGTCCTCTTTGAATGGTCTTCCGGGTCGTGCTGGGGATTTTGTGGGTGCTCATCCAGCTTGCTTGTTTGCTGGGGATTCTTTCGTTCGACTCTTGCTGACTAGTCGGATGAGTCTTTTTGTTCGTCTTTGATTTGGTAGTCAAAGTTTTGTTGGTTGAGGTGATGGTTTGTCTTAATCCTGCCTTTTTCTCGCGGTTTTATCTCTTTTTTCTCGCAATTTAGGATTTTGGCTTTTCTTATTGAGCGTATGCCTTTTTCCTTTTTAAGTTTTTTTTTTTTTGTTTTTTTGTTACGCTAGCTTTTGCAAAGGGTGGCAAAGAGATGCATGAAATAAAATTTTATTTATGAGGAAATTTTATTACAACCACCTTTTATTTAGGCAAGTACCATCCCTAAGGGCTATCATCTGGAGATGATCCGCGGGCAAATTGCTGGTAGAGGTGATATCGGAAGTCCTCCTGCTCTCGGACTTCGTCGCGGTACTCCTGCTGGAATGTTGTCCATTCCTGCCGCATCGCCTGCTGATGCTGGTACATCTCCTCTTGCCGGGTATGGTAGGCTTCTTGCCGCACCGTCATTTGGTCGAACTGCCGGCGCAGATCGTTCATGTTGCGGTTCATGCCGGCGAAATGATCCGTGTACGGTGGTTGTTGTTGTTGCTGCTGCTGCTGCTGGAATTCGGGGGGCGTGGGGATATCCTGCATCGCCACCAGCCCCTGGAGGTCTAGTGCGAAATCCAGTGTGGGATGGAGGGCCAACTGGGTCCTTCGGCGTATCAGCATTCCCATGCTGACCAAGACTGACCCGTTGATGGACTCGGGTCGCAAGTTGGAGGCCAGCTCTTCCCGGCCAGGGCACCCCCATCTTTCTGCCAGGGGAGTGATGAGAGGAGCCACGAGGACGTGTTGAACATTCAAGGACTTGATATTGCAAATAATGATCATGAAGAATGTTGATTTTGATGATGATCCAAGAGCTTAAAGACTTAGAGTATTGAAGATTGAAGATTGATGATTTCTGTATTGTAATAACTCTGTTTTAGCTTGATTGAGTCTGTAATTTTAGAGTCTAAGATAGCCGGTACATAGTCTGTATCTTAGATGCTTCAAAATGCTCAAATTTATCATTCAGGCTCGGCTTTAATCGATTAAATAAGTATATAATCAATTAAAACAGTGAGAAAACCATTTTCTGTCTAAAACTCACTGCTTTAATCGATTAAACAGCAAAATAATCAATTATTCCGTACAGTTCCGTACAGATAATCGATTATTTCATCAAATAATCGATTAAACCAGAGAGGATTGGGTTCTGACATATTTGGCTCTGTTTTAATTGATTATTACTCCAAATAATCGATTATTTCAGTCTGTTTCTGATTTTAAACATCAAACAAACCCTATTTTCGAAAATCTAATTACCAAGAACCCTAGTTTCGAAATCCCCAATTCCTAAACCCTAATTTCCCTACTTAAAGTCTGCTTTGGCAGTCAGAAAATAAGAACAACTATTTCCATACAAAAGTTAAGTGCTGTGAGTGCCAGAGAACTGTTTGTTGCAAGGAAAGGGGGCTTTCTGAACCTGGTGTGGGCTAGAAGCGATAAGAATCACTAAGTGGAGTTCTTAGTGGATTGTGTGCTATGCCGTCTCTGGGGAAAGTTGTTCTTCATCTCTTGGGGCTTTCTGAACCTGGTGTGGGCTAGAAGCGATAAGAATCACTAAGTGGAGTTCTTAGTGGATTGTGTGTTGTGCCGTCTCTGGGGAAAGTTGTTCATCATCTCTTGTGGATTTCAAGAGAGGTGTATTATGATCTTTATCTGTTCATTTGTAATCTGTTTGTAACAATTTGTTCTTAGTGACAGCGTTAATCCTCTTTTGAGTGATTAGCAACTGGACGTAGGGTCTTTTGATCCGAACCAGTATAAACCTACTGTGTAATCTTCTCTACTCTTCTCTATTTACATTTACGCAGTTTTTAATCGGCAAAATTTGGGGAAAATTTTGAAAACCTAATTTTTATTAAGAAACCAATTCACCCCCCCTCTTGGTTTTTGTCCGACCACGCGAACATTCCGCTGCGCGATTCTAACAAGTGGTATCAGAGCTTGCTTTGATAGTCATTCAAATATTTTCGAAAATGGCCGGACAAAATCAAACTTTTGCCGAAGGTGCGTCTATCAACAGACCCCCACTTTTTGCGGGTCAAAATTATCCTTTTTGGAAAGTACGTATGCAAATATTTTTAGAGTCTCGTTGATAGAGGCGTTTGGGACGCAATTTTAAACGGTCCATTTGTTCCTAAAATTACAGAGAACGGTGTTGACGTTCTTAAACCTTTTGATAGATGGACTGCCGAAGAAAGTCGAAAAGCACAATTTGATGTTAGGGCTAGAAATATGATTTCATCTGCTCTAACCCTTGATGAGTTCTACAGAATTTCTATTTGTAAAAGTGCACAGGAAATGTGGGAAATGCTTAGAGTAACCCACAAAGGAACTGACGACATCAAAAGAGCGCGTAAAAACTCCCTAATCCAAGAATACGAGATGTTCCGGATGCAACCTGGCGAAACGATTTTCGACGTTCAAAAGCGTTTCACTCATATTGTGAATCATCTCACCGGATTAGGTAAAGTATTTGACGTTGATGAATTAAATGTTAAAATTTTGAAATCTCTGGATAGGAAATGGCAACCTAAGGTGACGACCATCTCAGAGTCACAAAATCTTGCCACTATGTCTATGGCGGAGTTATTTGGAAAGCTAAGGGAGCATGAGCTTGACCTTGGAAGGCTAAATGAGGAAGAGGGTCATTATCAAAAGAAGAACCTAGCTTTCAAGACCGAGATTTCAAAAAGCAAAAATAAGAAAGAAGAAGAAGAAGACTCCGAAAATGATGAAGAAGAGATGAGTCTTTTTATAAAGAAGTTCACCAAATTGATGAAAGCAAAAGGAAGACATCCTTTCAAAGGTAAGGGAAAGGTAAAAGAAAATTCTTCCGTTAATATAAAATGCTATGGTTGTGGTGAAGCAGGGCATATGAAGACCGAATGCCCAAACAAGAAAAATGATGAACACAAGGGCAAAAAGCAATTCAAGAAGAAAGCATATATTGCTTGGGATGACAGTGATTCAAATTCAGAATCAAGCAACTCGGAAATAGAAGCAAACATTTGCTTAATGGCAAATGACAACATTTCTTCGAATTTTGAGGTTAGTGATTCCGATTCATCCTCTAGTGAAGAAAATGACCATGATGAATTGAAAAATGCTTATAATGAGTTATTTACTGCATTTATGAATATGAAAAACGAATTTAAAGTTGTAAAGAAAAATCTAAGAAGATCCGAAAAGGAAAATGAGTCCTTAAAATTGAAAATTGCATGTTTAGAAGAAAAGGAGGTAGCTAATATGAAAATTGTATGCTTAGATGAGAATAAGGACTTAGCTTGTGCAAATTGTAAAGAGCATGAATATGACATAGATATTCTTAACCATTTGCTTGACAAAGCCGAAAAAGAAATTGATGATCTTAAGAAGCATGAAATGGTAATTGCTCAAAATAATGTAAATCAAAGAGTTCCTTTGAAAAAGAGTAAAACTAAAAAGAAAAGAGTATGGGTAGAAAAAGGAACTAGAGAATGTCATGTTAATAATGTATCTTGTTCTAAAACTACCTCAAATGCATGCTTCTATTGTATGAAACAAGGTCACACCTCAAATAAGTGTAAAATTAAACATTTTGGTGTTCCTAAAGGAAAATATATTTGGGTTCCTATAGTTAAATGAATTGTTTGTCTCTTTTATTTATTCAAAGAAAATGGATCATTTAGTATGTTTTAAATAGAATGCTTAGGTAAAATCATTTTATCTTTTCTACTGCATGAAGGTTCTTCACTTAAAGATTTTTGCGAAATGCCTCTAAAATCGTTTTAAACAACTAAAAACAAAGTATTTTTACAAAAGCTTTCTTAAACATGTTTTTAACTGATATAGTTTTGAAAGAACCGATTAAAATCACTTAGAATGTTCAAAGAAGTGTTTTTACAGCATTTTAATCGATACAACTTGTTTTTAATCGATTAAAACCATTTAGAACTCATTATGATCGATCAGAATACAAATATGACCGATCAGAATCAAATGTGATCGATCAGATTTTAATTATGAGCGGTCAGAATTTTTTCAATCGATTAAAACACATTTCAATCGATTAAAATCACTTAAAGGGTCAGGATGATCGATCAGAATCCAATTATGACCGATCAGAATCAAATGTGATCGATCAAATTTTAATTATAAGCGATCAGAATTTTTTCAATCGATTAAAACACGTTTCAATCGATTAAAATCACTTAAAGGGTCAGGATGATCGATCAGAATCCAGTTATAACCGATCAGAATCAGTTATTATCGATTAGAATTTAGTTATGACCGATCAGAACTATTTTAATCGATTAAATCTCGTTTCAATCGATTAAAACAACTTAGAAATTTTCTACACAGAGTTTTAATCGATTAAAACTTATTTTTTATCAGTTAAAATAACTTGAAAAGTTTTATAAGAAAGTTTTGCAGTATTTTAATCAATTGTTATGTTTTAAATAGAATGCTCATTAGGTCAATTATTAAATCTACTCCATATGAATTGTTTAATGGTAGAAAACCTAATGTTGCACATTTAAAGATTTTTGGATGTAAATGTTTTGTGCTAAATAATGGAAAGGACAATCTAGGAAAATTTGATTCAAAAGCTGATGAGGGCATTTTTTTCTAGGTTATTCTCTAACTAGCAAGGCATATAGAGTGTTTAATAGGAGAACTTTAAATATAGAAGAATCTATTCATGTTACCTTTGATGAGATTGTAGACCTTGGGGGAAATCCTCTTGAGTCAAATAAAAGACTTGCAGGTGATGATGAATATATAAGGGAGGCTCTTGATGAACTGTATTTAGAAGATAATGAGCCTTCTCAAACTCCTCAATTAGCAAAGGAATGGCAATCACCTAGAGGACTCTCAATGGACAATATCATAGGTGATATCTCAAAAGGGTATTGTCAGGAGGAAGGTATAGATTATGATGAAACTTATGCTCCTGTTGCCAGGTTAGAGGCTATACGCCTACTTCTTGCTTATGCATCTATGATGAAATTTAAATTATATCAAATGGATGTAAAGAGTGCATTTTTAAATGGTTTTATTAAAGAAGAAGTGTATGTAGAGCAACCCCCTGGATTTGAGGATTTTAATTATCCTAATCATATTTTCAAATTAAAGAAAGCATTATATGGGTTGAAACAAGCTCCTAGATCTTGGTATGAAAGATTAAGTAGTTTCCTAACTGCAAATGATTTTTCAAGAGGAAAAATTGATTCTACACTGTTCATTAAGAAAGTTAAAGAACATATCTTATTGGTCCAGGTATATGTTGATGATATAATTTTTGGATCAACTGATAATTCGTTATGTGTAGAATTTGCTAAGATTATGCAGGGAGAGTTTGAAATGTCTATGATGGGAGAATTGACATTCTTCCTTGGACTACAAATCAAGCAACTTAAAGATGGCAATTTCATCTCTCAAACTAAATACTGCAAGGAGATTCTCAAAAAGTTTGGTATGGACACCTCAAAGGAAGCTAACACACCCATGGGAACTTCATGCTATCTAGACAAGGATGAATCAGGTTTGGAAGTTAATCAAACTATGTATAGAGGTATGATAGGATCACTATTATACTTAACTGCTAGTAGACCTGATATTATGCATTCTGTCTGTGTGTGTGCTAGATTTCAGGCTTGTCCTAAAGAATCTCACCTAATTGCAGTAAAACATATTTTAAAATACTTAAAAGGAACTACTGGGTTTGGCTTGTGGTATCCGTCTGATGCTTGTATTAGTTTATTAGGATATTCTGATGCTGATTATGGTGGATGTAAAATTGATAGGAAAAGCACTAGTGGGACATGTCATTTGTTAGGTTCATCCTTAATATCTTGGCATTCCAAGAAAAAGGCATGTGTTGCTTTATCTACCACTGAAGCTGAATATATTGCAGCTGGTAGTTGTTGTGCTCAAATTCTGTGGATGAAACAACAATTAGAGGATTATAACATATATTTAAATGACATTCCATTAATGTGTGATAATACGAGTGCAATCAATCTAACTAAGAATCCAGTAATGCACTCTAGAACTAAACATATTGAGATTAGACATCACTTTTTAAGAGATCATATCAGCAAAGGAAACTGCAAAATAGAGTATGTAGACACTAAACGTCAATTAGCAGATATATTTACTAAGCCTCTACCCAAGGATAGATTCTATGATCTTAGAAGAGACTTAGGGATATTAGAAATAGCTTAAAATCTGCTTAATTTGACTGTTTCTGGATGATTGTTATGTTAAAATTCGTGGTGTAGGATGTTCATAGGTTATTATGTGTAAAAACCTCAAAAACTTGATGTAGCCTCTGGAATAATCGATTAATTGATGAAATAATCGATTATTTCCCTTCAAAACGTCTAAAACAGGGTATTCTCCTCTGGAATAATCGATTATTTCGTGAAATAATCGATTAAATGCCTCAGATAATCGATTATTTGCTGGAAATAATCGATTAAAGTTGTCTGATATCGAAATAATCGATTATTTTGAGATATAATCGATTAAATGCGACCAGTCTTGCCTCCTAGTCGTTGCCAACAAATATTTTGCCATGGAATCTCTTCTATATGACCGTTGGAAGTGTTTTCCCTATAAATAGAGACCTCTAGTTCAATTAAACTCACTTCTAACTCTTGCAATCAAGTTTTTCTTGCAATCTATACTCTCTTTGCCTCATTATTCCCTCACTTGTCTCCAAATCTTCTTCATACTTCATCTATTCTTTCAAATGGCCTCATCCTCTCGCCCTAAGATTCCTACAAAAAGAAGATCTGCACCTTCTTCTCATTTTTGTCCTAATTCTGTTGAAGGATGGATTTCTGATACGGAAGGTCAACAGGAATTTCTGATGTACTAGAAGGAACGTGCCGTCATTTCTCCTAAATTCCTAATTGGTGAGTAATTCATTCATAGAGGATTTAACTTTCCTAATCTTCTTGAATTTCAAGGAGTTCTCCCATTTATCCAAATGCAAGGTACTTACTATCCTGACTTAGTTAGGGTATTCTTTTCTAGATTTAAGTTTAGGGATCAAATTGCTACATCCCGTGTCAAAGGGGTGACCATAATTCTAGATGATGATATTTGGGAAAATGTTGCTCACTTCCCAATTAGAGAAGATGCTATTAAAGTTTATGGTGAGCTAGATGATTTTGACAGGTTCCTAGCTTATAGATCTTTTCTGCGGAATCCCTCCATGGAGATTGGACGTATTCTTCATGCTGGACCCTTGAAGAAGGAAGAACGCATGATTCTTCATTTGCTTGTCTGGATTTTATGTCCCGGGCCACAAATCATGCCCAATGCTCTTCTATTGATCTTCGCATTATTCATGCCATCATGAATAATGAACCTTTAGATTGGGGTGTTCTTGTCACAATGATAATGTTAAAGGCCAAACGTCATCCAACATTCAAGATTCCATATGCTCTTCTTGTATCCCAAATTCTTGAATATAAAGGAGTCAATGTCGAAGGTGAACAAGTTGTCCGAACTACTAACTTGAACCGCATGCTGGACAGCACATTGATTCATCTACAAATGGTGCGGGTCAATGACATCTATGTTCATAAAGATGACGTCCAAAATCAAGGTGATGCAATTGAAGACTCTGATGAAGATATGCCTCCAGCAGCTGAGTTTCCCTCTACCCAAATCCAAAGTATAGGAACATCCTCTTCTCATCAAGAATCAAGACAATCCATGGAAGATATTCTTTCCGACATGAATCAAAGAATGCAATCATTCTTCAATCTTTCTGGTGTACGGCATGATGAAATTATTCGCCGTATATCCGATGTAGATGATAGAGTGGGTAGATTAGAAAATAGATTTAATACTCACTTTAATGATGAGGATAGTGAAGAATTTTAGATTTTATTTTGTTAATATCTTTATATTGTAATGAATGAATGATTATGAAATAAAATTTGATGTTTCTTTCATGCTATGATTGAGGGGGAGCTTTCTCTAACTTATGCATATTTTGAGGGGGAGCTCTTATGATTGATGTTGCAGAGTTCTTTTTGATTATAATCAAAATAGGGGGAGAAAAATTTAAAGCCTATGATTCAATTTTAAATTTTATCTGGTATGTTTAATGTGTTTGTTAGTATGACAGATAAAACAGGTTATTACAAGGGCTTTAAAAAGATAATTTTGATCATCATCAAAAAGGGAGAGATTGTTGAACATTCAAGGACTTGATATTGCAAATAATGATCATGAAGAATGTTGATTTTGATGATGATCCAAGAGCTTAAAGACTTAGAGTATTGAAGATTGAAGATTGATGATTTCTGTATTGTAATAACTCTGTTTTAGCTTGATTGAGTCTGTAATTTTAGAGTCTAAGATAGCCGGTACATAGTCTGTATCTTAGATGCTTCAAAATGCTCAAATTTATCATTCAGGCTCGGCTTTAATCGATTAAATAAGTATATAATCAATTAAAACAATGAGAAAATCATTTTCTGTCTAAAACTCACTGCTTTAATCGATTAAACAGCAAAATAATCGATTATTCCGTACAGTTCCGTACAGATAATCGATTATTTCATCAAATAATCGATTAAACCAGAGAGGATTGGGTTCTGACGTATTTGGCTCTATTTTAATCGATTATTACTCCAAATAATCGATTATTTCAGTCTGTTTCTGATTTTAAACATCAAACAAACCCTATTTTCGAAAATCCAATTACTAAGAACCCTAGTTTCGAAATCCCCAATTCCTAAACCCTAATTTCCCTACTTAAACTCTGCTTTGGCACTCAGAAAATAAGAACAACTCTTTCCATACAAAAGTTAAGTGCTGTGAGTGCCAGAGAACTGTTTGTTGCAAGGAAAGGGGGCTTTCTGAACCTGGTGTGGGCTAGAAGCGATAAGAATCACTAAGTGGAGTTCTTAGTGGATTGTGTGCTGTGCCGTCTCTGGGGAAAGCTGTTCTTCATCTCTTGGGGCTTTCTGAACCTGGTGTGGGCTAGAAGCGATAAGAATCACTAAGTGGAGTTCTTAGTGGATTGTGTGTTGTGCCGTCTCTGGGGAAAGTTGTTCATCATCTCTTGTGGATTTCAAGAGAGGTGTATTCTGATCTTTATCTGTTCATTTGTAATCTGTTTGTAACAATTTGTTCTTAGTGACAGCATTAATCCTCTTTTGAGTGATTAGCAACTGGACGTAGGGTCTTTTGTGAAGCACTTGGTGGATTTGATGAAGACAAGCACTTGATGGATTTGATGAGGACATAGATATAGCTTAAGTTGTGGGTGTGTAGATGATTAGGTTTTTAGTTTAAGCACTTAATCTCTTGATAGGCCAATATATTTTGTGATAAGCGCCTTATAATGTTGCATCCCATTGAAAATCATTTTTCTGCATGAAAAACTAACATCTAAGTATTAAAAGAACAAACTAAGTTTTTCAATCTGTTGAAAAGGATTTTCAATCTGTTAAAATCACTTAAAAGAATAAGTGATCATACATAATCGTATTTTCAATTGATTGATTCGCGGAATCAACAAGTTAAAATAACTCAATGAATTTTTCAATATCAAGTTTCGCTTTTTCAATCTATTGAAACAGAGAGACTATTTTTTTAACTAAGTGTTTGCAGGAATTTAATCTGTTGAAATGATTTTAAATCTGTTGAAACAGAAAGACCTTTTTCAGTCTAAGAGTTTTTAGAAAATCAATCTGTTGAAATATTTTTCAATCTATTGAAACAGAGAGACTATTTTTTTAACTAAGTGTTTGCAGGAATTTAATCTGTTGAAATGATTTTAAATCTGTTGAAACAGAAAGACCTTTTTCAGTCTAAGAGTTTTTAGAAAATCAATCTGTTGAAATGACTTTCAATCGATTGAAACAGAAGAGCTGTCATTTTTCATTAAGTTGTTTCAATCCATTAAAAACTCGAATCAATCGATTGAAATGGAGCTTTAAATGAAATCAATCGATTGAATCGACGTTTTAATCGATTGAAATGTATTCTGATCGATCATAGTTTTGTTCTAATCGATCATAACTCATTCTGATCGATCATAGTTTTATTCTGATCGATCATAACTCAGTCTGATCGATCATACTTCTGTTCTAATCGATCAGAGTCTCTTCTAAACCTGTTTTACTGCTAACCAACTTATCTTTTGACTCTCTAAAACAGTTTTTAACAGATGAAACGTTCTGATTTTCTGATTTACTCTATATATACAGATTTGATCTATCTTTTGAGATACACAATACAATACACTACTTGAGAAAACTTGTGAAATCAATCTGTGAATCTTTCATACGTGACTTTCTCTGCATTCAAGAATCTTTTTCATATCATAAGGTGTTGTGATCAGAATTGTGGTCATTCAAAGAGAGAAAGTGCTGATAGAATTGGTTCTGGACAATTAGAAACTTCAAGTCCAGGTTTTTTCTTTCCATATTCTTTTGTAAAAGTTGATTGTGCAGGTTGGATTGTAATCTGCACTTGGTACAGTAACTGGATTTGGTTACTGGGTGGTTTTCAAGATTCTGTCTTGTGGGTTTTGCAAGATAGTTCTTGGGGTAGATTGGTGAGTATCTACTGGTTGTAATTTTCACTTGGTATTAGTGGAACTTGACTGGTTTGTCAAGAACTGGATGTAGCTCTGGATTAGAGTGAACCAGTATAAATTTGTGTGTTAATATTCTTCTTTCATCTCTTTTAATTTCTGTCTTTAATTGTGCTGTGTTTAAACCAAATTACCTTTGCAAAGATTGAATAAAGATAACTCATTCTTCCAAAAGAAAGTAAGTTTTGCGAAAAAGTTTTAAAGTTCAATTCACCCCCCCTCTTGAACTCAACCATTAATTCTTTCAATTGGTACCAGAGCTGGTTCTTGTAAGTTACTCAAGAAATCGGTCCAATGGCTGAGGGAAAGATGACTTTTTCAGAAGGAGCCTCCATAAACAGGCCTCCACTTTTTTCTGGTGTGAATTATTCTTTCTGGAAGGTTAGAATGAAAATCTTTATTGAATCTCTTGATAGAGGCATTTGGGAAACAATTGTTAATGGTCCTTACAAACCAACTCATACTGTAGATGGTAAAGTAGTCGAAAAAGATTGGGCTGAATTAACTGATGTAGAAAATAGGAGAGTCCAATATGATTATACTCGCAAAAAATATTATTACCTCTGCTTTAAATCTTGATGAGTTTTTCGGGGTGTCTCGAGTGTGCCTCTGCCAAAGAGATGTGGGAAATTTTAGAGGTTACACATGAAGGAACATCTGATGTGAAAAGGGCAAGAAAGCATGAGTTAATCAGGGACTATGAGTTGTTTAAAATGCAGCAAGGAGAAACAATTGCAGATGTGCAGAAAAGGTTCACGCACATAGTCAATCATCTAATTGGGTTAGGAAAGACTTTTGACAAAGAAGAGTTGAACATCAAAATCTTAAAGTGTTTGGACAGAACATGGCAACCAAAGGTAACAACAATATCAGAATCAAGAGACTTGACTGAAATGACTACCGCTTCACTTTTTGGTAAATTGAGAGAACATGAGTTGGAAATCAATCGGTTCAAAGAACAAGAGAATGCAGAAAAGAAAAGTAGAAATATTGTTCTCAAGACGATTGAAGAAAACAGTGGATCTGAAGAAGATGAATCAGAGAACCTGACTTTGTTGGTTAAGAAATTTGGGAAATTTCTTAGAAGAAAGAACAGAACTGGCCAAGTAAAAAGGTACAATGATAAAAAGACTGAATCTGTTCAAAATACTATTACTTGTTATTCTTGTGGTAAACAGGGTCACATAAAGAGTGATTGTCCGGAAAAGACCAAGAATCAGAACAAGAAAGAATCAAGATACAAAGGGAAAAAGGCCTATATAGCCTGGCAAGACAATGATTCATCTTCCAGCTCTGAATCCGAAGGTGAAGAGGTGAACCTGTGTTTGATGGCTGGCTGTGAATCCTCTTCATCACATGTAAGTTCAACTCCTACAGAGAATGAAATGAATTACAGCACATTACTAAATGCTTTCAATGAAATGCATAGTGAAGCCAGAAATTTATCTCATACAAATAATCGGTTGAAAGGTTTAAATAACTGGTTAGAAAATAGAGTTAAAGTTCTGGAAAATGAACTATTAGAAAGCAAAACAGATTTAGAACATCTAGATATAATCTATGCATCTGCGAATAATGTTGCTGCTAATAAGAAGTGTGAAAAGTGTATTATTCTGCAAGATAAGGTTGATTACTTGATTAAAACTTTGTCTAAGTTTACTCAAGGTAAAGAGAATTTAGATGCACTTCTTGGATCTCAAAATTGTGTTTTTGAACATTCTGGAATCGGGTACAAACCTAAGATTGGGGTAAAAACTAAAAAATATTTGAACTTCTTTTCATACGGAAAAACAACGGCATCCCCTTTCTCATCTTGTCATTACTTGCATGAAGAAAGGACATACTATAAAATACTTGTTATGCTAGAAAATATTTTGTGCCGCAAGGTAGGAAGAGATGGGTTCCAAAACATGTTAAACAGAAAATTTGACTCCTAAGGACCCAAAATACGTAAGGGTACCAAATACTTGATGTTTGATCTTTCAGGAACAGCAACAAGAGTCCCTTTGGTATCTAGACAACGGATGTTCAAGGCACATGACAGGTGACATTTCAAAATTCCAGAAGCTGAAATTGAAGAATGGAGGTCATGTGACTTATGGAGACAACAACGAGAGGAAGAATTCTAGGTTCTGGAGATATTGGTGATGGTGAATCGGTAATCATTCACAATGTTCTTCTTGTTGAAGGTCTCAAGCACAATCCGATAAGCATAAGTCGGTTATGTGATCTTGGTCACAAAGTCATTTTCAAACCGAGAAAAGTGCCTTATCTGTGAGCCAGAATCTGACATGGTAATGTTGGTAGGTAAGAGGTTAAACAATATATACATGTTAGATATCAAACAGTCTATATCATCTCAAAGTTGTCTTCTTACTAAAGAAGAAGAATCTTGGTTGTGGCATAGAAGACTTGCTCATATACATCTTAATCATCTTGACAAACTGATTTCAAAAGAATTAGTTTCTAGGCTGCCTAAGCTTCAAATCTTGAAAGACAAAATCTGTGAAGCTTGTTTGAAAAGCAAACAAACTAGAAAATCTTTTTCAAACAAAAACATTGTTTCAACTTCCAAACCTTTGGAACTGCTTCACATGGATTTGGTTGGTCCTTCAAGGAATAAAAGCCTAGGTGGTAATCTTTATATCATGGTAATTGTTGATGACTTTTCCAGATTTACCTGGACTGTTTTTCTAAAGGCCAAATCTGATTCTTACAAATCTTTCAAAAAGCTTGCCAAGGTTTTACATAATGAAAAAGGATATTTCATTACATCTATTCAAAGTGACAATGGTGGAGAATTTGTAAATGAAAAATTTGAATCATTTTGTGAAAAGTTTGGCATAAAACACAATTTTTCTGCTCCAAGAACTCCTCAACAAAACGGTGTTGTGGAAAGAAAGAACAGATCCATTGTGGAACTTGCTAGAACAATGTTGTGTGAAAATTCTTTACCTAAATACTTTTGGGCAGATGCAGTAAACACTGCTTGTCATGTTTTGAATAGAGTCTTGATTAGACCCATGCTTAAGAAAACCCCATATGAACTGTACAAAGGAAGAAAACCCAACATAAACTATTTCAGGGTTTTTGGATGTACATGTTTTGTTTTAAACAATGGGAAAGAAAATATTGGCAAGTTTGATGAAAAATCTGATAAAGGAATTTTTCTTGGTTATTCAACTCACGGTCATGCATATAGAGTTTATAATTTAAGATTGAAATCAGTTGAAGAATCAGTACATGTTGTGTTTAATGAGTCTTCTCGAGTGGTGCAGAATAGAACAACAGGTACTGCAGATGAAGAAGAATTAACTGATAATTCTTATCAGTTGAAACATGCCAGAAACACAGATCAGTGTACTGTTGAAGAAGATGATCCATCAGTGGACCCTGCAAAAGCTGATCCACCAACAATTACTGAAGAACAGGAAGAAGATGTTCTGGAAGAGCTTCCTAAAGAGTGGATTGTCCCAAGAGATCTCTCTCTAGACAATGTCATCGGGCAAATTAATAAGGGAGTATCTACTAGACATTCTCTTAATCAATTTTGTAATCATATGGCATTCATTTCACAAATAGAGCCTAAGACAGTTAAAGAAGCATTAAATGATGAATACTGGGTTAGTGCCATGCATGATGAGCTTAATCAATTTGAAAGAAATAAAGTGTGGGAATTAGTTCCTAAAATCAAAGATATCAATGTAATTGGTACTAAGTGGGTATTCAAAAACAAGCTAGATGAACACGGCATTATTACTAGAAATAAAGCTAGATTGGTAGCCAAAGGGTATAACCAACAAGAGGGTATTGATTTTGATGAAACCTTTGCACCTGTAGCTAGACTTGAAGCTGTTAGATTGTTATTAGCTTATGCCTGCTTAAGTGGTTTCAGATTACTACAGATGGATGTAAAGAGTGCCTTTCTGAATGGACTCATCAATGAAGAAGTATATGTTTCTCAACCTCCTGGGTTTGAAGATCACAAGCATCCTGACCATGTCTACAAATTGAAAAAGGCCCTTTATGGTTTAAAGCAAGCACCTAGACAATGGTATGAGAGGTTAAGTAACTTCCTAATTGATCAAGGGTACAAGCGAGGTGAGGTTGATAAAACTCTGTTCATTAAGAAATCTGGAACTGACATTATTCTGGTGCAGGTGTATGTGGATGATATCATTTTCGGTTCCACTAATAATGCCATGTGTAATAAGTTTGTAAAAGAAATGCAAAGTGAATTTGAAATGTCTATGATGGGAGAATTGAATTTCTTCCTTGGTCTCCAGGTTAAACAATTAAGAAATGGCATTTTTCTTAGTCAATCTAAATACTGCAATGAATTGTTAAAGAAATTTGATATGCAAAACTGCAAGGTGTCCTCTACACCCATGTCTACTAACTGTTGTCTAGACTTAGATGAAAAAGGAAAACCTGTTGATCAAACTAAATATAGAGGTTTGATTGGTTCACTACTATATCTAACTGCTAGTAGACCTGACATTATGTTTAGTGTGTGTCTTTGTGCAAGATTTCAGGCAAATCCAAAGGAATCTCATCTTACCGCTGCCAAAAGGATTCTGAAATACCTTAAGGGAACAGTTAATGTTGGACTATGGTATCCTGATGGTGCATCCCTTAAACTTGTTGGATTTTCTGATTCTGACTTTGCAGGATGTAGATTGGACAGAAAAAGTACCTCTGGTACTTGTCATTTACTGGGGAGCAGTCTTATATCGTGGCACAGCAAAAAGCAAGCGTGTGTTGCTCTGTCAACTGCAGAAGCTGAATACATTGCAGCTGGGAGCTGTTGTGCTCAAAGCATCTACCTCAAGCAACAACTGACAGATTATGGAGTAACTCTAAACAAGGTACCTCTGGTTTGTGACAATACTAGTGCAATAAACTTAACTAAGAATCCTATTCAACACTCTAGAACTAAGCATATTGAAATTAGACATCACTTTATTAGAGAACACGTATCTAGGGGTGACTGTGAGATTTTATTCGTTGAATCGGAAAAACAGTTAGCTGATTTATTCACTAAACCACTTCCTAGAGACAGACTTAATATGCTTAGGACTGAATTAGGAATTCTAGATATATCTAGTATTGCATAACTGATTCGTTACAGTAACTGTATGCTTTTTAACAGGCTGATAACAAGTTCAATCGATTAATAATTGCATAAATAACTTGATATTATTTGTTTCAATCGATTGAAATTGTGAAATAATCTGTTGATTTCCTGATTCTTACTCTCTGGTATTGATATGTTATTAGTTCAATCGATTAGATAAGCTTTTAATCGATTTATTTCATTAACCTTGTAGCTCTGCATACTTTCTTCTATAAATCAATCGATTAAATCTTCGATTCAATCGATTGAATTCACTAATGGTACTCTGAATAATTTTCTTGAACAAAACAATCAATTTAACCTTCAATTCAATCGGTTTATTTCACTTATAAGTATCTATGATTACAAAATCAGTTGGTTTCACGAAATATCAATTGATTATTTTTCTTCTAGGGCTAGTTGTATGTACTTTGTCTCTAAACAATTTCTGCAGAGTGGATTGAATGCATTTACAACAAGATAAACTTCAACTACTCTCTTAAATATCAAAGATATCCAATAAAAGTTGATTGACTCTGATTGGATATCAGATGAGAGGGTAATTAAAGTGTACAGTAGCAATTCTCTCTCTTCTTTATCATCACTGCACAGAAACAATAAATCAGTAAAGACAAAAATTTTTGAAGCTGATAAAGATTGTGTATTCTCATTCCTATAGTATTATTTTCTTCTTTGAACTTTCTCTTTTCTCGGTTCTTTTCTGTTCTGCTCATCCCAAAGATCAAGTATGCTCAAGCGCACAAAGTCTGGTAGGAAGAAGTCCAGCAGAGGCGAGTCCTCTACGGCAAGGCAAGAACAGAATGTTGGAGGAAGGATTGAAACTTGGTTCAATGGGGACCAAGAGAAAATGGATTTGTTTATCCATGAATTGAGCAGGAAGCAAGTCAACATTCCAAAGATGTTAAAGTTCTCCTGGTTTGATGCTGAAGGATTCAGAGGCATTCGAAAACTACTGCAACACCAAAAGCTTCAGAAGTTTCTGGAGTTGAATGGTAGGATTTACCCTGACTTAATTAAAGTCTTTTTCACTAACTTGTCCTTTGAAGGTTCCACTCTAATAACTCAAGTAAAAGGAGTAGACATTGAGATAACACCTAATGTCTGGAAGGAAGTTGCTGGAATAAAAGATGTAGGTGTGAAAGTCACCAAAGGGTGTACTTCGGATGTTGAAGAATTTAATAAAGTTCAGTATTTCCGCTCTTGCTTGAAGAATAGGCATGATTCTGTAAGTTCATTCAACACTGGGAAGTTGAAACTGGAAGAAAGGATTCTCGCTTTCATCGTTTCCTGGCAGCTTACACCCAGGGGGAGCAATCATGCGGTGCTAAATGAAGGAGATTTAGTTCTGATGTACTGCATTCATCACAGAATACGTGTGAACTGGGTCTTTGTCATCAAGGATCACATGATCAAAGCCAAGAGACTTAGTGACTTCAGGTATCCCTATGCTATTCTGATTTCTAAATTTTTAACACATTTTGGTGTCGATGTTGAAGGAGAACTTGTTGAAACCGTCCGATCAACAAATGAAATAAATAACTCTGTGCTTCACAAAATGGGATTCATTAAAGTTGATGGTGAATGGATCTCGAAAGAAGATGCTGGGAGAAGTGAAGAAAGTGAAGAAGAAGAGCAAGAGGAAGAGATCAACACTGATATTCCTGGAACTTCTGCAGCACGTCCTTCTGATCCAATGGAAGAAGAAGTAAACCCAATGGAGATGATTCCATACAATCCACCGCCTGACCGTGGCACGCCTCTGTCTCAGTTCGAAAGAACAATGTTACATCAAATGAGCGAACTGCAAACTGACCAAAGGAGGCATATGGAGATGACTGCTGCTCTGAGGGCTCGGCAGCATTATTTGGATGAAAATTTCATTGCAAGGTTCCAGCATATTGATAATCAACTAGAAGACATTTACAACAGGATTGTGGAACTGCAATTCAACCAAGGCCCCGGGGACGAATGAAGATTTTCTATGTTTCTGTTATTCTGTTTTCTTTTCTTAGTTTTTAATGTTCTGTTTTATATTCGGGGTATCCACGTGGCCCCATTGGACTGTAACTAAAACATTCTATTTGATGCAGTCAAATAGGGGGAGAAGTATTTTGCTTAAAACTGTCACTACACACACACCACAAAATATATGTCTCTGGTCTGTTATTTTTTATGCAGGTGCAGTGGTTATTTGTCTCCATCAAATAGGGGGAGATTGAAGCACTTGGTGGATTTGATGAAGACAAGCACTTGATGGATTTGATGAGGACATAGATATAGCTTAAGTTGTGGGTGTGTAGATGATTAGGTTTTTAGTTTAAGCACTTAATCTCTTGATAGGCCAATATATTTTGTGATAAGCGCCTTATAATGTTGCATCCCATTGAAAATCATTTTTCTGCATGAAAAACTAACATCTAAGTATTAAAAGAACAAACTAAGTTTTTCAATCTGTTGAAAAGGATTTTCAATCTGTTAAAATCACTTAAAAGAATAAGTGATCATACATAATCGTATTTTCAATTGATTGATTCGCGGAATCAACAAGTTAAAATAACTCAATGAATTTTTCAATATCAAGTTTCGCTTTTTCAATCTATTGAAACAGAGAGACTATTTTTTTAACTAAGTGTTTGCAGGAATTTAATCTGTTGAAATGATTTTAAATCTGTTGAAACAGAAAGACCTTTTTCAGTCTAAGAGTTTTTAGAAAATCAATCTGTTGAAATATTTTTCAATCTATTGAAACAGAGAGACTATTTTTTTAACTAAGTGTTTGCAGGAATTTAATCTATTGAAATGATTTTAAATCTGTTGAAACAGAAAGACCTTTTTCAGTCTAAGAGTTTTTAGAAAATCAATCTGTTGAAATGACTTTCAATCGATTGAAACGAAGAGTCTGTCATTTTTCATTAAGTTGTTTCAATCCATTAAAAACTCGAATCAATCGATTGAAATGGAGCTTTAAATGAAATCAATCGATTGAATCGACGTTTTAATCGATTGAAATGTATTCTGATCGATCATAGTTTTGTTCTAATCGATCATAACTCATTCTGATCGATCATAGTTTTATTCTGATCGATCATAACTCAGTCTGATCGATCATACTTCTGTTCTAATCGATCAGAGTCTCTTCTAAACCTGTTTTACTGCTAACCAACTTATCTTTTGACTCTCTAAAACAGTTTTTAACAGATGAAACGTTCTGATTTTCTGATTTACTCTATATATACAGATTTGATCTATCTTTTGAGATACACAATACAATACACTACTTGAGAAAACTTGTGAAATCAATCTGTGAATCTTTCATACGTGACTTTCTCTGCATTCAAGAATCTTTTTCATATCATAAGGTGCTGTGATCAGAATTGTGGTCATTCAAAGAGAGAAAGTGCTGATAGAATTGGTTCTGGACAATTAGAAACTTCAAGTCCAGGTTTTTTCTTTCCATATTCTTTTGTAAAAGTTGATTGTGCAGGTTGGATTGTAATCTGCACTTGGTACAGTAACTGGATTTGGTTACTGGGTGGTTTTCAAGATTCTGTCTTGTGGGTTTTGCAAGATAGTTCTTGGGGTAGATTGGTGAGTATCTACTGGTTGTAATTTTCACTTGGTATTAGTGGAACTTGACTGGTTTGTCAAGAACTGGATGTAGCTCTGGATTAGAGTGAACCAGTATAAATTTGTGTGTTAATATTCTTCTTTCATCTCTTTTAATTTCTGTCTTTAATTGTGCTGTGTTTAAACCAAATTACCTTTGCAAAGATTGAATAAAGATAACTCATTCTTCTAAAAGAAAGTAAGTTTTGCGAAAAAGTTTTAAAGTTCAATTCACCCCCCCTCTTGAACTCAACCATTAATTCTTTCATTTTGATCCGAACCAGTATAAACCTACTGTGTAATCTTCTCTACTCTTCTCTATTTACATTTACGCAGTTTTTAATCGGTAAAATTTGGGGAAAATTTTGAAAACCTAATTTTTATTAAGAAACCAATTCACCCCCCCTCTTGGTTTTTGTCCGACCACGCGAACATTCCGCTGCGCGATTCAAACAGGATGACCCCCGCGGATCTGTTCCCGAAGTCCTTGAGGGCTCTTAGGAAGAAGTAGCCGGGGTTGCAGCGCCACTTCTGGCTCATGCAATAAAGTACGAAGAGGTCAGGGAGGGAGACCTTGCCCTGACTCTCTTTCCTCCCATGGATGGTTCCTGCCAGCAGCTTGTGGCAGATGCGGAGTGCTGGGGGAAGCGCGGAGCCCCTCATCAGCGTGGGCAGCATGGTGGCTCCTGTGAGCTCATGCCACATTTCGGCGGTAGTGAGGTTGGTGGGCCGGGAGCAGATGGCCTCACGGTATCCCTGGGCCAATGTGTCCTCGGGCCGGACGAACCCGATGGCCATGTTGAACTCGTCGAGGGTGGTGGCCTGGTATCTTCCACCCATGAAATAGGTCACCATCTTAGTGGGCTGCAGGCCCGGGACCGTGGAGGGGACCTCAGAATAGGAGACAGAGGCCAAGAATTCCAGTACCGCTTGTGGGTACACATGTGTAGGTGGTGGCTGCAGCAGAAAGCCCCACCCGATGCTGTCTATGTGGGCTCGGACGTCTTCCTCCCACCCAAATTCTGCCAGGATGTTGAAGTCAAGTCTCAGCATCGGGTGCCACGGATAGGTCCGGATGTTGTCGAGGCGGGCTTGGTGCTGAGGCGACAACTGAGAGGGATCCTAGGGTGGCGGTGCCGCAGAACTGCTGGCGCCGACAGTGCTCCTTCTCTTTTTGGAGGCGCTTCTACCAAACATATTGACTAGGGGGGTGCTTGGGAGTGCAAAAATTGAGAAATGCAGGTTTTGGAGGCAAGGAGAGTTGTGAAGAACCCCCCAAGCGCGACCCCTATATATAGCAATTTTTTCCAATTCGAGACTGCCGTCTGGGAAGGCGAGACGGCGGTCTCGAGTCTCCTTCACATCGAGACGGCAGTCTGGGTCATCAAGATGGCGGTCTGGGTCATCGAGACGGCGATCTCGATTTTGGGTAAGTCGAGACAGTGGTCTCGTTGGTCGAGACGACGTTCTCGTCTTGCCGGGGGATCGAGACGGCGGTCTGGGAGATCCAGACGGCGGCCTCGAATTACGGAGGAGATTTTTTTTTTTTTTTTTTTGAAGAGAAAATAGGACCTGGTTCAAAAACATTTTTATGCATGCAATGTTTTCATGTTTGATGTCCTATAATGCCTATTTTGATTAAATTTTCAGAAGGATTTAACCGACGTGTCTTGTAGCGCCGAGTGCCCTCTGATTTGTGCTTTCGTACTTGCTGTACCATTCCAGACTTTTTTTCACCGAAGAGTCATTTTGTTTTTCTTCTCCTCTTTCTCTTTTCTTTTTTTCTTTTTTTTCTTTTGCAGCACACTCTTTGTCATGTAGTGCCCCTTTTTCCTCGCTTTAGGGATTTCAATCCTCTTGTTGACTATACGCCTCCATATTCCCAAATTAATTATTAGAATATTGATGTGAGCATCAAGAGAAAAGAAACAAAGAGGCAAATTTCAATAGCTTGTGTTTTAGAGGGTTAATTTTTATTGATAGAGTTTTTGTAAGCATGGTTGGCTAAGGTTAGGCTTAGGTGTTTAAGCTTTGTCTAAGCAAATATTTTTCTTTCTTTTTGTATTTGCGCTCTTTGGCTTTATTCCCATTACTTTTTAATGGCTAGCTGATTTCCCTAGATCCCCCTTTGGGTTTTCGAACTAGGATACTGTGTTTTGGCCCTAACTTTTGTCTAGGTTCCTTCTTTTTGTAATTTTTGGAGAAATCCTAGCAGACCTTATTTGTAACCCTAACTTTTGCCTAGGCTACCCTTTATTATTGTTCGGGTATCCCACTGGGTCGACCCTATCTTTTGTGTAGCCCCTTAGTGGGTTTCCTACGGGGTAATTTGCCCTTTTCTTTGGCCTTTGGCTTCTCTGGGCTTTTCTTTTTTGTGGATTTGTTGTTTTTTTTTTGTTCACAATATTGGCGAAGCATGACTTTCTTCATGGATGAGGTGAAGTCTTATTTTTATGTGCTTCTGATCAACTAGCTTGATGGCAATAGCAATGGTAAATGTTGATTATTTGGATGCACTTTTTATTCTTCTTTCTTATTTTTTGCTTGTTTTACTTAGACAGGGTTATTCACGTGGTCTAGTCAGAAATAGAATGAAGAGAAGCAGATAGAAAGAATCATTCTTTATTAATTAATAAGGGAATATGTGCCCTAAAATGCCCGGGGGTCGGGCTTGCCCCGGGGGATAATCTCTAACAATCATGGGGTTTACATCCCTTAAACGAAGAAAAAGATTTCCTAATGACTAAGGTGGCTCTTGACGCTTGCACCCCTCCATTTCGGAAAATTTGCTTGAGTGTGCGGAGGGGGGACTTCCCTTTTCTTCTTTCTGCTCGGCCCTTAGTAGGGTCATATCCTAGGCCATACTTGTAAGGATTGTCTTTGAATTCAGGGGGTTCCCTTATGCCTTGGGAGTCTACCCCCAGTCCTTGGCCAGGATGGTAACCGTGCTTCAACATCATACGGGCTACCTTTGTGTTTTGGGAAGTCGCTCTATGTTGGCAATTTCAAGCGCTTGAAAAGATGTTTCAAGGGCCTCTTCAGCCGCATCCACATAAGGCTGGGTGGACGGTCCACTGATCAGGATATCGTCCTCTGCTTGGACCGTGACCAGTTTGTCATCCACTATGAACTTGAGTTTTTGGTGGAGCGTTGAAGGTACTGCCTTAGCGTCATGAATCCAAGGCCTGCCGAGGAGACAACTATATGCTGGAGTAATATCCATGACATGAAAATCCACGTCGAAGATAGTGGGCCTGACTTGAATTGGCAAGTTAACTTCTCCCACTACTTCTCGTTTAGATCCGTTGAAGGCTCGAACGATGGTGCTGCTTGGGCGCAGACGGGTCCCTTGGATAGTCAGCTTGTCTAGTGTGCACTTGGGCATCACGTTCAAGGATGACCCGTTATCCACAAGAACTTTGGCGATGAGGTATTCCTTGCACTTGACTGAGATGTGCAAGGGCTTGTTGTGGTTTGACCCCTCGAGGGGGAGTTCTTCCTCTGTGAAGGTGATGTGATCGCTTGCCGTGATGTGACAACCGATCCTCTCGACCTTCTCTTGGGATATTGTATGAGGTACATGCGCCTCGCTCAAGACCTTCAGCAGGGCGTTTCTATGCGGTTCCGAGCTCAATATTAAAGATAGCAATGTAATCTTTGCAGGTGTGCGATTAAGCTGGTCTATAATGGAATACTCACTTTGCCTTATGAACTGGAGTAATTCCTCTGTCTCCTCCTTGGATTCCTTATTTTCTTTTTCTTCTTCGGTCTTTTTATTTTTTCCTTTATTTTGGAGGACATCTTCCTGTGTGTCCATGGGGGAGTAGATTCTTCCACTTCTAGTCGTGCCCCCAATGCCGGCTATATTTGTTATTTCTTCTTTTATTGGTGAAGATTCCCCATATCTCCACGGTACAACTTTATTTGTTTCGTAGGGGAAAGGACATGGCATAAATAATCGCACTGGTGTCCTTGTCCCCTCTTCTTTGTTCTTAAGGACCAACGACCGAGGCTTATTTTCTTCTTGCTGTGAGTCGACCGTTGGGGTAAGCTTTATTAGGAGTGGCTTTCTCTCCATTCTTCTGATTTAGAAGACGTGTTAGTTAATCCTTCATTTTTATTATCTTATTTATTAAGTGTGAAGGAGGGGAAATTAAATATGCAAATGAATGTTTATGCATGCAAGTAGACAGTCATTTGAATAAAGAAGTTTTTATTTATTCGACAGAAGGTGTACATTCCCCTATCCTATACTGCGAAGCAACTTTTGGCAAAAGCGGAAAACTTTAAAGAAACCCACAGGCGGGTCTTGATCCCTCTGTAGTTCTCTCTCGGCTTCCCGGACATGACGAGCAAGTGCTTCGCTCTGCTTGCGGACCGCCTGGCTCATATCTTCACTGTACTTCTGAGCCTCTTTGATCTTCACCTCTTGATGAACGACCAAGGCTTGTAGTTCATCGAGCTTTTTAACGGCTCGGTCTTTCTCTTTCAGTACTTGGTCGTACTGAGATAACCCGTCTCTTTCTTTGCAGCGTAGCTCAGCGAGACTTTTGTTGAGTCTCCGGTTGGCCTCTCGCTCTTGGCGGATATCTAACTGAGTCTTGGTGAGCTCTTGCGACAATTCCTTGATCGTTTGAGCCTGCTTTGATGATTCGGCCTCAAGGCGTGCTGACTTGGCGGTTATTTCTTGAAGTCGGCTATCCGAACTGGTTCTGGCAGTTTTGGATGCTCGGATAGCTTGCTCGTTGGAGTCAGCACACTGGTCCTTGAGGCGCTCTATTTCATTATCCTTTTTCTTGCCTTGCATTTGCAGACCGTCTATTGTGAGGATGGATGCTTGCTTCGTAGGGGAAAGGACATGGCATAAATAATCGCACTGGTGTCCTTGTCCCCTCTTCTTTGTTCTTAAGGACCAACGGCCGAGGCTTATTTTCCTCTTGCGGTGAGTCGACCGTTGGGGTAAGCTTTATTAGGAGTGGCTTTCTCTCCATTCTTCTGATTTAGAAGACGTGTTAGTTAATCCTTCATTTTTATTATCTTATTTATTAAGTGTGAAGGAGGGGAAATTAAATATGCAAATGAATGTTTATGCATGCAAGTAGACAGTCATTTGAATAAAGAAGTTTTTATTTATTCGACAGAAGGTGTACATTCCCCTATCCTATACTGCGAAGCAACTTTTGGCAAAAGCGGAAAACTTTAAAGAAACCCACAGGCGGGTCTTGATCCCTCTGTAGTTCTCTCTCGGCTTCCCGGACATGACGAGCAAGTGCTTCGCTCTGCTTGCGGACCGCCTGGCTCATATCTTCACTGTACTTCTGAGCCTCTTTGATCTTCACCTCTTGATGAATGACCAAGGCTTGTAGTTCATCGAGCTTTTTAACGGCTCGGTCTTTCTCTTTCAGTACTTGGTCGTACTGAGATAACCCGTCTCTTTCTTTGCAGCGTAGCTCAGCGAGACTTTTGTTGAGTCTCTGGTTGGCCTCTCGCTCTTGGCGGATATCTAACTGAGTCTTGGTGAGCTCTTGCGACAATTCCTTGATCGTTTGAGCCTGCTTTGATGATTCGGCCTCAAGGCGTGCTGACTTGGCGGTTATTTCTTGAAGTCGGCTATCCGAACTGGTTCTGGCAGTTTTGGATGCTCGGATAGCTTGCTCGTTGGAGTCAGCACACTGGTCCTTGAGGCGCTCTATTTCATGATCCTTTTTCTTGCCTTGCCTTTGCAGACCGTCTATTGTGAGGATGGATGCTTGCTCTCTTTCCTCAAGGGCCCTCATCTGGGCTCCAATGATTCCCATCCTCTGGGTCAAGGCATTAATTTGAGCCTGCAGCCCTTCATCATTGGCGCTTGTAGTGGGTGTGGTGGATGGTTGAGCCATCCCTCTTTTCTTTCTCCACGCCTCATAGTCACTGGTGACAGCCACCCGAGCTTTTCCTAGCTCTCTGTCCCCCATATAGACTGGCCTCTCCCATGCTTTTCTCACAGCTAGTGAGTTGGCGATTGTGCATGGGTCTCCAAAGAAACACAGTCCTCCGAGCTCTCCCCGAGAGATAGTAGTTTGGATCCTCATGAGTTGCCTTATAGCTACTCTAGGTGAGTAGGCTATGCAACCCCTGAGTCCTATCAAGGGTACGCTCGGATAGTCCCCACATCTGATGAGAACTGGGTCAGGTCGGAACCAAGGGCAGACCCAGGATAAACTATTGGCGTCCTTTCGTTCCCACTCGTCCCTCCATTCTAAAGTCAGGCGTCATTGGGGGGGAATCTTGGAGAAGCTCCTTAAAGGGTCGGGGAATATCCCCATGTGGCTGGAGGCGTAAAGGTGTGTGGCGCTCCACACAAATAGTAATGAAGAGCAGCAGCGGAGTGTTTTTCCCAGCTTCTCGTGGCAGAATTCCACCGAGAGCAGGGTGTCGGCAATAATTGCAGGCAGGGGACTCTTTGAATTCACGTCCCAGGCGAAGAAGGCGTCCATGACGGCCTGATCTACTGTGTCGAAGTGGAAGGGGAACAAGACCGTTCCAAAAATTATGAGTGCCAGGGTTTTGTTGAAGGCGACCCACTTTGCCCTTTCAGCCAGGTAGGACAGGTGGTCTTCTAGCATTGATACTTTCCAACCCTGGGCGTTCCCCTTCCTTATCAGGGTACTCTGCCGGAATGGTAGCTGAATAAGGGCAGCGACTGGTGCTGCAGGAGTATATGCCTCGTGGCGGACATGGACCCCAGCTGATTTGGGACATTTCAACATGGTCTCATACTCCTCTAGTGTGGGCACCAAGTCGAATTGCGGGAATTCGAAACACCGCAGATTTGAATTCTAGAAGTGGATTAGTGCCCTTAAGAACACCTGATCGACACAGATCTTTAGAAGGTCTAAAATCCATCCATAGGATTTTTCAAAGTCGGCGCGGACCTCTGATGGCATTGCCGCGCTTAGCCGTTCCAACCTCTCAGTATGGAAATGGGGAATATCCACCTTCTTTGGCTGTCTACTTGTCCCCTCCATTTCTAAAACCAAAATGCATGTTTGATGAAAAGGATGCTTATTTGAATGAATGTAAGTGTTTATTTTCTTATTTATCATGTTTTTCTATATGATGTATGGTAATTGCGTGTATTTTTTATTGAAGAATAAACTATCTATATGAATGTTTTATGAGTGCAATATTTTGGGACCAGGTCTTATTTTGGAAATGGATGTTGATTTGATTATTTTTATTTGTTTATTTTATAGCATTTTATCTCTTCTATCAGAACTGTGTGGCTACTTAGCTTACAAAGAACCTGAAACCAGGCTAGCTAAAAGGCAGACTGTCCGAGATAAAATGTGGCTTTATGCGAAAGAATATTTAGCGTCCCTTATCTCTTCTGTTGGAACTGCGTGGCTACTTAGCTTACAAAGAACCTCAAACCAGGCTAGCTAAAAGGCAGACTGCCCGAGATAAGGGGGTTTATTTGGAAAGATATATTTTTTTTTATTTTGTTTTGTTGTTTGTTTATGCTATGCAACAGACAAATGCAACAAACATATGCACACACAATTCGGTCATCCGCGAACAGGCGAGAATTCGTTTTTATCACGAGGTAGGGTTTTCCTGCAGAAAAGTGCATTGGCAAGGGTTGGTTCTAACTGTTCTCACCAGGCTAAGGCCCCCAAGGTGCCCCCATTATAGGGTCCCCACTCTCCAGCCGTCCGACCATGCTTACCACTAAGGCCATAGTCAGTCTTGTTGCCAAAAGGGGAAGGTTATCACCTTGAGTGGTGGTTTCCGATCACACTGGTGGGCTCAAGGCCCTCACTACAGCGAACCGTACCTGCCACCCACTCCCTATGGTTTTCTCACTTGCTCCCGGGTATAGAGGGAACTGTTGTGTGCAAGGGTTTGTGTACAGTTTGTATTTCACACAATTGCGTAAGTATAAACAAGCAACAGTTATTAAAGCCAAACCGTAAAACATGTTATAATACAAGTTAAGGGCAAAAGCTTTATTTTCTTGGTTTATTTATTTTTAAGCCGGCCCATCACTAAATGGGATCAACTCTCGAGGCTTCCCCAGCGGAGTCGCCATCTGTCGCCGCCGTCTAAAAGAGAGAGAGGCGGTCGGAGCGACGCAATGGTTTCGACTCTCTTGATTTTCGCATTTTTTATGGGTGGTTACAACGCCTTTAGGTTGTCCGATAACCGGGCTAACCTAGGGGCGAGGTTTTCGAAAGGGCGAGGTTTTCGAAAGGGCGTCCTTGGGTTGTCCGATATCCGAGCTAACCCAAGGACTAATTTTTGTAGGGTTCTGTGGAGTCGCCACCGATGTTTTTACTGAAAACATCGGGAAAGGGGTTTTAAAAAGGCGTTGGTTTTCGAAAACCAACTTTGGTCATTAGAACAAGAGTTGGGTATGGGAGTTAGTTACGTGTAAAGGAAGTATTAGTTCCTTTACTACGCCCCTTTCGGGTTCCCTATGATGGGCCAGCTATTTTGTTAATAAATAAACCGGAAAAATACGCTTTTGCCCTTTTTATTTTGCGGAATTTAAAATTATGACTACATGGCCCTAATCTATTACATAATTTAAAATTAAAGCAGTAAAAGTAGAGAGGGAGAATTTAAACCTCCGAAGCAAGCTTTCTTTTTTATTTCTTTAACAAAAATGGGTGCTTTTTGGCAACCCTTCACTCTACACGACACTGGAAACTCTTCTAGATGTCGAAAAAACGCTCACAAAGGCACTCAAAAGCTCCGGAAATGCGTCGGAGGGATTCTAGAGAGAAGTTTTAGAGAGAAGGGAGAGCTAAAGCTGTGTGGTGTGTGGAAATGAGGGGGGGGGAGGCCCCTATTTATAGGTTTTCGTGCCTGGCAGTGGCGAGACCGCCGTTCTCGTCTGACAGGGTCGAGACCGCTGTCTCGCCAAACGAGACCGCCGTCTCGCCATGCCAAAGTGGCGAGACCGCCGTCTGGGAAACCGAGACCGCCGTCTCACCATTCGCAGGTGGCGAGACCGCTGTCTTGTTTGGTAAGACGGCGGTCTCGCCCTTTGCATGAGGCGAGACGGCGGTCTCGATTTCGAGACGGCGGTCTCGTCCCAAAAAAGGCGAGAAACCTTATTTTTGTACAGAAAATCCTTCCTATCCTAGTATGGGACCTAATAGTCTCTCCTAGTGGCTTGTTAGGCTTCGTCCATCTTCGAATAGGAGGTCTTCTGCTCTTTATTTGGAGGTCGGGCAAGATTTGGGGTCTACAAGTATACTACAAAGGAAATCTTCAAAACTCATACCCTCAAAGAGTCATTCGCCTGTGCATAGGCAATACTTGGCAAGCAAAGAGCCAACATCCCCAAAGGGAATATCAGCCTGTTCAGAGGCAAAACAGTACAACCAAGAAAGTCTTCATTTCAGATGAAGCATTCACCTACTCAGAGGCATCATCAGAATCAACAAATCCCCAGTGGATTCTTGCCTACCTGAGGCATTAAAAAAAAATCCCTAGCAAACAACAAAGCTAGATGGCTAGGGAAAAAGCCAAAAGCAAAAATCCCCAGCATTCCGGATGACTACACCAGAAAAGTAAAAAACAATATCAAAACAAAGAACTACTCCTGTCGCCGCCGTCAAAACGAGAGCGGTCGGAGCGACGCGATGGTTCTGACTTTCCAATTTTCGCGTTTTTATTGGTGGTTACAACTCCTTTAGGTTGCCCGATAACCGGACTGAACCTAGAGGCGATGTTTTCGAAAGGGCGTTCTTGGATTGTCCGATAACCGGGCTAAACCAAGAACTAGTTTTTTTAAGGGTTCTCTGGAGTCGCCACCGATGTTTTTACCAAAAACATCGGAAAAGGAGTTTAAAAGGCGTTGGTTTTTGAAAAACCAAATTTGGTCATTAGAACCAGAGTTGGGTAAGGGAGTTAGTTACGTGTAAGGGAAGTGTTAGTTCCCTTACGACGCCCCTTTTGGGTTCCCTATGATAGGCCAGCTATTCTGAGTAAATAAACTAGAAAATACGCTTTTACCCTTTTATTGTGCGGAATTTAAAATTATGACTACATGGCCATATTTTCTATTGCATCATTAAAATTAAGGCGGTAAAAGTAGAGAGAGAGAGAGAGTGAAAACCTCCGAAGCAAGCTTTCTATTAATCTTTGCAAAAATAGGGTGCTTTTTGGCAGCCCTTCACTCTACACAGCATCGGAAACCTCTCAAAACGCTCAAAAACACTCTTAGAAACGCTCAGGTCGAGATGGGCCGTCTCGTCTGATAAGGTCGAGATGGCGATCTCGCCAATCGAGACGGCGGTCTCGCCTTACTGGAATGGCGAGACGGCGGTCTCATCAAACGAGACGGCGGTCTCGCTTTGTTGGAATGGCGAGACGGCGGTCTCGTCAAACGAGACGACGGTCTCGCCATTTGCGAGTGGCGAGACGGCCGTCTCGCCAAACGAGATGACGGTCTCGCCCTCCACGCTAGGCGAGACGGCGGTCCCAACTCTGGGACGGCAGTCTCAACCTTAAAAGGCGAAAATCCTTATTTTTGGGTCAAAAATCCCTCCTATCCTAGTATGGGGCCTAATAGTCTCTCCTAGTGGCTTCTTAGGCTTCATCCATCTTCGAATAGAAGGTCTTCTGATCTTTATTATGAGGTCGGGAAAGATTAGGGGTCTACAACTGGCCCCCCCCTTTACTAACTAGTCGGTTGTTGGCCTGTTGTGCCAAGAAGAACGACTAGAAGGTAAAGGAGTTGACCCTCTTGCCCGGTTACCCTTCAGATGTTCCGTCTTGCGGCGGTTGATCTTCTGGGGAAAATTTGTGTTGTGCACCTCCAGGATACTCCTTCTGACGGTAGTCGATCCCTTTGGTTGACACATGTTAGAACCTTAGGATACTCCTTCTGTCGGTAGTCGATCCTTCGGTTGATGGGTATAAACCCCCCATCAGGCTGGTAGTTGCAGTCCGCTGTGTGTTGGACTGGATGGGTATGAACCCCCCATCAGGCTGGTACAGTCCGTTGTGTAGGACTGGTGGTAGTGGCGGCTTACTGCTCAGGTGGCTCATCCGCCGAGATGTGTTCTTTTTGCTTTTGTTTGTATTTGGTCGTCCGGTCTGCGATGGGGATTTTGTTGGTGTTCATCCAGCTTTGTTGGTTGCTGGGGATTCTTTGTTTTTCGTCTTTTGATGATGATCACCCGACTCTTGTTGGTTGGTCGGGTGGGCTTTATTTGTGGGCGACTCTTGGTTGGTTGTCGAAGTTTTGTTGGTCAAGGTGGTGGCTTGTATTAATCCTGCCTTTTTCTCGCAGTTTTATCTCTTTTTTCTCGCGATTTAGGTTTTTGGCTTTTTTCTTGAGCGTACGTCTTTTTACTCTTTAGCTTTCTTTTTTTGTTACGCTGACTTTTGAAAAAGGGTGGCAACGAATGCGTGAAATAAAAATTTTATTCATAAGGGAAAATTTTATTACAGCCATTTTTTCAAGTACTATCCCTAAGGGCTATCTTCTGGAGACGATCCATGATAAGGGAATTGCTGGTACATATGTTCCCGGAATTCTGCTTGCTCCTGGGCTTCATCGCGGTATTCTTGCTGGAATGTTGTCCAGTCTTGCCGCATTCCCTGCTGATACTGGTACATCGTCTCCTGCCGGGTGTCAAAGGCTTCCTGCCTTAGGGAGAGTTGCTCCTGCCGCACAGACATTTGATCGAATTGCTGGTGCAGATCGTTGATGTTGTGATTTACGCCAGCAAAGTCATCTGTGTATTGCGGTGGTTGTTGGTGCTGATGTGGCTGCTGGAAGTTGGGAGGTGTTGGGAGATTGTGCATCGCCACGATGTCCTGGAGGTCCAGCGCGAAATCCAGTGAGGGATGAAGAACCAACTGGGTCGTAGGCTGGAGGCCAGTTCTTCCCGGCCAGCGCACCCCCATTTCTCTGCCAGGGGAGTGATAAGAGGAGCCACGAGGACGACTCCCGCTGGTCTTCTCCCGAAGTCCTTAAGGGCCCTCAGGAAGAAGTAGCCAGGGTTACAGCGTTGCCTCTGGCTCATGCAGTAAAGTACGAAGAGGTCTGGGAGGGTTACCTTACCTTGGCTCTCCTTCCTCCCGTGGACAGTCCCAGCCAGCAGCTTGTGGCAAATGCGGAGGGTTGGGGGACTGCTGACCCCCTCATTAGCGTGGGCAGCGTGGGCGACCTGGTGAGCTCTTCCCACATTTTGCCGACGGTGAGGTTGGTGGGACGACTGTAGATAGCCTCCCAGTACTCCTGAGTTAGCACATCCTCGGGCCGGATGAACCCAATGCTCACATTGAATTCATCGAGGGTGGTAGTCTGGTACGTCCCACCCATGAAGTAGTTTACCATCTTGGTTGGTGGCAGGCTCGGGACCATGGAGGGAGCCTCGGCGTAGGAGACGGAGGCCAGGAACTCCAGTACCGCTTGAGGGTACACGTGAGTAGGGGGAGGCTACAGCAGGAACCCCCACCCCACGCTATCTATGTGGGCCTGAACATCGTCCTCCCACCCAAACTCGGTGAGGATGCCGAAGTCAAGCCTGAGCATGGGGTGCCACGTATAACCCCGGATGTGCTCGAGACGGGCTAAGTGCTACGGTGAGAGCTGAGTAGGATCTTGGGGGGCTGGTGCCAAGGAACTGCTAGCGCCGGCAATGCCTCTTCTCTTTCTTGATTGACTTCTACCGAACATTTTGGCCAGAAAGTGCTCGGAAGTGAGATATCTGAGAGTTGGAGCGAAGAGGAATTGTGAGGAACCTCCAGGACGCCCCCCTTTATATAGGGAAAAAACCAGATTCGGGACCGCCGTCTGGGAAGTCGAGACGGCGGTCTCGAATTTGTGCAGGTCGAGACGGCCGTCTCGAATTTTGGAGTTTTTTTTTATTTTGAAATCGAATAGGACCTGATTCAAAAACATTTTATGCATGCAATGTTTTTATGTTTGATGTCCTATAATGCCTATTTCAATTAGTTTTTCAGAAGGATTTAACTGACGTGTCTTTGTAGTGTCGAATGTCCTCTGATCTGGATTTTTGCGTTTGGCTGTACCATGCCAGACTTCTTATGACTGAAGGGTAGCTTGTTTTTCCTTTTTCTCTTTTGTAGAGCACTCTTTGTCACGCAGTGTCCCTTTTTCTCCATTCTAGGGGTTTCAATCCTCTTGTTGACTATACACCTCCATATTCCCAAATTAATTATTAGAATATTGTTGTGAGGGTCAAGAGAAGAGAAGTAAAGGGGAGATTTCAATGGCTTGTGTTTTAGAAGGTTTGTTTTATTTAGTAAGGGGGTTTTGTGAGAACGGTTGGCCAGGGTTTGGCTTAGGTGTTTAAGCTTTTAGTCTAAGCAAGCGTTTTCCTTTCTCTTTTGTATTCGCGCCTTAGTTTTATCTCCATTGCTTTTCTATGGCTAATTGATTTCCCTAGATCGCCCTTTGGGTTTTCGAACTAGGATATTGTGTTTTGGCCCTATCTTTTGTCTAGGTTCCTTTTTTGTTTTTAGCGAATCCTAAAAGACCTTATTTTGTAACCCTAACTTTTGCCTTGGCTACCCTTTATTTTTGTTCGGGTATCCTACCGGGTCGACCCTATTTTTTGCGTAGCCCCCTTAGTGGGTTTCCTACCGAGTGTTTTGCCCTTTTTTATTTTTGGCCTTTGGCTTCTATTGACTTGTTTTTTTTTTGTATTTATTTTTTGTTCACAATATTGGCGAAGCATGACTTTTTTTTATGGTGAGGTGAAGTCTTATTTGGTGCTTCTAATCAATTAGTTTGACCGTAATGGCAATGGTGAATTTTGGTTAATTTAGACGCACCTTTTTTATTCTTCTTTTTCTTTTTCCATTTACTTAGACAAGGTTATTGTGAGGTCTAGTCAGAAATAGCGAGAAAAGAAGCAGATAGTAAGAAGTATTCTTTATTAATTAATAAGGGAATATGTGCCCTAAAATGCCCGGGGGATAATCTCTAACAATCATGGGGTTTACATCCCTTAAATGAAGAAAAAGATTTCCTAATGACTAGGGTAGCTCTCGACCCTTGCACCCCTCCACTTCGGAAGATTTGCTTGAGTGTGCGGAGGGGAGACTTCCCTTTTCCTCTTTCTACTCGGCCCTTAGTAGGGTCATATCCTAGGCCGTGTTTGAAAGGATTATCTTTGAATTCTGGGGGTTCCCTCCTGCCTTGGGAGTCTGCCCCCAGTCCTTGGCCAGGATGGTAGCCATGCTTCATCATCATGCGGGCTACCTTTGTTTTTTTGGGAAGTCTTTCTATATTGGCAATTTCGAGCGCTTGAAAAGATGTTTCAAGGGCCTCTTCAGCCACATCCACATAAGGTTGGGCGGACGGTCCACTGATCAATATATCGTCTTCTGCTTGGACCGTGATCAATTTGTCATCCACTAGGAACTTGACTTTCTGGTGGAGCGTAGAAGGTACTGCCTTAGCGTCATGAATCCAAGGCCTGTCGAGGAGACAACTATATGCTGGACTAATATCCATTACATGGAAATCGACGTTGAAGATAGTGGATCCAATTTGGATTGGAAAATTAACTTCTCCACTACTACTCGCTTTGATCCGTCGAAGGCTCGAACGATAGTGCTGCTTGGGCGCAGACGGGTTCCTTGGATAGTCAATTTGTCTAGTGTGCACTTGGGCATCACGTTCAAGGATGACCCGTTATCCACAAGAACTTTGGCGATGAGGTACTCCTTGCACTTGATCGAGATGTGCAAGGGCTTGTTATGGTTTGATCCCTCGAAGGGGAGTTCTTCCTCTGTGAAGGTGAGGTGATCGCTTGTCATGATGTGACCGACGATCCTCTCAACCTTCAGGGTGTGAGGTACATGCGCTTCACTCAAGACCTTCAGCAGGGCGTTTCTGTGCTGTTCCGAGCTCATTATTAGAGATAACAGGGTTATCTTTGCAGGTGTGTGGTTGAGCTGGTTTATAATGGAATACTCGCTTTGCCTTATAAACTGGAGTAATTCCTCTGTCTCCTCCTTGGATTCCTTATTTTCTTTTTCCTCTTCGGTCTTTTTATTTTTTCCTTTATTTTTGGGGACCCCTTCTTGTGGATCCTTGGGGGAGTATATTCTTCCACTTCTTGTCATTCCCCCAATACCGGCTATATTCATGATATCCTCTTTTATTGGTGAAGATTCCCCATACCTCCATGGTACAACTTTATTTGATTCATAGGGGAAAGGACGTGGCATAAAAGGTTGCACTGGTGTCCTTGCCCCCTCTTCCTTATTCCTGAGGACCAACGGTCGAGGCTTATTTTCCTCTTGTGATGAGTTGACCATTAGAGAGAGCTTGATTAGGAGTGGATTTCTCTCCATTCTTCTGATTTGGAAGACGTGTCAGTTAATCCTTCCTTTTTTATTATCTTATTTTATTAAGCGTGAAAGGAGGGGAAATTAAATATGCAGATGAATGTTATGCATGCAAGTAGACAATTGTTGAATAAAGGAAAATTTCATTTATCCGTTAGAAGGTGTACATTCCCCTATTCCATACTACGAAGCAACTTTTGGCAAAAACGGAAAAGCATAAAGAAACCCACAGGCGGGTCTTGATCTCTATGTAATTCCCTTTCGGCTTCCCGGACGTGACGAGCGAGTTCTTCGCTTTGCTTTTGGACTGCCTGGCTCATGTCTTCACTGTACTTTTGAGCCTTGTCGCCGCTGTCAAAAAGAGATGGCGGTCAGAGCGACGCGATGGTTTCGACCCTTTTTTATTTTCGCATTTTTTATAGGTAGTTACAACGCCTTTAGGTTGTCCGATAACCGGGCTAACCTAGGGGCGAGGTTTTCGAAAGGGCGTCCTTGGGTTGTCCGATAACCGGGCTAACCCAAGGACTAATTTTTGTGGGGTTCTGTGTAGTCGCCACCGATGTTTTTACCGGAAACATTGGAAAAGGGGTTTTTAAAGGCGTTGGTTTTCAAAAACCAACTTTGTTCATTAGAACCAGAGTTGGGTAAGGGAGTTAGTTACGTGTAAAGGGAGTATTAGTCCCTTTACGACGCCCCTTTCGGGTTCCCTATGACAGGCCAGCTTTTATTGTTAATAAATAAACCGGAAAATATGCTTTTGCCCTTTTTATTATGCGGAATTTAAAGTGATGACTACATGGCCCTAATCTATTGCATAATTAAAATTAAAGCGTTAAAAGTAGAGAGGGAGAAATTAAACCTCCGAAGCAAGCTTTTTATATTTCTTTAAAAGAAATGGGTTCTTTTTGGCATCCCTTCACTCTACAAGACGCCGGAAACTCTTCTGGACGTCGAAAAAATGCTCTCAAAGACACTCAGAAACTCCGGAAATGCGTCGGAGGGATTCTAGAGAGAAGGCAGAGCTAATGCTTGAGGTGTGTGGAAATGAGGGGGGGAGGACCCCTATTTATAGCTTTTCGCGCTGTCAGGTGGCGAGACCGCCGTTCTCGTCTGACAGGGTCGAGACCGCCATCTCGTCCAACGAGACCGCCGTCTCGCCCTGTCAAACGCAGCGAGACCGCCGTCTGGGTAAGCGAGACCGCCGTCTCGCCCTTCGCAGGTGGCGAGACCGCCGTCTCGTCAAGCGAGACGGCGGTCTCGCCACTTGCATGAGGCGAGACGGCGGTCTGGGAAATCCAGACGGCGGTCTCTTCCAAACAAGGCGAGAAAATTTATTTTTTGGTACAGAAACTGCATCCTATCCTAGTATGGGGCCTAATAGTCTCTCCTAATGGCTTGTTAGGCTTCGTCCATCTTCAAATAGGAGGTCTTCTGCTCTTTATTTGGAGGCCGGGCAAGATTTGGGGTCTACAGCTGCCCCCCCTTTACCCGATCAGTCGACTGACGGCCTTTTGTGCCAAGGTGATCGACTGGAGGGTAAAGGAGTTGACCCTCTTGCCCGGTTGCCCTTCAGATACTCCGTCTTTGCGGCGGGTGATCCTCTGGGGAAATGTTGTGTTGTGCGCTTCTGGGATGCTCCTTTGACGCGGTAGCTGACCCCTTCAGCTGATGAGTTTGAACCCTCATCTGGTTTGACGAGTATGAACCCCCGCCCGGTAAGCCCCCTTTTGTAAGGCCTAATGAGTACACACCCCCATCTGGTGTTTGACGAGTATGAACCCCCGTCTGGTAAGCCCCCTTTTGTATGGCCCGATGAGTACACACCCTCATCTGGTGTTTGACGAGTATGAACCCCCGTCTGGTAAGCCCCCTTTTGTAAGGCCCGATGAGTACACACCCCCATTTGGTGTTAAGCCTCTGGATGCTCCATCTTGCGGTAGCTGATCCTTTGGCTGTGGTGGCGGCTTACTGATTCTGATCACGCGCCGGTGAAACCTTGGGATGCTCCTTTGATGCGGTAGCTGACCCCTTGGTTGACGAGTACGAACCCTCGTCTGGTTTGGTGCCTCTGGATGCCCCTTCTCACGGTAGCTGATCCTTTGGCTATGGTGGCGGCTTACTGCTCTAGCTCATGCGCCGTCTCCTTGGGGAGTGATTTCTGTGTCGGTAAATGTGCTTGGACCTTTCTGAACGGTCATCTGGGTTGTGCCGGGGATTTTGTGGGTGCTCATCCAGCTTGCTTGTTTGCTGGGGATTCTTTGTTTTCGACTTTTGGTAGTGATCATCTGATTCTTGCTGGCTGGTCGGATGATTCTTGTTTGCTTGTTCAACTTTGACTTGATAGTCAAAGTTTTTGTTGGTTGGATATAGAGTCTTACCGGGGTACCTCTATGCAAACATGAAGATGAATGTCTTTTATGAAGTGCATTTGTTTATTTTGATCCTGACAAAGTCCTATTTGTGCGACTACTTGTGTGTGGATGTTGTTGATGCGAATTTATTTTAGTTGAGGACATCTAGAAAGTGACCGGTACTTCCTTCTGTTTGTTCTCTCGTGATTATTCTTTTTTTTCATTTTTTTGTTTTAACCCTGTCTTTTGCCTAGACCGCCCTTTGCGGGTTTTCGATCTAGCGGGCTTTGATTTTTTGTCTAAATTTTTGGTGGCTTTTCTTTTTATGAAAGCCTTATCTTTTTCCTAGACCGCCCTTTGCGGGTTTTCGATCTAGCAGGCTGCCTTGTACTTTTTGCTTGATCCTGGTTGGTGTCATTCGTCTCATTTTTATGCTTTCTTGAAATGCTTGTTTTATGCATGCTCATATTTCATTAATACAGAGGCATCCACACAAATAGGTAATAGAGAAGGAAAGACAATTTTATTGATATAAACAGATGGTTTATTTTTACATGGGGATTTACAAAAGAATTTGTAAGCAAGGCTGGCCAGGGTTGGCTAAACTGTATGAGGGCGTCACAATCATATTTGTGATCTTTGTTTCCCCGTTTTTCCCGGTTACTTCAATTGAGATGCTCGAACCCGGAGTGAAGACTATGCGAAGTCTGCTTGCTTTTGTGAAGGTATTACCTTAGTCGCCTTTGCGGTTTTCGGCTAAGGTAATCATTGCTCTCTTTTTGTTTGTGTTGTTTTTTGTTTTTTTTTTAATCTCTAATTTTTGCCTAGGACGTGTCCTAGCGAGGAATGTAGACCCTATCTTTTGCCCAGGACGCTCTTTACGAGTTTTCATCCTGACGGGTCATGAGCAATGTCTTTAGGCGTAATATTTTTTCACCGCATCCGAGTTGACAAGGTATCGGAGTTCCTCTCCATCCATATTGGTGAGGATGAGGGCCCCTCCTGAGAAGGCTCGCTTGACCACAAAGGGTCCTTCGTAGTTTGCTGTCCATTTCCCGATTTTGTCTTTCTGGGCTGGAAGCAGTTTCTTTATCACCAGATCCCCTTCTTGGAAAGTGCGAGGATTGACCTTCTTGTCATAGGCTTTCTTGATCTTCCTTTGATAAGCTTGCCCCTGACATATGGCGTCCAACTGTTTTTCTTCGATTAGGTTCAACTGATCGTACCGGTTTTGGACCCATTCAGCTTCTGTCAAATTGGCTTCCATGACAACTCGTAAGGAGGGTATTTCGACCTCTACTGGTAGTATGGCTTCCATACCGTATACGAGGGAAAACGGGGTAGCTCCTGTGGAGGTTCGTACCGTCGTTCGGTAGCCATGTAAGGCAAAGGGAAGCATTTCATGCCAATCTTTGTAGGTCACAACCATTTTCTGGATGATTTTCTTGATATTCTTATTGGCTGCCTCTACTGCACCATTCATCTTTGGTCGGTACGGGGAGGAATTGTGGTGCTGAATTTTGAAGTCTTGACATAATTCCTCCATCATTTTATTATTGAGGTTGGTCCCATTATCAGTAATGAGCTTATGAGGGATGCTGTACCGACATATAATGTTTTTCTTGATGAAGGTGGTCACCACTTTCTGAGTTACATGCGCATATGATGCCGCCTGAACCCACTTGGTGAAGTAGTCAATTGCTACCAGGATGAAGCGATGGCCGTTAGACGCTTTGGGTTCAATGGGTCCGATGACATCCATGCCCCACATAGAGAATGGCCATGGTGTAGCCAGGTTACTGAGAGGTGTGGGCGGCACATGAATATTATCGGCGTAGACTTGACACTTATGACACTTCTTAGCATACTGGTGACAATTAGCTTCCATTGTGGACCAAAAATACCCTGCCCTGAGGATTTTCTTTGCCATGACATGCCTGGGTGCGTGGGTTCCAAAAGCTCCTTTGTGGATTTCCTTTATCAAGGTTCGGGCTTCTTCTTGGTCCACACACCTTAAGAGAGTGGAATCAGGGCTCTTTTTGTAGAGGGTTCCTTCAATCAATGTGAACGCTACGACCCTCTTACGAATGGTTCACTTATCATTATCGCTGATTCCTTCGGGATATTCGCCCCCTATGAGATATTGCTTGATATCATGATACCAGGGGTTTTGGTCGCATTCGCCATTTAATGCCATGCAGAAAGCCTGTTTGTCATGCAGCTTGACTTGAATAATTGGCATCTCATGTTCTTGATCTAGGGCAAACATGGATGATAGGGTGGCAAGGGCGTCGGCAATTTGATTGTCTTCCCTAGGGATATACTGGAAGGTGACACTTTCCATTCTTGAGACCAGCTCGCGGATGTGCTCTAAGTATGGGATTAACTTTGAGTTTCGGGTTTCCCAATCACCTTTAAGTTGGTAGATGACAAGGGATGAATCACCGAATATTTTGAGCTTAGTGACCCCATGATCTAAAGCTGCTTGGATCCCTAGCGCACATGCTTCGTATTCGGCCATGTTGTTGGTGCAATCAAAATTAAGCCTGGCCGTTACAGGAATGTGTTTCTTTTCGGGGGATATCAAAATAGCTCCTACCCCGTGTCCAAGCATGTTTGAGGCCCCATCGAAAAACATAGTCCATGCTTCTTCTTTGGTCTCTTCGTGTTCGATATGCATGATATGCTCATCGGGGAAATCATCTTGTAAGGACTGGTATTCGTCTGTTGGTCCATGGGCTAAATAATCCGCTAGGGGACTTCCTTTAATAGCTTTCTGGGTGACATGAATGATGTCAAATTCTAAGAGGAGAACCTGCCACCTAGCTATTCTTCCAGTTAAGATGGGCTTCTCGAAGAGGTATTTGATTGGATCCATTTTGGAAACCAACCATGTTGTATGCCGAGCCATGTACTGTCTGAGACGTTGAGTGACCCATACCAATGCGCAACAAGTTTTTTCGAATGGTGTGTAACGGGTTTCATAATCTGAGAATTTCTTACTGAGATAATAAATGGCCCGTTCCTTTTTTCTGGTTTCATCGTGTTGGCCGAGCACGCATCCCATGGACTCTTCAAGAATTGACAAATATAGGATCAGAGGTCTCCCTTCAACGGGTGGTACAACACTGGTGGATTGGTTAAACAAGTTTTGATTTTGTCGAACGCTTGTTGGCATTCTTCGTTCCACACCGTTGGCTGATTTTTGCGCAACAGTTTAAAGATGGGTATACATTTATCCGTTAACTGTGTGATGAAACGGGCAATGTAGTTTATTCGGCCCAGAAAACCTCTGACCTCCTTTTCCGTGCTTGGTGGGGGCATTTCCAAAATTGCCTTGGTTTTGTCGGGGTCCACCTCAATTCCTCTTTCGCTGACAATGAACCCTAGGAGTTTTCCTGATCGTACTCCGAAAGTGCATTTTGCCGGGTTTAGCTTAAGTTGATACTTCCGAAGTCGATCAAAAAGTTTTCGGAGATATCGAATGTGGTCCATTTCATTTTTGGACTTGGCAATCATGTCGTCCACATACACTTCTATTTCCTTGTGGATCATGTCATGGAATAGTGTGACCATAGCCCTTTGATATGTTGCCCCCGCATTTTTCAGCCCAAACGACATTACCCGATAGCAGAAAGTGCCCCATGGTGTAATGAAGGAGGTTTTCTCTCTATCCTCAACAACCAGTTTGATTTGGTTGTACCCCGCATACCCGTCCATGAAGGAATACAACGTGTTGGTAGCGGTATGGTCTACTAGTGTGTTTATGTGCGGTAGGGGAAAGTCGTCCTTTGGACTTGCTCGATTGAGGTCCCTATAATCCACGCAAACCCTGACCTTCCCGATCTTTTTGATGACGGGTACTATGTTGGCCAACCATTTTGGGTATTTGGAAACTACCAGGAAATTGGCATCCAACTGCCTTTGCACCTCCTCCTTTATCATTAAGGACCAGTCGGGTTTGATTCTTCTGAGCTTTTGCTTTACAGGTCGGAACCCCTCTTTCAGTGGCAATCTGTGTTCCACTATGCTCGTGTCGAGCCCAGGCATGTCATGATATGACCAAGCAAATACATCCATATATTCCTTCAGAAGCTGTATCAATTCTTCCCTTATGCTATCTTTTATTTGGGTGCCGATGTTCACCTTTTTCTCCTCATCCTCTTTTCCCAAATTAACGGTTTCTATTTCCTCCTGGTGCAGTTGTATGATGCGTATTTCCTTTTCCAACATTATTTGCATGTCCGGAGAGATAGTCTCCTGCTCACTGTCGGACTCGACCCATTCGCTCTCAGTTTCCGGGGTCCACGGAGATTCATCAATCACAGACGTGATGTGTTTTAGGTTCTGTTTTAGTCATAGATTTTATTATTCAATTTATTTTTGAAGAATAATAAATAGAAGAGGGAAAAGAATGAATATGACAAAATGCCTCGTGTATTAATGAAGATGAGAATGTATGTACAAGCCCTTTTAATCAAAATTCCTACGGCCACAGGCGGGGACCGCAGGAGATACAGAGAAAAGCTTAAAAAAAGACACCCTAAGGGCTGATCCTCTTAGTCCTCCCTCTCTGCTACTCTGGCTTGGCTAGAGGTTTGACATCCGTGTTGGAAGCAGAGGCATCAAAGGTTATCCAACCGGCATTAATTAATTCCTGGACCTTATACTTCAAGATCAAACAGTTGTCAGTTGAATGCCCTGGTGCATCCGAGTGGTAGCTACATTTTTCATTGGGCTTGTACCATTCGGGATAGGGAGGCTCCAGCTGCTTCTTGGGAGGAACATGTGCCAGGAGGTTGGCTTCCAACAGCTGGGGCAGCATCTTTGCATAGGAGGTGGGGATAGGAGTGAACTTCCTCTCCTTTCTTCGTGGCTGCCGCTCTGTCTGAGAGGTGGAGGAAGGGGTTGCGAAATTAATGGCGTGCACGACCTCCTCCTTCTTTTTGAAGGGCTTTTTGAATGAGGTGTTGGAAGGAGAAGGTCGTGCTATTTTTCCACTCCTCATCCCTTGCTCCACTCTTTCTCCTACAGTGACTATATCCGAGAAGAGATTGGAGGTACTGGCTATTGCCTTATCGTAGTACGCTCCGGTCAGTGAGTCTATGAACATAGCCACTGTTTCTTTGTCCGTCAAAGGAGGCTTGTCGCCGCCGTCCCTTTCTGACGTCTGAGGACGTCTCGAACGTTTATGCGAGCGGTCGCGAAAAGATGGTTTAGACTCGCGTATTTGTTTTAAAATGTGTTCATTGCTTCCGAGGTGTTTGACAATTGAATTATCCTCTAATAAAAGCAAGGTTTTCGAAAAGGGGTTCTTATGGAGTCGCCACCAATATTTTGACCAGAAACATTGGAAAAGGAAAAACAAAGGCGTTGATTTTATATAAAAAAAACAACTTGGCCGTTATAACCAGAGTTGGGTAAGGGAGTTAGTTATGTGTGGGGAAGGTGTTAGCACCCCACAACGCCCCTTTCGGGTTCCCTATGATGGATTAATTCATTAAGTGAAGATTATGAGAAATTACGCGATTACCCTATTTTATTGCATAATATTGAAATGACTATCTACATAATTTTATATAAATAAAGCTAAATTAAGCAATAAAAGAGATATTAAAATGGCTATCTACATGATTTTATTCTACATGACATAATAAATAAAATAAAACAATAAATAAAGCAATAAAAGAGAAGGGAATTGAAAAGAACCTCCGTAGCAAGCTTTATATTGAGAATCTCGAACTATGAGGCTGCGTTTTGGCAACCCCTCTCTCTATACGGACTCTCCTCACCAATACAAGATCGACTCCACTAAAAATTTAAAGAAGAATCAAATGCCTGGAATATAATTCCTTAACCGATTGTTACCTATTTAAGGCAATCGGAAAGATCATTCGAGAGAGGGAGAGAAGTAGACAAGTGCTCCGAGTGTTTCGGAGCTCTTCCGGAGTGTTTGTGTTTTGAAAAAGTGGCAAATGAGCCTCCTATTTATAGTTTTCGCAGTCGGCGCACCTTGGGACCACCGTCCGGGTTGGGACGGCCGTCCGGACTCGGGATGGCCGTCCCAAATGTCATTTTTACACGGGGCGAGACCACCAGGGGACCCGGGACGGCCGTCCCACTTGAAATTGGCCTTGGGACGGTCGTCCCAACTTCGGGACGCGCGTCCCACTTGAATCTGGGAGGTTGGGATGGCCTGTTGTATTTGGGACCACCTGTTGTGTTTGGGACGGCCTGTTGTGTTTGGGACGGCCTGTTGTATTTGGGACCACCTGTTGTGTTTGAGACCACCTGTTGTGTTTGGGACCACCTGTTGTGTTTGGGACGGCTTGTTGTATTTGGGACCACCTGTTGTGTTTGGGACCACCTGTTGTGTTTGGGACCACCTGTTGTGTTTGGGACCACCTGTTGTATTTGGGACCACCTGTTGTGTTTGGGACCACCTGTTGTGTTTGGGACCCCGGGAAGCTTTCCTTTCCTTTTTCGGACATAGATTGACGCCGATGTGTGTCCGTTGAAGCTTTATCTTCATATAGGAAGTCTTCTTGGCCTTCATTAAGATGCCGGGCGAGCTTTGTCTTTGTGTAGGAAGTCTCTTTTGGCTTTTATTGTGTGAATGAATGAACTCCGTCTTTTGTTGTGGGAGGTCCTTCTCGTTTTGGGAAGCCGGATGAACTCCATCATCGGGTGAAGTTCCTCTAGCTTTTATTTTGAGAGGCCGGGCAAAATTAGGGGTCTACAGCTGCCCCCCCTTCGCCTGCCTAACTAATTCGTCGGTTTTAATATGCCGACAAAATTAGTTGGTAGGGGAAGGAGTTAACCCTTTTGCCCAGTTATCCTTCGGATGCTGCTCCTTGTTGATCCTCCGGATGATAAATATTTTGATAGGTACCCATCCCCTATCTAGTTTGAGCCTCCTTTTATAAGGCTCTGATGAGTACCTACCCCCACCTGGTACGAATCTGCATCTTTGCTAGATTCTAGTGGTTTTTATACTTCCACTTGGTGTGAACCCGCATATTGACTAGGTTCTAGTGGTTTTTACACCCCCACCGGGTGCGAACCCGCATCTTGACAAGGTTCTATTGTACGAGTCTCGCATCTTGACGAACTCTAATGGTTTTTACACCCCCACCGGGTGCGAACCCGCATCTTGATAAGGTTCTAGTGGTTTTTACACCCCACCGGGTGCGAACCCGCATCTTGACAAGGTTCTAGTGGTTTTTACACCCCCACTGGGTGCGAACCTGCATCTTGACAAGGCTCTATTGTACGAGTCTGCATCTTGACGGACTCTAATGGTTTTTACACCCCCACTGGGTGCGAACCTGCATCTTGACAAGGTTCTAGTGGTTTTTACACCCCCACTGGGTGCGAACCTACATCTTGACAAGGCTCTATTGTACGAGTCTGCATCTTGACGGACTCTAATGGTTTTTACACCCCCACTGGGTGCGAACCTGCATCTTGACAAGGTTCTAGTGGTTTTTACACCCCCACTGGGTGCGAACCTGCATCTTGACAAGGCTCTATTGTACGAGTCTGCATCTTGACGGACTCTAATGGTTTTTACACCCCCACTGAGTGCGAACCTGCATCTTGACATGGTTCTATTGTCGGCGACTTACTTGTTTTTTTTTTCATGCGCCTCCGGGAGTAATTTGATTTTGACTTTTCTTGTTTTAGTCATCCGGCTTTGCCGAGATTCTTGTTTTTTGGCTTTCTTTTTAGCCGTCCGGTCTTGACCGGGGATTCTTTGATTTTGGCTGTTTCTTTTAGTCATCTGGTCTTGGCTGGGGATTCTTTGATTTTGGCTTTTTTTCTTTTAGCCGTCCGGTATTGGCCGGGGATTCTTTGTTGGTTGCCTCTTGTTTAGGCGGGAATCCTCTGGGGATTGTGAATTCTCTTATTGATTCTGCCTCTTGATTAGTGGCGAAGGCTTTGTACTTGTTGTTTTTCGCCCCTGAATAGGCTGTTGTTCTACTTGAGGATATTTGTTCTTGATAATACCTCTGAGTAGGTGGATACTTTTTGAAAGCTTTGTGCTTGTATTACCTCTTATAGGTTGATTTCCCATTTCTTGGGGATATTGGCTTTCTACTTGCCTGTTGGAAGTGAAGACTTTGCTTTTCACTGGGGATATCTGTATTTGGGAATTTATACGCGATTCCCTGAGGATATAAACTTGTAGTTTTGCCTTCATTTGGTAGGCTCGCTGGGGATTTTGTTTATTGATGATCCACTGGGGGATTGATTTCATTCCGGAGATCTATTTTGAATTGCCCTCCAAGGGAGAAATGGAGTTTTCGACTTCTTATGAGTTGTTGTTGTTTGAGCTGGCTTTGCCTGTGCTCTTATTTTGCTGGGGAATGGGTTTCTACCCTTTTCTTGCAATTTCTCTTTTTTGCGATTTAGCTTTTGCATATGTGCTTCTTTTATGCACATTGGCTTGATCTTTGGGTGAGAAAGATATCTTTTCTCTTCCTCTTTTCTTTTTGGAGATCCTTGGGGAATTTTCTTTGCTTCTTGGGGATCAAATCCTTGGTTTGATTTTTATGATGGAGTCTTGGCTCTAACTTTTGTGAGGCTTTTTATTAAGCGGGAAGATGGAAATTTTTGTTTTCCTCTTTTTGTCTTTTTGTAGACTTTTCTTGATATACTTTTCTTGGAGATTTTTTATTTGGCCTTTTTCTGCAGTGGCCTTTGTTAGAGGATGAAAGACTTTTCTCTTCTTTCTTCTTTGTTGTACCTTAGTGATTTGGTTGATTTGATTCTGTGCTTTCTTTGATGGATTCTTGCGTGATCTTTTTTTTTTTTTTTTTTTTTTTTTGATGGACTCCTCGAGGCGGCGATTCTCTAATGAGTGTGCTTGATGACTCATGCGGTGATGTCTTCGAGTCGTGAGGTAATCTTTTTGTTTTGCCTCTGGAGTAGGCCAGGATCCGCTTGAGGATTATCGGGCCTTTCCGTTGGTCTTTTCTTATTGAGGTATCTCCTCTTGTTGGTGTAGAAGGTTGGCGATTGGAGCCAGTTTCTTCGAAGCTCTTTATTTTGCTAAAGTGGTTCAGATTTCGCCTTTTTCCATCGCGGTTTAGTTTTTTATATGGAGACTGGATTCTGGCGCCTCCTGTTTTCAATCACAAGTATGGAGACTAGCCTCCTTATATGCATGTTTATTATTCTTGTTTGAAGAAAATTATTTTTCTTGATTTTGACAAAGTCGTATTATGCAACTACTTTGTGTGTGAATGTCCTAAATGCCATCTAATGTTTATTTATTTTTGATGCATTTAGAAAGTGACTGGCCTTCTCCCGTTGGCTTCTTATGAATACGCCGATGGGCTCCTTCTTTATGATGATGGGCTCATCTTTTACTCACCTTTTAGTTTTAGCCCTATCTTTTGCCTAGACCGCCCTTTACGGGTTTTCGATCTAGCGGGCTGCCTTAATTTTTGCCTAGAATATCTTAGGGGGCTTTTGCCTTATCTTTTGCCTAGATCGTTCTTTTTGGGGTTTGCGATCTAGCAGGCTACCCTAGTTTTTACCTAAGAATATCCTAGCAGGCATTTTTTTTTTTTTTATTTATGCTTCCCTTTTTTAGATGCATGTTTGATCTTTGATTAAAAGTCTTTGCGCATACTTATGATTTATCAATAAAGAGGCATTTCCATAATATGTGGTCAAGAGAAAGGAAATAAAAGGGAATTTTATTGATAAATGAGCAAAAGTTTATTTATTTTACAGAAGGATTACAAAAGGTATTTAGAAGAATGGGTGGTCAGGGTTGGCTGTACTGTTTAGGCTTATACAGTCATGTCCATGATATCTGCCCCCTGGTTCTCCTAATTGCTTCAGTTTAGATGCCTGAGCTCAGAGTGAAGACTATGCGGATCGCTTGTTTCGGAAGAATGTTACTTTAGCCGCCTTTTCGGTTTTCGACTAAAGTAACCATTGCTCTTAGTTTCTTTTTTTTTTTTTTTTTTTTTTTTTGCCTCTTCTTTTTGCCTAGGACGTATCCTAGCGAGGAATATGGACCCTATCTTTTGCCCGGGAATGTCCTTTGCGGCTTTTCATTCCTGACGGGTCTTGAGCAATGTCTTCAAGCATAATACTTCTTTGCCGTACCGGAGTTGATTAGGTGTCGAAGTTCTTTTCCATCCATATTGGCGAGGATAAGAGCCCTTTCCGAGAAAGCTCATTTGACCACAAGGGGTCCTTCGTAGTTTACTGCCCATTTTCCAATTTTATCCTTTTGGGCTGGAAGCAACTTATTTACCATTAAATCCTTCTTATGGTAAATGTGAGGGTTGACCTTTTTTGTAAGCCTTTTTATTTTCCTTTGATAAGCTTGTCCGTGACATATAACATTCAGCCGTTTTTCTTCCATAAGGTTTAACTGGTTATGTTGGCTTCGAACCCGGTCAGCCTCTGTTAATTTTGCTTCCATCATCATGTGCTTTTATCAACATGATTAGCTGTACTAATTTGCCGTCTTGGACTTTTCTTGCTATAACCGAGAGTAATCGTTTTGAATGTAGAGCAATTGTCATGTCAATGCCCCTCTTCCTTTCCTTAGGAATTTCAATCCTCCTATTGATCACCATATTTCCACATTCCCCTTTAATTACTTGAATGCTTTATGATGAAGGGTCAAGAGAATAGAAAGAAAGGGATTTATTGCAAAGGCTTGTGTTTTAGCGAGATTTTTTTTTGAAATAATAGTTTTTGTAAGAATGGCTAGCCAGGGTTAGTCAGTGTTTAGGCTAGTTCAAACAAATGTTTTGTTTTAATGAGGTAGCGTCTTCAGCTGATTACTTTATGACTGATTAACATTCCTAGTCTGCCTAGGATTTTGCCCTTTTATCTTTTTGTCTTGGCCTTTGACCTTGACGGGCTTCTTTTAATAATAATTTCTTTTCTCAAACATTGTCGAAACACGATTTTCTTATTTGTGTCTCTAGCTAATCAATCATGTTAACTTTGGCTTCATTTTGTGTATGGCGTTTTGACGCATTTTGGAATAAAACATTTGTCTAAACAGGGTTATTTAATGGGGTATAGACATGTTTAGCAAGAAAAGAAGCAGATAGTAAGAATAGCATTCTTTTATAATTTCAGGGAAATGTGTGCCCTAAAGATGCTCGGGGGTCGGGCACCCCCGAGGAGTGATCTCTAATAGTCCTTGGGTTTACATCCCTTAGAATCGGAAGAAGGGCATTTAATGACTAATGCTACCCTTGACGCTAATATCCCTCCTTTTCGGAATATCCTCTTTTTAAGGTACAGAGGGGAGACTTCCCTTTTCATCGTATGACTTGTTCTTTTGTAGGGTCGTACTTTAAAGGATTATCCTTAAAATCTGGTGGCTCTCTTATTCTTTGAGCATCTTTTCTAAGCCCTTGTCTGGGCTGTATCCATATCTCTTCATTATATGGGCCACTTTTTAAATTGCTAGGAAGTCTTTCCATATTTTCAAATATCTTCTTTAGCCGCATCCATTTAAGGTGTGGTGGACGGCTCGCTGATTTGAGTGTAGTTTTTTAGCTTGAACCATGATCAACTTGTCGCCTACCACGAATTTGATTTTTCGGTGGAGCGTTGAAGAAAGTGCCCTAGTACCGTGAATCAAAGGTCTACTTAATCTTCCCTTTGGATTCTTTTTTCCTTTTCCTCTTCGGTTTCTTTATTTTTCCTTTTTTAGGAGCATTATCTTGTAGCTCCTTGGGGGAATAAATTCTTTCGCTTCTTGTCGTGCCCCCAATGCTGGCTATATTAGAAATATCTTCATTGACGGACAATTCTTCTGTGCATATCCACAGTACAACTTTTATCCACTTGTATAAGCGCAAAGGCGTTATTGCCCCTTCCCGACATTATCAATTTGGGTACCAACATTTACCTCTTTCTTATTGTCTCCTTGTCCCAAATTGAAGGCCTTAGTTTTTTCCTTAATGGGGTTGTATTAATTGAGATCCTTTTTCCAACGGTCTTTGCAAGTCCGGGAAATGGTCCCCTCCTCACTTGTCCGACTCAATCCATTCGCCTTTGGCTTTCAGATCCCGCAGAGAGTTTTCAATCACAGACATGACTGTTTATATGGTCTATATTTGGGTTTAGATTTTATTCAATTATTTTGGAATGAGAGAGAAAAGAATAACAAAGAATATGAATATTATGAAAAAAATGCCTCGTTGTATTGATAGATGCAAATATTTACAAAGCCCACTTTAATAAAAAATCTCGTGATCATGGGCGGGGATCACGAGAGATACATAAGAAGCTTTTTGATATATTTTTTTATTATCTATTTTTTGTATTTTATTTTTATTAGATGACAAAATGATGAGCCCTAAATTGCTGATCTTCCCATCCTTCATTCGAGCTTGGAAAGAGGCTGGTCATCTACTTTTGGAGTAGATGCATCAAAGGTAATTCACCCTGCATCTATTAGATTCTGGACCTTGTGCTTTAAGGTCACACAATTTTCAACAGAGTGTCCCGGAGCGTCCGAATGGTAATCACAGTTTTCATTAGACTTGTACCATTCTGGATATGGTGGCTCTATTTTCTTGGGAGGGACACGCACGAGGAGCTTGGCGTCCAACAATTTCAGAAGCAGACTTCCATAGGAGGTAGGTATGGAAGTGAATTTCCTCTCTTGTCTGCGTGGCTTGGTTTGTTGGGAGGAGGCAGAAGGAGTGGCAATATTAATTGCATTCACGTCTCCTTCCTTCTTCTTTCCAAAATTCTTTTTAAAAGTTTGAGTAGAGGAATCGGAGGAAGTTTGTTGTATAATTCTTCCACTCTTCAAGCCTTGCTCTACTCTTTCTCCTATAATGACTACATCTGCAAAGAGTGTTGATGTATTCCCTATCATTTTGTCGTAATAAGGACCAGTCAGAGAATTGATGAACATGGATGTAGTTTCCTTGTCGGATAGAGGAGGTTCCACTTGTGCTGCCAATTCCCTCCATCTTTGGGCATATGCTTTGAAGGATTCGTCGTTTTTCTTGCTTAGTAATTGTAGATCTGCTCTTTCAGGGGTCAGATCGATATTGTATTTATAACGACGAAGAAACGCATCTGCCAGATGTCTCCAGGTTTGGATTTGCCCTCCTTCTAGTTGCATATACCAGTTTAAAGCTGATTTAGCCAGGCTCTCCTGAAAGCAGTGGATCAGGAGTTTTTCATTATCAGCATGTGCAGCCATCTTACGGCAGTACATTGTAAGATGGCTTCTTGGACAGGTCGTTCCCATGTATTTTGGGAAATCTGGAGTTTTGAACTTGTTAGGGAATTGGATATTTTTGACGAGGCACATATCAGCCGCCTCTTTTACATCAAAGTTATGACCTTCCATGGCTCTTAGCCTCTCTTCAAGAGCAGTGATTTGTTGTTTTGATACTTCAGGAGTATGAATATGTACTGTTCTTGTGTCAGATTGATCTTGCTCATTTTGAGGTTCCTCTTCTTCTTCCTGGTGAGAGGCTTGTCCATTCTGAGGACCCTCTCGATGAAGATTCTGTTGATGCTGAAGCACTTGGTGGATTTGATGAAGACAAGCACTTGGTGGTTTTGATGAAGACATAGATATAACTTAGGTTGTGGGTGTGTAGATGATTAGGTTTTTTAGTTTAAGCACTTAATTTCTTGATAGGACAATATATTTTGTGATAAGCACCTTATAATGTTGCATCCCATTGAAAATCATTTTTCTGCATGAAAAACTAACATCTAAGTATTAAAAGAACAAACTAAGTTTTTCAATCTGTTGAAAAGGATTTTCAATCTGTTAAAATTACTTAAAAGAATAAGTGATCATACATAATCGTATTTTCAATTGATTGATTCGCGGAATCAACAAGTTAAAATAACTCAATGAATTTTCAATATCAAGTTTCGCATTTTCAATCTGTTGAAATATTTTTAAATCTGTTGAAACAGAAAGACCTTTTTCAGTCTAAGAGTTTTTAGAAAATCAATCTGTTGAAATATTTTTCAATCTATTAAAACAGAGAGGCTATTTTTTTAACTAAGTGTTTGCAGGATTTCAATCTGTTGAAATGACTTTCAATCGATTGAAACAGAAGAGCTGTCATTTTCATTAAGTTGTTTCAATCCATTAAAAACTCGAATCAATCGATTGAATGGAGCTTTAAATGAAATCAATCGATTGAATCGATGTTTTAATCGATTGAATGGAGCTTTAAATGAAATCAATCGATTGAATCGATATTTTAATCGATTAAAATAATATTCTGATCGATCATAGTTTCATTCTAATCGATCATAACTCGGTCTGATCGATCATAGTTTCATTCTAATCGATCATAACTCGGTCTGATCGATTATACTTCAGTTCTAATCGATCAGAGTCTCTTCTAAACTGTTTTACTTCAATCTAATCGATCTTTTGTCTCTCTAAAAACAGTTTTTGACAGTTGAAGCATTCTGATTTTCTGATTTACTCTATATATACAGATTTGATCTATCTTTTGAAAAACACAATACAATACACTACTTGAGAAAACTTGTGAAATCAATCTGTGAATCTTTCATACGTGACTTTCTCTGCATTCAAGAATCTTTTTCATATCATAAGGTGCTTGTGATCAGAATTGTGGTCATTCAAAGAGAGAAAGTGCTTGTTAGAATTTGTTCTGGACAATTAGAAACTTCAAGTCCAGGTTTTTTCTTTCCATATTCTTTTGTAAAAGTTGATTGTGCAGGTTGGATTGTAATCTGCACTTGGTACAATGAATTGGATTTGGTTACCTGGGTGGTTTTCAAGATTCTGTCTTGTGGGTTTTGCAAGATAGTTCTTGGGGTAGATTGGTGAGTATCTACTGGTTGTAATTTTCACTTGGTATTAGTGGAACTTGACTGGGTTGTCAAGAACTGGATGTAGCTCTGGATTAGAGTGAACCAGTATAAATTTGTGTGTTAATATCCTTCTTTCATCTCTTTTAATTTCTGTCTTTAATTGTGCTGTGTTTAAACCAAATTACTTTTGCAAAGATTGAATAAAGATAACTCATTCTTCCAAAAGAAAGTAAGTTTTGTGAAAAAGTTTTAAAGTTCAATTCACCCCCCCTCTTGAACTCAACCATTAATTCTTTCAGATGCATCATTTCTAACATTTGAGCCATTTGTTCTTTCAGCGTAGTAAGCTCAGCGGTGAGCTTTCGGTTTTGTTCTTCTAGTTGTTCCATCTTTTTAGCCTTTTGAGCACACGAGTGAGGACGGGCGGAAGACCAGCCACCTTCTAAATGATTTTAACAATTTTATTATAGTTTTTTTAAATGATTGGTGTATCCTAGAATGAATGTGTTTATGTATGCACTACAAAAATATTTTTTTTATGACAGCAGATATTGAAAGTGGCATAACTTTTGACTGGGTTGTCCGATTTGGACGCACAGCATGTCAAAACGAAGAGAAAAGGATGAAGAACCAAGCTGCAAATGCCACAGGCGATTTGGCCCATTAATTTTCCCAAAAAACGTCTCTAAGACCCATTTTTTAGGGGTTTACTAAAATGATGAGCATGCTGCAATTATTTTCTCTCTTAGTTTTACCACTTATTGGATGATATGGTATGAATGATGCGACTTTGCCAAGAATCTTTTTTTATTTTGTTGCAAAGGTATTTTTAATTTGTTTTTATATATTTTTTTTATGACCCTTTATCTCTTCTGTCGGTCAACTGAAGACTGTCCGAGATAAAAGTCTTTTATCTTTTCGCTTTTTGTGATTTTTAGGGTTTTCCATTTTTTCTGTTGTATGATTACCCTATGCTAATGCATCAATACAAATGCAGCAAACAAATGCACACACAATTCATACATCCACGAGCAGAGCCACGCTTATTTAATCACGAGGTAGGGTTTTCCTGCAGAAACGTGCTTGGTTTAGGTGGTTCTAGCTGTTCTCACCAGGCCAAAGGTCCCCAAGGTGCCCCCATTATAGGGACCTCTCAATCTCTCAATCCTCGGGTCATGCACGGAACTCCGTGGCGACACCCTTAGACCAAAAGAAGAGAGTTATCACCTTGAGTTGGTGGTTTCCGACAACGGTAGTAGCCCCGTGTGCCAACTAACCGATCGTATCTGCCACCCACTCCCTATAGGTATTCACTCTTGCCATCGGGTATAAAGGGACTGTTGTGTGCAAGGGTTTTTGTGTGCAATTTATATTTCAAACAATTGCAGAAATAATCATACAGCAGTTATTTAAAGCCATACAATAAAAACATACAGAAGGGTAAAGGCGTAATTTCAAATCTTTGCTTAATTTGAATTTATCTGTCACTAAATGGGATCAACTCTCGGACTTCCCCAGTGGAGTCGCCATCTGTCGCCGCCGTCCCTTTCCGACGTCTGAGGACGTCTCGAACGTTTATGCGAGCGGTCGCGAAAAGATGGTTTAGACTCGCGTATTTGTTTTAAAATGTGTTCATTGCTTCCGAGGTGTTTGACAATTGAATTATCCTCTAATAAAAGCAAGGTTTTCGAAAAGGGGTTCTTATGGAGTCGCCACCAATATTTTGACCAGAAACATTGGAAAAGGAAAAACAAAGGCGTTGATTTTATATAAAAAAAACAACTTGGCCGTTATAACCAGAGTTAGGTAAGGGAGTTAGTTACGTGTGGGGAAGGTGTTAGCACCCCACAACGCCCCTTTCGGGTTCCCTATGATGGATTAATTCATTAAGTGAAGATTATGAGAAATTACGCGATTACCCTATTTTATTGCATAATATTGAAATGACTATCTACATAATTTTATATAAATAAAGCTAAATAAAGCAATAAAAGAGATATTAAAATGGCTATCTACATGATTTTATTCTACATGACATAATAAATAAAATAAAACAATAAATAAAGCAATAAAAGAGAAGGGAATTGAAAAGAACCTCCGTAGCAAGCTTTATATTGAGAATCTCGAACTATGAGGCTGCGTTTTGGCAACCCCTCTCTCTATACAGACTCTCCTCACCAATACAAGATCGACTCCACTAAAAATTTAAAGAAGAATCAAATGCCGGAATATAATTCCTTAACCGATTGTTACCTATTTAAGGGATTCGGACAGATCATTCGAGAGAGGGAGAGAAGTAGACAAGTGCTCTGAGTGTTTCAGAGCTCTTCTGGAGTGTCTGTGTTTTGAAAAAGTGGCAAATGAGCCTCCTATTTATAGTTTTTGCAGCTGGCGCACCTTGGGACCACCGTCTGGGTTGGGACGGCCGTCTGGACTGGGATGGCCGTCCCAAATGTCATTTTTACACAGGGCGAGACCACCAGGGGACCTGGGACGGCCGTCCCACTTGAAATTGGCCTTGGGACGGCCGTCCCAACTTCGGGACGCGCGTCCCACTTGAATCTGGGAGGTTGGGATGGCCTGTTGTATTTGGGACCACCTGTTGTGTTTGGGACGGCCTGTTGTGTTTGGGACGACCTGTTGTATTTGGGACCACCTGTTGTGTTTGAGACCACCTGTTGTGTTTGGGACCACCTGTTGTGTTCGGGACGGCCTGTTGTATTACCACCTGTTGTGTTTGGGACCACCTATTGTGTTTGGGACCACCTGTTGTGTTTGGGACCCCGGGAAGCTTTCCTTTCCTTTTTCGGACATAGATTGACGCCGATGTGTGTCCGTTGAAGCTTTATCTTCATATAGGAAGTCTTCTTGGCCTTCATTAAGATGCCGGGCGAGCTTTGTCTTTGTGTAGGAAGTCTCTTTTGGCTTTTATTGTGTGAATGAATGAACTCCGTCTTTTGTTGTGGGAGGTCCTTCTTGTTTTGGGAAGCCGGATGAACTCCATCTTCGGGTGAAGTTCCTCTAGCTTTTATTTTGAGAGGCCGGGCAAAATTAGGGGTCTACAAGGCTCTATCTGGGCTGCCATTTCCCTCCACCTTTGGGCGTACGCTTTAAAGGGCTCGTCGTTCCTCTTGCTCAGAGTTCTGAGATCTGACCTGTCGGGGGTCAGATCGATGTTGTATCGGTAACGACGGAGAAAAGCATCTGCCAGCTGTTTCCAGTTCTAGACCTGCCCTCTCTCTAACTACATGTACCAGTTAAGCGCGGTGTCCGCCAAACTCTCCTAGAAGCAGTGGATCAGGAGTTTCTCGTTCTCAGCATGGGCGGCCATCTTACGGCAGTACATCGTAAGATGGTTCTTTGGGCAGGTCATCCCGGCGTATTTGGGGAAGTCCGGGATTTTAAACTTGGGAGGAAAACGGATGTTCTTTACGAGGCACATGTCTGCCACCTCCTTGACGTCGAAGTTGTGCCCTTCGACTGCCTTGAGCCTCTCCTCCAGGGCAGAGAGTTGTTGTTTGGATACTTTTGGAGTAAGGATGCGTGCAGTCTTAGCATCCTTCTCATCATAGAAGTATTCTTCTTCATCCTCCTCATGGGGAGGGACGTGTTCAGCTTGGCCTTCGCCTTTGCTTTGCCCTTGGCGTATGACCTCCATCAGCTGAGCCATTTGCTCACGAAGGGTATTGACCTCCGCAGTGAGCTTTCGGTTTTTCTCTTCCAAGTTTTCCATCGCTCTTGCCTTTTGTGCTCGAGTGCGGACGTGGAGAGGACCAGCCACTTTCTAGAATGCCCGGAAGAAATTTATTAATGCATGTTGAGTGTTTGAACTACAATGAATATGCTTATGCATGAGAGATTCTGTTTGAATGATGCTGCATGCGCTCTCGCTTTTTATTTTCTCTCTTGGTTTTTATTCACTCATGGTATGATGTAATATGAATGTTTTGACTTTGTCAGAAATTTATTTATTTTTTGGTATTTTGGTATTTTGATTTTTTTATTTGATGTTTATTTGTTTATTTTATAGCCTTTTATCTCTTCTGTTGGAACTGCGTGGCTACTTAGCTTACAAAGAACCTGAAACCAGGCTAGCTAAAAGGCAGACTGTCCGAGATAAAATATGGCTTTATGTGAAAGAATTTTTAGCGTCCCTTATCTCTTCTGTCGGAACTGCGTGGCTACTTAGCTTACAAAAAACATGAAACCAGGCTAGCTAAAAGGCAGACTGTCCCAAATAAAGGTGTTTATTTGTGAAAATATTTTTGGAATTTTGTTTTGTTTTGTTGTTTGTTTATGTTATGCAACAGACAAATGCAACAAACATATGCACACACCATTCAATCATCCACGAACAGGCGAGAATTTGTTTTTTACGAGGTAGGGTTTTCCTGCAGAAAAGTGCATTGGCAAGGGTTGGTTCTAACTGTTCTCACCAGGCTAAAGGCCCACAAGGTGCCCCCATTATAGGGTCCCCACTCTCCAGCCGTCCGACTATGCTTAGCACAAAGGCCGTAGTCAGTCTTGTTGCCAAAAGAGGAAGGTTATCACCTTGAGTGGTGGTTTCCGATCACACTGGTGGGCTCAAGGCCCTCACTACAGCGAACCGTACCTGCCACCCACTCCCTATGGTTTTCTCACTTGCCCCCGGGTATAGAGGGAACTGTAGTGTGCAAGGGATTGTGTACAGTTTGTATATCAATCAATTTGCATAAGTATAAACAAGCAACAGTTTATTAAAGCCAAACATTAAAACATGTTATGATACAAGTTAAGGGCAAAAGTGTTATTTTCTTGGTTTATTTATTATTTAAGCCGGCCCATCACTAAATGGGATCAACTCTCGAGGCTTCCCCAGTGGAGTCGCCATCTGTCGCCGCCGTCAAAAAGAGATGGCGGTCGGAGCGACGCGATGGTTTCGACCCTTTTTGATTTTCGCATTTTTTATAGGTAGTTACAACACCTTTAGGTTGTCCGATAACCGGGCTAACCTAGGGGCGAGGTTTTCGAAAGGGCGTCCTTGGGTTGTCCGATAACCGGGCTAACCCAAAGACTAATTTTTGTGGGGTTCTGTGGAGTCGCCACCGATGTTTTTACCGAAAACATCGGAAAAGGGGTTTTTAAAGGCGTTGGTTTTCAAAAACCAACTTTGGTCATTAGAACCAGAGTTGGGTAAGGGAGTTAGTTACGTGTAAAGGGAGTATTAGTCCCTTTACGACGCCCCTTTCGGGTTCCCTATGACAGGCCAGCTTTTATTGTTAATAAATAAACCGGAAAATATGCTTTTACCTTTTTTATTATGCGGAATTTAAAGTGATGACTACATGGCCCTAATCTATTGCATAATTAAAATTAAAGCGTTAAAAGTAGAGAGGGAGAAATTAAACCTCCGAAGCAAGCTTTTTATATTTCTTTAAAAGAAATGGGTGCTTTTTGGCAGCCCTTCACTCTACAAGACGCCGAAAACTCTTCTGGACGTCGAAAAAATGCTCTCAAAGACACTCAGAAACTCCGGAAATGCGTCGGAGGGATTCTAGAGAGAAGGCAGAGCTAATGCTTGAGGTGTGTGGAAATGAGGGGGGGAGGACCCCTATTTATAGGTTTTCACGCTGTCAGGTGGCGAGACCGCCGTTCTCGTCTGACAGGGTCGAGACCGCCGTCTCGTCCAACGAGACCGCTGTCTCGCCCTGTCAAACGCAGCGAGACCGCCATCTGGGTAAGCGAGACCGCCATCTCGCCCTTCGCAGGTGGCGAGACCACTGTCTCGTCAAGCGAGACGGCGGTCTCGCCACTTACATGAGGCAAGACGGCAGTCTGGGAAATCCAGACGGCGGTCTCGTCCAAACAAGGCGAGTAAACTTATTTTTTGGTACAGAAACTCCCTCCTATCCTAGTATGGGGCCTAATAGTCTCTCCTAATGGCTTGTTAGGCTTCGTCCATCTTCAAATAGGAGGTCTTCTGCTCTTTATTTGGAGGCCGGGCAAGATTTGGGGTCTACAAGCCTCTTTGATCTTCGCCTCTTGATGAATGACCAAGGCTTGTAGGTCATCGAGTTTTGCAAGGGCTCGGTCTTTTTCTTGAAGTACTTGGCCGTACTGAGCTAGCCCGTCTCTTTCTTTGCAGCGTAGCTCAGCGAGACTTTTGTTGAGTCTCCGGTTGGCCTCCCACTCTTGGCGTATCTTTGACCGAGTCTTGGTGAGTTCTTGCAGCAACTCCTTGATCATCTGAGCCTGTTCTGCTGATTCGGCCTCAAGGCGTGCTGACTTGGGCGTGATTTCTTGTAGTTGGCTATCCGAGCTGGTTCTGGCAGTTTTGGATGCTCGGATAGCTTGCTCGTTAGAGTTAGCACACTGATCCTTGAGGCGCTCTATTTCATGATCCTTTTTCTTGCCTTGCCTTTGCAGACCATCAATGGTGATGATAGATTCTTGCTCTCTCTCTTTAAGGGCCCTCATCTGAGCTCCCATGATTTCTATCCTCTGGGTCAAGGCGTTGACTTGAGCCTGCAACTCTTCACTATTGGCACTCGTAATGAGTGAGGTGGATGGTTGAGACATCCCTCTTCTTTTTCTCCACACCTCATAGTCACCGGAGACAGCCACTCGAGCTTTTCCTAGCTCTTTATCTCCCATATAGACTGGTCTCTCCCATGCTTTTCTCACGGCTAGTGAGTTGGCGATTGTGCATGGGTCTCCAAAGAAACACAGTCCACCGAGTTCCCCTCGAGAAATCGTAGTTTGGGTCCTCATGAGTTGTCTCATAGCTACTCAAGGCGAGTAGGATATGCAACCCCTGAGTCCTATTAAGGGTACATAAGGATAGTCTCCACATCTGATGAGAACTGGGCCAGGTTGGGACCAAGGGCAGACCCAGGATAAATTGTTGGCGTCCTTGTGTTCCAACTCGTCCCTCCATTCTGAAGTTAAGCGTCGTTGGAGAGGGATTTTGGAGAAGCTTCTCAAAGGATCAGGGAACATCCCCATGTGACTGGAGGCGTAAAAATGTGTAATGCCCCACACAAATAGTAGTGAAGAGCAGCAGCGAAGTGTTTTTCCTTGCTTCTGGTGGCAGAAATCTACCGAGAGCAAGGTGTCGGCAAGAATTGCAGGCAAGGGACTCTTCGAGTTCACGTCCCAGGCGAAGAAGGCGTCCATGACGGCTTGATCTACTGTGTCGAGGTGGAAGGGAAACAAGATCGTTCCAAATATTATTAGGGCTAGGGTTTTGTTGAAAGCGACCCATTCTGTCCTTTCAGCCAAATCAGACAGGTGGTCTTCTAACATTGAGACCTTCCAACCCTGGACATTTCCTTTTCCTATCAGGGTAGTCTGCTGGAACGGCAATTGAATGATGGCAGTGACTTGTGCTGCAGGAGTATACGCTCCGTGGCGTATATGGACCCCGATTGATTTGGACCATTTCAACATGGTTTCGTACTCCTCTAAGGTGGGCACCATATCAAATTGCAGAAATTCGAAGCAGCGCATACTAGAGTTCCAGAAATGAACTAATACCCTGACGAAGACTTGATCGACACAGATCTTCAGCAGGTCGAGAATCCGTCCATAGGATTTCTCAAAGTCGGAGCGGACCTCTGGTGGCATTGTCGCACTTAGCCGTTCCAATTTCTCAGTATGCTATCGGGGAATATCCACCTTCTTCAATTGTCTACTAGTCCCCTCCATTTTCTAAAACCAAAATGCATGTTTTATGAAAATGATGCTTATTGAATGAATGCGAGTATTTATTTTTATTTATCATGTTTTGTATGATGCATTTTTTTTATTTTTGAAGAAATAAACTACTTTTATGGGGGTAATATTTTTGAACCAGGTCCCATTTATTGTTTTGGAATCAGATTTTTTTTTTTTTATTTTATAGCCTTTTATCTCTTCTGTGGGACTGTGTGGCTACTTAGCTTACAAAGAACCTGAAACCAGGCTAGCTAAAAGGCAGACTGTCCGAGATAAAAAAGTGGCTTTATGCGAAAGAATTTGGTTAACGTCCCTTATCTCTTCTGTCGGACTGCGTGGCTACTTAGCTTACAAAGAACCTGAAACCAGGCTAGCTAAAAGGCAGACTGTCCGAGATAGGGGTGTTTATTGCAAAAGGAATTTTTTGTGATTTTGTTGTTGTTCGGTTATGCTATGCAACATACAAATGCAACAAACATATACACACACAATTCGAACATCCACGAACAGGCGAGAAGTCGTTTTAATCACGAGGTAGGGTTTTCCTGCAGAAAAGTGCATTGGCGAAGGTAGGTTCTAACTGTTCTCACCAAGGCTAAGGCCCCCAAGGTGTCCCCATTATAGGGTCCCCACTCTCCAGCCTTCCGACCATGCTTAGCACTAAGGCCATAGTCAGTCTTTGTGCCAAAAGAGGAAGGTTATCACCTTGAGTGGTGGTTTCCGATCACACTGGTGGGCACAAGGCCATCACTACAGCGAATCGTACCTGTCACCCACTCCCTATGGATTTCTCACTTGCCCCCGGGTATAGAGGGAACTGTTGTGTGCAAGGGTTTGTGTACAGTTTGTATTTCAAACAATTGCATAAATATAAATAGACAACAGTTATTAAAGTCAAGCAATAAAACATGTTATAATACAAGGTAGGGTAAAAGCGTTATTTTCTTGGTTTATTTACTTTAGGCTAGCCCATCACTAAATGGGATCAACTCTCTAGGCTTCCCCAGTGGAGTCGCCATCTGTTGCCGTCGTAAAAAACGAGGGTGGTCGGAGCGACGTGATGGTTCCGACTTTCCAATTTTCGCGTTTTTATTGGTGGTTACAACTCCTTTAGGTTGTCCGATAACCGGGCTGAACCTAGAGGCGAGGTTTTCGAAAGGGCGTTCTTGGATTGTCCGATAACCGGGCGAAACCAAGAACTAGTTTTTTAAGGGTTCTCTAGAGTCGCCACCGATGTTTTTACCGAAAACATCGGAAAAGGAGTTTAAAAGGCGTTGGTTTTTGAAAAACCAACTTTGGTCATTAGAACCAGAGTTGGGTAAGGGAGTTAGTTACGTGTAAGGGAAGTGTTAGTTCCCTTATGACACCCCTTTCGGGTTCCCTATGATAGGCCAGCTATTCTGAGTAAATAAACCGGAAAATACGTTTTTACCCTTTTATTGTGCGAAATTTAAAATTATGACTACATGGCCCTATTTTCTATTGCATAATTAAAATTAAAGCGGTAAAAGTAGAGAGAGAGTGAAAACCTCCGAAGCAAGCTTTCTATTAATCTTTGCAAAAATAGGGTGCTTTTTGGCAGCCCTTCACTCTACATAGTGTCAAAAACCTCTCGAAACGCTCAAAAACACTCTTAGAAACGCTCAGAAACTCTGGAAATGCTTCGGAGGGGTTCTAGAGAGAGAATTTGAAGAGATTTCTAGAGAGAAGGAGGAAGAACTGTTGGAAATGAAGGGAATGGGGGCCCTATTTATAGGGATTCGCGCCTGTCAGGTCGAGACGGCGGTCTCGCCAATTGAGACGGCGGTCTCGCCTTGCTAGAATGGCGAGATGGCGGTCTCGTCAAACGAGACGGCGGTCTCGCCAAACGAGACGTTGGTCTTGCCCTCCGCGTAAGGCGAGACGGCAGTCCCGACTCTGGGACGGCGGTCTCGACCTTAAATGGCAAAAATCCTTATTTTTGGGTCAAAAATCCCTCCTATCCTAGTATGGGACCTAATAGTCTCTCCTAGTGGCTTCTTAGGCTTCATCCATCTTCGAATAGAAGGTCTTCTAATCTTTATTATGAGGCCTGGCAAGATTAGGGGTCTACAACTCCCCATGGAGTCAGCGCATGATCAGGATCAGTAAGCCACCACCTCAATCTCTGTGTGAAGGGTCATCCACCACAACAAAAGGGGCATCCGGAAGAAAGAGTTCCATACTCATTAGCTGAAGGGTCAACTACCTCATTGAAGGAGCATCCTAATGTAGAGCCTTACAAAGAAGACTCAAACCCAATGGGGGGTTCATACCCATCAAACTACATACATCGTCCGAAGGATCAGCTCCGCAGCAAAGGAGTATCCTAAAGACAGGATTTACATACATCGTCCGAAGGATCAACTCCACATCAAAAGAGTATCTTGAAGACACAATCTACCTTTACCGTCTGAAGGCTCAGTTTCTGCAGCATCGGAGCATCCTGAAGATAATAGTCTATATACACTCACCGTCTGAAGGGTCAACCAATGTAGCAAAAGGGGCATCCAGAAGACAGAGTCTCCGTACTTGTCAGCCGAAAGGTCAGCTACCGCATCAAAGGAGCATCCTGAGGTTTCCCATTTTTCAGCTACGGGGTCAACTACCGCATCGAAGGAGCATCCCAAGGCCATCAAACCTGAGGGTTCATACTCATCAACCAAAGGGTCAGCTACCGCATCAAAGGAGCATCTTGGAGGTTCACATTCATTGTCTAAAGAGTCAGCTACCGTACCAAGGGAGCATCTAAAGCACAACCCGACAAGAGGGTTAACTCCTTCATCTACCATCCGGTCTTACAGCCCACTCACCAGCAGCTGGTCTGGAAGTTGAAGGGGGGGCAGCTATAGACCCCTAATCTTTCCCGGCCTCACAATAAAGTCCAGATATCCTCCATTTTGAAGATGGATAAGGCTTCATTAAGCCCCTCGTAGCATTTTCTAAGCAGGTTTAAGAAAAGGAGGGTTTTTAAAAAAATAAAAAATTAGAAATACTATCAGAAGGTAGTGGACGACCGTCCATGTTGACCAGACGATCATCCATGCTTATTTTAAATCCATGGATGGTCATCCATGCTAACCAGATGGTCGTCCATGCTTATCTTAATGCATGGATGGTCGTCCATGTTGATCAGACGGCCGTCCATGCTCATTTTGAGCCATGGATGACTGTCCATATGGACCAAACGGTCGTTCGGTCTTCCTGGCGCAGTTCCCTATAAATAGGACCTCATTTCCCTCATTTCCACACACTCTCACACTCTTCTCTCACCCTAGAAGGCATTCTAAAACCTCTAGGTGACTCTGAGCATTACTCCGGAGTCTAAGTGATCTTTCAGACACTCGTGAGTTGAGTTTTCTTTTCCTTTGGAGGGAGGAGCGACATTGTAGAGCGAGGGGATCGCCAAAAAGTATCCTCAAGTTTCAAGATTTTTATAAAAGCTCGCTTCGGAGGTTCTTTTTCTTTATTCTCTCTTTTATCACTTTCCTTTACTGTTTTCCTCTGTGTGTATTAGATATTAGAGCCATGTAGATAGTTATTTAAATACCGCAGTTAATAAATAGGGTAAAAGCATAATCTCTAGGATCTCTATTTTTTCGAATTAATCTATCATAGGGAACCCGAAAAGGGCGTTGTGGGGTGCTAACACCTTCCCCACATGTAACTAACTCCCTTACCCAACTCTAGTTATAATGGCCAAAGTTGGTTTTCTTAAAACCAACACCTTCTTTTTCTTTCCTTTTTTCGATGTTTGTGGTCAAAACATCGGTGGCGAATCCATATAAACCTTTTCTGAAAACCTCACTTTCGGGGATAGTTCGGTTATCAAACATCCTGAAAGTGATGACCAAACATATTTTACTAAAATGGGAGTCTAAACCATCGCGTCGCTCCGACCGCTTTTTACAACGACGACATTATTCATTTCTTCTTCTACAATCCACACTTTTTTTTACTTTTGTTTTTATCTTCTAGTAATTGGGCCAACATTGCCCTTATTTTCTCATCCTAGGTGTATCGCTAACCGAAGCATGTTTCCTAGATCTATGGTAACTCCCACTCACACTAGAATGACTTGATTATGCATGAGAATGATCACTCATTTTGTTTAAGAAATTTTTTCACAATGATTTGAGAAAATTGTTTTTACAAAAATGAAGTGACAAAGGTTTTCACAAAAGAATTTTTAAAGTGTATGTGTCGGACCCCTAAGACCAAACAAAGGTCAACTACTGATTAGAGACTCACCTAGATTTTTGCCATGGAAAATTAAATTCTAATTGCAAAAGTTTAACACAAAGTAAATTAGACGAACCCTAGGATGAAAGTCTAAGTGACACTTAATGAGCCTCTTGGGACACTTTCACAAGACTAAAGAGTATAATATTACAATGTTTAAAGTGGGAGATGGGATTGTACCTAAAACATTTTCCCAAGACACCCAAGAAAATTTAAAGTACAAAGAAAAATTACAACAAGACAAATCCGTGACAAAAATTAACAAAGGAAATTAGCGACAGAAATTTGTTGTAATAAGTCTTTTTTGACAGAAATGATTCGTGGCTATTTGGTTTTGTGATAGATTTGGAAAACTTTCTGCCACAACTTGAGGGCTCCTTTCCGTTTTGTGTTTACACTCTTCTTGTGTCCGGCTTTGGCTTCTAAGCTCCTTCAAAGACAACCTTCTCCTTTCTTTTTAACAACACCTAAGATGCTACCTTGAAGAAGAAGTGAGCTTCCAAGAGAACAAGGGAAAAACACAACGGTTATCTTGTCTAAAGATCTTTGAGATGCAAATAATCAAAACACAAGAAAAGCTTACACAAGGAATGGACACAATCAAATAATTAGATTTTTTGTTTGATAAAACTAAAGAAATCTAAAAACAAGCAAGAAAATTTGGCAAATTTTAAAAGAAGGCACTCAAAAGAAGCCTGAGAATGGATATAGAATGGATTACAAAAATAAAAGACTCAAGTTGATTCACTTATAGGCCCAATTGAAGCTTGACTGAATTATACACTCCCTTAGACTCTTTTAATACATGCAATTCTCAATTCTACTATTCTCTTAAGGGGTGTGGGACTTAATCAAGAGTTGCAAACATATCTTTCAAACTTTATTTTGACTAAGTCTTGACTTTTCTCTTTTAATTTTTCTTTTCAACTTCGCAATTTCAATTGTTTTCGTTCTTATGAGACTCAACCTCTTTTTTTTTCACTAATTCAATTTCAATTCAAATTGCATGGTATTATTTTCACATAAGTCCAAACATTGTCATGGCATATTATCAACAATTGATTCAACTTGCAAAATTCAAAAAACGTCTAGACTAGTGTCGGTTTGTACAAGAATTTTTATGTTTAGAATTTTGCCAATGATCAAATAGCAAAAGAATACTCAAATGTACAAACCACACATACACATAATTGGTTTGGTTCCTAGCATAAACTCGGTTTCAAATTTCTTCAACAAATTTTTTGTTTTTCTAACACATGTGGGACAACTTCTATGGAATTATGAACATATAAGGACTAAACATGACTATCTAATACAACATGGAAGATTATAAAATTGAAAGCTAAGTAAACAAAAATCTATGGCTACTCATACAACATATTAAAGAAAATTTCTAGACATACAATTGATTCAAGAAAGGAACTAAGCAATGAATCAATTATAAGAAAACAATTAAAGACTCCATGACCAACGACAGATGACTCAATTAAAGAGTCAAGCAATATCATACATGACCGAAAATTCAAAGACAAGAAGAAGGAAAGATGAAGGTACTTATCTCTTAAAGACCTTCATGCCTAGCTCATGATACCAACTTGATGGAAATAATATCCTCTTTCCACCAAAGAGATGCCCAAGTCCGCACCTCAGGCTCTCAAGTGACCGAAAATTGTTCCCCAAGTCTCAAAAGAAGACTTGGCACTAGTTCCTCCAAGGAAGGTTCCTTGTTTAAGAGAGAAGGAAAAGAAAATCTCCAAAGGACACTTGAAGTCAAGCCAAAATGGGGTACAAGCAAAATTGCAAGTTCTACACACTAAGCTTGGATTTCATTCAAATGTGCCAAAGGAGTTACACAAGGGGTTATATTTATAATGTTTCCCCTCTCATCCACTTCAAGTATTTAAAGATATGGGACTTATTCTACTCTTATGTGAGGTGCCAAAAATGGACTCTAGAAGTCCCACATTCTTCTTTTCTATGCCTCCCTAAGATTTTATATACCATATTGAACACAATGGGTTACAAGCACTTGTGTTGGTGCAGCCTTGACCATGTGAATGGGTCTTGACCGTGAGCTTGGTGTAGTCACCATTATGGCTTGGTCGAGTGACTTTTGGCTGCACCTTCTTGGACCATGATAACTTCTCTTTGATGTTGTCTTCTTCTTCTAAGTTCCATATCGAACAAGAGAAGGTTTCCTCAAGTGTTTATATACTTCAAAGCTTCTTTGAGGTGCATCTAAGATGGCAAAGAGGAGAGCTTGGTCGTATGGTGTCCTTGGTGTGCTCCTATGACTCGATTGGTCTTGGTTTGGTGCACTCCATGGGCTTGGTGTGCGGCTTGGCTTGTGTGTGCATCTTTGGGACCCTACAAAAAGGAAGAGAAGGATTTATTTAATACAAGTTTATTTTGAGGTGTTCAATTTAAACTCCATAAGAGGAGTATTTGTGGTGCTGCCTCATTCTCCTCTATCCTTTGGGCAATGGCCCTAGTGATAGGCCCAATATGCCCTTGTGGTCCTCCATCAGGATGACATTAACTACAATGAGACCTTATCTCCTATATCTAAAAAGGGCTCTTTGAGAATTGTATTGGCTTTGGTGGCTCATTATGATTTAGAGCCTCACTAGATGGATGTAAAGACCGCTTTTCTAAATGGTGAATTAGAGGAAGAAGCTTATATGGACCAACCTAAAGGTTTTGTTTCCATGAGAAAGGAAAACATGATGTGTAAATTAAAGAAGTCAATATATAGACTAAAATAGGCTTCTAGAAAATGGTATCTCAAGTTTAATGATATCATCACATCATATGCTTTTGTAGAAAACATTATTGATCGGTGTATCTACATGAAGGTCAGTGGGAGCAAGTTTGTAATTTTAGTCCTATATGTTCGCTAGTGGGAAAATGTGATTCTATGACGACTTTTTATGACGGTTGTAATCCAACCATCATAGTATGTAGGGTAGTGGCATTTTTATAATAATTTTATGAACTTTTTATGTTGGTTATTATGTAACCGACATGGTATGTGGGCAAATTCACTTTCTATGTCAGTTAAATTTCAATCGACATAGAAAGTTAGAAAGTGAACTTTCTATGTCGGTTTTAGTTTTACTGACTTAGAAAGTGTATTTTATGACAGATATTTGGGCAACCGACATAGTATACTTTGTTTTTCTTTGCCCTCGCCACTCCATTTCATCATTTCACCCATAGTAGAGCTCCCCATTCTCTCTGTCTCTACTGCGAACCTCATCGCCGGTGTACATCGCGCCACCTACCACTACTGTCATGCCACATGCCTCTGCCGTCGTGCCACCTATCACTGTCATCGCGCCACCTACCGCTGTTGTTGCCTCTTTACGTCACGCCAGCTGTCGCCGCTGTCGTTGGTGCCCTTTGTTGCAAGTTTTGATTCTAGGTCTTCAAGAGGTAAGTTTTTGTGCCTGCTCTAGCCATTTGAATGTGTTTCTGTAGCCATTCTAGGTTTACAGTTTGTATTATGGTCTATGATAATGCTGTCAATAGAGAGAAAGATCACATGTATCCTTTAGCCAATTTAGTTGCTAGATTCTAAGTCACTTTCTTTCTTAATTTTGTTCGGGATATTGTTGCCCTAATCCCTATTCCCAGTGAAGAGGTTCAAACAGTGGGACTTTCTATGCTAGTTAACAGTATAAACCAACATAGAAAGTAAGACTTTCTACATCAATTGTATGATTAACTGACGCAGAAAGTGATACTTTCTATGACGGTTCATAATAACAGACATAAAAAATGTTACTTTCTATAACCCCTGTATATATGTTGCCTCTTTAACCAACGTAGAAATCCCATTTTAATCGACATAGAAAGCCTTTTCTGCAGTAGTGGTTCATGATATTCTACTTGCTACTAATAATGTTGTCATGTTACATGATGTCAAGAAGTTTCTCTCTAATAACTTTGAAATGAGAGATATGGGTGAGACATCCTATGTGATATGAATAGAAATATTCTGTAACAGATCACAAGGATTGTTTTGATTGTCTCAGGAAACATATATTAAAAGGTATTAAAGAGATTTAGAATGGAAAAGTGCTCTGTAGGGATTGTTCCAATACAAAAGAGTGACAAGTTTAATCACATGCAATGTCTCAAAAATAAGATGAATTCTATTCCTTATGCATTAGTGGTTGGGAGTTTGATGTATGTCCAAACATGTACTCGACCAGACATTAGTTTTTTCATAGGAATGTTGGCTCGATATCAAAACAATACTGGAATAGAATACTAGAAAGCTACAAAGAAAGTTCTTACGTATTTACAAGACACGAAGAATTACATGCTCATGTATAGAAGGTCAAATCACCTTAAAGTGACTGGCTATTCAAATTCAAATTTTGCTGGATGTGTAAACTCAAGAAAATCCACATTTGGATACATCGTTCTTTTGGTTGGAGGAGCAGTATCATGGAAAAGTGTAAAATAATTCGTGATTGCAACTTCTACCATGGAAGTCGAATTTGTGGCATGCTTTGAGGCTACAATTCAAGTATTATGGTTGCAAAACTTCATTATGGGGTTTGGTATTATTGACAGTATAGCTAGACCAATGAGGATTTATTGTAATAATTCTGTAGTTATTTTCTTTTAAAAGAATGATAAATACTCGAAAGGAGCAAAACACATGGATTTGAAGTATATATCAGTTAAAGAGGAAGTACAGAAGCAAAGGGTGTGAATTGAGCATATTGGTACAAACTTAATGATAGTGGATTCATTAACTAAACGTTTACCACCCAAGACATTCATTGGCCATGTTGAAAGAATGGGTATAAGGGATAAGTCCTTGTTAACAATGTACTCAAGTACTTGGAATTCAATGGATGAAGACAAGGTTTCTCTGGATCCCATTGAATTTCATTCAGAAGAAGAGCCTTATAAAGATCATATGGATTCTTATCAAAGAAAAATAGGATTAACTGAGGTTGTTCAAACAGGTACAGGTCAGCTAAATGGTATTCTTGTAGCAATTGGTATTATGGATTTTCAGTTTATGGGAGGTGGCATGGTAGGTTAGAAAATCACTCGTTTGGTAGAATATGCTACTAATCAAATTTTACCCCTTATTCCAGTATGTTCGCTTGGAGGAGCGCGTATGCAAGAAGGAAGTTTGAGCTTGATGCAAATGGCTAAAATATTTTCTGCTTTATATGATTATCAAACAAACAAAAAATTATTATATGTATCAATACTTACATCTCCTACTACTTGTGGAGTGACAACTAGTTTTACACAATATGGTTGTAATGCTTCTACTGTTTAACACTTGTGATTTCTATAAGAGATGTTTTTGTTTGTTCTATCAATCACATTACTTGGTATACATTATTGTTTTATTTAGTGAAATGACAAAATGTATATTTGAAAGAAGATTAAAGATATATTACAATTTCATTAAAGTTAGATAATTTGTGATACATGGAAGGAATCTTGTTATTGGATAACTTGCAACCGCCATGATCCAATCTTCTAGCTTAAGTCAATGGATGATAATGACTTGTTAAGTTCAATGTATAGGGTGCACTTATAATTTAATGTTGAATCTTCAAGTCATTACATAAGCCAAGTGGGAGAATGTTAGATTATTTTAATCTAATATTGGCTCATATAATTTATAAAATAACTTTAACATAAAGTTTTTTAATGTGATGATTATTCGATTATAAATGCATTAAAGTTATGGGAATTATTTTAGATTTACTAAAATTAATTGCATCTCTTCTAACTTCATTAAGAGTATTTTGGTATTTTAATAAATCTTTTAAAATACTACCTAGAAGTTACATTACAATTTTTTTTGTGTGGAAGAATAAAAGATATGTTCCTAAGCAATATAAGGCAGGTGACTTTGACCAAAGATGGATTGTACTAGGCGCATTCTATATCATCAAGAAAGCCATAAAAGAAAAAAAGGGAAAATATCCATAAAAAGATCTTTTGTAATGGATCTAGGTAAGTTCTTGAACACCTCTAACAATAAATTTGTGAGAATCATAGATCCTAAGGTTCCTATGAAATAGAATAGTTTCTTGAATTGAATTAGAGTATTTGAAACTTCAAGTTAATACCTAGTCAAAGTGATGAAGATCTTATTGAATCATTTAAACGAAGATCTTATTGATTTGATGAAGTCAAAATAAAGTCAAAGGCTACTTTGTTGCAGTCAAAGGTCACTTAGATAAAAGGGTACAGTGATTAGTGAATCTGCATCTTTACTTAGGTATAATCATTTTTATCTCTCTGCTGCATGAGGTTTCTTCATTTAAAATATTTTGCAATTGCCTCTAAAACATGTTTTAAACTGTTAAAAACAAAGTATTTGGTTAAATGGTTTTTAAGCAAATGTTTTAACTGATATTATATGAGCCTTATCAGTTAAAATGTTCTTAACACTTTTGTAACAGGTTTTTAACTGATATGTTTTTGAAATAATCGATTATTTTCATTAAAAGGTATTTTGAAAACCTTACGCCGATATTTTAATTGATATAGAATTGAAATAATTAATTAAAATGACTTAGAATATTTTGAAAAGTGTTACTGCAGAATTTTAATCGATACAAACTCGAAATAATCGATTAAAATAACTTGAAGTGTTTTGAAAGTTGTTCTGTCAGTATTTTAATCGATACAAATGTGAAATAATCGATTAAAACAACTAAGAGATTTTTCCAGAATGTTTTAATCGATTAAAACAAGTATGTTATCAGTTAAAATAACTTAGAGAGTTTTATGAAATCTTTTGGCATAATTCTAATCGATTAAAATGCGTTTCAATCGATTAAAATAACTAAGAGGATTTTTTCCAAAGTATTTTAATCGATTAAAACATATTTTCATAAGTTAAAATCACTTAGAAAGATTTATGAAAACCTTTGGTAGTATTTTAATCAATTAAAAGGTGAAACAATCGATTAAAACAATTTGAAATTTTTTTTACAAAGAGTTTTTATTGATATAAACGTTGTCATATCAGTTAAAACAAATTTGGAAAACGATCAAGAACATTTTAACAGATTAAAAGAAGTTTTAACAGATTAAAACAAGTCTTTTAACAGATTAAAAGATTATTTTAACAGATTAAATAAACCAGTTGTTTGGAAAATCTTCTATATAAATAGAATTGCTTGAAAATTTTAAAAACATCTTTTAGCATTCAATCAAGCAATCATAAGTGCTACTTTCAAGAGAGAATCGCACAAGTTTTGTGAAGTTCTTTCTTGAGGCAATTTTTGCATTCTTTTGGTGAAGAAACTCATTCTGCAGAGCTTCATAAACCTGGTTTGAGCATTCTAGTTTCTTCTCTTTGTTTCTTTACTTTTCTTTTCTACATTGTGTGTGCTTGGAAGTGTGGGCACTGGTTTCTGTGGCTGGAATTTGGCTGCAGGGTTGTTGAAGAACTGGAAGTTGGTTCTTGGTGAAGGTTTAGGTGCAAGGACTGGAATTGTGGTTCTTGTGGTAGATTGAGTGTGTGATTGAAGTTGTAATCTGTAAAACGTTCAATCTAGTGGAACCCAGCTGGAATTTGGTTGGAAACTGGACGTAGCCCTGGGATTGGGTGAACCAGTATAAATCTTGGTTGTATCTTTCTAAACCTTTCTCTCTTTAATTCTGTCACTGCCTTTACTTTGATTGTTTGATTCAAGAATTGGTCAGAACTCTTAATCTTTGAAATAGATAATCTGTAAATTGTGAAAAACTTTCAAAGATCAATTCACCGCCCCCCTCTTGATCTCAGCCTACTTTTCTAACAATTGGTATCAAGAGCAAGGGTCTTGAAAAATACTCAAGACTTTCGGTCCAAATCCTTCATGGCTGAAAACAAATTAATTTTTTCTGAGGGAGCTTCTATTAATAGACCTCCACTGTTTTGTGGTACAAATTACTCTTTTTGGAAGATAAGAATGAAGATCTTTATTGAATCTATTGGTATAAATGTTTGGAATATTATTGAACAAGGAACTTATGTTCTTAACAGAGAATGATCTAGTTTAAATGATTGTGAAAAGAAACTAATCCAAGATGATTGTACTGCTAAGAACATCATCACATCTGCACTTAACAGAAATGATTTTTTCAGGATATCTCATTGTCAAACTGCTGCACAGATGTGGAAAACTCTTGAATTGGCTTATGAAGAAACAACAGAGATATGTTTGATGGTCAATTCGGATTCTCCCATGACCAGTGTAAGTTCTGACTCAACAACTACTATGAATTACAGTTCATTACAAGATGCTTTTTATGAAATGCATGAAGTAGCTAAGAAATTAGAAATTGAAAACAAAAGATTAAAAAGCATGAATAGTTTATTAGAAAACAAAATCACTCTTCTTGAAAAGAAAATTGTTGATGAAGAAACTAAGAATGAAAATCTGGAAATAGGTAATAATTCTGATTGCATGTGTAATGATAAAGATTGTAAAAATTGTCCTGAGTTACAAAAGAAATTAACATATTTAATAAAAACTGCATCTAAACTTGCACAAGGAAAAACCAATCTTGGTATGATACTTGATTCTCAAAAATTGGTTATTGATCGTGGTGGTATTGGTTTTACACCTCTTGTTGGAAAGAAAATTAGAGCATTTAAAAACTATTTTTCATATAGCAAATTTGTTTCGTCTCCATTTATTACATGCTTCTATTGTATGAAAGGAGGTCATTCTATTAAATTTTGTAGAATCAAGAAGTATGTTATTCCTAGAGGTAGAATGAAGTGGATTCCCAAAAATTCAGTTCAAATAACTTGATTGGACCCAATGATTATATAAAGGGTACCAGAAATATGTTAAATCTGTTTTACAGGAACAAAATCTGGAAGTCCCTTGGTATCAAATTAGCAAATTTTGATTCTGGATTCATGGACTGTGTATTTTAATTGATATAAAACTATTTTAATCGATTAATTTCACTTACAGAATATATCAGAAAAGTTGTCTGTACAATTTTAATCGATTAAAATACGAATTAATCGATTAAAATGCTCTCAGGATTTTTAGTATGATTGTTTTAATCGATTAAAAAGGATTTATATCAGTTAAAATCATTAAAATGACAAATTTAACCGATTATTTCTCGATTCAATCGATTATTATTCTGATATATTTCTTCCAAAACTAGATTAATCGATTGAATATCAAATTAATCGATTAATATTCTACTTCAAGTGCAGAATTAATTGATTATTTTTATTCTATATCATTTTGTACTACAACTACACTAATTTCCTTTTCAGGCAAAGCAAACGAAGATCTCTGGTACCTTGACAGCAGTTGTTCTAAACATATGATAGGTGATATTACAAAGTTTTACAATTTAAAACCAAAAAATGGTGGTGTAGACCCCAAATCTTGCCCGACCTCATAATAAAGACTAGAAGACCTTCTATTCGAAGATGGATGAAGCCTAAGAAGCCACTAGGAGAGACTATTAGGCCCCATATTAGGATAGGAAGGATTTTCTGCATGTAAATAAGGATTTTCACCTTTTAGGGTCGAGACCGCCGTCTCGCATTCGGGACGGCCATCTTGCCTTGCGAAAGTGGCGAGACGGCCGTCTCGCCACCTGCGAATGGCGAGACAGCTCTCCCGGTTGGCGAGATGGCCGTCTCGCCACCTGCGAATGACGAGATGGCCGTCTCGACCTTGTCAGACGAGACGGCTGTCTCGACCTGACAGGCGCAAATCCCTATAAATAGTCGCACCTTCACCCTCATTTCACACAGTTCTTCCGTTCTCTCTCTTGTCACTTCCTCAAATTCTCTTCCTAGAACCCCTCCGAAGCACTTCTGGAGTTTTCTGAGAGTTTTTATAGCATTTTTGAGAGGTTTCCGGCGCTGTAAAGAGTGAAGGGCTGCCAAAAAGCAGCCTAATTTTCAAGAAATTAATAGAAAGCTTGCCTCGGAAGTTTCTACATTCTCTCTCTCTCCTTTACTGCTTTATTTTTAATTGCGCAGTAGATATTAGGGCCATGTAGTCGTAATTTTAAAATTTCGTAAATAAAGGGTAAAAGCGTATTTTCACCGGTTTACTTATTTAAATAGCTGGCTTATCATAGGGAACCCGAAAGGGGCGTCGTAAGGGAACTAACACTTCCCTTACACGTAACTAACTCCCTTAACAAACTTTGGTTCTAATGACCAAAGTTGGTTTTTCGAAAACCAACGCCTTTTCACTCCTTTTCCGATGTTTCTGGTAAAAACATCGGTGGCGACTCTAGAAGAACCCTTCAAAATTAGTTCTTGGGTTAGCCCAGTTATCGGACAACCTAAAGGTGTTGTAACCACACCAATAAAAACGCGAAAATTGGAAAGTCAGAACCATCACGTCGCTCCGACCGCCTCGTTTTGACGGCGGCGACAGATGGCGACTCCACTGGGGAAGCCTAGAGAGTTGATCCCAGTTAGTGATGGACCAGCTTAAATAAATAAACCAAGAAATTACACTTTTACCCTACCTTGATTATAACATGTTTTAATGCTTGGCTTTAATAACTGTTGTTTGTTTACGCAATTGTTTGAAATACAAACTGTACACAAACCCTTGCACACCACAGTTCCCTCTATACCCGGGGGCAAGTGAGAAATCCATTGGGAGTGGGTGGCAGGTATGGTTCGCTGTAGTGATGGCCTTGTGCCCACCAGTGTGATCGGAAACCACCACTCAAGGTGATAACCTTCCTCTTTTGGCACAAAGACTGACTATGGCCTTAATGCTAAGCATGGTCGGAAGGCTGGAGAGTGGGAACCCTATAATGGGGGCACCTTGGGGGCCTTAGCTTTGGTGAGAACAGTTAGAACCTACCTTCGCCAATGCACTTTTCTACAGGAAAACCCTACCTCGTGAATAAAACGACTTCTCGCCTGTTTGCGGATGATCGAATTGCGTGCGCATTTGTTTGTTGCATTTGTTTGTTGAATAGCATAACCAAACAACAGAAAAATAAAAAAAAAATATTTTTGCAATAAACACCCTTATCTCGGACAGTTTGCCTTTTAGCTAGCTTGGTTTCAGGTTCTTTGTAAGCTAAGTAGCCACGCAGTCCGACAGAAGAGATAAGGGACGCTAAATACTATTCTTTCGCATAAAGCCATTTTTTTTATCTCGGACAGTCTGCCTTTTAGCTAGCCTGGTTTTAGGTTCTTTGTAAGCTACGTAGCCACGCAGTCCGACAGAAGAGATAAAAGGCTATAAAATAAAAATAAAAATACAAGTCAAAACTAGAAAATAAATCAACTTCTGACAAAGTCAAATCATTCATATTATATCATATCATGAGTAAAGAAAAACCAAGAGAGAAAATAAAAAGTGAGAGCACAATTAGCATCATCTAAACAAAATCTCTCATACACAAACATATCCATGTTAGTCCAACACTCAACATGCATTAATAAATTTCTTTCGGGAATTCTAGAAAGTGGCTGGTCCTCTCCCCATCCGAACCCGTGCGCAAAAGGCAAAAGCTATGGAGATCCTAGAAGAACAAAACCGTAAGCTCATTGCAGAGGTTAATACCCTCCGTGAACAAATGGCTCAACTAATGGAGGTCGTGCGCCAAGGCCAAAACAAGGGTGAAGCCCAACCGGAGCAGACCTCTTGCCATGAAGAGGAGGAGGAAGAGGAGTACTTCTACGATAAAAAAGTGCACCTCCAGTCCAACGCTCGGACTCCACACATCCTCATCTCGGAGGTGTCTAAGCAACAAATCTCTGCCCTAGAAGAGAGACTGCAGGCGGTGGAAGGGCACAACTTTGACGTCAAGGAAGTGGCGGACATGTCCCTGGTGAAGAACATCCATTTCCCTCCCAAATTCAAAATCCCGGACTTCCCCAAATATGCCAGGTTGACCTTCCCAAAGAACCATCTTACAATGTACTATCGTAAGATGGCCGCACACTCTGAAAATGAAAAACTCTTGATCCACTGCTTCTAAGAGAGTTTGGCCGACACAACTCTCAATTGGTACATGCAGTTGGAAAGAGAGCAGGTCCAGAACTGGAAACAATTGGCTGACGCTTTCCTTCGTCGTTATCGATACAACATTGATCTGACCCCTGACAGGTCAGATCTCAGGACTCTAAGCAAAAGGAATGACGAACCTTTTAAAGCGTACACCCAAAGATGGAGGGAAATGGCGGCACAGATAGAGCCTCCTTTGACGGATAAGGAAACAGTGGCTATGTTCATAGATTCACTTGAAGCACTTGGTGGATTTGATGAAGACATAGATATAGCTTAGGTTGTGGGTGTGTAGATGATTAGGTTTTTAGTTTAAGCACTTAATCTCTTGATAGGCCATTATATTGTGTGATAAGCACCTTAAAATGTTGCATCTCATTGAAAATCATTTTTCTGCATGAAAAACTTACATTTAAGTATTAAAAGAATAAACTAAGTTTTTTCAATCTGTTGAAAAGGATTTTCAATTTGTTAAAATCACTTAACATAATAAGTGGTCATACATAGTCGTATTTTCAATTGATTGATTCGTGGAATCAACAAGTTAAAATAACTCAATGAATTTTTCAATATCAAAGTTTCGCATTTTCAATCTGTTGAAATGATTTTTAAATCTGTTGAAACAGAAAGATTTTTTTTCAGTCTAAGAGTTTTTAGAAAATCAATCTGTTGAAATATTTTTCAATCTGTTGAAACGAGAAAGACTATTTTTTTTCAATCTAAGAGTTTTTCGGAAAATCAATCTGTTGAAATATTTTTCAATCTGTTAAAACAGAGAGGCTATTTTATTAACTAAGTGTTTGCAGGATTTCAATCTGTTGAAATAAATTTCAATCGATTGAAACGAGAGTCTGTCATTTTTTCTAAAGTCGTTTCAATCCATTGAAAACTCGAAACAATCGATTGAATGAACTTTTAAATGAAATCAATCGATTGAATCGTGGTTTCAATCGATTGAAATGTATTCTGATCGATCATAGTTTCATTCTGATCGATCATAACTTCGATCTGATCGATCATACTTCGATTCTAATCGATCGAGTCTCTTCTAAACTGTTATACTTTCAAACCAATCGATCTTGTGACTCTCTGAAACAGTTTTTGACAGATGAAACGTTCTGATTCTTTGTTTTACTCTATATATACAGAATTGATCTATCTTTTGAAATATATACAACACACTACTTGAGAAAACGTGTGAAATCAATCTGTGAAACTTTCATATACGTGACTTTCTCTGCATTCAAGAATTTTTTTCATATCATAAGGTGCTGTGATCAGGATTGTGGTCAATCAAAGAGAAAGTGCTGTTAGAATTTGTTCTGGACAATTAGAACTTCAATTCCAGGTTCTTTCTTTCCATACTCTTTTGTAAAAGTGTGATTGTGCAGGTTGGATTGTGATCTGCACCTGGTACAGTAACTGGATTTGATTACTGGGTGGTTTTCAAGATTCTATCTTGTGGGTTTGCAAGATAGTTCTTGGGGTAGATTGGTGAGTATCTACTGGTTGTAATTTTCACTTGGTATTAGTGGAACTTGACTGGTTTGTCAAGAACTGGATGTAGCTCTGGATTAGAGTGAACCAGTATAAATTTGTGTGTTAAAATTCTTCTTTCATCTCTTTTATTTTCTGTCTATAAACTTGTTGTGTTTAAACCAAATTACCTTCGCAAAGATTGAATAAAGATAACTCATTCTTCCAAAAGAAAGTAAGTTTTGCGAAAAAGTTTTAAAGTTCAATTCACCCCCCCTCTTGAACTCAACCATTAATTCTTTCATCACTAACTGGAGCGTACTACGACAAGGCAATAGCCAATACCTCCAACCTTTTTTCGGACATAGTCACTGTGGGGGAAAGAGTAGAGCAGGGACTGAGGAGTGGGAAGATAGCACAGTCTTCCCAAGCAGGTGTCTCATTCAGAAAACCTACTGGCTAGAAGAAGGATGAAGTTGTGCATGCAATCAACTTTGCCACTCCTTCTTCTGCTCCGCAAACAGCTACGCAGCCTCGCAAGAAAGAGAGGAAGTTCACTCCAATCTCAACTTCCTATGGTAAGCTACTGCCTCAGTTGTTGGAGGCCAAACTCTTAACTTGCATTCCTCCCAAGAAGCAGATAGAACCTCCCTACCCCAGGTGGTATAAACCAAACAAGAAATGTGATTACCACTTGGGTTCATCCGGTCACTCAACAGAAAACAGCTTGACCCTTAAGTATCGGGTCCAAGAATTGATCGACGCCGGGTGGATAACTTTTGATGCCTCTGCCTCCGATGTTGACGCCAAACCTTTGTCGAAGCCAGAGTAGCAGAGAGGGAGGATCAGCCCTAGGGTGCCTTTTTTTTTAAAAGCTTTCTCTTGTATCTCCTGCAGTCCCCGCCCATGGCCGCAGGAACTCTGATTAAAAGGGCTTGTACATACACTTTCATTTTCTTTAATACATGAGGCATTCTGTCATATTCATTCTTTTCCCTCTTTTATTATTCTTTCAAAGATAAATGAATAATAAAAATTTGTGACTAAAACAAAGCCTAAAACACGTCATGTCTATGATTGATGAATCTCTATGGACCCCAGAAGCCGAAGGCGAATGGGTCGAGTCTGACAGTGAGCAGGGGACCATTTCCCCGGACATGCAAAGAATGTTGGAAAAAGAAGCATGCATTATACAACCGCATCAAGAAGAAACGGAAACTATCAATTTGGGAGAAGGGGATGATGAGAAAAAGATAAGTATTGGTACCCAAATAAAAAGTGGCATAAAGGAGGGATTGATACAACTTCTAAAGGAATATATGGATGTATTTGCTTGGTTTTATCATGACATGCCCGGGCTCGACACGAGTATAGTGGAGCATAGATTGCCATTAAAAGAAGGGTTCTGACCTGTGAAGCAAAAGCTCAGAATAATTAAACCAGACTGGTCCCTAATGATCAAGGAAGAGGTACAAAGACAACTGGACGCAAATTTCTTAGTAGTATCCAGATACCTAGAGTGGTTGGCCAACATAGTACCCGTCATCAAAAAGACCGGGAAGGTCAGGGTATGCGTGGATTATAGGGACCTCAATCGAGCAAGTCCAAAAGATGACTTTCCCCTACCACATATAGACACGCTAGTAGACCATACCGCTACCAACACACTTTACTCCTTTATGGATGGGTACGTAGGTTACTACCAAATTAAGTTGGCCGTCGAGGACAGAGAAAAAAACTCCTTCATTACACCATGGGGCACCTTTTGCTACCGTGTAATGCCTTTTGGACTCAAGAATGCAGGGGCTACTTATCAAAGGGCTATGGTCACACTGTTCCATGATATGATCCACAAAGAAATAGAAGTATATGTGGATGACATGATTTCCAAGTCCAGGAATGAGATGGACCACATTCAATATCTCAAGAAGCTTTTTGACCGACTTCGGAAATATCAGCTCAAACTAAACCCGAAAAAATGTACTTTCGGAGTACGCTCAGGAAAACTCTTAGGGTTCATTGTGAGCAAAAGAGGAACAGAAGTGGACCCTGACAAAACCAAAGTGATTTTGGAAATGCCCCCACCAAGCACAGAAAAGGAGGTCAGAGGATTTTTGGGCCGAATTAACTATATTGCCTGTTTTATCGCACAGTTGACAGATACATGTATACCCATCTTTAAACTATTGCGCAAAAATCAACCAATGGTGTGGAATGAAGAATGTCAACAAGCATTCGATAAGATCAAAGCATGCTTAACTAATCCGCCGGTATTGGTACCACCCGTTGAAGGAAGACCTATGATCCTATATTTGTCAATACTCGAAGAGTCCATGGGATGCGTACTTGGTCAACAAGATGAAACTGGAAAGAAAGAACGAGCCATTTATTATCTTAGCAAGAAATTCCTAGACTATGAAACCTGTTATACACAATTCGAAAAGACCTGTTGTGCATTGGTATGGGTCACCCAGCGTCTCCGACAATATATGGCTCGACATACAACATGGCTGGTCTCCAAAATGGACCCAATCAAATACCTCTTCGAGAAGCCAATTCTGCCGGAAGAATAGCTAGGTGGCAAGTGCTCCTCTCAGAATTCGACATCATTCATGTCACCCAAAAAGCTATTAAAAGTAGCCCCCTAGCGGATTATCTAGCCCATGGATCAACAAACGAATATCAGTCTCTACAAGATGACTTTCCCGATGAACATATCATGCACATCGAACACGAAGAGACCAAAGAAGAGGCATGGACCATGTTCTTCGATGGGGCCTGTAGACCCCAAATCTTGCCCGACCTCATAATAAAGACCAGAAGACCTTCTATTCGAAGATGGATGAAGCCTAAGAAGCCACTAGGAGAGACTATTAGGCCCCATACTAGGATAGGAGGGATTTTCGGCATGTAAATAAGGATTCTCGCCTTTTTGGGTCGAGACCGCCGTCTAGTATTCGGGACCGTCGTCTCGCCTTGCGAAAGTGGCGAGACCGCCATCTTGTCTAGCGAGACTGCCGTCTCGCCATTTCCGCAAGGTGAGACAGCCATCTCGACCTGACAGGCGCGAATCCCTATAAATAGTCGCGCCATTCCCCTCATTTCACACAGTTCTTCCATTCTCTCTCTTGTCACTTCATAAAATTCTCTTCCTAGAACCCCTCCGAAGCATTTTCGGAGTTTTCTGAGAGTCTCTAAGAGTTTTAATAGCGTTTTTGATAAGTTTCCGGCGCTGTAGAGAGTGAAGGGCTGCCAAAAAGCACCCTAGTTTTCAGGAAATTAATAGAAAGCTTGCCTCGGAGGTTTCTACATTCTTTCTCTCTCTTTACTGCTTTATCTTTAAATTACGCATTAGATATTAGGGTCATGTAGTCATAACTTTAAATTCCGCAAATAAAAGGTAAAAGCGTATTTTCACTGGTTTAATTATTTAAAATAGTTGCCCTATCATAGGGAACCCGAAAGGGGTGTCGTAAGGGAACTAACACTTCCCTTACACGTAACTAACTCCCTTACCCAACTCTGGTTCTAATGACCAAAGTTGGTTTTTTGAAAACCAATGCCTTTTCACTCCTTTTCCGATGTTTCCAGTAAAAACATCGGTGGCGACTCCAGAAGAACCCTTAAAAATTAGTTCTTGGGTTAGCCCAGTTATCGGACAATCCAAGAGCGCCTTTTCGAAAACCTCGCCCCTAGGTTCAGCCCGGTTATCAGACAACCTAAAGGAGTTGTAACCACACCAATAAAAATGCAAAAATTGGAAAGTCGAAACCATCGCGTCGCTCCAACCGCCTCATTTTGACGGTGGCGACAGATGGCGACTCTGCTGGGGAAGCCTGGAGAGTTGATCCCTGTAGACCCCAAATCTTGCCCGGCCTCCAAATAAAGGACCAGAAGACCACTATTTGAAGATGGAAGAAGCCTAACAAGCCATTAGGAGAGACTATTAGGCCCCCATACTAGGATAGGAGGTGTTTTCTGCATAGAAATAAGTTTTCTCGCCTTTACGGGTCGAGAACGCCGTCTGGGACGCCCAGAACGCCGTCTGACCTCGTGGAAAAGGCGAGAACGCCGTCTCGCCAAGCGAGACGGCGTTCTGGCCATCTGCGAAGGAGCAGATGGCGTTCCTGACTGTCCAGACGGCGTTCTGGCCCTGTCAGACGAGAACGGCGTTCTGGACCCTGCCAGGCCCGAAAACCTATAAATAGGGGCTCTCTCCCCCTCATTTCCACACACCTCAAGCATTAGCTCTCCCTTCTCTCTAGATTTTCTCTCTCTAGAACCCCTCCGAGGCATTTCCGGAGTTTCTGAGCGTCTTTAGTAGAATTCTGAGCGTTCTAAATCTTCTTTAGAATCCCTCCGAGACATTTCCGGAGTTTCTGAGATTTTGTAGAGTGAAGGGCTACCAAAACGCACCCACTTTATCGAGAGTTAATACAAAAAGCTTGCTTCGAAGGTGCAAAATTCTCTCTTCTTACTTTTACCGCTTTAATTACAAATGCTGCAATAGAAATTAGGGCCATGTAGTCATACTTTTAAATACCGCAAAATAAAAAGGGGCAAAAGCATTATTTTCTAGTTCATTTACCAATAAAATAAGCTGGCCTGTCATAGGGAACCCGAAAGGGCGTCGTAAAGGGGCTAATACCCCCTTTACACGTAACTAACTCCCTTACCCAACTCCGGTTTTAATGGACCAAAGTTGGTTTTCAAAAACCAACGCCTTTTTTACCCCTTTTCCGATGTTTCCAGTAAAAACATCGGTGGCGACTCCATAGAACCCATAAAAAGTCTTTAGGGTTAGCCCAGGTTATCGGACAACCCAAAGACACATTTTCGAAAACCTCGCTTTAAGTTTAGCCCGGTTATCGGACGACTAAAAGCGTTGTAACCAATAAAAAACGCGATTACGAAAGAAATAAAAGAGTCGGAAAACCATCGCGTCGCTCCGACCGCCATTACCCCCTTTGCGGGACGGCGACGACAGATGGCGACTCCACTAGGGAAGCCTAGAGAGTTGATCCCATTTAGTGATGGGCCAGCTTAAAATAAATAAATAAACCAAGAAAAATGCTTTTGCCCTTACCTTGTTTTATAACATGCTTTATTTGAATGGCTTTAATAACTGTTGTTTGTTTATTATGCAATTGTTTGAAATAAAAATTGCACACCAACCTTTGCACACAACAGTTCCCCCTATACCCGGGGCAAGTGAGAAACCCATAGGGAGCGGGTGGCGGGTACGGTTCGCTGCGTGAGGGCCTTGCGCCCACCGAGTGTGATCGGAAACCACCACTCAAGGTGATAACCTTCCTCCTTTGGCAATAAGACCGACTATGGCCCTAGTGCTAAGCATGGTCGGACGGCCGGGGAGGCGGGGACCCTATAATGGGGGCACCTTGGGGGCCTTTAGCCTGGTGAGAACAGTTAGAACCTAGCCTAGCCAATGCACTTTTCTCGAGGAAAACCCTACCTCGTGATAAATGAAGACTCGCCTGTTCGGGATGTTCGAATTGTGTGTGCATTTGTTTGCTGCATTTGTTTGTTACATTGCATAAACAAACAACAAAACAAAAACCACAAAAAATATTTTTCCCAAATAAACACCCTTATCTCGGACAGTCCGCCTTTTAGCTAGCCCGATTTCGAGTTCTTTGTAAGCTAAGTAGCCACGCAGTTCCGACGGAAGAGATAAGGGACGTTAAACAATTGTTTTTTCATAAAGCCATATTTTATCTCGGACAGTCTGCCTTTTAGCTAGCCTGATTTCAGGTTCTTTGTAAGCTAAGTAGCCACGCAGTTCCGACAGAAGAGATAAGAGGCTATAAAAATAAAACATCAAATAAAAATCAAAGTACCAAACAAAATATAATAATAATAAATAAATAAAACAACTTTTGACAAAATCAAATCATACATGAGCGAAGAAAAACCAAGAGAGAAAAATAAAAAGTGATAGCGCATTCAGCATCATTTAAACAAAATCTCTCATGCATAAGCATACTAGTTTTAGTTTAAACACTCAACATGCATTAAATAAAAACTTTTTGGGCATTCTAGAAAGTGGTTGGTCCTCTCCCTACTCGTACTCGTGCGCAAAAAGTGAAGGCAATGGAAAAATTAGAGGAGCGGAACCGAAAACTTTCCGCGGAAGTCGACATCCTTCGGGAGCGGGTAGCCCAACCGATGGAGGTCATACGCCAAGGCCGAGCAAGGGCGGCGAGGGCCAAGCCGAGCATATCCCTCCTCATGAGGAGGAGGAGGAGGAGGAACACTTCTATGGCGATAAGGATGTTAAGACGGCTCGCGTCCTTACCCCGTAAATATCCAAACAACAACTCTCCGCCCTGGAGGAGAGGCTCAAGGCGGTCGAAGGGCATAACTTCGACGTCAAGGAGGCTGCGGATATGTGTCTGGTGAAGGACATCCACTTCCCTCCCAAATTCAAGGTCCCGGACTTCCCAAAGTACGTCGGGCTGACCTGCCCCAAGAACCATCTTACGATGTACTGTCGTAAGATGGTTGCCTACGCTGACAACGAGAAACTCCTGATTCACTGCTTTCAGGAGAGCCTGGCAGACGTGGCCCTCAACTGGTATATGCAGTTGGAGAGAGGGCAGGTCCGAAGCTGGAAACAATTGGCTGATGCTTTCCTTCGTCGCTATCGGTACAACATTGATCTGACCCCTGATAGGTCAGATCTCAGATCCCTGAGCAAGAGGAACAACGAATCCTTCAAAGCATATGCCCAGAGATGGAGGGAATTGGCGGCCCAGATAGAGCCTCCCTTGACAGACAAGGAGACAGTGGCTATGTTTATCGACTCACTGACTGGAGCATACTACGACAAGGCTATAGCCAGTACCTCTAACCTTTTCTCAGACATAGTCACTGTGGGGGAAAGAGTAGAGCAAGGTCTGAGGAGCGGGAAGATAGCACAGTCTTCCCAGACTGCACCCTCATTCAGAAAGCCTACCGGCAAGAAGAAGGACGAGTCTGTACATGCAATCAACTTCGCCACTCCTTCTTCTGCCCCATCAACGGCTAGGCAACCTCGCAAGAAGGAAAGGAAGTTCACTCCCATCACCACTTCCTATGGATTGCTGCTACCCCAGCTGTTGGAGGCTAAGCTCCTGACCTGCGCACCTCCCAAAAAACCATTGGAGCCTCCCTATCCTGAATGGTACAAGCCGAACGAGAAATGCGCTTACCATTCAGGGGCACCCGGGCACTCTACAGAGAACTGCTTGACCCTTAAATATCGGGTTCAAGAGTTAATCGACGCCGGGTGGATAACTTTCGACGCTTCTGCTTTTGCCGCCGACGCCAAACCTCTATCCAAGCCAGAGTAGCAGAGAAGGAGGACGGGGAGGATCAGCCCCTAGTTTTTTTATGATTTTCTCTGTACTTCCTGCGATCCCCGCCCGTGGCCGCAGGAATCTTTGATTAAAGGGCTTGTACATACATTTTCATCTTTCATTAATACATGAGGCATTTTTTGGTCATATTCATTCTTTTCTCTCTTCTATTTATTATTCTTTCAAAAGTAAATCGAATAATAAAATCTATGACTAAAAACAGAACCTAAAACACGTCATGTCTGTAATTGATGAATCTCTGTGGACCCTGGAAACGGAAAGCGAATGGGTCGAGTCCGACAGTGAGCAGGAGACCATTTCTCCGGACGTGCAGAGAATGCTAGAAAAGGAAACACACATCATACGACCACATGAGGAAGAAATAGAAGCAGTCAATTTGGGAAAAGGGGATGAGGAGAAAAAGGTGAACATTGGCACCCAAATGAAGAGCAATGTAAAGGAGGGATTGGTCCAACTTCTGAAAGAGTATATAGATGTGTTTGTTTGGTCTTATCACGACATGCCTGGGCTTGACACGAGTATAGTGGAGCATAGGTTGCCACTAAAAGAGGGGTTCCGACGGCAAAGCGAAGCTTAGAAGAATTAAGCCTCGACTGGTCTTTAATGATAAAGGAGGAGATACAAAGGCAACTGGATGCTAATTTCCTTGTGGTCTCCAAATACCCAGAATGGTTAGCCAACATAGTGCCCGTCATGAAAAAAACCGGGAAGGTCAGGGTTTGCGTGGACTATAGGGACCTCAATCGAGCAAGTCCTAAGGACGATTTTCCCCTACCACATATAGACACGCTGGTAGACCATACTGCTACTAATACGCTTTATTCCTTTATGGATGGGTATGCGGGGTACAACCAGATCAAGTTGGCCGTTGAGGATAGAGAAAAAACCTCCTTCATCACACCATGGGGCACCTTTTGTTACCGTGTGATGCCATTTGGGCTAAAAAATGCAGGGGCGACCTATCAAAGGGCTATGGTTACACTTTTTCATGACATGATCCACAAAGAAATAGAAGTATACGTGGATGACATGATAGCCAAGTCTAGGAATGAAATGGACCACATTCTTTACCTCAGAAAACTCTTTGATCGACTCTGGAAGTATCAACTTAAACTAAACCCGGCAAAGTGCACTTTCGGAGTGCGATCAGGAAAGCTCTTAGGGTTCATTGTCAGCGAAAGGGGAATTGAGGTGGACCCTGACAAAACCAAGGCGATTTTGGAAATGCCCCCACCAAGCACAGAAAAGGAGGTCAGAGGTTTTCTAGGCCGAATAAATTACATTGCCCGTTTCATCGCACAGTTAACAGACAAATGTATACCCATCTTTAAACTGTTGCGCAAAAATCAACCAACGGTGTGGAATGAAGAATGCCAACAGGCGTTTGATAAAATCAAAGCCTGTTTAACTAATCCACCGGTATTGGTGCCACCCATTGAAGGGAGACCTCTAATACTATATTTGTCAGTTCTCGAAGAGTCAATGGGATGTGTGCTCGGCCAACACGATGAAACCGGAAAAAAGGAACGAGTCATTTACTATCTCAGTAAAAAATTCTCAGATTATGAAACCCGTTATACACCATTCGAAAAAACATGTTGCGCATTGGTGTGGGTCACTCAGCGTCTTAGACAGTACATGGCTCGACATACAACATGGTTGGTCTCTAAAATGGACCCAATCAAATACCTCTTCGAGAAGCCCATCTTGACTGGAAGAATAGCTAGGTGGCAAGTTCTCCTCTCAGAATTTGACATTATCCACGTCACCCAAAAAGCTATCAAAGGAAGTCCCCTAGCGGATTATCTAGCTCATGGATCCACAGACGAATACCAGTCCGTACAAGACGACTTCCCCGATGAGCACATCATGCACATCGAACACGAAGAGACCAAAGAAGAGATGTGGACCATGTTCTTCGATGGGGCTGCCAACATGCTTGGACACGGGGTAGGAGCTATTTTGATATCCCCTGAAAAGAAACACATCCCTGTAACGGCTAGGCTCAATTTTGATTGCACCAATAACATGGCCGAATACGAAGCATGTGCGTTGGGAATCCGAGCGGCTTTATATCATGGGGTCACTAAGCTCAAAATATTCGGTGACTCATCCCTCGTCATCTATCAACTTAAAGGTGAATGGGAAACCCGAAACTCCAAATTGATCCCATACCTAGAGTACATCCGTGAATTGGTCTCAAGAATGGAAAGCGTCACCTTCCAGTACATCCCAAGGGACGACAATCAAATCGCAGACGCCCTTGCCACCCTATCATCATGTTTGCCCTAGATCAAGAACATGAGATGCCGATTATTCAAGTGAAATTACATGATAAACAAGCCTTTTGCATGGCAGTAAATGGCGAGCGCGACCAAAACCCTTGGTATCATGATATCAAGCAATATCTCACGAGGGGCGAATATCCCGAGAGAATTAGCGACAATGATAAGCGGGCCATTTGAAAAAGGGTTGTGGGGTTCACGTTGATTGAAGGAACCCTCTACAAAAGAAGCCCCGACTCCACTCTGTTAAGATGTGTAGATCAAGAAGAAGCCCAAAAACTATAAAAGAAATCCACAAGGGAGCTTTTGGGACCCACGCACCTGGACATGTCATGGCCAAAAAGATTTTAAGGGCAGGATATTTTTGGTCCACGATGGAAGCCGATTGCCACCAATATGCCAAGAAGTGTCACAAGTGCCAAATTTATGCTGACAACATTCATGTGTCGCCCGCACCTCTCAGTAACTTGGCTACACCATGGCCATTTTCTATGTGGGGCATGGATGTCATCGGACCCATCGAACCCAAAGCATCTAACGGCCATCGCTTCATCTTGGTAGCAATCGACTATTTCACCAAGTGGGTTGAGGCAGCGTCATACGCACATGTAACTCGAAAAGTAGCGACCACCTTCATCAAGAAAAACATCATATGTCGGTACGGCATCCCTCATAGACTCATTACTGACAATGGGACCAATCTCAATAATAGAATGATGGAGGAGTTATGCCGAGATTTCAAAATACAACACCACAATTCCTCTCCGTACCGACCAAAGATGAATGGTGCAGTAGAGGCAGCCAATAAGAATATCAAAAGAATCATCCAGAAAATGGTAGTGACCCATAAGGATTGGCATGAACTACTTCCCTTTGCTTTACATGGCTACCGAACATCGGTACGAACCTCCACAGGGGCTACCCCTCTTGGAGGCTGTCGTGCCGCAGTAGAAATCGAAATACCCTCCCCGCGAGTTGTCATGGAAGCAAAGTTGACTGAAGCCGAATGGGTCCGAAACCGGTATGATCGGTTGAACCTAATTGAAGAGAAACGGCTGGACGCCATATGTCGGGGCAGGCTTATCAAAGGAAAATCAAGAAAGCCTATGACAAAAAGGTCAATCCTCGCACTTTCCAAGAGGGCGATCTGGTGATAAAGAAGCTGCTCCCAGCCCAGAAAGACAAAATTGGGAAGTGGACACCAAACTACGAGGGACCCTTTGTGGTCAAAAGAGCTTTTTCAGGAGGAGCCCTCATCCTCACTAACATGGACGGAGAAGAGCTCCGATACCCTATCAACTCAGATGCGGTGAAAAAATATTACGCCTAAAAGACATTGCTCATGACCCGTTAGGACGAAAACTCGCAAAGAGCGTCCCGGGCAAAATATAGGGTCTACATCCCTCGCTAGGATACGTCCTAGGCAAAAATTAGAGGTTCCCAAAAAAAATAATAAAAAAAATAATATATATATATATAATAATAGAGCAATGATTACCTTAGCCGAAAACCGCAAAGGCGACTAAGGTGATACCCTCACCAAGCAAGCGGACTTCGCATAGTCTTCACTCCGGGCTCGAGCATCTCAATCGAAGTAACCAGGCGAAACAGGGAAACGAGATCACGGACATGATCGTGACACCCTCATACAGTTTAGCCAACCTTGGCCAGCCTTGCTTACAAATTCCTTTGTAAACCCCCATGTAAAAATAAACCAGTTGTTTATGCATCAATAAAAATTGTCTTTTCTCTCTTTACCTACTTATGTGAATGCCTCTGTATTAACGAAATATGAACATGCATAAAACAAGCAATTCGAGAAAACATAAAAACAAGAACGAAAATCATCAACCAGGGTCGCCAAAAGTAAAAAGAGCAAAGATAGCCCGCTAGATCGAAAACCCGCAAAGGGCGGTCTAGGCAAAAAATAAGGCTTTCATAAAAAGAAAAAAGAAGAGCCCAAAAATAATATGAAAACCCGCTAGATTGAAAACCCGAAAAGGGCGGTCTAGGCAAAAGATAGGGTTAAAACAAAAAGTACAAAAAACAAGCCACGAGAAAAAAAAAAAAAAAAGAAAGGAAGTACCGGTCACTTCCTAGATGCCTTCAAAAAAAAAATTGCATCAACAGCATCCACACACAAATAGTCGCACGAATAGGACTTTGTCAGGATCAAAACAAACAAACATACTTCATAACATAAAGCATTCATCTTCATGTTTGCATCAAGATACCCCAGGTAAAACCTTGTTAAATGGTACATCCACCAAACTTCGACTACCAAACAGAAGTCGATCAAACAAACAAGATCCACCCGACCGATCAGCAAGGGTCAGGCAATTACCAAAAGAGTCAAAAACAAAGAATCCCCAGCGACCAACGAAGCTGGATGAAACAAAAGAGTCCCCAACGCAACCCGGACGACCATCAGAAGTCCAAACTCATCTACCAAACAGAAGACACTCCAGGAGCCGGCGCATGAGCTACCCGAGCAGTAAGCCGCCGCTACCACCAGTCCTACGCAGTGGACTGTACCAGCCTGATAGGGGGTTCATACCTATCAACCCACACATGCGAGAGCGCTTGGACGGCGCATGGGCCACCTGAACTGTAAGCCGCCACCACCACCAGTCCTACACTGAGGACTGTACCAGCTTGATAGGGGGTTTATACCTATCAACCTACGCACACGATTGCACCTGGATCCCCAGTGAAGCTACAACTACCACCCTGATGGGGGGTCGTACCCATCCAGTCCCACACGACGGATCGTACACTACCACCCCGATGGGGGTTCATACCCATCCGGTCCCCAAGTGGAGTAACCAACGGATCGCACACTACCTCCCTAATGGGGGGTTCATACCCATCCGGTCCCACACAACGGATCGCACACTACCAGCTCGATGGGGGGTTTATACCCATCAACCGAAGGATCGACCACCGTCGAAGGGGTATCCGGAGGTTCTACCATGTGTTAACCAAAGGGATCGGCTACGTCGAAGTGGTATCCCGAAGGCGCACGGCACAACATCTTTTCCCCGGAGGATCATCCGCCGCAAAGGGCGAACGATCCGAAGGACCAACTCGGCAAGAGGGTCAACTCCTTTACCTTCCTATCGATCTGTCTGGCACAACAGGCCAACAGCCGATTAGTCAGGTAAAGGGGGGGGCAGCTGTAGACCCCAAATCTTGCCCGGCCTCCAAATAAAGGACCAGAAGACCACTATTTGAAGATGGAAGAAGCCTAACAAGCCATTGGGAGAGACTATTAGGCTCCCATACTAGGATAGGAGGTGTTTTCTTCATAGAAATAAGTTTTCTCGCCTTTAAGGGTCGAGAACGCCGTCTGGGACGCCCAGAACGCCGTCTGACCTCGCGGAAAAGGCGAGAACGCCGTCTCGCCAAGCGAGACGGCGTTCTGGCAATCTGCGAAGGAGCAGACGGCGTTCCCGACTGTCCGGACGGCGTTCCGCCCTTTCAGCAAGCCCGAGACGGCATTCCCGATCGTCCAGACGGCATTCGGCCTCGTCGGACGAGAACGGCGTTCCGGACCCCGCCGAGCCCGAAAACCTATAAATAGGGGCTCTCTCCCCTCATTTCCACACACCTCAAGCATTAGCTCTCCCTTCTCTCTAGATTTTCTCTCTCTAGAACCCCTCCGAGGCATTTCCGAAGTTTCTGAGCGTCTTTAGTAGAATTCTGAGCGTTCTAAATCTTCTTTAGAATCCCTCCGAGGCATTTCCGGAGTTTCTGAGATTTTGTAGAGTGAAGGGCTGCCAAAATGCACCCACTTTATTGAGAGTTAATACAAAAAGCTTGCTTCGAAGGTGCAAAATTCTCTCTTCTTACTTTTACCGCTTTAATTACAAATGCTGCAATAGAAATTAGGGCCATGTAGTCATACTTTTAAATACCGCAAAATAAAAAGGGCAAAAGCATTATTTTCTAGTTCATTTACCAATAAAATAAGTTGGCATGTCATAGGGAACCCGAAAGGGGCGTCGCAAAGGGGCTAATACCCCCTTTACACGTAACTAACTCCCTTACCCAACTCTGGTTTTAATGGACCAAAGTTGGTTTTCGAAAACCAACGCCTTTTTTACCCCTTTTCCGATGTTTCCGGTAAAAATATCGGTGGCGACTCCATAGAACCCATAAAAAAGTCTTTAGGGTTAGCCCGGTTATCGGACAACCCAAAGACACATTTTCAAAAACCTCGCTTTAAGTTAGCCCGGTTCTCGGACGACTAAAAGCGTTGTAACCAATAAAAAACGCGATTACGAAAGAAATAAAAGAGTCAGAAAACCATCGCGTCGCTCCGACCGCCATTACCCCCTTTGCGGGACGGCGGCGACAATCCCATTTAGCGATGGGCCAGCTTAAAGTAAATAAACCAAGAAAATTAAGCTTTTACCCTACCTTGTATTATAACATGTTTTAATACTTGGCTTTAATAATTGTTGCTTGTTTATACTTATGCAATTGTTTGAAATACAAACTGCACACAAACCCTTGCACACTACAGTTCCCTCTATACCCGGGGGTAAATGAGAAATCCATAGGGAGTGGGTGACAGGTACGGTTCGCTGTAGTGATGGCCTTGTGCCCACCAGTGTGATCGGAAATCACCACTCAAGGTGATAACCTTCCTCTTTTGGCACAAAGACTGACTATGGCCTTAGTGCTAAGCATGGTCGGAAGGTTGCAGAGTGGGAACCCTATAATGGGGGCACCTTGGGGGCCTTAGCCTTGGTGAGGACAGTTAGAACCTACCTTCGCCAATGCACTTTTCTGCAGGAAAACCCTACCTCGTGATTAAAATGACTTCTCGCCTATTCATGGATGATCGAATTGTGTGTGCATCTGTTTGTTGCATTTTTCTGTTGCATAGCATAACCAAACAACAGAAAAATCACAAAAAACGTTTTTTGCAATAAACACCCTTATCTCGGACAGTCTGCCTTTTAGCTAGCCTAGTTTCAGGTTCTTTGTAAACTAAGTAGCCACGCAGTCCGACAAAAGAGATAAGGGACGTTAAATATTATTCTTTCGCATAAAACCATTTTATCTCGGACAGTCTGCCTTTTAGCTAGCCTGGTTTCAGGTTCTTTGCAAGCTAAGTAGCCACGCAGTCCGACAGAAGAGATAAAAGGCTAAAAAAAATAAAATAATAAATCCAATAAAATAATAATAACAAAATCAAAACATTTATAAAAATATTTTTGACAAAGTCGTATCATCCATATTACATCATATCATGAGTAAAGAAATACCAAGAGAGAAAATAAAAAGTGAGAGCGCATTTAGCATCATTTAAACAGAATCTCTCATACATAAACATATCCATGCTAATTCAACACTCAACATGCATTAATAAATTTCTTCCGGGCATTCTAGAAAGTGGCTGGTCCTCTCCCCACGCGAACTTGTGCACAAAAGGCCAGAGCAATGGAGAACCTAGAGGAGCAAAACCGAAAGCTCACTGCAGAGGTCAATACCCTCTGCGAGCAAATGGGTCAACTGATGGAGGTCATGCGCCAGGGTCAAAACAAGGGCGAAGCCCAAACGGAACACGCCTCTCGCCACGAAGAGGAAGAAGAAGAGGAATACTTCTACGATGGAAAGGATGCTAAGACTGCATGCATCCTCACCCCGGAGGTGTCCAAACAACAAGTCTCCGCCCTAGAGGAAAGGCTCGAAGGCGGTGGAGGGACACAACTTTGACATCAAGGAGGTGGCGGACATGTGCCCGGTGAAGAATATCCATTTCCCTCCCAAATTCAAAATCTCGGACTTCGCCAAGTACACCGGATGACTCGCCCAAAGAACCATCTTACAATGTACCTGTCGTAAGATGGCCGCACACGTCGAGAACGAGAAACTCCCGATCCATCGCTTCTAGGAGAGTCCGCGAGACACAACTCTCAATTGGTATATGCAGCTGGAAAGAGGGCAGGTCCAGAACTGGAAACAATTGGCTGACGCTTTTCTTCGTCGTTATCGATACAACATTGATCTGACCCCTGACAGGTCAGATCTCAGGACTCTGAGCAAAAGAAACGACGAACCTTTTAAAGCATACGTCCAAAGATGGAGGGAAATGGCCACCCAAATAGAGCCTCCTTTGACGGATAAGGAGACAGTGGCTATGTTCATAGATTCACTGACTGGAGCGTACTACGATAAGGCAATAGCCAGTACCTCCCACCTTTTCTCGGACATAGTCACTGTGGGTGAAAGAGTAGAGCAGGGACTGAGGAGTGGGAAGATAGCACAGTCTTCCCAAGCTGGTGTCTCATTCAGAAAGTCTGTTGGCAAGAAGAAGGATGAAGTCGTGCATGCAATCAACTTTTTCACTCCTTCTTCTGCCCTGCAAACAGCTAGGCAGCCTCGTAAGAAAGAGAGGAAGTTCACTCCAATCTCCACTTCCTATGGTAAGTTGCTGCCTCAGCTATTGGAGGCCAAACTCTTAACCTACGTTCCTCCCAAAAAATAGATGGAACCTCCCTACCCTGAGTGGTATAAACCAAACGAGAAATGTGATTACCACTCGGGTTCACCCGGACACTCAACAGAAAATTGCTTGACCCTTAAATATCGGGTCCAAGAATTAATAGACGCCGGGTGGATAACTTTTGATGCCTCTGCTTCCGATGTCGACGCCAAACTGTTATCGAAGCCAGAGTAGCAGAGAGGGAGGACTGGGAGGATCAGCCCTAGGGTTTTTTTAAGCTTTCCCTTGTATATCCTGCGGTCCCCGCCCGTGGCCGCAGGAACCCTGATTAAAAGGGCTTGTACATACACTTTCATTTTCTTTAATTTATGAGGCATTCTGTCATATTCATTCTTTTCCCTCTTTTATTTATTATTCTTTCAAAGATAATTGAATAATAAAATCTATGACTAAAACAGAACCTAAAACGCATCATGTCTGTGATTGATGGATCTCTATGGACCCCGAAAACTGAAAGTGAATGGGTCGAGTCCGATAGTGAGCAGGAGACCATTTCTCCGGACATGAAAAGAATGCTGGAAAAAGAAGCACGCATTATACAACCGCATCAAGAAGAGACAGAAACTGTCAATTTGGGAGAAGGGGATGATGAGAAAAAGATAAACATCGGCACCCAAATAGAAAGTAGCATAAAAAAGGGATTGATACAGCTTCTACGGAATATATAGATGTATTCGCTTGGTCTTATCATGACATTCCTGGGCTTGACACAAGTATAGTGGAGCATAGATTACCATTAAAAGAAGGGTTCCGACCTGTGAAGCAAAAACTCAGGAGAATCAAACCAGACTGGTCCCTAATGATCAAGGAGGAGGTACAAAGGCAACTGGACGCCAATTTCTTGGTAGTTTCCAAATACCCAGAATGGTTGGCAAACATAGTACCCGTCATCAAAAAGACCGGGAAAGTCAGGGTATGCGTGGATTATAGGGACCTCAATCGAGCAAGTCCAAAAGATGACTTTCCTCTACCACATATAGACACGCTAGTAGACCATACTGCTACCAACACACTTTACTCCTTCATGGACGGGTACGCAGGGTACAACCAAATTAAGTTGGCCATCAAGGACAGAGAAAAAACCTCCTTCATCACACCATGGGGCACCTTTTGCTACCGTATAATGCCTTTTGGACTCAAGAATGCAGGGGCTACTTATCAAAAGGCTATGGTCACACTATTCCATGACATGATCCACAAGGAAATAGAGGTATATGTGGATGACATGATTGCCAAGTTGAGAAATGAGATGGACCACATTCAATACCTCAAAAAGCTTTTTGACCAACTTCGTAAATATCAACTTAAACTAAACCCGGCAAAATGTACTTTCGGAGTACGCTCAGGAAAACTATTGAGGTTCATTATCAGCAAAAGAGAAATTGAAGTGGACCCCGACAAAACCAAGGCAATTTTGAAAATGCCTCCACCAAGCAAGGAAAAGGAGGTCAGAGGTTTTCTAGGCCGGATTAACTACATTGCCCATTTCATCGTGCAGTTGACGGATAAATGTATACCCATCTTTAAACTATTGCGCAAAAATCAATCAACGGTGTGGAATCAAGAATGCAAACAAGCATTCGATAAAATCAAAACATGTTTAACCAATCCGCCAGTATTGGTACCACCCGTTGAAGGGAGACCTCTGAACCTATACTTTTCAATACTCAAAGAATCCATGGGATGTGTGCTCGGTCAACAAGATGAAACTGGGAAGAAAGAGCGAGCCATTTACTATCTCAGCAAGAAATTCCTAGACTATGAAACCCGTTATACACCATTCGAAAAAACCTGTTGCGTATTGGTATGGGTCACTCAGCGTCTCCGACAATATATGTCTCGGCATACAACATGGTTGGTCTCCAAAATGGACCCAATCAAGTACCTCTTCGAGAAGCCCATTCTAACTGGAAGAATAGCTAGGTGGCAAGTGCTCCTCTCAGAATTCGACATCATTCACGTCACCCAGAAAGCTATTAAGGGAAGCCCCCTAGCAGACTATCTTGCCCATGGATCAACCGATGAATATCAATCCCTACAAGATGACTTTCCCGATGAACATATCATGCACATCGAGCACGAAGAGACCAAAGAAGAGGCATGGACCATGTTCTTCGATGGGGCCTCAAACATGCTTGGACACGGGATAGGAGCTATTTTGATATCCCCTGAAAAGACACACATCCCCATAACAGCCAGGCTTAATTTTGACTGTACCAACAACATGGCCAAATACGAAGCATGCGCGCTAGGGATCCAAGCAGCTTTAGTTCATTGGGTTACTAAACTCAAACTCTTCGGTGATTCATCCCTTGTCATCTACCAACTTAAAGGTGAATGGGAAACCCGCAACTCTAAATTAATCCCATATCTAGAGCACATCCGAGATTTAGTCTCAAGAATGGAAAGCGTCACCTTCCAGTATATTCCTCGGGAAGACAATCAATTTGCTGACACCCTCGCCACTCTATCATCCATGTTTTCTCTGGGTCAAGAACATGAGATGCCAATCATCCAAATTGAGTTGCATGACAAACAAGCTTTTTGCATGGCAATAAATGGCGAGCGCGACCAAAATCCTTGGTATCATGACATCAAACAATATCTCATGAGGGGCGAATATCCCGAAGGAATTAATGACAATGATAAATGAACCATTCGTAAAAGGGTCGTAGGGTTCATGTTGATTGAAGGAACCCTCTACAAAAGGAGTCTCGATTCCACTCTCTTAAGGTGTGTGGACTAAGAAGAAGCCCAAACATTGATAAGAGAAATCCACAAAGGAGCTTTTAGGACCCATGCACCACGGCATGTCATGCCAAAAAAGATCTTAAGGGCAGGATATTTTGGTCCACAATGGAAGCTGATTATCACCAGTATGCTAAAAAATGTAACAAGTGCCAAATCTACGCCGATAATAACCACGTGCCGCCCGCACCTCTCAGTACCCTGGCTACACCATGGTCATTTTCTATATGGGGCATGGACGTCATCGGGCCCATAGAACCCAAAGCATCTAATGGCCATCGTTTTATCTTGGTGGCCATTGACTACTTCACCAAATGGGTTGAGGCAGCGTCATATGCGCATGTGACTCGGAAAATGGTGACCACCATCAAGAAAAATATTTTATGTCGGTACGGTATCCCTCATAGGCTCATTACTGATAATGGGACCAATCTCAATAATAAAATGATGGAGGACCTGTGTCAAGACTTCAAAATTCAACACCACAATTCTTCTCCGTACCGACCAAAGATGAACGGTGCAGTAGAGGCAACCAATAAGAATATTAAGAAAATCATCCAGAAGATGGTAGTAACCTACAAAGATTGGCACGAAATGTTGCCCTTCGCCCTACACGGCTACCGAACGTTAGTACGAACCTCCACAAGGGCTACTCCATTTTCCCTCGTATACGGAATGGAGGTCGTACTACCAGTAGAAGTTGAAATACCCGCCCTGCGAGTTGTTATGGAAGCAAAGTTGACAAAAGCCGAATGGGTCCAAAGTCGATACGATAAGCTGAACCTAATCAAAGAAAAATGGTTGGACGCCATATGTCGGGGGAAAGTTTATCAAAAGAAGATCAAGAAAGCCTACGACAAGAAAATCAATCCCCGCATCTTCCAAGAAGGGGATTTAGTAGTAAAGAAACTGCTTCCAGCCCAAAAAGACAAAATCGGGAAGTGGACAGCAAACTACAAAGGACCCTTTGTGGTCAAGCGGGCCTTCTCAGGAGGATCCCTCATCCTCACCAACATTGATGGAGAAGAGCTTCGACATCCTGTCAACTCAGATGTGGTAAAGAAATACTACGCCTGAAGACATTGCTCATGACCCGTCAGGATGAAAACTCGCAAAGAGCGTCCTGGGCAAAAGATAAGGTCTGCATTCCTCACTAGGATACGTCCTAGGCAAAAATTAGAGGTTTCAAAAAAAAAAAAAAAAAAAAAAAAGGGAAGAGCAATGATTACCTTAGCTGAAAACCGCAAAGGCGACTAAGGTAATACCTTCACAGAAGCAAGCAGACTTCGCATAGTCTTCACTCCGAGTTCGAGCATCTCAATTGAAGTGACCAGGAAAAACAGAGAAACAGAAATCACGGGCATGATTGATGTATCCTATACAGCTTAGTCAACCTTGGCCAGCCTTACAAATTCCTTTGTAAATCCTCATGAAAAATAGACCATTTGGTTATATCAATAAAATTTGTCTTTTCTTCTCTTTACCTACTTATGAGAATGTCTCTGTATTAACGAAATATGAGCATGCATAAAACAAGCAATACGAGAAAGCATAAGAAAAACAAGACAAATAGCGCCGACATCATTCACGTCACCCAGAAAGCTATTAAGGGTAGCCCCCTAGCAGACTATCTCGCCCATGGATCAACCGATGAATATCAATCCCTACAAGACGACTTTCCCGATGAACATATCATGCACATCGAACACGAAGAGACCAAAGAAGAGGCATGGACCATGTTCTTCGATGGGGCCTCAAACATGCTTGGACACGGGATAGGAGCTATTTTGATATCCCCTAAAAAGAAACACATCCCCGTAACGGCCAGGCTTAATTTTGACTGTACCAACAACATGGCCGAATACGAAGCATGCGCGCTAGGGATCCAAGCAACTCTAGATCATGGGGTTACTAAACTCAAAGTCTTCGGTAATTCATCCCTTGTCATCTACCAACTTAAAGGTGAATGGGAAACTCGTAACTCTAAATTAATCCCATGTCGAGAGCACATCCGAGATTTAGTCTCAAGAATGGAAAGCTTCACCTTCCAATATATTTCTCGGGAAGACAATCAGTTTGTTAACGCCCTCGCCACTCTATCATCCATGTTTTCTTTGGGTCAAGAGCACGAGATGCCAATCATCCAAATTAAGCTACACGACAAACAAGTTTTTTGCATAGAAGTAAATGGCGAGCACGATCAAAATCCCTGGTATCATGACATCAAACAGTATCTCATGAGGGGCGAGTATCCCGAAGAAATCAACGACAATGATAAGCGAACCATTTGTAAGAGGGCAGTAGGGTTCACGTTGATTGAAGGAACCATCTACAAAAAAAGTCTCGATTCCACTCTCTTAAGATGTGTGGACCAAGAAGAAGCCCAAACCTTGATAAGAGAAATCCACAAAGGAACTTTTGGGACCCACGCACCTGGGCATGTCATGGCAAATAAGATCTTAAGGGCAGGGTATTTTTGGTCCACAATGGAAGCCGATTGTCACCAATATGCTAAAAAGTGTCACAAATGCCAAATCTATGCCAATAATATTCACGTGCCGCCCACACCTCTCGGTACCCTGGCTACACCATGGCCATTCTCTATGTGGGGCATGGATGTCATCGGGACCATTGAACCCAAAGCATCTAATGGCCATCATTTTATCCTGGTGGCCATTGACTATTTCACCAAATGGGTTGAGGCAGCGTCATATGCGCATGTGACTCGGAAAGTGGTGACCACCTTCATCAAGAAAAATATTATATGTCGGTACGGCATCCCTCATAGGCTTATTACTGATAATGGGACCAATCTCAATAATAAAATGATGGAGGAACTATGTCAAGACTTCAAAATTCAACACCACAATTCTTCTCCGTACCGACCAAAGATGAACAGTGCAGTAGAAGCAGCCAATAAGAATATTAAGAAAATCATCCAGAAGATGGTAGTAACCTACAAAGATTGGCATGAGATACTTCCCTTCGCCTTACACGGCTACCGAACTTCAGTGCGAACCTCCACAAGGGCTACTCCATTTTCCCTCGTGTACGGAATGAAGGTCGTACTACCAATAGAGGTCGAAATACCCTCCCTGCGAGTTGTTATGGAAGCAAAATTAACAGAAGCCAAATGGGTCCAAAGCCGGTACGATCAGCTGAACCTAATGGAAAAAAACGGCTGGACGCCATATGTCGGGGGCAAGTTTATCAAAAGAAGATCAAGAAAGCCTACGACAAGAAAATCAATCCCCGCATCTTCCGAAAAGGGGATCTAGTAATAAAGAAACTGCTTCTAGCCTAGAAAGACAAAATCGGGAAATAGAGAGCAAACTATGAAGGACCCTTTGTGGTCAAGCGAGCTTTCTTAGGAGGAGCCCTTATCCTCACCAACATGGACGGAGAAGAGCTTCGACATCCTGTCAACTCAAATGTGGTAAAGAAATACTACACCTGAAGACATTGCTCATGACCCATCAGGATGAAAACTCGCAAAGAGTGTCCTAGGCAAAAGATAGGGTATATATTCCTCGCTAGGATACGTCCTAGGCAAAAATTAGAGGTTTTAAAAAAAAAAAAAGGGAGCAATGATTACCTTAGCCAAAAATCACAAAGGCAACTAAGGTAATACCTTCACAGAAGTAAACAGACTTCGCATGATCTTCACTCCGAGCTCAAGCATCTCAATTGAAGCGACCAGGAAAAGCAGAGAAACAGAAATCACGGGCATGATTGATGTATCCTATACAGCTTAGCCAACCTCGGCCAGCCCTGCTTACAAATTCCTTTGTAAATCCTCATGTAAAAATAAACCATTCGTTTATATCAATAAAAATTGTCTTCTTTTCCCTTTACTTAAGAATGCCTCTGTATTAATGAAACATGAGCATGCATGAAACAAGAAATACAAGAAAGCATAAGAAGGAAAAAGAAATCAGGATTAAAATAAATGGCGCCTGCTAGGACGTTTTCAAGCAAAAATAGGGCAGCCTGCTAGATCGAAAACCCACAAAGGGCGTCCTGGAAAAAGTTAAGGCCTTCATAAAAAGAAAAATCCCACCGAGATATCTTAGGCAAGAATTAAGACAAGCCCGCTAGATCGAAAACCCACAAAGGGCGGTCTAGGCAAAAGATAGGGCTAAAACAAAATTTCAAAAGAATAATCACGGGAAAACAACAAAGAAAGTACCAGTCACTTTCTAGATGCCCCCAACTAAAATAGATTACATCAAAAGCATCCACGCACAAGTAGTTGCACAAAAAGGACTTTGTCAAAATCAAAACAAACAAATATACTTCAGATAAATAAAAGACCAAAAAGCATTTACATAGAAAAGCTTTGTGCTTGCATTCGAAAATAGGGAGCACTCAGGAGTATCCCGGTAAGACTTTGTCGACTATGTATTAACCAAGAGTTTCTCCAACAACCAACAACAAAGAAAACAAGGTTCCCCAGCAACCAACAAAGCTAGATGAACACCAACAAAATCCTCAACACAGACCGGACGACCAATCTTAGAAACCGAACAAAGACAAGAAAGCACACCTCAACGCCAGGCGCATGAGCCACCCAAGCAGTAAGTCACCACCACCACCAGTCCTACGCAATGGACTGTACCAGCCTGATAGGGGGTTCATACCTATCAACCTGCGCACGCGGTGCGCCTGATCTGCGCTCAAGCCAGATCAATAAGTCGCAACTACCAGCCTGATGGGGTGTTCATACTCATCCAGTCCGACGCACACCGGACTGCAACTACCAGCCTAATGGGGGGTTCATACTCATCCAGTTCGACGCACAACGGACTGCAACTACCAGCCTGATGGAGGGTTCATACTCATCCAGTCCTACGCACAGTGGGCTGTAACTACCAGCCTGATGGGGGCTTTATACCCATCAACCGAAGGATCAACTACCGTTAGAAGGAGTATCCTGAGGTTCTACCACGTGTCAACCAAAGGGATCGACTACCGTCAGAAGGAGTATCCTGTAGGTGCACAACACAAATTTTCCCCAGAAGATCAACCGTCGCAAGACGGAACATCCGAAGGGTAACCAGACAAGAGGGTCAACTCCTTTACCTTCTAGTCAGGTAAAGGGGGGGAAGCTGTAGACCCCAAATCTTGCCCGACCTCATAATAAAGACCTTTTATTTGAAGATGGACGAAGCCTAAGAAGCCACTAGGAGAGACTATTAGGCCCCATATTAGGATAGGAAGGATTTTCTGCATGTAAATAAGGATTTTCGCCTTTTAGGGTCGAGACCGTCGTCTCTCATTCGAGACGGCCATCTCGCCTTGGGAAAGTGGCGAGACCGCCGTCTCGTTTGGCGAGACCGCCGTCTCGTTTGGCGAGACAGCCGTCTCGCCACCTGCGAATGGCGAGATGGCCCTCCCGGTTGGCGAGACGGCCGTTTCACCCTCATTTCACACATTTCTTCCATTCTCTCTCTTGTCACTTCCTCAAATTCTCTTCCTAGAACCCCTCCGAAGCACTTCCGGAGTTTTTTGAGAGTTTCTAAGAGTTTTTATAGCATTTTTGAGAGGTTTTCGACGCTGTAAAGAGTGAAGGGCTGCCAAAAAGCACCCTAATTTTCAAGAAATTAATAGAAAGATTGCCTCGAAGGTTTCTACATTCTCTCTCTCTCTCCTTTACTGCTTTATTTTTAATTGCGTAGCAGATATTAGGGTCATGTAGTCGTAATTTTAAATTCCATAAATAAAGGGTAAAAGCGTATTTTCACCGGTTTACTTATTTAAATAGCTGGCTTATCATAGGGAACCCGAAAGGGGCATCGTAAGGGAACTAACACTTCCCTTACACGTAACTAACTCCCTTACCCAACTCTTGCTCTAATGACCAAAGTTGGTTTTTCGAAAACCAACGCCTTTTCACTCCTTTTCTGATGTTTCCGGTAAAAACATCGGTGGCGACTCCAGAAGAACCCTTCAAAATTAGTTCTTGGGTTAGCCCAGTTATCGGACAATCCAAGAACGCCTTTTCGAAAACCTCTCCCCTAGGTTCAGCTCGGTTATCGGACAACCTAAAGGCGTTGTAACCACACTAATAAAAACACGAAAATTGGAAAGTCGGAACCATCGCGTCGCTCCGACCGCCTCGTTTTGATGGCAGCAACAGGTGGGACTGTTGTCTATGTGGATAATAACAAAGTTAGAATCCTTGGAATAGGTGACATCAAATGCACAAAATCAATTTCAGGTTATTTCAAATGGATGTCAAAAGTGCCTTCTTAAATGGCTACTTGAATGAAGAAGTTTTTGTTACACAACCACCTGGTTTTGAAGATCATATTCATCCAGAATATGTTTATAGATTAAAGAAAGCTTTGTATGGTCTCAAGCAAGCTCCAAGACAATGGTATGAAAGGTTAAGTAATTTTCTCATATCAAAGGGCTATCAAAGAGGTTTGGTTGATAAGATTTTATTCCTAAAAAAATTAAATAATGATGTAATTCTAGTTCAAGTATACGTTGATGACATGATATTTGGATCCACTAATGAATCTTTATGTAAAGATTTTATCAAAGATATGCAGGGAGAATTTGAGATGTCTATGATGCGGGAACTCAACTACTTTCTTGGATTACAAGTTAAACAACTTCAAGGAGGAAGTTTTCTTCATCAATCTAAATACTGCACAGAGCTTTTAAAGAAATTTGAGATGCAACATTGCAAAGAAGCATCAACACCAATGTCCACCAATTGCTATCTTGATTCTGATGAAAAAGGAAAACCAGTAGATGAAACTAAATATAGATGGCTTATTGGTTCTTTACTATATCTAACAGCAAGTAGACCTGACATTATGTTTAGTGTTTGTATGTGTGCCAGGTTTCAATCTGCACCAAAAGAATCTCATCTTACTGCTGCAAAAAGGATCCTCAAATATCTCAAAGGAACTTTAAATATTGGGTTATGGTATCCTGGTGAGTGCAAACTAAATTTAATTGGATACTCTGACTCAGATTTTGCAGGATGTAAGCTTGATAGGAAAAGCACCAGTGGCACTTGCCATCTCCTTGGAAGAAGTCTAATCTCATGGCATAGTAAAAAATAATCATGTGTTGCCCTTTCTACAGCTGAAGTTGAGTACATTGCAGCTGGAAGTTGTTGTGCTCAATCCCTCTGGCTCAAACAACAACTTGAGGATTATGGTTTAATTCTCAGAAAAATTCCACTTTTATGTGATAGTACTAGCGCCATTATATTAACTAAAAATCCAATTCAACATTCTAGGACAAAACATATAGAAATTAAACATCATTTCATTAGAGATCATGTTTTGAAAGGTGATTGTGAAATTTTCTTTATAGAAACTGAAAAACAATTAGCATATATTTTTACAAAACATCTTGCTCGTGATCGATTTTACAAAATCCGCACTGAATTAGGAATTTTAGATGCATCCAACATCACTTTGTTTTCAAAATCTAGTTGTTTTAATTGATAAAAACAAGCTTTAATCGATTAAAAGTACTTATACAGAATTTTTCATATGATTTCAATCGGTTAAAATGGCAGAGTGATTAGTGAACCTGCATCTATACATAGGTATAATCATTCATATCTCTCAGCTGCATGAGGTTTCATCATTTAAAAGAATTTGAAAATGCCTCTAAAGATGTTTAATCTATTAAAAACCAAAGTAATCGGTTAAATGGTTTTTAAGAAATTGTTTTAACTAATATTATATGAGCTTTCTCAATTAAGATGTTTCTAAAACTTACATAACAAATTTTTAACTGATATGCTTTCGAAATAGTTTTTGAGATTTTTAACAGATTTTTAAGATTTTTAACTAAAGAGTTTTTGAAAATCTTCTGCTAGTGTTTTAACTGATATAGATTCGAAATAATCGATTAAAATCACTTAAGATGTTTTGAAAAGTGTTCTTAAAATTTTTTAATCGATTAAACTTCGAAATAATCGATTAAAACCACTTGAAAGCTTTTTAATCGATGTAATCTCAAATATGATCGATCATAATAATTTTAATTGATGTAAAATCGAATTAATTGATTAAAACAACTTAATGAACTTTTTGCTAACTGTTTTAATCGATTAAAACTTGTTGTTATCAGTTAAAATTACTTAGAAAGTTTTATGAAAGTTTTTGGTAGAATTTTAATCGATTAAATTGTAAATTAATCGATTAAAACAACTTAAGGGTTTTTTTGTTAATTGTTTTAATCGATTGAAACGATGTCGCATCAGTTAAAATAAATCTAGAAAATGATCAAACACATTTTAACAGATTAAAAGAAGTTTTAACCGATTAATAAAAAAATTTAAACAGATTAAAAGATTGTTTTAATAGATTAATTACACCAGCAGTTGAAAAACTTCTCTATATAAAGAGATTTGATTCAACGTTTTAAAATACACTTTTGAGAAATCAATCAAACTATCATAAGAGCTATTTTCAAGAAAGAATCGTGCAAGTTTTGTGAAGTTTATCAGAGTTCTTTCTTTAGGCAATTTTTGCATTCTTTTTGTGAAGAAATTCATTATGTAGAAGCTGCATAATCCGGGTTTGATTGTTCTAGTTTCTTCTCTTTGTTTCTTTACATTTCATTACTGTATTGTGGGTGTCTGGAAGTGTGGGCACTGGTTCTGTAGCTGGAATTTGGCTGCATGTTGATTCAAGAACTAGAACTTGGTTCTTGGTGAATGTTTTGGTGTAAGAACTGGAATTTGGTTCTTGTGGTAAGATTGGGTGTCAGGAATTGTTGGGCACTGGTTCTATAGCTGGAATTTGGTTGCAGGTTGGTTCAAGAACTGGAATTTGGTTATTGTGGTAAGATTGGGTGTTTGGAATTATTGGGCACTGGTTCTGTAGCTGGAATTTAGCTGCAGGTTGGTTCAAGAACTGGAATTTGGTTCTTGGTGAAGGTTTAGGTGCAAGATCTGGAATTTGGGTCTTGTGGTAGATTGGGTGTGTCATTGGAATCTGTAATCTGTAAAACATTCAATGTAGTTGAACTCAACTAGAATTTGGCTGAGAACTAGACGTAGCCCTGGGATTGGGTGAACCAGTATAAATCTGAAGCACTTGGTGGATTTGATGAAGACAAGCACTTGGTGGTTTTGATGAAGACATAGATATAGCTTAGGTTGTGGGTGTGTAAATGATTAGGTTTTTTAGTTTAAGCACTTAATCTCTTGATAGGACAATATATTTTGTGATAAGCACCTTATAATGTTGCATCCCATTGAAAATCATTTTTCTGCATGAAAAACTAATATCTAAGTATTAAAAGAACAAACTAAGTTTTTCAATATGTTGAAAAGGATTTTCAATCTGTTAAAATTACTTAAAAGAATAAGTGATCATACATAATCGTATTTTCAATTGATTGATTCGCGGAATCAACAAGTTAAAATAACTCAATGAATTTTCAATATCAAGTTTCGCATTTTCAATCTGTTGAAATATTTTTAAATCTGTTGAAACAGAAAGACCTTTTTCAGTCTAAGAGTTTTTAGAAAATCAATCTGTTGAAATATTTTTCAATCTATTAAAACAGAGAGGCTATTTTTTTTTTAACTAAGTGTTTGCAGGATTTCAATCTGTTGAAATGACTTTCAATCGATTGAAACAGAAGAGCTGTCATTTTCATTAAGTTGTTTCAATCCATTAAAAACTCGAATCAATCGATTGAATGGAGCTTTAAATGAAATTAATCGATTGAATCGATGTTTTAATCGATTGAATGGAGCTTTAAATGAAATCAATCGATTGAATCGATATTTTAATCGATTGAAATAATATTCTGATCGATCATAGTTTCATTCTAATCGATCATAACTCGGTCTGATCGATTATACTTCAGTTCTAATCGATCAGAGTCTCTTCTAAACGGTTTTACTTCAATCTAATCGATCTTTTGACTCTCTAAAAACAGTTTTTGACAGTTGAAGCATTCTGATTTTCTGATTTACTCTATATATACAGATTTGATCTATCTTTTGAAAAACACAATACAATACAATACAACACACTACTTGAGAAAACTTGTGAAATCAATCTGTGAAACTTTCATACGTAACTTTCTCTGCATTCAAGAATCTTTTTCATATCATAAGGTGCTGTGATCAGAATTGTGGTCATTCAAAGAGAGAAAGTGCTGATAGAATTGGTTCTGGACAATTAGAAACTTCAAGTCCAGGTTTTTTCTTTAAATATTCTTTTGTAAAGTTTGATTGTGCAGGTTGGATTGTAATCTGCACTTGGTACGATGACTCGGATTTGGTTACTTGGGTGGTTTTCAAGATTCTGTCTTGTGGGTTTTGCAAGATAGTTCTTGGGGTAGATTGGTGAGTATCTACTGGTTGTAATTTTCACTTGGTATTAGTGGAACTTGACTGGTTTGTCAAGAAGCTGGATGTAGCTCTGGATTAGAGTGAACCGAGTATAAACTTGTGTGTTAATATTCTTCTTTCATCTCTTTTAATTTCTGTCTTTAATTGTGCTTGTGTTTAAATCAAATTACCTTTGCAAAGATTGAATAAAGATAACTCATTCTTCCAAAAGAAAGTAAGATTTGCGAAAAAGTTTTAAAGTTCAATTCACCCCCTCTTGAACTCAACCATTAATTCTTTCAATTGGCATCAGAGCTGGTTCTTGTAAGTTACTCAAGGAATCGGTCCAATGGTTGAGGGAAAGATGAATTTTTTAGAAGGAGCCTCCATAAACGAGGCCTCCACTTTTTTCTGGTGTGAATTATTCTTTACTGGAAGGTTAGAATGAAAATCTTTATTGAATCTCTTGATAGAGGCATTTGGGAAACAATTGTTAATGGTCCTTACAAACCAACTCATACTGTAGATGGTAAAGTAGTCGAAAAAGATTGGGCTGAATTAATCGATGTAGAAAATAGGAAAGTTCAATATGATTATACTGCAAAAAATATTATTACCTCTGCTTTAAATCTTGATGAGTTTTTCGGGGTGTCTCGGTGTGCCTCGCCAAAGAGATGTGGGAAATTTTAGAGGTTACACATGAAGGAACGTCTGATGTGAAAAGGGCAAGAAAGCATGAGTTAATCGGGGACTATGAGTTGTTTAAAATGCAGCAAGGAGAAACAATTGCAGATGTGCGAGAAAGGTTCACGCACATAGTCAATCATCTAATTGGGTTAGGAAAGACTTTTGACAAAGAAGAGTTGAACATCAAAATTTTAAAGTGTTTGGACAGAACATGGCAACCAAAGGTGACGAGCAATATCGGAATCAAGAGACTTGACTCGAAATGACTACCGCTTCACTTTTTGGTAAGTTGAGGGAACATGAGTTGGAAATCAATCGGTTCAAAGAACAAGAGAATGCAGAAAAGAAAACTAGAAATATTGTTCTCAAGACAATTGAAGAAAACAGTGGATCTGAAGAAGATGAATCAGAGAACTGACTTTATTGGTTAAGAAATTTGGAAAATTTCTTAGAAGAAAGAACGAGAATTGGCCAAGTAAAAAGGTACATTGATAAAAAGACTGAATCTGTTCAAAATAATATTACTTGTTATTCTTGTGGTAAACAGGGTCACATAAAGAGTGATTGTCAGGAAAAGACCAAGAATCGAACAAGAAAGAATCAAGATACAAAGGGAAAAAGGCTTATATAGCCTGGCAAGACAATGATTCATCTTCCGACTCTGAATCCGAAAGTGAGGAGGTGAACACTGTGCTTGATGGTCAGTTGTGAATCCTCTTCATCACATGTAAGTTCAACTCCTACGAGAGAATGAAATGAATTATAGCACATTACTAAATGCTTTCAATGAAATGCATAGTGAAGCCAGAAATTTATCTCATACAAATAATCGGTTGAAAGGTTTAAATAACTGGTTAGAAAATAGAGTTAAAGTTCTGGAAAATGAACTATTAGAAAGCAAAACAGATTTAGAACATCTAGATATAATCTATGCATCTGCGAATAATATTGCTGCTAATAAGAAGTGTGAAAAGTGTATTATTCTGCAAGATAAGGTTGATTACTTGATTAAAACTTTGTCTAAGTTTACTCAAGGTAAAGAGAATTTAGATGCACTTCTTGGATCTCAAAATTGTGTTTTTGAACATTCTGGAATCGGGTACAAACCTAAGATTGGGGTAAAAACTAAAAAATATTTGAACTTCTTTTCATACAGAAAAACAACAGCATCCCCTTTCTCATCTTGTCATTACTGCATGAAGAAAGGACATACTATAAAATTCTGTCATGCTAGAAAATATTTTGTGCCGCAAGGTAGGAAAAGATGGGTTCCAAAACATGTTAAACAGAAAAATTGACTCCTAAGGACCCAAAATACGTAAGGGTACCAAATACTTGATGTTTGATCTTTCAGGAACAGCAACAAGAGTCCCTTTGGTATCTAGACAGCGGATGCTCAAGGCACATGACAGGTGACATTTCAAAATTCCAGAAGCTGAAATTGAAGAATGGAGGTCATGTGACTTATGGAGACAACAACAGAGGAAGAATTCTAGGTTCTGGAGATATTGGTGATGGTGAATCAGTAATCATTCAAAATGTTCTTCTGGTTGAAGGTCTCAAGCACAATCTGATAAGCATAAGTCAGTTATGTGATCTTGGTCACAAAGTCATTTTCAAACTAGAAAAGTGCCTTATCTGTGAGCCGGAATCGATACGGTAATGTTGGTAGGTAAGAGGTTAAACAATATATACATGTTAGATATCAAACAGTCTATATCATCTCAAAGTTGTCTTCTTACTAAAGAAGAAGAATCTTGGTTGTGGCATAGAAGACTTGCTCATATACATCTTAAACATCTTGACAAACTGATTTCAAAAGAATTAGTTTCTGAGTCGCCTAAGCTTGAGATCTTGAAAGACAAAATCTGTGAAGCTTGTTTGAAAGGCAAACAAACTAGAAAATCTTTTTCAAACAAAAATATTGTTTCAACTTCTAAACCTTTGGAACTGCTTCACATGGATTTGGTTGGTCCTTCAAGGAATAAAAGCCTAGGTGGTAATCTTTATATCATGGTAATTGTTGATGACTTTTCCAGATTTACCTGGACTATCTTTCTTAAAGCCAAATCTGATTCTTACAAATCTTTCAAAAAGCTTGCCAAGGTTTTACATAATGAAAAAGGGTATTTTATTACATCAATTCAAAGTGACAATGGTGGAGAATTTGTAAATGAAAAGTTTGAATCATTTTGTGAAAAGTTTGGCATAAAACACAATTTTTCTCGCTCCAAGAACTCCTCAACGAACGGTGTTGTGGAAAGAAAGAACAGATCTATTGTAGAACTTGCTAGAACAATGTTGTGTGAAAATTCTTTACCTAAATACTTTTGGGCAGATGCAGATAAACACTGCTTGTCATGTTTTGAATAGAGTCTTGATTAGACCCATGCTTAAGAAAACCCCATATGAACTGTACAAAGGAAGAAAACCCAACTTAAACTATTTCAGAGTTTTTGGATGTACATGTTTCGTTTTAAACAATGGGAAAGAAAATATTGGCAAGTTTGATGAAAAATCGATAAAGGAATTTTTCTTGGTTACTCAACTCACGGTCATGCATATAGAGTTTACAATTTAAGACTTAAATCTGTTGAAGAATCGAGTACATGTTGTGTTTAATGAATCTCCTCGAGTAGTGCGGAATAGAACAACAGTGCTACGAGATGAAGAAGATTTAAGCTGATAATTCTTATCGGTTGAAACATGCCGAGTAACACGGATCAACGTCTTGTTGAAGAAGATGATCCATCGGTGGACCCTGCAAAAGCTAATTCTCCAACAATTCTTGAAGAACAGGGAAGAAGATGTTCGGAAGAGCTTCCTAAAGAGTGGATTGTCCCAAGAAATCTCTCTCTAGACAATGTCATCGGGCAAATTAATAAGGGAGTATCTACTAGACATTCTCTTAATCAATTACTGTAATCATATGGCATTCATTTCACAAATAGAGCCTAAGACGAGTTAAAGAAGCATTAAATGATGAATACTTGGGTTAGTGCCATGCATGATGAGCTTAATCAATTTGAAAGAAATAAAGTGTGGGAATTAGTTCCTAAAATCAAAGATATCAATGTAATTGGTACTAAGTGGGTATTCAAAAACAAGCTAGATGAACACGACATTATTACTAGAAATAAAGCTAGGTTGGTAGCCAAAGGGTATAACCAACAAGAGGGTATCGATTTTGATGAAACCTTTGCACCTGTAGCTAGACTTGAAGTCTGTTAGATTATTATTAGCTTATGCCTGTTTAAGTTGTTTCAGATTACTACGGATGGATGTAAAGAGTGCCTTTCGAATGGACTCATCAATGAAGAAGTATATGTTTCTCAACCTCCTGGGTTTGAAGATCACAAGCATCCTGACCATGTCTACAAATTGAAAAAGGCTCTTTATGGTTTAAAGCAAGCACCTAGACAATGGTATGAGAGGTTAAGTAACTTCCTAATTGATCAAGGGTACAAGCGAGGTGAGGTTGATAAAACTCTATTCATTAAGAAATGCTGAACCGACATTATTACTAGTGCAGGTGTATGTGGATGATATCATTTTCGGTTCCACTAATAATACCATGTGTAATAAGTTTGTAAAAGAAATGCAAAGTGAATTTGAAATGTCCATGATGGGAGAATTGAATTTCTTCCTTGGTCTCCAGGTTAAACAATTAAGAAATGGCATTTTTCTTAGTCAATCTAAATACTGCAATGAATTGTTAAAGAAATTTGATATGCAAAGCTGCAAGGTATCCTCTACACCCATGTCTACTAACTGTTGTCTAGACTTAGATGAAAAAGGAAAACATGTTGATCAAACTAAATATAGAGGTTTGATTGGTTCACTACTGTATCTAACTGCTAGTAGACCTGACATTATGTTTAGTGTGTGTCTTTGTGCAAGATTTCAGGCAAATCCAAAGGAATCTCATCTTACTGCTGCCAAAAGGATTCTGAAATACCTCAAGGGAACAGTTAATGTTGGACTATGGTATCCTGAGGGTGCATCCCTTAAACTTGTTGGATTTTCCGATTCTGACTTTGCAGGATGTAGATTGGACGGAAAAAGTACCTCTGGTACTTGTCATTTACTCGGGAGCGAGTCTTATATTGTGGCACGGCAAAAAGCAAGCGTGTGTTGCTCTCATCAACTGCGAAGAGCTGAATACATTGCAGCTGGAGTCTGTTGTGCTCAAAGCATTTACCTCAAGCAACAACTAACAGATTATGGAGTGACTCTAAACAAGGTACCTCTGGTTTGTGACAATACTAGTGCAATAAACTTAACTAAGAATCCTATTCAACACTCTAGAACTAAGCATATTGAAATTAGACATCACTTTATTAGAGAACACGTATCTAGGGGTGACTGTGAGATATTATTCGTTGAATCTGAAAAACAGTTAGCTGATTTATTCACTAAACCACTTCCTAGAGACAGACTTAATATGCTTAGGACTGAATTAGGAATTCTAGATATATCTAGTATTGCATAACTGATTCTTTACAGTGATTGTATGCTTTTTAACAGGCTGATAACAAGTTCAATCGATTAATAATTGCATGAATAACTTGATATTATTTGTTTCAATCGATTGAAATTGTGAAATAATCTGTTGATTTTCTGATTCTTACTCACTGATATTGATGTGTTAGTAGTTCAATCAATTAAATAAGTTTTTAATCGATTTATTTCATTAATCTTGTAGCTCTGCACACTTTCTTGTATAAATCAATCGATTAAATCTTCGATTCAATCGATTGAATTCACTAATGGTACTCTGAATAATTTTCTTTTACAAAATAATCGATTTAATTTTTGATTCAATCAGTGTATTTCACTTATAAGTATCTACGATTACAAAATCAGTTGGTTTCACGAAATATCAATTGATTATTTTTCTTCTAGGGCTAGTTGTATGTACTTTGTCTCTAACCGATATCTGCAGAGTAAACTGAAAGCATTTACAACAAGATAAACTTCAACTACTCTCTTAAATATCAAAGATATCCAATAAAAGCTAATTGATACTGATTGGATATCTACTGAGAAGGTAATTAAAGTGTACAGTAGCAATTCTCTCTCCTCTTTATCATCATTGCACAGAAACAATAAATCGAGTAAAGACAAAAATTTTTTTAAGCCGATAAAGATTGTGTATTCTCATTCCTATAGTATTATTTTCTTCTTTGAGCTTCTCTTTTCTCGGTTCTTCTCTGTTCGTTCATTCCAAAAATCAAATATGTTCAAGTGCACAAAGTCCGGTAGGAAGAAGTCCAGCAGAGGCGAGTCCTCTACGGCAAGGCAAGAACGAGAATGTTGGAGGAAGGATTGAAACTTGGTTCAATAGGGACCAAGAGAAAATGGATTTGTTTATCCATGAATTAAGCAGGAAGCAAGTCAACATTCCAAAAATGTTAAAGTTCTCTTGGTTTGATGCCGAAGGATTCAGAGGCATTCGGAAGTTACTTGCAACATCAAAAACTTCAGACGTTTTCGGAGTTGAATGGTAGAATTTACCACGACTTAATTAAAGTTTTCTTCACAAATTTATCCTTTGAAGGTTCCACTTTGACAACCCAAGTTAAAGGAGTAGACATTGAGATAACACCTAATGTCTGGAAGGAAGTTGCTTGGAATAAAAGATGTAGGTGTGAAAGTCACCAAAGGATGTACTTCGGATGTTGAAGAATTTAATAAAGTTCAATATTTCCGCTCTTGCTTGAAGAATAGGCATGATTACGTAAGTTCATTCAACACTGGGAAGTTGAAAGCTGGAAGAAAGGATTCTCACTTTCATCGTTTCTTGGCAGCTTACACCCAGGGGGAGCAATCATGCAGTGCTAAATGAAGGAGATTTAGTTCTGATGTACTGCATTCATCACAGAATACGTGTGAACTGGGTCTTTGTCATCAAGGATCACATGATCAAAGCCAAGAGACTTAGTGACTTCAAGTATCCCTATGCTATTCTGATTTCTAAATTTTTAACACATTTTGGTGTCGATGTTGAAGGAGAACTTGTTGAAACCGATCCGATCAACAAATGAAATAAATAACTCTGTGCTTCACAAAATGGGATTCATTAAAGTTGATGGTGAATGGATCTCGAAAGAAGATGCTGGGAGAAGTGAAGAAAGTGAAGAAGAAGAGCAAGAGGAAGGAATCAACACTGATATTCCTGGAACTCGCGAGCACGTTCGTCCGATCCAATGGAAGAAGTGAACCCAATGGAGATGATTCCATACAATCCACCGCTTGGCCAGTGGCACTCCTCTGTCTCGAGTTCGAAAGAACAATGTTACATCAAATGAGCGAGCTGCAAGCTGACCAAAGGAGGCATATGGAGATGACTAGCTGCTCGAGGGCTCGGCGAGCATTATTTGGATGAAAATTTCATTGCAAGGTTCCAGCATATTGATAATCAACTAGAAGATATTTACAACGGGATTGTGGAGCTGCAATTCAATCAAGGCCCGAGGGACGAATGAAGATTTTCTATGTTTCTGTTATTACTGTTTTCTTTTCTTAGTTTTTAATGTTCTATTTTATATTCGGGGTATCCACGTGGCCCCATTGGACTGTAACTAAAACATTCTATTTGATGCGGTCAAATAGGGGAGAAGTATTTTGCTGCTTAAAGCTGTCACTACACACACACCACAAAATATATGTCTACTAGTGCTGTTTTTTTATGCAGGTGCGGTGGTTATTTGTCTCCATCAAATAGGGGGAGATTGAAGCACTTGGTGGATTTGATGAAGACAAGCACTTGGTGGTTTTGATGAAGACATAGATATAGCTTAGGTTGTGGGTGTGTAGATGATTAGGTTTTTTAGTTTAAGCACTTAATCTCTTGATAGGACAATATATTTTGTGATAAGCACCTTATAATGTTGCATCCCATTGAAAATCATTTTTCTGCATGAAAAACTAACATCTAAGTATTAAAAGAACAAACTAAGTTTTTCAATCTGTTGAAAAGGATTTTCAATCTGTTAAAATTACTTAAAAGAATAAGTGATCATACATAATCGTATTTTCAATTGATTGATTCGCGGAATCAACAAGTTAAAATAACTCAATGAATTTTCAATATTAAGTTTCGCATTTTCAATCTGTTGAAATATTTTTAAATCGTTGAAACAGAAAGACCTTTTTCGATCTAAGAGTTTTTAGAAAATCAATCTGTTGAAATATTTTTCAATCTATTAAAACAGAGAGGCTATTTTTTTAACTAAGTGTTTGCAGGATTTCAATCTGTTGAAATGACTTTCAATCGATTGAAACGGAAGAGTCTGTCATTTTCATTAAGTTGTTTCAATCCATTAAAAACTTGAATCAATCGATTGAATGGAGCTTTAAATGAAATTAATCGATTGAATCGATGTTTTAATCGATTGAATGGAGCTTTAAATGAAATCAATCGATTGAATCGATATTTTAATCGATTGAAATAATATTCTGATCGATCATAGTTTCATTCTAATCGATCATAACTCAGTCTGATCGATTATACTTCAGTTCTAATCGATCAGAGTCTCTTCTAAACTGTTTTACTTCAATCTAATCGATCTTTTGACTCTCTAAAAACAGTTTTTGACAGTTGAAGCATTCTGATTTTCTGATTTACTCTATATATCAGATTTGATCTATCTTTTGAAAAACACAATACAATACAATACAACACACTACTTGAGAAAACTTGTGAAATCAATCTGTGAAACTTTCATACGTAACTTTCTCTGCATTCAAGAATCTTTTTCATATCATAAGGTGCTGTGATCAGAATTGTGGTCATTCAAAGAGAGAAAGTGCTGATAGAATTGGTTCTGGACAATTAGAAACTTCAAGTCCAGGTTTTTTCTTTAAATATTCTTTTGTAAAGTTTGATTGTGCGAGGTTGGATTGTAATCTGCACTTGGTACGATAGCTTGGATTTGGTTCTTGGGTGGTTTTCAAGATTCTGTCTTGTGGGTTTTGCAAGATAGTTCTTGGGGTAGATTGGTGAGTATCTACTGGTTGTAATTTTCACTTGGTATTAGTGGAACTTGACTGGTTTGTCAAGAACTGGATGTAGCTCTGGATTAGAGTGAACCAGTATAAACTTGTGTGTTAATATTCTTCTTTCATCTCTTTTAATTTCTGTCTTTAATTGTGCTGTGTTTAAATCAAATTACCTTTGCAAAGATTGAATAAAGATAACTCATTCTTCCAAAAGAAAGTAAGATTTGCGAAAAAGTTTTAAAGTTCAATTCACCCCCCCTCTTGAACTCAACCATTAATTCTTTCAAAATCTTGGTTGTATTTCTCTAAACCTTACTCTCTTTAATTTTGTTGCTTTCATACTTTGAATAGCTTGATTTTCTTGATTCAAGAATTGGTCAAAACTCTCAATCTTTGAAATAGATAATTTGTAAATTGCGAAAATCTTTTAAAGATCAATTCACCCCCCCTCTTGATCTGAGCCTCTTTTTCTAACACCCAAGGGGTCAGCTACCGCATCAAAGGAGCATCTCGAGGGAAAATCTTCATTGGCCAGCCGAAGGGTCAGCTACCGTGTCAAAGGAGCATCTTGAAGCTTCACATATATCGTCCGAAGGGTCGACCTCCGCAGCAAGGAAGCATCCTGAAGAAAACATCAGATTACATTTATTGTCCCAAGTGTCGGCTACCACATCAAGAGGAGCATCCGAAGGACAACTGGGCAAGAGGGTTAACTCCTTCACCTGCCAATCGACTTCATGGCACATTAGCCCATAGTCAATTGGTCGGGAGAAGGGGCAACTGTAGACCCCAAATCTTTCCCAGCTTCTCAATAAAGACCAGAAAACCTCCATTTGAAAATGGATAAGGCTTCTTTAGGCCCTAGGCATGTTCACTAAGCTCCATGTAAGAGTAGGAGGGCTTTCTGTACAGAAAAAATTGGAAAAAATAGGAAAATCTGACAAGAGGCCTGAGACGGCCGTCCCGTTTGGCCAAATGGGCGTCTCGCTTTCCCTAAAGGTCGAGACGGCCGTCTCACCTTCCAAGAGGTTGAGACCGCCGTCTCGTTTTCCCAAACAGCCGTCTCATTTTCCCAGACAGTCGTCTCGCCTTCTCTTAAGGACGAGACGGTCGTCTTGTTTTCCTAGACGGTCGTCTCGCCTGTTAGAAGCCCAGACGGCTGTCCCGACCTGCCAGGCATGAATTCCTATAAATAGGAGCCTCCCCCTCCCTCATTTGACACAGTTTTTCACTCTTGCACTCCTACTACTCTGTTGGAAGTCTTTTGACACTTGAGAGTGTCTCTGAGCATTATTCTAGAGTTCGAGTGAGCTTTCTGATTTCTGTTAAGGTAGAAATCGGTTAAGGAGGTCTCCTCTTGAGACGTCTGGCCCTCGTCAGAGTGATCTTTTTCTTTATTACAGGAGAGGAGCATGCTTATAGAGTGAGGGGATTGCCAAAAAGTGTCCTCAAGTTTTGAAAAGTTAATATGAAAGCTCGCTTCGGAGGTTCCTTTTCTATTGTCTCTCTTTTACTACTTTCTTTACCACTTTCCTTGTATGCATTAGATACTAGGATCATGTAGATATTTAAATTCTGCAAGTAGATAAATAAATAGGGTAAAAGCATAGTTTCTTTCAGTTTTTATTTATTGTAGATCCCAAATCTTGCCCGGCCTCTCAAATAAAGCCAGAAAACCTCCGTTCGAAGATGGATAAGGCCTCTTTAGGTCCCTAGGCATGTTTACTAGGCTCCATGGTAGGATAGGAAGGCCTTCTGTACATGAAAATAAGAGAAATATTGCCAAGTGCCCGAGACAGCCGTCCCGTTTGGCGAGACAGCTATCTTGCCTCATAAGGGCGAGATGGCCGTCTCGCTTGACAAGGGTTGAGACGGTCGTCTCGCCCTGACTGGCATGAAAACCTATAAATACGACCTCGCCCCCTCCCTCAAGACACATAATTGACATGGTTTTTCATCCCTTCTATCATCCTAGAAGCTCTCTTAAGAATTTGGGATAACTTTGAGCACTTTCCAGAGTTTGAGAGCCTTCCGATTTCCGTTTAAAGTAGAAATTGGTTAAGGAGGTCTCCTTTTGAGACATCCAGCACTCGGTAGAAGGGTAGTTTATTTAATTCCAGGAGAGGAGTGTGCTTGTAGATTGCGGGGACAACCAAAAAGCGTTCTCATTTCTTGAATAGTTAATGTAAAAGCTCGCTTCGGAGGTTCCTTTTCTATTCTCTCTCCTTTATCGCTTTCCTTATATGCATTAGATACTAGGATCATGTGGACATTTAAATTCTGTAGGTAGATAAAATAAATAAGGTAAAAGCATAATTTCTTAGTCTTTATTTTATAAACTAGTCCATCATAGGGAACCTGAAAGGGGCGTTGTGGGGTGCTAACACCTTCCCCACATGTAACTAACTCCCTTACCCAACTCTGGTTGTAATGCCACTGTAGACCCCAAATCTTGCCCGACCTCAAAAATAAAAATAAAAAATAAAAAATAATAATAATAAGAACATTACGGCGAGAAGGAATTCCCAAATGGTGGGGGCGAGAAGGCCTTCCCAAATGGTGAGGGCGACAAGGCCTTCCCAAATGGCGAGGGCGAGAAGGCCTTCCAGAATGGCAAATCCCAAATGGCCATCCCAGACCTGCCTAGCACTTTTTCCTATAAATAGGAGCCTCATTCCACCCATTTTCACACAATATTCACTCCTACCACTCTTTGGGAAACCTTTTGGCACTTTAGAGTGACTCTAAGCATTTTTCTAGAGTTCGAGTGAGCTTTCAGATTTTCGTTAAGGTAGAAATCGGTTAAGGATGTCTCCTTTTTTGAGACATCGGGACCTCGGTAGGGTGACACCTTTATTTTTTGATCGGGGAGGAGTGTCTACGTAGTATGCGGGGACTACCAAAAAGCATCCTCAAGTTCAAAATTTATGAAAGCTCGTTTCGGAGGTTCTCCTTCATATCTCTTCTCTTTTATTGCTTTCTTTTATTGTTTCCCTTTTATGCATTAGATATTAAAATCATGTAGATAGCTACTTAAATTCTGTAACAAATAAATAGGGTAGAAGAATAATTTTATTGTCTTTATTTTAAGAATAGTCCATCATAGGGAACCCGAAAGGGGCGTCATGGGAGTGCTAATACCTTCCCCACATGTAATTAACTCCCTTACCCGACTCTGGTTGTAATTGCCAAAGTTGGTTTTTCTAAACCAATGCCTTCTTTTTTTCCTTTTCCGATGTTTTTAGTAAAAACATCGGTGGTGACTCCATAGAACCCTTTTCGAAAACCTCGCCCTTAGGTCCAGCTTGGTTATCGGACAACCTAAAGGCGTTGAACCACACTTTTAAAATCACGAGTCAAACAAAACTATTGCGTCGCTCCGACCGCCTCTTTTGACGGTGGCGACAGATGGCGACTCCACTAGGGAAGTTCGAGAGTTGATCCCATTTAGTGATGGACTAGTTTAATAAATAAAGACCTGAAACTATGCTTTTACCCTTCCTTGTGTTTATAACATGTTTTATTGTTTGACTTTAATAACTATTGTTTGTTTATTTTATGCAATTGTTTGAAATACAAATTGTACACAAACCCTTGCACACAACAACTCCCCCTATACTTGGGGGCAAGTGGGAAATCCATAGGGAGTGGGTGGCAGGTACGATTTGCCGTAGTGAGGGCCATGAGCCCACCGGTAAGGTCAGAAACCACCACTCAAGGTGATAACCTTCCTCTTTTGACACAAAGACTGACTAAGGCCTTAGTGTCATGCATGGTCGGAAGGCTGGAGAGTGGGGACCCTATAATGGGGGACCTTGGGGGCCTGGCCTTGGTGAGAATATTTAGAACTACCTTGAATATACACTCTTCTGCAGGATACCCCTACCTCATGATAAAAACGTCATCTCACGATTTGCGGATGAGTGAATTGTCTTTACATTTGTTTGTTGCATTTTGTTTGTCGCATTGCATAATCATACAACCATAGATAAAATTTTAAAAATCTCAAAAAATCTTTTCGTAATAAACAACCTTATCTCAGACAGTCTTCATTTAAGCTAGTCTGGTTTCAGGTTCTTTGTAAGCTAAGTAGCCACGTTGACCTATAGAAGAGATAAGGGGTCATAAAAATAGATAAAAACCTTTCTTTTTGTAATAAACGACTTTATCTCGGACATTCTTCATTTAAGCTAGCCTGGTTTCAGGTTCTTTGTAAGCTAAGTAGCCACGTTGACCAACAGAAGAGATAAAGGGTCAAAAACTAATAACAACAAAAAAAGCAATAATCACAAAAACATAATACAACAATTTTGATAAAATCAAAACATTCATTTCAAAATAAAAATAAAATGATAAAATGATTTTGACAAAACATTCATCTCAAAATAAAATAGATAATTATATAATTGTTGACAAGGTCGTATCATTCATTCCATAAAGTGGTAAAACCAAGAGAGAAAATAAATGCATAAAGAAAGGTATGCATAAACATCATTTTAATAAAAATGTTTCATGGATAAATACATTCATGCTAGGAAATACTAGATATCCTTAAGACAAGGGCAAAAGAGACCCAAGTGCATTTGTGACCTTCGCGATAAGGAAGGGAAAAGTGTACTAAGGTGTGATGCTGACCTCCATTATACTTGTCAAATCTGTGATGGAGAAGAAACCATTACACCGAGGTGGGTATGATACCCCACAAAGCGTAAGCTTTAAGGAGGATACCTAAGCCATTGTCTTAAGGCATATCTATCCCATAAATCATTCATTTTAAACAATAAAATTCTTTTTGTATTCTAGAAAGCGGCTGGTATTCTTCCTGCCCTCATCCGCATACAAAAATCCCAAACACTATCATACATCATGTTAGGAAATAAAACATGATAATGTTTAGGAAAAAACAAACACTTGCATACATGCATCCACCAAACTTCATCCTCATAACATGCATCTAGTAGTAGGCAGTTGAAGAAAGTGGACATTCCTCAATACCATGTAAAAAGGATAGAGCATTTGCACGAGAAGTCAAAAAAGAAAAATGCATAGAAATTTTAACCCGCTTATGGTTTCCTTTAGGCTTTCCACTTTTAAAAATGTGCTTCGAAGCATTGCATTGAGGAATGTACACCTTCTGGATGAAATAAATAAAATTATTTTTTTTATCATCCCCTCGACTGTCTATTCCATTCATAATTTGCATACAATCATACATTCATCCTCACTTTAACAATAATAACATAATAAAAAGAGAGGATTAGTCGATGTGCTTTCCACAAATCGGAATAAGATGAAGAACAAATATTTTGTCATCAAGTTTTCCCCAACGGTTGACCCGCCTAAGAAGGATAATAAGCCTCAACCGTTGGTCATCTGAGTAAATAAGGAAGAGGGGGCAAAAATGTTGTTACATTTGTTCACACCTCGAATCAAAGAAAGTTGTACCATGGAGATACCAAAAACATCGCCCATTAACAAGGATATCTCCAGCATAGCCGGCATTGGGGGGCAGGATTAGAAGTAGAAGAATCTACTCCCTCGAGGAGCTACAAGACAATGCTCCCAAGAATAAAGAAAAAATAATAAGATCGAAGAAAAACATAATCTAAAGAGGAAATTGAATAGACTTTGGATTCACGACGCTGAGGCAGTTCTTTCAACGCTCCGCTAAAGAGACAACTCACGGTAGGCGACAAGCTGGTCACGGTTCAAGCTAAAGACGACATTCGGATCAGCAAGCCATCTGCCCTACCTTGAATGAAATCGACTGAAGAGGACCTTCAAAATATCTTTTGCCAATATGAAAAGACTTCCCCAACAATATGACGGTGACCCACATGATGAGGAAATATGGATTCCGCCCAAACCAAGGGCTCATTAGAAACTCTCAAGGAATAAGGGAGCCACCAAATTTTAAAGACAATCCTTTAAAGCATTACCCTACAAAGGATCAAGCTGCACGAAGAAAAGGGAAGTCTCCCCTCCACACCTTGAATCAGATTTTCCCAAATAGAGGGGTTCAAGCGTCAAAAGCGACTTTAGTCATTAGGTGTTCTCCTTCTGATTCTTAGGGTTTGTAAATCCAATGACTATTAGAGATTACTCCTTGGGGCTAGCCTGACCCCCGAGCATTGTAGGGCACATATTTCCCTATTAATTACAAAGAATGTCATTCTTACTATCTGCTTCTCTTCTTGTTATTCATATCTAAACCTCATTAATAACCATGTTTAAGCAAACGTTTTCAAAATGTGTCAAAGTAATCAAAATACACCATTGACCAAAATAAAAGTCAAATCCATCATCACTGATTGACTAGAAACACAAAATAAGGTTCCACCTCATCATAATAAAGTCATGTTTTGCCAATGTTGTGCAAAGAGAAAAGAAAATCAAACGAAGCCCATAGAAGCCAAAGGCCAAAAAGAGAGGGCAAGATACCCGGTAGGAAACCCACCAAAGGGGGTTACACAAAAGTTAGGATAAACCCGCTTGGAAACCCGGACAACCATAAAGGGTAGCCTAGGCAAAAATTAGGGTTACAAAATAAAGTCCGCTAGGTTTCCCTAAGCAAGAAAAAAGAAACCTAGACAAAAGTTAGGACAAAACAAAACACAACATCCTAGACTGAAAACCCAAAGGGCGGACTAGGGAAGTCAATCAGTCATAGCAAGCGCCATAGAATAAGATGCCACTCCATAAACAAAACGTTTGTTTAAATTAGCCTAAAGACTCTAACCAACCTTGGCTAGTCGTGCTTACAAAAACAATTTTTTGTCAAAATGAAACACTTCTAAAACACAAGCCTTTGAATTAAATGTCCTCTTCCTTCTTTTCTCTTGACCCTTACCACTACGACATTTGAGTAAGTAGTAGGGAAATGTGGAGATAATAATCAATTGGAGGATTGACATTGTCACCACCGTAAAAAAGAGGCATCGGAGCGACGCGATGGTTCCAACTTTCTATTTTTCGCGTTTTTATGGGTGAGGTTACAATGCCTTTGGGTTGTCCGATAACCGGGCTGAACCTAAGGGCGAGGTTTTTGAAAGGGCATTCTTAGATCTCCGATAACCGGGCTGACCTAAGAACAAGTTTGAAAGGGTTCTTATGGAGTCACCACCGATGTTTTTACCGGAAACATCGAAAAAGGAGAGAAAAGGCGTTGGTTTTTCAAAAACCAACTTTGGTCGTTAAAACCAGAGTTGGGTAAGGGAGTTAGTTACGTGTAAGAGAGGTATTAATTCCCTTACGACGCCCCTTTCAGGTTCTTTATGATAGGCCAGTTATTTTATAAATAAACTTTTGAAAAGACACTTTTACCCTTTTATTTGCGGAATTAAAATGATGACTACATGGCCCTAGTATCTATTACGCAATTTAATATAAGTAAAAAGGCAGTAAGAGAGAGGGAGAGAGTGAAGAAACCTCCGGAACAAGCTTTTGATTAATTCTCTTGAAAAATAGGGTGCGTTTTGGCAGCCCTTCGCTCTTACAATGCCAAAATCGCTCTCAAAATGCTATAAAAAGCTCTCTTAGACACTTAGAAACTCCGGAAATGCTTCGGAGGGGTTCTAGGAGAAGAATTTGGAGAAAGTGTAGAAGGAAAAGTGGGAGAACTGTGTGAAATGAAGGGGGGAGCGCTCACTATTTATAGGGATTCGCGCCTGTCAGGTCGAGACGGCGGTCTCGACTGGCAAGGTCGAGACGGCGGTTTCGCCATTCGGGACAGCGATCTCGACTTGAATAAATGGTGAGACGACGGTCTCGACTTGCAAGGTCGAGACGACGGTCTTGACTTGCCGTTGGTCGAGACGGCGGTCCCGAAAAGCGAGACGGAGGTCTTGACTCCTAAAGGAGAAAATCCTTATTTTTGTACAAAAAATCCTTCCTACTCTAATATGGGGCCTAATAGTCTCTCCTAGTGGCTTTTTAGGCTTCGTCCATCTTCGAATAGAAGGTCTTCTACTCTTATTTTGAGGTCGGGCAAGATTTAGGGTCTACAGACATCGCCAAGGAAAGGGAGGGGTGCACTGACATGGCAAGTCGCTATACAATCAACACAATCATTTTTCAGTCATGGAAAAATCGAGACGGCAAAATTGGTACAGCCTATCATGTTGACGAAAGCACATAATGTTAGAAGCTCATCAGAAGTAAAAGCACTTTAGTTAATCTTTTTGAAATATTAATTGAGATATTATTATAGGATGCATATCACGAACATTCCATACATGCATAGGGTCCTTTCTCTCAGAAAGAAAAGAGAAATGAGAAAAAATAAAATAAAAAATAATGCCTGCTAGGAGACTCTTAGGCAAAAGTTAGGGTAGCCCGCTAGATCGAAAACCTGCAAAGGGCGCTCTAGGCAAAAGTTAAGGCATTCATAAAAAAGGAAAAAGCCCGCTAAGATATCCTAGGCAAAAATTAAGGCAGCCCGCTAGACCAAAAACCCCCAAAGGACGGTCTAGGCAAAAGATATGGCTAAACCACAAAATGAATAAAAGAGAGGGGCCCTTCATCATAATCATAAAAAGTCCAGCGGAGAATGCCAGTCACTTTTCCAGATGCATTGATAAAAAAGAATAGATTGCATTTAGGGCATCCACGCACAAGTAGTCGCAAAAAACGACTTTGTCAAGATAAAAAATGAAAGAAATAAAAATTACTTTAGATAAATAACAAAAAACGAAAAGCATTCATGCATATAAGGAGACTAGCTCCATGTTTGTGATTGAAAACAGGATCATCAAGATCGAGTATCCAAATAATGCCCTCAAGAAAACGGAGCAAGTCGTCAATCAAGCGACTCAGTAGAATAATAGCTTCCGAAAATCAAGAGCTCCAACTACCATCCTTCTAACAAGAAAAAGAAGGCACATATAAGAAGTCTCCAAACATTACTCTCCCTCAAGAAAGAAGAGCGAATTGTCATCATCAAATAAGCTCAGAAGAAATAAGAAGCTTCCAGAAGCCAAAGCTTCAGTCATCATTTTTCTACCCAATAAAAGAGGGCACAATCATTATGCATCATAAAAGACAAGCCAACGGAAAGGCTTAGTTATCCCCAAGCGGATCCTTCCCTACTCTAGAGGCAACACAAAATTTACCCCGCGACTCAGCATCGCCACCACATGAGTCATCAAGCACACTCACCCAAAGTCTCTTCCACACTCCCCAATGGAGAATAAAGGCTCCAAGAGCCCATCATCATCAACAATCAAAAGAGTCCAAATCTTCATACCATCAAGGGCTCAACAAAAAAAGGAAAAAAGAAGAAAATTCTTGCATCCCCAGCGAATGTCCAAACGAAAGGGCCGCAACAGAGAAGGCCGAATAAAAATCCCCAAGTGGGTCTCCCCAGAAAAATCTACAAAAAGAAGGAATCAGAATTTCTCATCCCTCAGCAGAATAAGAGTTTCACAAGGATGCATCAACATTAATTAAGGAGCCAAGACTCCATCCCCAGAAAAGAAAAATCAGATCCCCAAGAAGTCGACAATCCCCTGGTGGATCACCAAAGAAAACTTTATCCCCTGCGGATCCCCAAAACGAAGAGAAAGCCTGCGTGTATAAAAGAAACTAAAAAGTAAAAAGGCACACGCATTATCCCCATAAAAAAATCAGATTTCAAAATCGTGATAAAAAAGAGATAAATCGTGAAAAAAAGCAAAATTAAAATCCTAACTTTTAGGTAAACAAAATGCCCATTCCCCAATGAAATAAGAACATCGCAGAACCAACTCACACCAGTACCTAACACGGAGTCAAAACTCCAGGGGGCAAACCAAAATCAGATCCCCGGGAAGGCAATCAATCCCCAATGGATCATCAAAGAGAAAAATCATCCTCAGTGAGCCTATGACAAAGGAAAATTTCAGACTCACACCCCCAGAAGGGTCATTCGCCTATGCCTAGGCAAGATCTGGCAAATAAAGAGCCAATATCCCCAGAATGGGATATCTGCCTACTTAGAGGAACCACCAACAAATCCTCAGTGGATTCTTGCCTACCTAAGAGGCATTCACCAAGAATCCCCGACAAGCAGCAAGTCAGATGGCTATGGAAAAAGCCAAAAAACAAAGAATCCCCGACGCACCGAAAGACTTTACCAGAAAAAGCCAAAAACATTTACCAAAGCAGAAACACTCCCCATGGAATCGGTGCATGAGCTAGAGCAGTAAGCCGCCACCACCACTTCGGGACAAGGAAGGTCCCGAAGACAAAGACCTGCGCATGAGAGCAGTAAGCCACAATTGGTCCTACAAAGTGGACTGCAACAGCTAGATGAGGGGTTTGTACTCATCCGTTCCTACAATGGTGGACTGCAAACTCTACCAGCCTGATGAGGGGTTCATACTCATCCAGTCCTACAATGGTGGACTGCAAACTCTACCAGCTAGATGAGGGGTTTATACTCATTCAGTCCTACAATGGTGGACTGCACCAACTGGATGGGGGTTCATACTCATCAACCGAGGGGTCGGCTACTGCAAGAAGGAGCATCCTGAGGTTCTACCACTTGTCAGTTGAGGGGTCGACTACCGTAAGAAGGAGCATCCTAAAGCTACAAACAACTGGATGGGGGTTCATACTCATCAACAGAGGGGTCGGCTACCGCAAGAAGGAGCATCCTGAGGTTCTACCACGTGTCAACCAAAGGGGTCGGATAACGCATGAAGGAGCATCCCAGAGGCGCACATACACATTTTTTGTCTAGAGGGTCGGCTACCGCAAGATGGAGCATCCGAAGGACAACCAGGTGAACAATCTTTTTGGCATGTTGAGCGAACAATCTGCTAGTCAGGTGAAGGGGGCAGCTGTAGACCCCAAATCTTGCCCGACCTCAAAAATAAAAAGAAAAAATAAAAAAAATAATAATAAGAACATTCTAGCGAGAAGGCCTTCCCTAATGGTGAGAAGGCCTTCCCGAATGGCGAGAAGGCCTTCCCAAACGGTGGGGGTGAGAAGGCCTTCCCGAATGGTGAGAAGGCCTTCCAAAATGGTGAGGGCGAGAAGGTCTTCCCAAATGGTGAGGGCGAGAAGGCCTTCCCAAATGGCAAATCCCAAATGGCCATCCCGACCTGCCTAGCACTTTTTTCTATAAATAGGAGTCTCATTCCACCGATTTTCACACACTATTCACACCTACCACTCTCTAGGAAGCCTTTTGGCACTTTAGAGTGACTCTGAGCATTTTTCCAGAGTTCGAGTGAGCTTCCCGATTTCCATTAAGGTAGAAATCGGTTAACGATGTCTCCTTTTTTTGAGACATCCAGCCCTCGGTAGGGTGACACCTTTATTTTTTGATCGAGGGAGGAGTGTCTCTATAGAGTGCGGGGACTGCCAAAAACCGTCCTCAAGTTGAACATTTATGAAAGCTCGCTTTGGAGGTTCTCCTTCATATTTCTTCTCTTTTATTGCTTTCTTTTACTGTTTCCCTTGTATGCATTAGATATTAGAATCATGTAGATAACTACTTAAATTCTGTAACAAATAAATAGGGTAGAAGCATAATTTTATTATCTTTATTGTAAGAATAGTCAATCATAGGGAACCCGAAAGGGGCGTCGTGGGGGTGCTAATACCTTCCTCGCACGTAACTAACTCCCTTACCTGACTTTGGTTATAATGGCCAAAGTTGGTTTTTCTAAACCAATGCCTTCTTTTTTTCCTTTTCCGATGTTTTCGGTAAAAACATCGGTGGCGACTCCATAGAACCCTTTTTGAAAACCTCGCCCTTAGGTCCAGCCCAGTTATCGGACAACCTAAAGGCATTGAACCACACTTTTAAAAACGCGACTCAAACAAAACCATCGCGTCGCTCAGACCGCATCTTTTGACGATGACGAAATGCCCAAAGTTGGTTTTCTAAAATCCAACACCTTTTTCTTTCTTTTTCGATGTTTATGGTAAAAATATTGGTGGCGAATCTGTCGAACCTTTTCGAAAACCTCGCCTCTATGTTCAGCCAGTTTATCAGACAACCTAAAGGCGTTGAACATCTTCTTTAAAAAATTCGAGCCAATAAAAATCATCTCGTCGCTCTGACCGCCTCTTTTGACGGCAGCGACAGATGGCGGCCCCCCTAGGGAAGCTTGAGAGTTGATCCCATTTAGTGATAGACTAGTCTAATAAATAAAAACTCAAAATTATGTTTTTACGCTTCCTTGCTTTTATAACATGCTTTATTAAATGGCTTTAATAACTATTGTATGTCTATTTTCTGCAATTGTTTGAAATAAACAATTGTACACAAACCTTTGCACACAACAGTTCCCCCTATACCCGGGGGCATGTGGGATAACCTTAGGGAGTGGGTGGCAGGTACAATTTGTCGTAGTGACGGCCATGAGCCCACCGGTATGGTTAGGAACCACCACTCAAGGTGATAACCTTCCTCTTTTGGCCTAAAGACTAACAAGGCTCTAATCCCATGCATGGTCTGAGGGTTGGAAGAGTGGGAACCCTATAATGGGGGCACCTTCGGGGCCTGGCCTTGATGAGGATAATTAGAACCACCTTGAATACACACTTTTCTGCAGGATACCCCTACCTCGTGATAAAAACATCATCACACGGTTCGCGGATGAGTGAATTGTTTGTGCATTTGTTTGTTGCATTTGTTTGTTGCATATCATAATCATACAACAACAAAATAAAAACAAAATCTCAAAAACCTTTGCATAATAAACCAACTTTATCTCGGACAGTCTACATTTTAGCTAGCCTGGTTTCAGGTTCTTTGTAAGCTAAGTAGCCATGTGGACCGATAGAAGAGCTAAAGGGTTAAAAATAATAAGAACAATCTAAAACAATAAAAATAATTTTTACAATAAAAATATTTTTGACAAAGTCAATCATTCATATTCGCATCATCTCATAAGTGGTAAAACCAAGAGAGAAAATAAATGCATAAATGAAAGAATGCATACTCATCATCCTAATAAAGCCTTTCATGCATAAATACATTCATGCTAGGGGATCAGATATTCCTAAGACAAAGGCAAAAGAGACCCAAGTGTGTTTGTAATCTTCCATAAGGAAGGGACAAGTGTGCTAAGGTATATGGTGACCTTCGTTACTGTCGCCACCGTCAGAAGAGGCGGTCGGAGCGATGCGATGGTTTTGAATGACTCGCTTTTTTTATAAAGATGGTCGACATTCCAAGATGTCCGATAACCAGACTGATCTTAAGGATGAAGTTTTCGAAAAAGGTTCTATGGAGTCGCCACCAGTGTTTTAACTTTAAACACTGAAAAAGGTAATTAGGCATTGGTTTTAGAAAAAACCAACTTTGGCCATTACAACCAGAGTCTGGTAAGGGAGTTAGTTATGTGTGGGGAAGGTGTTAGCACCCCACAACGCCCCTTTCGGGTTCCCTATGATGGACTAGTTTATAAAATAAATACTTAAAGAAACTATTATTTTACCCTATTATTTTATCTACTTGCAGAATTTAAATGTCTACATGGGCCTCATATTTAATGCATACAAGGAAAGCAATAAAAGAAATCAGTAAAAGAGAAGAGATATGAAGGAGAACCTCCGAAACGAGCTTTTATAAATATCAAACTTGAGGACACTTTTTGGCAGTCCCCGCACTTTACAGAGTCACTCCTCCCTCGAACAAAAAATAAGAGTACCACCCTACTGAGGGCTAGACGTCTCAAAAGGAGACTTCCTTGATCGATTTCTACCTTAAACGGAAATTGGAAAGCTCACTCGAACTCTAGAATAATGCTCAGAGTCACTCTAAAGTGTCAAAAGGCTTCCTAGAGAGTGTAGGAGTGGAGAGGTGTGAAAAATTTGAGGAATGGGGCTCCTATTTATAGGGAACCACACCAGGAAAAAGTGGACGACCGTCTGGACTTAGTGGACGGCCGTCCTTGGCAAAAAGTGACCATGGACGACCGTCCATATAGAGTGGACGGTTGTCCATGGCCAAAAGTTTCCATGGACGGCTGTCTGGGCTAAGTGGATGGTCGTCCATTGCCTTAAAGTAGGCATGGACGGCTGTCTGACTGTCCTGGACCACCATCTGCTGTTCCTGATGGAATTTCTGATTTTTATTGCCTCTGAAAACCCTTCCTATCTTAAATGGAATCTAGAAAAAGCTACTAGGGACTTAACAAAGTCTTGACCATCTTCAAAACAGGTGATCTCTGACTTTATTGGGAAGTCGGGCAAGATTTTGGGTCTACAGTTACACTTGTAAAAACTATGATGGGGAAGGTATCAATACGCCAAAATGGGTATGGTACTCCGCAAAAGCGTAAGCTTTAAGGATGGTACTAAAGCCATTCTCTTAAGGCATATCTATCCCACACCAATAATTCATTTTAAGTAATAAAATTCATTTTGGCATCCTAGAAAGTGGTTGGTCTTCCTGTGGTCCGAACTTGTGTGCAAAAGGCTAAAGTAATGGAGCAGTTGGAGGAGCAAAATCGCAAACTCACTGCTGAGGTTAATTCCATAAGAGAACAAATGGCATAGATGATGGAGATGATGCGGCAGCAGAACCTCAACAAGGCTGAAACTCATGGCGACCGTGCTTCTCGCCATAAGGAGGAAGAAGAAGAGGAGTTCTTCTACGAGCATAAGGCCCCCGTACAGTCCAAAGTAAGGGTAGTACTCATCCAGCCCCCTGAAGTCTCCAAATAAAAAATCTCTGCCCGGGAGGAGAGACTCAGGGCCATGGAGGGGCACAACTTCGATGTGAAGGAGGCAGCTGATATGTGCCTCGTCAAGAACATCTGCTTCCCTCCCAAGTTCAAAGTCCCGGACTTCCCGAAGTACACGGGAATGACTTATCCCAAGAGCCATCTTACTATGTACTGCCGTAAGATGGCGGCATATGCCGATAACGAGAAGCTATTGATACATTACTTTCAAGAGAGCTTAGCTGACTCAGCTCTGAACTGGAATATGCAATTAGAAGGAGGACAAGTCCAGACTTGGAGACAGCTGGCAGACGCCTTCCTCCGTCGCTATAAGTACAACATCAATCTGACCCTAAACAGGTCAGATCTGCAAATGCTGACCAAGAGAAGCAACAAGGCCTTTAAGGCGTATGCCCATTGCTGGAGGGAGTTGGACGCTCAAGTGGAACCTCCACAATTGGACAAGGAGACTGTGTCCATGTTCATTAATTCATTAACTGGACCCTATTACGACAAAATGATAGGGAACACATCAACCCTCTTTGCGGACGTGGTCACCATAGGCGAGAGGATAGAGCAGGGATTGAAGAGTGGAAGGATAGGGCAACCTTCCTCCTCAAACGCATTGTTCAAGAAGTCTCTGGGCAAGAAGAAGGAGGCAAGCATCAACACTATCAGCCTCACCACTCCTTCTTCGACGAAGCTAGCCAGGCAGTCCCCAAGGCAGGAAAAGAAGTTCACTCCCATACCAACCTCTTATGAGAGTTTTGCTGCCTAAGCTGATTGAGGCCAAGCTCCTGGTGCATGTCCCTCCAAGAAAGGTAGACCCACCTTTCCCTGATTGGTGCAAACCTAATGCAACATGCGCTTACCACTCAAGCGCTCTCGGGCACTCAGTGAAGAATTGTCGGGCCCTAAAGTACAAGGTCCAGGAGTTAATAGACGTTGGGTGGGTCACCTTTGACGCCCATGCCCCCAGCATAGACGTCAAGCCTCTCTCGTAGCTAGAGTGATAGGGTAGGATAGGGAGGACCAAGTGATAGGGTTCTTTTTCTTTTCTAAGCTTTTTATGTATTTCTCGCGGTCCCATCCCGTGGCTGTGAGACCATTGATTAAAAGGGCATTTTGTACATATTCCTTTCTTTTAATACATGAGACATTTTTCATTCATATCCATTTTTTATTCTTTTCCCACTTCTATTTATTATTCTTTCAAAATAATCGAATAATAAAATCTATACTTAAACATAACCTTAAAAACAATCATGTTTGTGATAAATCTCTATGGAATCCAAAAGCCGAAGGCGGATGGGTCGAATCCGACAGTAAGCAGGAGACCATTTCTTCGGACATGCAAAGATTGCTGAAAAGAGAAACTCGCTCCATACAACCCTATCAGGAAGAAACAGATGTTGTCAATTTGGGACAGGAAGACAATAAGAAGGAAGTAAATATCGACACCCAAATTGATAGTGACATCAGGGAAGGTTTAATACGCTTATTAAAAGAATACATGGATGTATTCGCTTGGTCTTACCATGACATGCCTGGACTCAACACAAGCATAGTGGAGCATAAAATACCTTTGAAAGAGGGTTTCCAACCAATAAAGCAAAAGCTAAGAAGGATGAAACCCGATTGGTCCTTGAAGATTAAGGAGGAAGTACAGAAACAACTGGACGCTAACTTCTTAATTGTGTCCAAATACCCTGAATGGCTTGCAAACATCATGCCAGTCATGAAAAAGAATGAAAAAAATCATAGTGTGTGTAGATTACAGGGACCTAAATCGAGCAAGTCAAAAAGATGATTTTCCCTTACCACACATTAATACGTTGGTGGATCACACCACCACAAACACACTCTATTCCTTCATGAACTGATATGCAGGGTATAACCAGATTAAGCTGGCCGGCGAAGATAGAGAAAAAACTTCCTTCATCACACCGTGGGGAACGTTTTTTATAGAGTCATGCCCTTTGGACTCAAGAACGTGTTGGAATCGCGCAGTGGAAAGTTTGCGTGAACGGACAAAAACCAAGAAGGGGGGGTGAATTGGTTTTTTAACAAAAATTAGGTTTTAAAATTTTTTCCCAAATTTTACCGATTAAAATACTGTGTAAACGTAAATAGAATAAGGATAGAGTCTTACACAAAAGATTTATACTGGTTCGGATCAAAAGACCCTACGTCCAGTTGCTAATCACTCAAACAGAGGATTAACGATGTCACTATAATCAAAGTTATTACAAACAGATAACAATGGAAAAGATAAAGTAACGAAAACACCTCCCTTGAGTCACACAAGAGATGAAGAACAACTTTCCCTAGAGACGACACAACACACAATCCACTAAGAACTCCACTTAGTGATTCTTATCGCTTCTAGCCCACACCAGGTTCCAAAAGCCCCTTTTTCTCCAACAAACAGTTCTCTAAAAATCACAACTCTTAACTTTTGTTTGAAAAAGGTTGTTCAATTTTCTGAGAGCCATAGAGAACCTTAAGTAGATGAATTAGGGTTTGGGAATTGGGGATTTTCGAAACTTGGTGTATTGGGAATAGGATTTTCGAAAATAGGTTTAACTTGAACTTCAAAATGCAAATCTGACTGAAATAATCGATTATTACAAAGCCAAAATCAACAGAACTTCAAAACGCACTGATTTAATCGATTATCTGCCCTGTTAATCGATTAACAGGCCTGTTAATCGATTAACAGGTGTGTTAATCAATTATCACAGTGAGCTGATACAGAAAATGGTTTTTCTCACTGTAATAATCGATTATTTGGTGTTTGAATCGATTAAACCTGAGACTTTTTGATAAATATGAGTTTTTGAAGTTTCTAAGGAGTAGACTATGTACCGGCTATCTTAGACTCTAATATTACAGACTCAAACTCATCAAAACAGAGTTATTACACAATAATACAAGTTTTCAACTCTCTAAGTTCTTTGTTCTTGAATCATCATCAAAATCAACAAGCTTCATGTCCATGTAAGTTCAACATCAAGTCCTTGTATGTTCAACAATCTCCCCCTTTTTTATGATGATCAAAATTTTCTTTTAAAGCCTTGTAATGACCTGTTTTATCTGTCATACTAACAAACACATTAAACATACCAGATAATATTTAAATTTAATCATAAGAGGCTTTAAATATTTCTCCCCCTATTTTGATTATAATAAAAAAACATTAAGAGCTCCCCCACAAAATATGCCTAACTTGGAGAAAACTCCCCCTCAAACAAAGCAATAAAAGAATACCAAATTTTATTTCATAAGTGAAAGTACATTACAACACAATAAATAAAAACAATATTAAAATTCTTCACTATCACTATGAAAGTGAGCATCAAATTTATTTTCTAAGTGACACACTTTATCATCTACGTCAGATATACGGCGAATGATTTCCTCATGTCGTACCCCAGAAAGAGTGAAGAATGCCTGTATCCTCTGGTTCATATCAGATAACATGTCTTCCATAGATTGACGGGTTTCATGATGTGCAGAAGAAGTTCCAGCACTTTGGATCTGATCAGAGGGAAACTCAGCAGCAGGAGGCATGTCTTCGTCAGAATCTTCATCATCTGCATCTATGTTTGGAACATCATCCTTGTGAACAAAAGTATTATTGACACGCACCATTTGGAGTTGGGTTAATGTGTTGTCCAACATGTGGTTTAAGTTTGTCATTTGAACTGTTTGTTCACCTTCGACATTCACTCCTTTGTATTCAAGAATGCGAGAAATAAGGAGGGCATATGGAATTTTGAAGGTGGGATGACGTTTGGCTTTCAACATAGTCATGGTAATGAGGCTACCCCAATCTAGAGGCTCATTATTCATTATTGCATAATAATGCGAAGATCTGTTGAAGAGCATTGGGCATGATTGGTTGCCCGGGGACATAGGATCCAGACGAGTAAATGCAAGAGCATGCGTTCCTCCTTCTTCAAAGGTCCAGCTAGAAGGAGACGTCCAATCTCCGTGGAAGGGTTACGAAGAAAAGAATGATAAGCCATGATCCTGTCAAAGTCATCTAACTCACCAAAAACGTTAATAGCATCATCTCTTATAGGAAAATGTGCAACATTTTCCCAAATGTCGTCATCAAGAATAATGGATACTCCCTTAACACGAGAGGTAGCTATTTGATCTCTAAATTTAAAGCGAGAGTAAAATACCCTAACTAAGTCAGGATAATACGTACCTTGCATTTGGATAAAAGGGAGAACTCCTTGAGTTTCAAGAAGATTAGGAAAATTGAATCCCCTATTGATGAATTGATCACCAATAAGGAATTTGGGAGTGATAATACCTCGTTCCTTCCAAAAATTCAGAAATTCCTATCGGCCTTCAGCATCAGAGATCCATATATCCTTCTACAGAATTAGGACGGGGATGAGATGAAGGTGCAGATCTTCTTCTGGTGGGAATTTTAGCACGAGAAGATGAGGCCATTGTAGAATTAGAGGAGTAACAAGAAGGATTAGGAAGACAAGTGATGTTAGAATAAGGCAAGAATGATAGAATGGAGCAAGAAAGCTTGAATTAAAGAGTGAGAGGACAGGAGAAGTGAAATGGAGGTTCCTATTTATAACCAAACATCTCCAACGGTCATATGGGAGTGTATGAGAGCCAAGAAAGCCGTTGGCAATGGCTAGAAAACGTAAACAACCAGGTTTAATCGATTAAAGCTTGAATTAATCGATTAAACCAGTAACAGACCCCTTTAATCGATTAATTCAAGCAGTTAATCGATTAACACTGTATTTAATCGATTATCTGATGAGTTAATCGATTAATCCAATGAGAAATGTCATGTTTTGGACGTCTTGGGTGCAAATAATCGATTATAACTCCAAATAATCGATTATTCCAGAGAGTTCATCAAATTTTTGAGGTTTAGACACATGATAATCTATTAACATCCTACATAATGGATTATAACATTACAATCATCCAAAAATTGTTTAATTAAGCAGAATTTAAGGTATTTCTAATATTTCTAAGTCTCTTCTAAGATCATAGAATCTATCCTTGGGAAGAGGCTTAGTAAAAATATCTGCTAATTGATGCTTTGTATCAACATACTCAATTTTACAGTTTCCTTTACTTATATGATCTCTCAAGAAGTGATGTCTAATTTCTATATGCTTAGTCCTAGAGTGCATTACTGGATTCTTAGTAAGATTGATTGCACTTGTATTATCACACATCAAAGGAATGTCATTTAGAAATATACTATAATCTTCTAGTTGTTGTTTCATCCACAAAATTTGTGCACAGCAATTACTAGCTGCAATATATTCAACTTCAGTGGTGGATAAAGCAACACATGCCTATTTCTTAGAATGCCAAGATACTAGAGATGATCCTAACAAATGACATGTTCCACTAGTACTTTTTCTATCTATTTTGCATCCACCATAATCAGCATCAGAATAACCTATTAAACTAGTATAGGCTTCAGATGGATACCATAAACCAAAACCGGTAGTTCCTTTTAAATATTTTAAAATACGTTTTACTGCAGTTAAGTGAGATTCTTTTGGACATGCCTGAAATCTAGCACACACATAGACAGAGTGTATAATATCAAGTCTGCTTGCAGTTAAGTATAACAGAGAACCTATCATACCTCTATACATAGATTGATTAATTTCCAAACCTGATTCATCCTTGTCTAAATAGCATGAAGTTCCCATGGGTGTGTTAGCTTCCTTTGAGGTGTCCATTCCAAACATTTTAAGAATCTCTTTGCAGTATTTGGTTTAAGAGACAAAAATGCCATCTTTAAGTTGCTCGATTTGAAGTCCAAGGAAGAATGTTAATTCTCTCATCATAGACATTTCAAACTCTCCCTACATTATCTTAGCAAATTTTGGCAACAGGAGCATAAGTTTCATCATAATCAATACCTTCCTCCTGACAGTAACCTTTGGCAACAAGTCTAGCTTTATTCTTTGTGATATTTCCATCTTCATCAAGTTTATTTCTAAACACCCATTTAGTTCCAATTACTTGATGTGATTCTTCTCTTGGGATTAATTCCCAAACTTGATTCCTTTCAAATTGATTGAGTTCCTCTTGCATAGCTATGCACCATTGGTCATCTTTAAGTGCTTCCTCAACATTTTTGGGTTCTATCTGTGACACAAAAGCTACAGACATGCAGAAATTAGTCATATTTCTAGTTTTTACCCCTTTTGAGATATCACCAATAATATTGTCCATTGAAAGTCCCCTTGATGATTGCTATTCTTTAGCTAATTCTGTTGGTGGAGAAAGCTCATTTTCTTCCAAATTCATCAAGAGCCTCTCTTATGTACTCATCATCACCTGCAGGTTCTTTATTTGACTCAAGAGGATTTCCCCCAAGGTCTTAAATCCTTTGTCACATAGTTGACTTATGCTAAGGAGATTATGCTTTAGCCCATCAACAAGAAGCACATCCTTAATCTCCAAAGTGTTTGCACCACCTATATTTCCTATTCCAAGAATCTTTCCTTCGTTGTTGTCCCCATAAGTTACATATCCTTGTTCTTTAGCTTTGAAACTCACAAATTTCGTTTTGTCACCAGTCATATGCTTTGAGCATCCGCTATCAAGATACCACATAGACTTCTTTGATTTGGAAGTTTCCTACAAAACAAGAACATAGTAAACTTAGGTCCCCATAACTTTTGGGTCCTTGGGGTTAGAGACAAACAAGTCATTTCACAATAGGAACCCAAATGTATTTTCCTTTAGGAACACCAAAATGTTTGATTTACATCTATTTGAAGTATGACCATGTTTCATACAATAAAAATATGCTTTAGATGTAGCTTTTGAAAATGATGCATTTCTAACAATAGATGATTTAGTTCCTTTTCCACCCATACTCTTCTCTTTTTAGTTTTAGGCTTTTTCAAAGAAACTTGATGGTTTACACTATTTTGAGTTACAACAACTTCATTATTATTACTCAATTCCTTTTCGAAAACTTGATGGTTTACACTATTTTGAGTTACAACAACTTTATTATTATTACTCAATTCCTTTTCGGCTTTATCAAGCAGATGATTAAGTATATTTATGTCATACTCATACTCTTTACAAGATGCACATACTATATTCTTATCATTATTCTCAACTATGCATACAATTTTTGTTTCTAAGGTTTCCTTTTCCTCTAAACATGCAATTTTTGATTTTAATGACTCAACCTCCTTTTCAGATCTACTTAAATTCTTTTTCACAACTTTATATTCATTTTTCAAGTCCTTAAAGGCACTAAACAATTCATTATATGCATTTTGTAGTTCATCAAAATTATTTTCATCATCACTAGAAGATGAGTCGGAATCACTTACCTCAAAGTCGGAAGATATGTTGTCATTTGCCATTAGGCAAATATTGGCTTCAATTTCTGAGTCACTTGATTCCGAACTTGAATCACTATTGTCCCAAGCGATGTAGGCTTTCTTCTTGAAGAACTTTTTGCCTTTGTTTTCTTCATTTTTCTTGTTTGGACATTCGGTCTTCACATGTCCTGTTTCACCACAACCATAGCCTTTTATATTTACAGAAGTATTTTCTCTTACCTTTCCTTTACCTTTGAATGGATGCTTCCTTTGGCTTTCATGAATTTTGTAAACTTCTTTATCATAAGACTCAATTCTTCTTCTTCCTTTTTACTCTTACCTTCAGAAATTTCAGTTTTGAAGGCTAAGTTCTTCTTTTGATATTGACCTTCCTCATCATTTAGCCTTCCTAGCTCAAGCTCATGCTCTCTTAACTTTCCAAAGAGTGCCGCCATAGACATTATGGCAAGGTTTTGTGACTCCGAGATGGCTGCCACCTTAGGTTTCCATTTCCTATCCAAAGATTTCAATATTTTCACATTTAATTCATCAACGTCAAAAATTTTACCTAACCCGGTGAGATGGTTCACAATGTGTGTGAAATGCTTTTGAACGTCAAATATTGTTTCGCCTTGTTGCATTCGGAAAATCTCATATTCTTGGATTAGAGAATTTTTTCGTGCTCTCTTAACGTCGTCGGTACCTTCGTGGGTCACTCTTAGCATTTCCCACATCTCTTGAGCACTTTTACAAACAGAGATCCTGTAAAACTCGTCAAGGGTTAAAGTAGGTGAAATAATATTTCTAGCCCTAACGTCAAATTGAGTTTTTCTATTTTCCTCTGTTGTCCATCTAGAAAATGGTTTAGGAACATCTACTCCGTTCTCAGTAACTTTAGGAATATAGGGACCGTTTAAAATAGCGTCCCAAATGCCTCTATCAACAGACTCTAAAAAGATTTGCATTCTAACTTTCCAGAAAGGATAATTTTGACCCGCAAAAAGTGGGGCTCTGTTGATAGACGCACCTTCGACAAAAGATCGATTTTGTCTGGCCATTTTCGAAAAATTTGAATGACTATCAAAGCAAGCTCTGATACCACTTGTTGGAATCGGAAGCGGAATGTTTGCGTGAACGGACAAAAACCAAGAGGGGGGCGGTGAATTGGTTTCTTAACAAAAATTAGGTTTTAAAAATTTTTCCCCAAATTTTATCGATTAAAATACTGTGTAAACGTAAATAGAACAATGATAGAGTCTTACACAAAAGATTTATACTGGTTCAGATCAAAAGACCCTACGTCCAGTTGCTAATCACTCAAACAGAGGATTAACACTGTCACTATAATCAAAGTTACTACAAACAGATAACAATGGAAAAGATAAAGTAACGAAAACACCTCTCTTGAGTCACACAAGAGATGAAGAACAACTTTCCCTAGAGATGGCACATCACACAATCCAGTAAGAACTCCACTTCGTGATTCTTATCGCTTCTAGCCCACACCAGGTTCCAAAAGCCCCTTTTTCCTCCAACAAACAGTTCTCTGGCAATCACAGCTCTTAACTTTTGTTTGAAAAAGGTTGTTCAATTTTTTGAGAGCCTTAGAGAACCTTAAGTAGATGAATTAGGGTTTGGGAATTAGGGATTTTCGAAACTTGGTGTATTGGGAATAGGGTTTTTGAAAATAGGTTTAATTTGAACTTCAAAATGCAAATCTGGCTGAAATAATTGATTATCTCAAGTGTTAATCGATTATTACAGAGCCAAAATCAACAGAACCCCAAAACACACTGGTTTAATCAATTATTTGCCCTGTTAATCAATTAACAGGCCTGTTAATCGATTATCACAGTGAGCTAATACAGAAAATGGTTTTTCCAACTGTAATAATCGATTATCTGGTGTTTTAATTGATTAAACCTGAGACTTTTTGATAAATATGAGTTTTTGAAGCTTCTAAGGAGTAGACTATGTACCGGCTATCTTAGACTCTAATATTACAAACTCAAACTCGTCAAAATAGAGTTATTACACAATAATACAAGTCTTTAACTCTCTAAGTTCTTTGTTCTTGAATCATCATCAAAATCAACAAGCTTCATGTCCATGTAAGTTTAACATCAAGTCCTTGTATGTTCAACAGAACGCAAGGGCTACCTATCAAAGGGCAATGGTAACATTATTCCATGACATGATCCATAAAGATATTGAAGTTTATGTGGATGACATGATTACAAAGTCCAAGAACGAAGTAGACCACATTCTATATTTGAGAAAATTATTCGATCGACTTCAGAAGTATCAACTAAAGCTAAACCGGCTAAGTGTACATTTGGAGTACGGTCGAGTAAACTCCTTGGGTTTATCGTCACCAAAAAAGGGATAGAGGTAGACCCCGACAAGACTAAGGCAATTTTGGAAATGTCCCCACCAGAAACTAAAAAGGAGATTAGAGGGTTTCTGGGCGGAATCAATTACATAGCAAGGTTCATCGCACAACTCACGGACAAATGCGCACCCATTTTCAAACTGTTGCATAAAAATCAACCAACAGTTTGGAATGAGGATTGCCAACAAGCTATCGAGAAAATTAAGTTGTGCTTAACCAATCCACTAGTATTGGTGCCGCCCATTGAAGGAAAACCTCTAATTCTTTATCTATCGGTACTTGACGAGTCTATGGGATGTGTGCTCGGTCAGCAGGATGACACGGGGAAAGAAAGAGCAAGCCATATACTACCTCAGCAAAAAATTCCTAGACTATGAGACCCGTTATACACCACTCGAAAAAACATGTTGTGCATTGGTGTGGGCAACTCAACATCTCAGGAAGTATATGATTAGACATACGACCTGGTTGGTTTCCAAAATGGACCCAATTAAATACCTGTTTGAAAAACCCATCCTGACCGGAAGAATAGCTAGGTGGCAAGTACTCCTTTTGAAATTTGACATTGTCTATGTCACCCAAAAAGCTATCAAAGGTAGTCCCCTAGCAGACTACCTAGCACACGAATCGACAAACGAATATCAATCCCTACAAGACGATTTTCCAGACGAGCACATAATGCATATCCAACACGAAGAACTCAAAGACGACGCATGGACTATGTTTTTCGACGGAGCCTCGAATATGCTTCGACAAGGGATAGGAGTTGTTTTAATATCCCCTGAAAAGAAGTACATCCCGGTAACAGCCAGGCTAAATTTCAACTGCACCAATAACATGGCTTAATATGAAGCTTACGCCTTGGGATTCCAAGCAACTCTAGATCATGGGGTGACCAAACTCAAAGTTTTCGGTGACTCATCTCTTGTTATCTACCAACACAAGGGTGAATTGGAAACCAGAAACTCCAAATTTGTCCCATCTCTAGAGTACATCCGTAGTATGATTTCGAGGATGGAAACGTCACTTTGGAGTACATCCCTCAGGAAGACAATCAATTTGCAGATGCCCTCGCTACTTTATCATCCATGTTCACCTTAGATCAAGAACATGAGATACCGATTATCTAGATTAGGTTGCATGACAAGCAAGCTTTTGCATGTCAGTAACTAGCGAGGAAGACGAATCCCCTTGGTATCATGACATCATGCGATACCTCATGAAGGGTGAATATCCCAAGGGAATCAACGATAATGACAAAAGGAGCATTTAGAAAAGAGTCGTAGGGTTCACATTGATTGGAGGAATCCTTTACAAGAAAAATTTTGACTCCAGTTTATTAAGGTGTGTGGACCATGAAGAAGCTCAAACCCTAATTAAGGAAATGCATGAAGGAGCCTTCGGTACCCATGCGCTAGGGCATGTCATGGCAAAGAAGATCCTAAGGGCAGGATACTTTTGGTCCACAATGGAAGGTGATTGTCATCAATACGCCAAACGATGTCACAAATGTCAAGTCTACGCCGACAATGTTCATGTCCCACCAGCACCTCTCAACGTCTTGGCTACACCGTGACCATTCTCCATGTGGGGCATGGATGTTATTGGACCCATCGAGCCCAAAGCATCCAATGGTCATCACTTAATCTTGGTGGCCATTGACTACTTTACCAAATGGGTAGAAGCGGCATCTTACGCGCATGTGACCAAGAAAGTAGTGACTACCTTTGTCAAGAGAAATATCCTGTGTTGGGGTATGGCATCCCTCATCGTCTCATTGTCGCCGCCGTCCCTTTCCGACGTCCGGGGGACGTCTCGAAACGTTTATGCGAGCGGTCGCGAAAAGATGGTTTAGACTCGCGTATTTGTTTTAAAATGTATAGATTTTCAAAAAGGGGTTCTTATGGAGTCGCCACCAATATTTTGACCAGAAACATTGGAAAAGGAAAAAAGAAAGAAAGGCGTTGATTTTATAAAGAAAAACAACTTGGCCGTTATAACCAGAGTTGGGTAAGGGAGTTAGTTACGTGTGGGGAAGGTGTTAGCACCCCACAACGCCCCTTTCGGGTTCCCTATGACAGATCAATTCATTTAAAGAGAAGATTTCGAGAAATTACGCGATTACCCTATTTTATTGCATAATATTGAAATGACTATCTACATAATTTTATAAAGCTAAATAAAGCAATAGAAGAGATATTAAAATGACTATCTACATGATTCTATTTTACATGACATAATAAAACTAAATAAAACAATAAAACAATAAATAAAACAATAAAAGAGAAGGGAATTGAAAAGAACCTCCGTAGCAAGCTTTATATTGAGAATCTCGAACTGTGAGGATGCGTTTTGGCAACCCCTCTCTCTACACAGTCTCTCCTCACCAATACAAGATCGACCCCACTAAAAATTTAAAGAAGAATCAAATGCCGGAATATAATTCCTTAACCGATTGTTACCTGTTTAAGGCAATCGGAAAGATCATTCGAGAGGGGGAGAGAAGTAGACAAGTGCTCTAAGTGTTTCAGAGCTCTTCTGGAGTGTTTGTGTTGTGAAAAAGTGGCAAATGAGCCTCCTATTTATAGTTTTTCGCAGCTGGCGCACTTTGGGACGGCCGTCTGGGTTGGGATGGCCGTCTGGACTGGGATGGCCGTCCCAAATGGCAAATTTACACAGAGCGGGACCCCCAGGGAGGCCGGGACGGCCGTCCCACTTAAAATGGGTTTGGGACGGCCGTCCCACATTCGGGACGCGCGTCCCAACTGCTTAATTGCAGTTGGGACGGCCGTCCCACTTTTGGGACCGTGGTCTCGGCCTGTTTTGTCTAGTTTTCGCGTTCTGGGACCCCGGGAAGCTTTCCTTTCCTTTTTCGGACATAGATTGATGCCGATGTGTGTCCGTTGAAGCTTTATCTTCATATAGGAAGTCTTCTTGGCCTTCATTAAGATGTCGGGCGAACTTTGTCTTTGTGTAGGAAGTCTCTTTTGGCTTTTATTATGTGAATGAGTGAACTCCGTCTTCTGTTGTGGGAGGTCCTTCTCGGTTTTGGGAAGCCGGATGAACTCCATCTTTGGGTGAAATTCCTCTAGCTTTTATTTTGAGAGGCCGGGAAAAATTAGGGGTCTACACTCATTATTGATAATGGGACCAATTTGAACAATAAGATGATGGAAGAATTATGCCATGATTTCAAAATTCAACATCATAATTCCTCTCTATACCGACCTAAAATGAACAATGTAGTGGAGGAAGTCAATAAGAACATCAACAAAATCATCCAGAAGATGGTGATAATATATAAAGATTGGCACGAAATGTTTCCCTTTGCCCTGCACGGATATCGTACTTCCATACGGATCTCCACAGGAGCCACTCCGTTTTCCCTTGTATATGGCATGGAAGTCGTATTGCCAATGGAAATCGAAATACCCTCCCTGAGAGTCATTATGGAAGCAAAGTTCATAGAAGCAGAATGAGTCCAAAATCGGTACGATCAGTTAAACCTAATTGAAGAAAAATGATTGGACGCCATATATCATGGACAGGCCAACCAAAGAAAAATCAAAAGGGCTTACGACAAAAAGGTCAACCCCCACACTTATCACGAGGGGGATTTAGTAATAAAGAAATTGCTTCCAGCCCAGAAGGATAAAATCAGAAAATGGGCAGCAAATTATGAAGGGCCCTTGGTGGTCAAGCAAGCTTTCTTGGGAGGAGCCCTTATCCTCACCAACATGGATAGAGAAGAACTTCGAAATCTAGTCAACTCGGATGCGGTGAAGAAGTATTACGCTTGAAGGAATTGCTCATTGTAGACCCCTAATTTTGCCCGGCCTCTCAAAATAAAGGCTAGGAAACTTCACACGAAAATAAAGTTCACCCGGCTTCATATCAAAAACCGAGAAAGACCTCCCGCAACAAGACGGGGTTCACCCATCCACACAATAAAGACTAAGGAGACTTCCTAAACGAAGATAAAGCTCGCCCGAAATCTTAATAAAGGCCAAGAAGACTACCTATATGAAGATAAAGCTTCAACAGACATCTATCAACATCAATCTACGTCCGAAAAAGGAAAGGAAAGCTTCTCGGGGGTCCCAGAACGTGAAAGCAGGCCAAGACAGGTTGGGACAGCCGTCCCAAACTGGGACAGCCGTCCCAAACACCAAAAAACAAGTGAGACGCACGTCTCACCTTTGGGATGCACGTCCCAAGCCCCAAAATTCAAGTGGGACAACCGTCCCAACCCAAACTGGCCGTCCCACTCTCCCCCCAGCTTGGCCCAGTGCAAAATGTGCAGTTGGGACGGCCGTCCCAACCCAGACGGTCATCCTAGATGTCCAGGCAACGAAATCTATAAATAGGAGCCTCATTTGTCATTCTCCACACCCCAGACAACTCCAAGACTTGTCTTTTTCTCTCCCTCCTTTGAATGATCTCTCTGATTGCCTTTAATAGGTAACAATCAGTTAAGGAATTTGTATTCCGGCATTCGATTCTTCTAAGAAAATTTTAGTCGAGTCGAGTTTATTCGAGAGGAGAGTCGTTGTAGAGTGAAGGATTGCCGCAAAGCGTCCTCTGTATAAAAGACTTATAATATAAAGCTTGCTTCGGAGGTTCTTCTCAATTCTCTTCCCTTTTATTGCTTTATTTACTGCTTTCTGTATGCAATGTAGATAAAACCATGTAGATAGCCATATTTAAATATTGTACGAATAAAATAGGGTAATAGCGTAATTTCTTGTAATCTTTACTTAAATGAATTAATCCGTCATAGGGAACCCGAAAGGGGCGTTGTGGGGTGCTAATACCTTCCCCACACGTAACTAACTCCCTTACCCGACTCTGGTTATAATGGCCAAGTTTGGTTTTTATTAAAATCAATGCCTTTTTCTCCTTTTCCAATGTTTATGGTCAAAACATTGGTGGCGACTCCAAAAGAACCCTTTTCGAAAACCTTGCTTCTATTAGAGGATAGTTGAGCGTTGAGCGCCTCGGAAGCAATGAACATATTTTTAACAAAAACGCGAGTCTCAACCATCTTTTCATGACCGCTCGCATTAACGTTCGAGATGTCCCAGGACGTCGGAACGGACGGCGGCGACAGATGGCGACTCCACTAGGGAAGCTAGAGAGTTGATCCCTTTAGTGATGGATAAATTCTAACTAAGTAAAGATTTGAAATTACGCCTTTACCCTTTTCTGTATTTTTATTGTATGGCTTTAATAACTGCTGTATGATTACTTCTGCAAATTGTTTGAAATATAAATTGCACACAAAAACCCTTGCACACAACAGTCCCTCTATACCCGGGGGCAAGAGTGAATACCTATAGGGAGTGGGTGGCAGATACGACCGGCTTGTTGGCACACGGGGCTACAACCGTTGTCGGAAACCACCAACTCAAGGTGATAACTCTCTTCTTTTGGTCTAAGGATGTCGACACGAAGTTCCGTGCATGACCCGAGGACTGAGAGATTGAGAGGTCCCTATAATGGGGGCACCTTGGGGACCTTTGGCCTTGGTGAGAACAGTTAGAACCGCCTAAACCAAGCACGTTTCTGCAGGAAAACCCTACCTCGTGATTAAATAAGCATGGCTCTGCTCGTGGATGTATGAATTGTGTGTGCATACGTTTGCTGCATTTGTATTGATGCATTAGCATAGGGTAATCATACAACAAACAAAAAAATGAAAAACCCTAAAAATCATAAAAGTGATAAGATAAAAGACTTTTATCTCGGACAGTCTTCAGTTAAGCTAGCCTGGTTTCAGGTTCTTTGTAAGCTAAGTAGCCACGTTGACCGACAGAAGAGATAAAGGGTCATAAAAAATATAAAAAACAACTTTAAACCAATAAAACTTTTTTTATAATAAAAAATTCTTGGCAAAGTCGTATCATTCATACCACATCATCCAATACATAAACACATTCATTCCAGGATACACCAATCATTTAAAAAGCTATAATAAAAATTGTTAAAATCATTTAGAAAGTGGCTGGTCTTCCGCCCGTCCTCACTCGTGCTCAGAAAATTAAGAAGATGGAACATCTGGAGGAACAAAATCGAAAGCTCACTACTGAGCTTAATACGCTAAAAGAACAAATGGCACAGATGTTAGAAATGATGCGTCAACAGAATCTCCATAAAGAGGGTCCTCAAAGTGGACAAGCCTCTCACCAAGAAGAAGAGGAGGGACCCAATGATGAACAAGCCCAATCGATACAAGGGCAGTGCATATTCATGCACCGAAGTATCAAAACAACAACTGATCGCCCTTGAAGAGTGATTGAGAGCCATGGAGGGGCATAATTTTGATGTTAAAGAGGCAGCTGATATGTGCCTCGTCAAAAATATCCAATTCCCTAACAAGTTCAAAACTCCGGACTTCCCAAAATACATGGGACTAACTTGCCCTAAAATCCATCTTACGATGTACTGCCGTAAGATGGCTGCATATGCTGAAAATGAGAAGCTCCTGATCCATTGCTTTCAGGAGAGCTTAGCTGAATCAGCCATAAACTGGTATATGCAACTACAAGGGGGGCAAGTCCAAACCTGGAGACATCTGGCAGATGCTTTTCTTCGTCGCTATAAATACAATATTGATCTGACCCCTGAAAGAGCAAACCTACAACTACTAAGCAAGAAAAACGACGAATCTTTTAAGGCATATGCTCAAAGATGGAGGGAATTGGTAGCACAAGTGGAACCTCCTCTGTCCGACAAGGAAACTACATCCATGTTCATCAATTCTCTGACTGGTCCCTATCACGACAAAATGATAGGGAACACATCAACACTCTTTGCGGATGTAGTCATTATAGGAGAAAGAGTAGAGCAAGGTCTAAAAAGTGCAAGAATTGCACAACAAACCTCCTCCAATTCCTCTACTCAAAACTTTAAAAAGAACTTTGGAAAGAAGAAGGAAGGAGACATGAATGCTATCAACTTCGCCACTCCTTCGTCCTCCTCGCAGCAGACCAAGTCACGCAGGCCGGAAAGGAAGTTCACCCCAATACCCACTTCCTATGGAAGCCTGCTGCTAAAATTATTGGATGCCAAACTCCTAGTGCACGTCCCTCCCAAGAAAATGGAGCCACCATATCCAGAATGGTATAAGCCAAATGAAAAATGCAATTATCATTCAGACGCTCTGGGACATTCTGTAGATAAATGTATGGCCTTAAAGCATAAGGTCCAAGGTTTAATAGACGCAGGATGGATTACTTTCGACGCGTCAACTCCAAAAGTGGATGACCAGCCCTTATCAAAGCCCGAATGAAAGACGGGATAAGGAAGACCAAGCAATTTAGGGCTCATCATTTTTACCATCTCTAAAAAAATGTAATAAAAAATATATACAAATATATCGAAAAACTTCGATGTACTCCTCGTGATCCCTGCCCATGATCACGAGATTTTTTGTTAATGAGGGCTTTGTAAATATTTTCTTTCTATCAATACAATGAGGCATTTTTTCATAATATTCATATTCTCTGTTATTCTTTTCCCTCTTACACATTTAATAAAGAAATCTAAAACAAAGCATAACCATAACGGTCATGTACGTGATTGAAAACTCCCTGGAAGATCCGAAAGCGAAAGACGAATGGATTGAGGCGAGACAGTGAGGAGGGGACCATTTCCAGGACATGCAAAGACTGCTAGAAAAAGAAGCTCAATCAATACAGCCCCATCGGGAAAAAAGCTGAGGCCATCAATTTGGGACAAGAAGATAATAAGAAAGAAGTAAATATTGGAACCCAAATTAACGATGATGTCGGGGAAAAACTAATACAATTACTAAGAGAGTATGTGGATGTGTTTGCATGGTCCTACCATGATATGCCCGGAATCGATAAAAGTATAGTGGAGCACAGATTACCGCTAAAAGAGGGATTTCGGCCAGTTAAGCATAAACTCAGAAGAGTAAAGCCAGAATGGTCCTTAAAAATTAAGGAAGAAGTAGAAAAGTAGTTGGATGCCAATTTCCTAATTGTTTCAAAATACCCTGAATGGTTGGCAAACATCATGCCAGTTGTAAAGAAAAATGGAAAAATCAGAGTATGCGTAGATTACCGGGACTTAAACCGTGCAAGTCCAAAAGATGATTTTCCATTACCACATATCGATATGTTGGTAGATCACACTGCTACAAATACTCTCTATTCTTTCATGGATGGATATGCAGGGTATAACCAAATTAAATTGGCCGTTGAAGATAGGGAAAAAACTTCCTTCATTACTCCATGGGGTACATTTTGTTATAGAGTAATGCCTTTTGGACTTAAGAATGCAGGGGCTACTTATCAAAGGGCTATGGTCACGTTATTTCATGATATGATCCACAAAGAAATCGAAGTATATATGGATGATATGATCGCTAAGTCCAAAAACGAAGTAGATCACCTCCAATACTTAAAGAAGTTATTCAATCGGCTTCGAAAATATCAGATTAAGCTCAATCCGGCTAAATGCACATTCGGAGTACGATCAGGAAAACTCCTTGGGTTTATTGTCAGTAAAAGAGGAATTGAGGTAGACCCTGATAAAACAAAGGCAATCGTAGAAATGCCCCCACCAAGAACAGAAAAAGAAGTCAGAGGGTTCTTGGGCTGAATAAACTACATCGCACAGTTCATTGCGCAATTAACGGACAAATGTACGCCCATCTTCAAGTTATTGCGTAAAAACCAACCGAAAGTTTGGAATGATGAATGTCAACAAGCTTTCGAAAAAATCAAAATGTGCCTAACTAATCCCCCAGTATTGGTACCACCTGTGGAAGGAAAGCCCCTGATTCTTTACCTGTCAGTACTCGACGAGTCCATGGGATGTGTGCTCGGTCAGCAAGATGATACGGGTAGAAAAGAACAAGCCATATATTACCTCAGTAAGAAATTTCTAAACTATGAGACCCATTATACACCACTTGAAAAAACATGTTGTGCATTGGTGTGGGCAATTTAACGTCTTCGACAATATATGGTCAGACATACAACTTGGTTGATTTCCAAAATGGACCCAATGAAATACCTGTTTGAAAAACCCGTCTTGACCGGAAGGATAGCTAGGTGGCAAGTACTCCTCTCAGAATTTGACATTGTTCATGTCACTCAGAAAGCTATCAAAGGTAGTCCTTTAGCAGACTACCTGGCACATGGGCCAACTGACGAATATCAATCCCTCCAAGATGATTTTCCAGATGAGCATATAATGCACATCCAACACGAAGAACTTGAAAATGATGAGTGGATCATGTTTTTTGATGGAGCTTCGAACTTAATGGGACATGGGATCGGAGCTATTTTAATATCTCCTAAAAGGAATTATATCCCAGTAACAGCCAAATTAAACTTTGATTGCACGGACAATATGACGGAATACGAAGCCTGTGCTCTAGGTATTCAAGCAGCCCTGGATCATGGGGTGACTAAACTCAAAGTATTCGGTGACTCATCCCTTGTTATTTACCAGCTCAAGGGCGAATGGGAAACTAGAAATTCCAAGTTAATCCCTTATCTGGAGCATATCCGTAATATGACTTCAAAAATGAGAAACATCAGTTTCGAGTACATCCCTCGGGAAGATAACCAGATTGTAGATGCACTGGCAACATTATCATCCATGTTCGCATTAGGACAAGAACATGAGATGCCCATCATCCAAGTCAAAAGGCACGATAAACAAGCCTTTTGTATGATGGTGGACAGTGAAAAAGATAGAATCCCTTGGTATCAGGACATAAGGCGATACCTGACTAAGGGCGAATACCCCGAGGGAATCAGTGACAATGACAAAAGGATCATTCGGAAAAGGGCCATAGGGTTTATGTTAATAGGAGAAACCCTCTATAAAAGGAATTTTGATTCCACTTTGTTAAGGTGTGTAAATCTTGAAGAAGCACAGAAATTGATTAAAGAAATACATGAGGGAACCTTCGGGACTCATGCACCAGGGCATATCATGGCTAGGAAAATCCTCAGGGCAGGATACTTTTGGTCCACAATGGAAAAGGACTGTCATCAGTATGCTAGAAAATGTCACAAATGTCAAGTACATGCAGACAATGTACATTTCCCACCGGCACCTCTCAATGTTATGGCTATCCTTTGGCCATTTGATATGTGGGGCATGGATGTTATTGGACCTATTGAACCTAAGGCATCCAATGGTCATCGATTCATTCTGGTGCCTATCGACTACTTCACTAAATGGGTAGAAGCTGCATCTTATGCACATGTGACTAAAAAGGTAGTGGTCACCTTTGTTAAGAATAATATCATATGTCGATATGGCATCCCGCATCGTCTCATTACCGATAACGGGTCCAATCTAAATAATAAGATGATGGAAGAACTATGTCAAGATTTCAAAATTCAACACCATAATTCTTCTCCTTATCGGCCCAAAATGAATGGCGCAATAGAAGCAGCTAATAAAAACATCAAGAAGATTGTTTAAAAGATGGTTAAAACCTATAGGGATTGGCATGAAATGTTACCTTTTGCTCTTCATGGTTATCGAACATCTGTACGAACCTCGACAGGAGCTACTCCATTCTCCCTCGTATATGGAATGGAGGTCGTATTGCCAATAGAAGTCGAAATACCTTCCTTACGAATCATAACGGAAGCAAAACTAACAGAAGCCGAATGGGTTCAAAATCGATACGACCAATTAAACCTTATCGACGAAAAGCGGTTGAATGCTATATGTCATGGACAAGCCTATCAAAAGAAGATAAAAAAGGCTTATGATAAAAAGGTCCACCCTCATACTTATCAAGAAGGTGATCTAGTGATAAAGAAACTGCTTCCGGCCTAGAAGGATAAAATTGGTAAATGGGCCGCAAATTACGAAGGACCCTTTGTGGTCAAAAGAGCTTTCTCAGGAGGAGCACTTATCCTCACCAATATGGACGGAGAGGAACTTCGACACCCAATCAATTCTGATGCGGTGAAGAAGTATTATGCTTGAAGACATTGCTCAAGACCCGTCAGGAATGAAAACCGGCAAAGGGCATCCCTGGGCAAAAGATAGGGTCCATATTCCTCTCTAGGATACATCCTAGGCAAAAAGAAGAGGTAAAAAAAAAGAAACTAAGAGCAATGGTTACTTTAGTCGAAAACCGAAAAGGCGGCTAAAGTAACATTCTTCCAGAAGCAAGCAATCTGCATAGTTTTCACTCTGAGCTCAGGCATCTCAACTGAAGCAATTAGGAGAACTGGGGGGCAGATATCATAGACATGACTGTTCAAGCCTATACAGTACAGTCAACCCTGACTACCCATTCTTCTAAATATCTCTTGAAATCTTTCTGTAAAAGAAATAAACTTTTGCTCATTTATCAATAAAATTCCCTTTCATTTCCTTTCTCTTGACCAAATATTATGGAAATGCCTTTTTATTGATAAAATCATAAATATGTGCAAAGACTTTTTAATCAAAAATCAAACATACATCTAAAAAAGGGAAGCATATAAAAATAACAAATGCCTGCTAGGATATTTTTAGGTAAAAATCAGGGTAGCCTACTAGATCGGAAATCCCAAAAAGAACGGTCTAGGCAAAAGATAAGGCAAAAGCCCCCTAAAATATTCTAGGCAAAAATTAAGGCAGCCCGCTAGATCGAAAACCCGTAAAGGGCGGTCTAGGCAAAAGATAGGGCTAAAACCAAAAGATAAATAAAAGATGAGCCCATCATCATGGTCATAAAGAAAGGAGCCCATCGGCGTATTCATGAGAAGCCAACGGGAGAAGGCCAGTTACTTTCTAAATGCATCAAAAATAAATAAACAATAGATTGCATTTAGGACATTCACACACAAAGTAGTTGCATAATACGACTTTGTCAAAATCAAGAAAAAATAATTTTCTTCAAAATATTAAACATGCATATAAGGAGGCTAGTCTCCATACTTGTGATTAAAAACAGGAGGCGCCAGAATCCAATCTACATATGAACAGCAAAATCGCGAAAGGCAAAATCAAAATTATCTTCAGCAAAATAAGGAGCTTCAAGGAAACTAGTTCCAACCATCAACCTTCTACACCAATAAAAGAAGGAGAAGAAAAGCCAATGGAAAAGGCTTGATCATCCTCAAGAGGATCCTTGCCTATTCAAAGGCAGAAAAATACTCCCTGACTCAACACCACCACATGAGTCGTCAAACATAAATCACTTGGAGCTGCAATCAGCATCCTTCCACCCAGAAAAGACATCAACAAAGAAGAAAGGTCGACGGAAAGGCTCGATCATCCCCAAGAGGATCCTTGCCTACTCCAAAGGCAAAATGAAAAAGACTACTTCGTGACTCAGCTTCATTACCACATGAGTCATCAAGCACACTCATATAAGGATCTCCGCTTCATTCCCCAACGGAGAACAAGGGTTACACAAGAGCCCATCATACGAAGTCAAGTTCCCTATATCACCGGGGGCAACAAAAAGAAAAGAAAGAAAATTTTTTATCCCCAACAGAGGCCACTACAGAAAAAGGCCAAATAAATGTCTCTAAACAGAGCATATCAAGAAAAATCTCCACAAAGAGGAAAAGAAGAAAAATCTTCACCCCGATCAATAAAAAACTTCACAAAGCCAAGATCCAAGACTCCATCATCAAAGTTGGATCCCCAAGAAATAAAGGAAAATTCCCCAAGGATCACCGAAAAGAAAAAAAGAAGAAAAATATATCTTTTCATTCAAAGAAGAAGCCAATGTGCATAAAAAGAGCACACATGCAAAAAACCAAATCGCAAAAAAATAGAAGTCGCGAGAAAAGGGTAAAAACCCATTCCCCAGCAAAATAAGAGCTTAGGCAAACCAGCTCAAACAACAGCAGCCAATAAGGAGTCGAAAAACTCCATTTCTCCCTAGAGGGACAATTCAAGACAGATCTCCGGAATGAAATTAATTCCCAGTGGATCATCAACAAGAAAACTACTTCAGTGAGCCTACGACAAAGGCAAACTACATCCACAGGGAGCTAATCGCTCATAACGCCCAAAGACGGATATCCGTAGTGAAGCACAAAGCCTTCACTTGCAACAAGCAAGCAAAAAACTAATATCCCCAAGAAATGGGAAATCAACCTATGTAAGAGGCAATCCAAACCCTCAAAGTCTTCACCACTATTGAAGCATTCGCCTAATCAAGAGGCACAACAAAATCCCCAAATGAATCTTCGCCTAATCAAGAGGCACAATCAGGAAGAGAATTCAAAATCCCCAGGGGATTCCCTCCTAAAAAGAGGCAATCAACAAGAATCCCCGGCAAAGCCGGATGGCTAAACGAAAAAGCCAAAAACAAAGAATCCCGGGTAAAATCAGATGACTAACAGAAAAGTCAAAAAGTCAAATCAAATATTCCCCACGGAATAGGCGCATGAACAGAAACAATAAGTCACCAACACATCTCCAAAACCAGATGACCACAGGATTGACTATCAAAAAGTCATCCTAAAAGCCTTGCAGAACGGGGCTTATTCAGAACCTTGCAGAACGGGGTTCAGACCGGGTGGGGGTAGGTACCCATCAGAGCCTTGCAAAACGGGGTTCAGACCAGATGGGGGTAGGTACCCATCAGAACCTTGTAGAACGGGGTTCGGACCAGGTGGGGGTAGGTACCCATCAGAATCTTGCAGAACGAGATTCGGACTAGGTGGGGGTAGGTACCCATCAGAATCTTACAGAACGAGATTCAGACCGGGTGGGGGTAGGTACCCATCAGAACCTTGCAGAACGGGGTTCGGACCAGGTGGAGCTAGGTACCCATCGGAATCTTGCGAACGAGATTCGAACCGGGTGGGGGTAGGTACCCATCGGAATCTTGCGGAACGAGATTCGAATCGGGTGGGGGTAAGTACCCATCGGAATCTTGCGAACGAGATTCGGACCGGGTGGGGGTAGGTACCCATCGGAACCTTGCGGAACGGGGTTCGGACTAGGTGGGGGTAGGTACCCATCGAGCCTTGCGAACGGGGTTCGGACCGGGTGGGGGTAGGTACCCATCGAGCCTTGCGGAACGGGGTTCGGACCGGGTGGGGGTAGGTACCCATCGGAATCTTGCGGAACGAGATTCGGACCGGGTGGGGGTAGGTACCCATCGAACCTTGCGAACGGGGTTCGGACCGGATGGGGGTAGGTACCCATCGGAATCTTGCGAACGAGATTCGGACCGAGGTGGGGGTAGGTACCCATCGGAACCTTGCGGAACGGGGTTCGGACCGGGTGGGGGTAGGTACCCATCGGAATCTTGCGGAACGAGATTCGGACCGGGTGGGGGTAGGTACCCATTAGAACCTTGCAGAACGGGGTTCGAGACCGGATGAGGGTAAGTACTCATCAGAATCTAGCAAAAATGCGGATTCGTACCGGGTGGGGGTAGGTACCCACCAAAACCTTCAAAATAAGGTCTGTACCGGATGAGGGTAAGTACTCATCAGAATCTAGCAAAAATGCAGATTCGTACCGGGTGGGGGTAGGTACCCACCAGAACCTTAAAAATAAGGTTTTGTACCAGATGAGGGTAGATACTCATCAAAACTTAGCAAAATGCATCAGGTAGAGTAAAAATACTCACCAGAAGCATTTCTAAAAGCGGGTACAAAGACTTGCTTCTATTAGAGGATAGTTCAGTGTTGAGCACCTCGGAAGAAAAGTACCCTCAAGAGTTTAGCGAAATGCGAACTCATACCAGGTGAGGGTAGGTACTCACCAAAACCTTGTAAGAACAAGGTTCATACCTAGTGGGGGTAGGTACCCACAAAAGTCTAGTAAAATACAGACTTATACCGGGTGAGGGTAAGTACTCACCAGAGCTTTATAAAAGGAGGCTCAAACCAAATAGGGGTTGGTACCTATCAAAATATTTATCATCCGGAGGATCAACAAAGAAGAAGCATCCGAAGGATAACCGGGCAAAAGGGTTAACTCCTTCCCCTACCGAATAATTTTGTCGGTATATTAAAACCAACAAATTAATTAGGCAGGTGAAGGGGGGGCAGCTGTAGACCCCTAATTTTGCCCGGCCTCTCAAAATAAAGGCTAGGGAAACTTCACACGAAAATAAAGTTCACCCGGCTTCATATCAAAAACCGAGAAAGACCTCTCGCAACAAGACGGTGTTCACCCATCCACACAATAAAGACTAAGGAGACTTCTTACACGAAGATAAAGCTCGCCTGGAATCTTAATAAAGGCCAAGAAGACTACCTATATGAAGATAAAGCTTCAACGGACATCTATTGGCATCAATCTACGTCCGAAAAAGGAAAGGAAAGCTTCCCGGGGGTCCCAGAACGCGAAAGTAGGCCAATACAGGTTGGGACAGCCGTCCCAAACACCAAAAAACAAGTGAGACGCACGTCTCACCTTTGGGACGCACGTCCCAAGCCCCAAAATTCAAGTGGGACGGCCGTCCCAACCCAAACTGGTCGTCCCACTCTCCCCCCAGCTTGGCCCAGTGCAAAATGTGCAGTTGGGACGGCCGTCCCAACCCAGACGGCCGTCCCAGATGTCCAGGCAACGAAATCTATAAATAGGAGCCTCATTTGTCATTCTCCACACCCTAGACAACTCCAAGACTTGTATTCTTCTTCCCTCCTTCGAATGATCTCTCTGATTGCCTTTAATAGGTAACAATCAGTTAAGGAATTTGTATTCCAGCATTCGATTCTTCTAAGAAAATTTTAGTCGAGTCGAGTTTATTCGAGAGGAGAGTCGTTGTAGAGTGAAGGATTGCCGCAAAGCGTCCTCTGTATAAAAGACTTATAATATAAAGATTGCTTCGGAGGTTCTTCTCAATTCTCTTCCCTTTTATTGCTTTATTTACTGCTTTCTATATGCAATGTAGATAAAACCATGTAGATAGCCATATTTAAATATTGTACGAATAAAATAGGGTAATAGCGTAATTTCTTGTAATCTTTACTTAAATGAATTAATCCGTCATAGGGAACCCGAAAGGGGCGTTGTGGGGTGCTAATACCTTCCCCACACGTAACTAACTCCCTTACCCGACTCTGGTTATAATGGCCAAGTTTGGTTTTTATTAAAATCAATGCCTTTTTCTCCTTTTCCAATGTTTATGGTCAAAACATTGGTGGCGACTCCAAAAGAACCCTTTTCGAAAACCTTGCTTCTATTAGAGGATAGTTCAGCGTTGAGCGCCTCGGAAGCAATGAACATATTTTTAACAAAAACGCGAGTGTCAACCATCTTTTTGCGACCGCTCGCATTAACGTTTGAGATGTCCCAGGACGTCGGAACGGACGGCGGCGACACTCATGACCTGCCAGGATGACTCGCAAAGGGCATTCTGTGCAAAAGATAAGGTCCATATTCCTCGCCAGAATACGTCCTAGGAAAAACTTAGAGGTTTCAAAAACAAAAATATAATATTTAAAAAAAAAGAGCAATGATTACCTTAGTTGAAAACCGCAAGGCGGCTAGGGTAACGTCCTTCCAGAAGCAAGCAAACTTTGCATAGTCTTCACTCCGGGCTCGAGCATCTTGACTAAAGCAACTAGGAGAACTAGGGGGGCAGATATCAAAGGCATGATTGTTATAGTTTATACAGTGTGGCCAACCATGCTTCTGAATTCCTTTGTAAATCCTTCTGTAAGAAATAAACCATTTGTTTATATCAATACAATTGTCTTTCATTTCTTTTCTCTTGACCAAAAACTATAAAAATGCCTCTGTGTTAATAAATCATAAGCATGAATAAAGAACCAGCATAAGAAAGCACAAGAAAAGAAATGAAAAAGAATAAGTGCCTGCTATGAAATTCTTAGGCAAAATTAGGGTGGTCTGCTAGATCGAAAACTCGCAAAGGGCGGTCTAGACAAAAGATAAGACATGCATAAAAAAGGAAAAAGCCCACTAAGATATCTTAGGCAAAAACAAGGAAACCCGCTAGATCGAAAACCCCAAAAGGGCGGTCTAGGCAAAAGATAAGGCTAAAAAAAATATGCAAATAAAAAGAACCCATTAGCGGCCAGCAACCAACGGGAAAAAGTAGCCATTTTTCTAGATGTATAAAAAAGGCAAACTGCATTTAAAAAATTCACACACAAATAGTTGCACAAAAGACTTTGTTAAAATCATAAAAATTAAACCTTTTAATAATCATGCATAAGGAGGCTAGCTCCATGTTTGTGATTAAAAAATAGGAAGCACCCAAATCAAATCTTCGAATAACGCTCTCCCTCAAGAAAACAGAGCAAGTTGTCACGATCAATGAAGTAACTCCAGCAAAATAAGAGCTTCTGGAATCAAATAAGCTCAAACTACCTTCCTTCCATCAAAAGAGAGAAGGCAACATTCAACCAAAATAAAGCCAACGGAAAGGCTTTATCCCCCAAGCGGGTTATTGCCTACTTCAGAGGCAAACAAAAACAACTTCGCACGACTCAACGCCGTCACTACTACGAGTCATTGAGCACATTCATTCTCCATCACACCCGCCAAGGGATAATAAGGGCTTCACAAAACCCCTTCACAGACATAACCTAGGAGGCAAGACTCCATCTCCCTCCTTGAAGGATTATCAAAATCAGATCCCTAGGGAAGCATAAATTCCCCAACAGGTCACAAAAAAAGAAAATCCATCCCCAGTGAGCTTACCGCAAAGGCGATCTCCAAAGATTTACCCTCAACAAGTCACTCGCCTACGCATAGGAAAAACCTGGCAGTCAAAAGAGCCAACATCTTCAAATGGAACATCAGCCTACTTAGACGAAAAACAATACAACCCGAAAGCCTTCACTTTCAGTGAAGCATCCGCCTACGCAGAGGTATCGTCAAAATTGACAAATCCCCATTGGATTCCCGCCTTCTTAAGAGGCATTCATCAAGAATCCCCAACAATTAGAGTCGGATGTCCACAAAAAAGCCAAGTACAAATACAATCACTCCCCATGGAGCTGATGCATGAGCTAGAGCAATAAGCCACCACCACCTTCTCTATCGAAAGGATCGGCCGCCACAACAAAAGGGGCATCTAAAAGACAGAGATCCGTATGAGCGAGAGTAGTAAGCCGCCACCCCCTTCTCTATGTAAAGGATCAGCCACCATAGCAAAGGGGCATCCAAGAGATAAGCTCTATTGCAAAGGAGTATCCGGAAGACACAATAGACCGTCATTGCCCGAAGGCTCAACTCCATTGCAAAGGAGTATCTCAAAGGCAGGATTTACATCATCCGAAGGATCAGTCCCATTGCAAAGGGGTATCCGAAAGACATAACCCACCATTCACAGCCAAAGGGTCAGCTACTGCGTCAAAGGAGCATCCTGAGGCATCGCAACCATCCAAGGGGTTAGCTACCGCATCAAAGGAGCATCCCAAGGTTCCCCATTCATCAAAAGCTAAAGGGTCAGCTACCATATCAAAGGAGCATCCTAAAGCTTCACAACATATCGTCTAAAGGATCACCATCTGCAGCAAGGAAGCATCCCGAATACAGCACCATACTACATTCTCGATCCCAAGGGTCAGCTACCTCGTCAAGAGGAGCATTCGAAGGACAACCGGGCAAGAGGGTTAACTCCTTCACCTGCCAATCGACCTTATGGCACACCGACCCATAGTCAATTGGTCAGGTAAAGGGGGGGCAGCTGTAGACCCCAAATCTTTCCCGGCCTCTCAAATAAAGCCAGAAGACATCCATTCAAAGATGGATAAGGCCTCTTTAGGTCCCTAGGCATGTTTACTAGGCTCCATGGTAGGATAGGAAGGCCTTCTGTACACGAAAATAAGAGAAATCTCGCCAAGAGCACGAGACAGTCGTCCCGTTTGGCCAGACGACCGCCTCGCCCCTTCCCTCAAGACACACAATTCACACAGTTTTTCATCCCTTCTCTCATCCTAGAAGCTCTCGTAAGACTTCGGGATAACTTTGAGCACTTTCCAGAGTTCGAGAGCCTTCCGATTTCCATTTAAAGTAGAAATCGGTTAAGGAGGTCTCCTTTTGAGACATCCGACACTCAGTAGAAGAGTAGTTTATTTTATTCCAGGAGAGGAGCGTGCTTGTAGAATGCGGGGACAGCCGAAAAGTGTCCTCATTTCTTGAAGAGTTAATATAAAAGCTCGCTTCAGAGATTCCTTTTCTATTCTCTCTCCTTTATCGCTTTTCTTATATGCATTAGATACTAGGATCATGTAGGCATTTAAATTCTGTTGGCAGATAAAATAAATAGGGTAAAAGCATAATTTCTTAGTCTTTATTTTATAAAATAGTCCATCATAGGGAACCCAAAAGTGGCGTTGTGGGGTGCTAACACCTTCCCCACACGCAACTAACTCCCTTACCCAACTCTGGTTGTAATGGTCGAAGTTTGTTTTCTAAAAAACCAAAACCTTTTTCTTTCTTTTTCGATGTTTACGGTAAAAACATTGGTGGCGACTCCATCGAACCTTTTTCAAAACCTCGCCTCTAGGTTCAGCCCAGTTATCGGATAACCTAAAGGCGTTAAACATCTTCTTTAAAAAACGTGAGTCAATAAAAACCATCGCGTCACTCCGACCGCCTCTTTTGATGGCAGCGACATTTATGAATTAGTTCATCATAGGGAACCCGAAAGGGGCGTTGTTGGGTGCAAACACCTTCCCCACATGTAACTAACTCTGATTGTAACAGGCAAAGTTGGTTTTTGTAAAACCAACGCCTTTTCTTCCTTTTTCGATGTTTATGTTAGAAAAGTAGGCTGAGATCAAGGTGGGGGGTGAATTGATCTTTGAAATATTTTCGCAATATACAGATTATCTATTTCAAAGATTAAGAGTCCTGTCGCCGCCGTCTAAAAAAGAGAGGCGCCCGGAGTGACGCAATGGTTTCGACCCTTTTTGATTTTTTGCATTTTTTATGGGTGGTTTCAACGCCTTTAGGTTTTTCGATAACCGGGCTAACCTAGGGGCGAGGTTTTCGAAAGGGCGTCCTTGGGTTGTCCAATAACCGGGCTAACCCAACGACTAATTTTGTAGGGTTCTGTGGAGTCGCCACCGATGTTTTTACCGGAAACATCGGAAAAGGGGTTTTAAAAGGCGTTGGTTTTCAAAAACCAACTTTGGTCGTTAGAACCAGAGTTGGGTAAGGAAGTTAGTTACGTGTAAAGGAAGTTTTAGTTCCTTTACTACGCCCCTTTCGGGTTCCCTATGATAGGCCAGCTATTTTATTGATAAATAAACCAGAAAAATACGCTTTTGCCCTTTTTATTTTGCGAAATTTAAAATTATGACTACATGACCTTAATCTATTTCATAATTTAAAATTAAAGCAGTAAAAGTAGAGAGGGAGAGTTTAAACCTCCGAAGCAAGCTTTCTCTATTATTTTCTCAATAAATTGGGTGCGTTTTGGCAGCCCTTCACTCTACAGCGCCGGAAAACCTCTCGGAACGCTTGAAAACTCACTCTAAAGACACTCAGAAGCTCCGGAAATGTGTCGAAGGGATTCTAGAGAGAGAAACCCTAGAGAGAAGGAGGAGAGAAAGTTGTGGTGTGTGGAAATGAGGGGGGGAGAGCCCCTATTAATAGGTTTTCGCGCCTGACAATGGCGAGACCGCCGTTCTCGTCTGACAGGGTCGAGATTGCCGTCTCGTCATGCCAAAGTGGCGAGACCACCGTCTCGCCATTTGCGTGAGGCGAGACGGCGGTCTCGATTTCGAGACGGCGGTCTCGTCCCAAAAAGGCGAGAAAACTTATTTTTTGTGCAAAAAATCCCTCCTATCCTAATATGGAGCCTAATAGTCTCTCCTAGTGGCTTTTTAGGCTTCATCCATCTTCGAATAGGAGGTCTTTTACTCTTTATTTAGAGGCTGGGCAAGATTTGGGGCCTACAGCTGCCCCCCCTTTACTTGACTAGTCAGTTGTTGGCCTGTTGTGCCAGACAGACTGACAGGAAGGTAAAGGAGTTGACCCTCTTGCCCGGTTACCCTTCGGATGTCCCGTCTTGTGCCGGTTGATCTTCTGGGGAAAACTTGGTGTTCGTGCACTTCCAGGATACTACTTCTGACGTAGTCGATCCCTTTGGTTAACACGTGGTAAAACCTCAGGATACTCCTTCTGATGACAGCCGATCCTTCGGTTGATGGGTATAAACCCCCCATCAGGCTGGTAGTTGCAGTCCGTTGTGTGGGACTGGATGGGTATGAACCCCCCATCAGGCTGGTACAGTCCGTTGTGTGGGACTGGATGGGTATGAACCCCCCATCAGGGTGGTAGTGCGACTTACTGATCCGGCTCGAGCGCAGATCGGGCGCAACGCGTGCGCAGGTTGATAGGTATAAACCCCCTATCAGGCTGGTACAGCCCGCTGCGTAGGACTGGTGGTAGTGGTGGCTTACTGTTCAGGTGGCCCATGCGTCGTTCAGGCACTCCTTGTGTGTTGGTTGATAGGTATAAACCCCCTATCAGGCTGGTACAGTCCACTGCGTAGGACTGGTGGTGGTGGCGGCTTACTGCTCGGGTAGCTCATGCGCCGTTCGTTGAGACGTGCTTGCTTTTGTTTGTCTTTTCGGGGAATTGTCATCCGGTCTGTGCCGGGGATTCTTTGTTTTTGATTTTTCGATGGTGATCACCTGACTTTCGCTAGTTGGCGGGGATTTTTGATGAGTGCCTCTTAGGTAGGCAGAAATCCTCTAGGGATTTGTTGATCTTGGTGACACCTCTTGAGTAGGCGGATATCCATTGAAAAATTTGTTGATTTTGATGGTGCCTCTGAGCAGGCAAATACTCCATTGAGTTTCTGGTAATGCCTCTGAGTAGGTAGATGCTTCATCGGACGTGAAGACTTTTGGCTGCATTTGTTTTGCCTCTAACTAGGCTGATATTCCCTTATGGGGATGCTGGCTCTTGCTTGCCAGGTCTTGCCTATGCATAGGCAAATGACATTCTGAGGATGAAGTTTTTCTTTTGCAGTAGGGTCACTGGGGATGATCTTTCTTTTTTATTGATCCACCGGGGAATTGGTTGCCTTCCTGGGGATCTAATTTTGATTTCCCCCCTAAGGGAATGGAGTTTTGACTCCTTGTTGGATGTTGTTGGTATGAGATGGCTTTGCCGATACTCTTGTTTCATTGGGATTTCCGATTCCTTCTTTTTCGTTGATTTTCCCTTTTCTGCGGTGACCCACTTAGGGATTTTATTGATTGCCTAAAAGTTAGGATTGATTTTGCCTTTTTTTCGCGATTTATCTCTTTTTATTGCGATTTTGAAATCTGGCTTTTTAATGGGGATAATGCGTAAGCCTTTTTACTTTTTAGTCTCTTTTTATTACGCTGGCTTTTTCCCTTCTTTTTTGGGGGGGGGGGTCCACTAGGGATGATGTTTTATTTCTTTAGTGATCCACCAGGGAATTAGTTGACTTCCTGGGGATCCGATTTTTCTTTTCTAGGAATGGAGTCTTGGCTCCTTGATTGATGTTGATGCGAGCTATACTTGTGAAGCTCTTATTCCACTGGGGGATGGGAATTTCTGATTCGTTTTTGTAGAATTTTTTGGCGATCCACTTGAGGATTTTTATTCGTCCCTCTCTGTCATGGCCTTTTCGGACATCCGCTGGGGATGCAAGGGTTTTTTCTTTTTTTCTTTTTGTTGAGCCCTTGATGGTTTGGACTCTTTTGATGATGGGCTCTTGAAGCCTTTATTCTCTATTGGGGAGTGTGGAGGAGACTTTGGGTGAGTGTGCTCGATGACTCATGTAATGGTAATGTTGAGCCGTGAGGAGTGTTTTTGTTTTACCTTCGGAGTAGGAAGGGATCCTCTTGGGGATGACTAAGCCTTTCCGTCGGCTTTTCTTGATGATGTCTGATGATTGTGCCCTCTTTTATTGGGTGATGATTGGAGCTTTGGCTTCTGGAAGCTTCTTATTACAACTCGCTCTTCTTTCTTGAGGGAGAGTAATGTTTGGAGACTTATTACTTTCTCGTGCCTTCTTCTCTGGGTAGAAGGATGGTAGCTGGAGCTCTTGATTTTTGGAAGCTCTTATTTTGCTGAGTTTCTTGTTTGACAACTTGCTCTGTTTTCTTGAGGGAATTATTTAGAGACTCAGTCTCAGTGATCCTGTTTTCAATCACAAACATGGAGCTAGTCTCCTTATATGCATGAATGCTTTTCGTTTTTTGTTATTTGTTTGAAGTAATTTTTATTTCTTTCATTTTTGACATTGACAAAGTCATTTTGTGCGACTACTTGTGTGTGGATGCCCTGTCGCCACCGTCCGTTCCGACGTCCTGGACATCTCGAACGTTAATGCGAGCGGTCGCGAAAAGATGGTTGAGACTCGCGTTTTTTGTTAAAAATATGTTCATTGCTTCCAAGGCGCTCGACGCTGAACTATCCTCTAATAGAAGCAAGGTTTTCGAAAAGGGTTCTTTTGGAGTCGCCACCAATGTTTTGACCATAAACATTGGAAAAGGAGAAAAAGGCATTGATTTTAATAAAAACCAAACTTGGCCATTATAACCAGAGTCGGGTAAGGGAGTTAGTTACGTGTGGGGAAGGTATTAGCACCCCACAACGCCCCTTTCAGGTTCCCTATGACAGATTAATTCATTTAAGTAAAGATTACAAGAAATTACGCTATTACCCTATTTTATTCGTACAGTATTTAAATATGACTATCTACATGGTTTTATCTACATTACATACAGAAAGCAGTAAATAAAGCAATAAAAGGGAAGAGAATTGAGAAGAACCTCTGAAGCAAGCTTTATATTATAAGTCTTTTATACAGAGGACGCTTTGCGGCAATCCTTCACTCTACAACGACTCTCCTCTCGAATAAACTCGACTCGACTAAAATTTTCTAGAAGAATCGAATGCCGGAATACAAATTTGCTTAACTGATTGTTACCTATTAAAGGCAATCAGAGAGATCATTCGAAGGAGGGAGAGAAGAAGACAAGTCTTGGAGTTTTCTGGGGTGTGGTGAATGACAAATGAGGCTCCTATTTATAGATTTTGCAACCTGGACATCTGGGACGGTCGTCTGGGTTAGGACGGCCGTCCCAACTGCAAAATTTACATTGGGCCAAGCTGGGGGGAGAGTGGGATGGCCAGTTTGGGTTGGGACGGCCGTCCCACTTGAATTTTGGGGTTTGGGACGTGCGTCCCAAAGGTGAGACGTGCGTCTCACTTGTTTTTTGGTGTTTGGGACAGCTGTCCCAACCTGTCTTGGCCTGTTTCTGCGTTCTGGGACCCCCGGGAAGCTTTCCTTTCCTTTTTCGGACGTAGATTGATGCCGATAGATGTCCGTTGAAGCTTTATTTTCATATAGGTAGTCTTCTTGGCCTTTATTAAGATTCCGGGCGAGCTTTATCTTCGTGTAAGAAGTCTCCTTAGTCTTTATTGTGTGGATGGGTGAACCCCGTCTTGTTGCGGGAGGTCTTTCTCGATTTTTGATATGAAGTCGGGTGAACTTTATTTTCGTGTGGAGTTTCCCTAGCCTTTATTTTGAGAGACCGGGCAAAATTAGGGGTCTACAGCTGCCCCCCCTTCACCTGCCTAATTAATTTGTTGGTGACAAAATTATTCGGCAGGGGAAGGAGTTAACCCTTTTGCCCGGTTATCCTTCGGATGCTGCTTCTTTGCTGATCCTCCGGATGATAAATATTTTGATAGGTACCAACCCCTATCTGGTTTGAGCCTCCTTTTATAAAGCTCTGGTGAGTACTTACCCTCACCCGGTATAAGTCTGTATTTTACTAGACTTTTGTGGGTACCTACCCCCACTAGGTATGAACCTTGTTCTACAAGGTTTTGGTGAGTACCTACCCTCACCTGGTATGAGTTTGCATTTTGCTAAACTCTTGTGGGTACTTACTTCCGAGGTGCTCAACACTGAACTATCCTCTAATAGAAGCAAGTCTTTGCACCCGTTTTTAGTAATGCTTCTGGTGAGTATTTTTACTCTACCCGATGCATTTTGTTGAGTTTTTGATGAATATCTACCCTCATCTGGTACAAAACCTTATTTTTAAGGTTCTGGTGGGTACCTACCCCCACCCGGTACGAATCTGCATTTTTGCTAGATTCTGATGAGTACTTACCCTCATCCGGTACAGACCTTATTTTTAAGGTTTTGGTGGGTACCTACCCCCACCCGGTCCGAATCTCGTTTTGCAAGATTCCGATGGGTACCTACCCCCATCCGGTCCGAATCTCGTTCGCAAGATTCGATGGGTACCTACCCCCACCCGGTCCGAATCTCGTTCCGCAAGATTCCGATGGGTACCTACCCCCACCCGGTCCGAACCCCGTTCGCAAGGCTCGATGGGTACCTACCCCCACCCGGTCCGAACCCCGTTCGCAAGGCTCGATGGGTACCTACCCCCACCTGGTCCGAATCTCATTCCGCAAGATTCCGATGGGTACCTACCCCCATCCGGTCCGAACCCCGTTCGCAAGGCTCGATGGGTACCTACCCCCACCCGGTCCGAATCTCGTTGTGCAAGATTCCGATGGGCACCTACCCCCACCTCGGTCCGAACCCCATTCCGCAAGGCTCGATGGGTACCTACCCCCACCCGGTCCGAATCTCGTTCCGCAAGATTCCGATGGGTACCTACCCCCACCCGGTCCGAATCTCATTCTCGCAAGATTCCGATGGGTACCTACCCCCACCCGGTCCGAACCCCGTTTTGCAAGGTTCCGATGGGTACCTACCCCCACCCGGTCCGAATCTCGTTCGCAAGATTCCGATGGGTACCTACCCCCACCCGGTCCGAACCCCGTTCGCAAGGTTCCGAATAAGCCCCATTCTGCAAGGCTTTTAGAATGACTTTTTGATAGTCAATCCTGTGGTCATCTGGTTTTGGAGATGTGTTGGCGGCTTATTGTTTCTGTTCATGCGCCTATTCTGTGGGGAATATTTGATTTGACTTTTTGACTTTTCTGTTAGTCATCCGGTTTTACCAGGGATTCTTTGTTTTTTGGCTTTTTCGTTTAGCCATCCGGTCTTGGCCGGGGATTCTTTGATATTGGCTTTTTCTTTTAGCCATCCGGCTTTTGTCGGGGATTCTTTGATTTTGGATTTTTCTTTTAGCCGTCCGGTCTTGGCCGGGGATTCTTGTTGATTGCCTCTTTTTAGGCGAGAATCCTCTGGGGATTTTGTATTTCTCTTCTTGATTGTGCCTCTTGATTAGGCGAATGCTTCAATAGTGGTGAAGACTTTGAGGGTGTGGATTGCCTCTTGCATAGGTTGATTTCCCATTTCTTGGGGATATTAGTTTTTTGCTTGCTTGTTGCAAGTGAAGGCTTTGTGCTTCACTATGGATATCCGTCTTTGGGCGTTATGAGCGATTAACTCCCTGTGGATATAATTTTGTAGTTTTCCTTTGTCGTAGGCTCACTGGGTAGTTTTCTTGTTGATGATCCACTGGGGAATTAATTTCATTCCGAAGATCTGTCTTGAATTGTCCCTCTAGGGAGAAATGGAGTTTTTCGACTCCTTATTGGCTGCTGTTGTTTGAGCTGGTTTTGCCTAAGCTCTTATTTTGCTGGGGAATGGGTTTTTACCCTTTTCTCGCGATTTCTCTTTTTTGCGATTTGGTTTTTGCATGTGTGCTCTTTTTATGCACATTGGCTTCTTCTTTGAATGAAAAGATATCTTTTTCTTTTTTCTTTTCGGTGATCCCTAGGGAATTTTCCTTTATTTCTTGGGGATCCAACTTTGGATGATGGAGTCTTGGCTCTTGGCTTTGTGAAGTTTTTTATTGATCGGGGTGAAGATTTTTCTTCTTTTCTTCTTTGTGGAGATTTTTCTTGATGTGCTCTGTTTAGAGACATTTATTTGGCCTTTTTCTGTAGTGGCCTTTGTTGCGGATGAAAAAATTTTCTTTCTTTTCTTTTTGTTGCCCCCCGGTGATATAGGGAACTTGACTTCGTGTGATGGGCTCTTGTGTAACCCTTGTTCTCCGTTGGGGAATGAAGCGGAGATCCTTATATGAGTGTGCTTGATGACTCATGTGGTAATGAAGCTGAGTCACGAAGTAGTCTTTTTCATTTTGCCTTTGGAGTAGGCAAGGATCCTCTTGGGGATGGTTGAGCCTTTCTGTCGGCCTTTCTTCTTTGTTGATGTTTTTTCTGGGTGGAAGGATGCTGATTGCAGCTCCAAGTGATTTATGTTTGACGACTCATGTGGTGATGTTGAGTCAGGGAGTATTTTTCTGCCTTTGAATAGGCAAGGATCCTCTTGAGGATGATCAAGCCTTTTCCATTGGCTTTTCTTCTCCTTCTTTTATTGGTGAAGGTTGATGGTTGGAACTAGTTTCCTTGAAGCTCCTTATTTTGCTGAAGATAATTTTGATTTTGCCTTTTTCTATCGCGATTTAATTTTATCGTGAATTTTTGAAATCCGGCTTTTTAGTATATCATGTGTGCCTTTTATTTTATAGTTTTTGTACACATGGGCTTTTGAAATATGAAACAGAAATAACTACTGCTTTTTGTTTGATACTTTCACGCATTTCAAAATTCTAAAAATTATAAAAGACTCCTCCTAATCATCTACCTCTGGACTAGAGTGGGAGGATGGTACTGGCGAAGGGAAGCGGCGGAGTAGGCGGCGTTGGAACCTCGCCTGAGTCTGGACCAAGCTCTCTATCTGGCGGTCCGTCCTATCTTGCCTGACAGTCAGCTGACTAAACTGCTGGCGTATGAACTGGAACTCTCCTTCCATGATTGCATGCTCCTCATCCAGGTGTCGGTACAAGCCGGGAAGTCCGGATCGCGTGACTACTGCTCGGGATTCGGAGGTAGTAGGGATGTCTTGCGGCGTATCGAAGTCGCGCATATCCCATGAAATCGAGATGATAGGGTTCAAGATGAACCCTCGTCCCTTGCCTGCCGAGGATGTTCATGTGTGTCGGCACTCCTCCGTTGATCGGCTCCGGTTGGAGTTCAGCTGGGAGATCTTCTCCATCATTGCATCCCCAATACTCAACCAAAGGGGTAAGAAGGGGAGCTATCATGATAGCTCCTGCTGGTCCTCGAGTACCGCATTCCTTTATGGCCTTCGAGAATGCGTATCCCGGGTTGCACTTATGCCCCTGGTGCATACGAGTAGACGATGAAAAGGTCGGCCCGGCGTTACCTTCCCCGGCTCTCCTTCCGGCTGTGTAGGGTCCCGGCGAGCGGTTTATGGCATATGCGGAGCGGAGGAGAAAAGGATGCCCCCTTCAAGTGAGTTGGCAGGTTGTGAGCTCCAGGTGATCTCTTTCCACATGCTAGTGGTGGTGAGAACAATAGGTTTTTCCAAATATGCGGACCGGTATTCGGTGTTCTTGTATCTGCTCGTTGGCAGAAACTCATTATGACATTAAAGTCATCCAGAACAGTGGTCCGGTAGGCTCCCTCCATCCAGTAGGAGACAACTTGAGTTGGTGGCACTCCGGGAGTTGCGGATGGCATTTCCATCATGTTGACAGAGGCAAGAAATTCCATTGTGGCAGTGCGGTGGATCCGAGTAGGTGGCTCACGGAGCGTAAAGTCCCATCCTATGTTGTGGATGAACTTTCGACATCTTGCTCCCAGTCGAATGTAGCTAAGATTTCAAAATCCGAGTCGCGAGCATAGGATACCAGGCAAATTGTTGGATATTTGCCGGTCGTTGTTGATGTGCTTACGCTAGCAACATGTCGGTGACAGGAGTTCTTCACGCGGCGAGTCCGGTGCGCTTTCTCCTGGATGAGGCTTCTCCACGTTCCATTGTGAGCTCTACTCTCTTAGGGATGCTAAAAGTGTATAGAGAAGGAGGAAAAGCAAGATAGGAAGCTTGGATTGAGGTACTGGAGCCAAAACACGCGCTCCATCTATATAGGTCGCGCCTGGGGGTTTGGGACGGCCGTCTGGGTTGGGACGACCGTCTCAACTGAAAAAAATGCACACGGGCCAACCCCCACTTGAGACGTGCGTCCCAACTGAAATTGGGCACTTGGGACGGCCGTCTCAAGCTTCTTATGTTGATGTTGTTGTTTTTTGAGTTAATTTTCGTGTTTTTTGATGAAACTGAAGATAGGATTCCCTTCATTTATGCTTTAATGCATGTAATGCTTCATGATATGCATACTATGATCTATTTTAGTTAATATTTTGAAAGTTTTAACTGATGTGCTTTGACTTCGGGCGCATTCTCACTGTTGTGTCTTTACGTCATCTTGTTTCTTGATCAACAAGCTAAGCTGTATTGATTTGCCGTCTTGGAATTTTCTTTGCTATGGCCGAAGAATTATCTTTTGTTCGTAGGGCAACTGCCATATCAATGCCCTCCTTCCTTTCCTTAGGTATTTCGACCTTCCTATTGATCACTATGTTACCACATTCCCCTTTATTACTTGAATGCTTTATAGTGAAATGGTCAAGAGAAGAGAAAGAAAAGGATTTACAACAAAGGTTTGTGTTTTAAAGGGATATTTTTTTATAATAGAGGTTTTTGTAAGAATGGCTAGCCAAGGTTGGTCGGTGTTTAGGCTAGTTTAGATAAACGTGTTATTCTTATGATGTGGCGTCATTGTTTACTGATTTATGGCGCCTTCTTGCGATCGATTAACTTCCCTAGGCCGCCCTTTCAAGTTTTCAGTCTAGGATGTTGTGTTTATGTCCTAACTTTTGTCTAGGTTTCCCTTTTTTGTATTTATTTTTAAGGAATACCTAGCGGACTTTTAATAACCCTAACTTTTGCCCAGGCTACCCTTTATTATTGTGCAGGTCTCCTGCCAGGTTTACCCTAACTTTTGTGCAGCCCCCTTTGTGGGTTTCCTGCCAGTTATTTTGCCCTTTTATTTTCTTGTCTCGGCCTTTGGCCTTGACGGCTTTTCTTTAATATGCATATAATTTTTTGCACAACATTGTCGAAACTTGATTTTGTCAAGATAGATTTCATTTGTGTTTCTAGTTAGTCAATCCTTTTTACTTTACTTTACGGCGCTTTAATTGTTCGGACGCATTTGGAACAAAACGTTTTATCTAAACTTTGTTTATTAAAATGGGGTATAGATACATTTAGTAAGAAAAGAAGCAGATAGTAAGAATAGCATTCTTTTGTAATTTCAGGGAAATGTGTGCCCTAAAGATGCTCGGGGGCTGGGCATACCCCGAGGAGTGATCTCTAATAGTCACTAGGTTTACATCCCTTAGAATCAGAAGAAGGACACCTAATGACTAACGCTACCCTTTGCGCTAATACCCCTCCTTTTCGGAATATCGTCTTCGAGGGGTAAGACTTCCCTGCTTTTCGTATGATTTGATTTTTTGTGAGGTTGTACCCTAAACCATACTTTAGCGGGTTATCCTTGAAATCTGGTGGCTCTCTTATCCCTTGAGCATTCTTTTCGAGCCCCTGTCTGGGTTGTATCCATATCTCATCATTATATGGGCCACTTTTAAATTGCTAGGAAGTCTTTCCATATTTTCAAATGTCTTCTTCAGCCGCATCCATTTAAGGTGTGGTGGACGACTCGCTGATTCGAATGTAGTCTTTAGCTTGAATCATGATCAACTTGTAGCCTACCACGAATTTGATTTCTCGGTGGAGCGTTGAAGAAACTGCCCTAGCACCGTGAATCTAAGGTCTACTTAAACTTCCCCTTGGATTCTTTTTTTCTTTGCCTCTTCGGTTTCTTTATTTTTCCTTTGTTTTTAGGAGCATTATCTTGTAGCTCCTTGGATGAATAAATTTTTTGCTTATCATCCTACCCCCAATGCCGGTTATATTGGAGATATCTTTATGGACGAACAATTCTTCTGTGCATATCCACAGTACAACTTTATCCGATGTATAAGCGCAAAGGTGTTATTGCTCCTTCCCTGACATTATCAATTTGGGTATCAACATTTACTTCTTTCTTATTGTCTCCTTGTCCCAAATTGAAGGCCTTAGTCTTTTCTTGATGGGGCTATATCAATTAAGCTTCTTTTCTCCAACAGTCTTTGCATGTCTGGGGAAATGGTCTCCTCCTCACTGTCTGCCTCAATCCATTCGTCTTTAGCTTTCAGATCTTCTAGGGAGTTTTCAATCACAGACATGACTGTTATGGTTATGCTTTGTTTTAGATTTCTTTATTAAATGTGTAAGAGGGAAAAGAATAACAGAGAATATGAATATTATGAAAAAATGCCTCATTGTATTGATAGAAAGAAAATATTTACAAAGCCCTTATTAACAAAAAATCTCGTGATCATGGGCAGGGATCACGAGGAGTACATCGAAGCTTTTCGATATATTTTTATATATTTTTTATTACATTTTTTAGAGATGGTAAAGATGATGAGCCCTAAATTGTCTGGTCTTCCTTATCCCGTCTTTCATTCGGGCTTTGATAAGGGCTGGTCATCCACTTTTGGAGTTGACGCATCGAAAGTAATCCATCCTGCGTCTATTAAATCTTGGACCTTATGCTTTAAGGCCATACAGCTTATCTACGTAATGTCCCGGAGCGTCCGAATGATAATTGCATTTTTCATTTGGCTTATACCATTCTGGATATGGTGGCTCCATTTTCTTGGGAGGGACGCGCACTAGGAGTTTGGCATCCAACAATTTTAGCAGCAGAGCTTCCATAGGAAGTGGGTATTGGGGTGAACTTCCTTTCGGCCTCGCGTGACTTGGTCTCGCTGCGAGGAGGACGAAGGAGTGGCGAAGTTGATAGCATTCACGTCTCCTTCCTTCTTCTTTCCAAAGTTCTTTTTAAAGTTTTGAGTAGAGGAATTGGAGGAGGTTTGTTGTGTAATTCTTCCATTTTTCGAGACCTTGCTCTACTCTTTCTCCTATAATGACTACATCCGCAAAGAGTGTTGATGTGTTCCCTATCATTTTGTCGTAATAGGGACCGGTCGAGAATTAATGAACATGGATGTAGTTTCCTTGTTGGACGTAGGAGGTTCCACTTGTGTCGCCAATTCCCTCCATCTTTGAGCATATGCCTTAAAAGATTCATTGTTTTTCTTGCTTAGTAGTTGTAGATCTGCTCTTTTAGGGGTCGATCAATATTGTATTTATAGCGACGAAGAAAAGCATCTCGCGGATGTCTCCGGATTTGGACTTGCCCCCATGTAGTTGCATATACCAGTTTAGGGCTGATTCGACTAAGCTCTCCGAAAGCAATGGATCGGGAGCTTCTCATTTTCAAGCATATGCGGCCATCTTACGACGAGTACATCGTAAGATGGCTTTTAGGGCAAGTTAGTCCCATGTATTTTGGGAAGTCCGGAGTTTTGAACTTGTTAGGGAATTGAATATTTTTGACGAGGCACATATCGCCTACCTCTTTAACATCAAAATTATGCCCCTCCATGGCTCTCAATCGCTCTTCAAGGGCAGTCAGCTGTTGTTTTGATACTTCGGTGCATGAATATGCACCGCCCTTGTATCGATTGGGCTTGTTCATCATTGGGTCCCTCCTCTTCTTCTTGGTGAGAGGCTTGTCCACTTTGAGGACCCTCTTTATGGAGATTCTCGCGATGCATCATTTCTAACATCTCGTGCCATTTGTTGTTTTAGCGTATTAAGCTCGGTAGTGAGCTTTCGATTTTGTTCCTCCGGATGTTCCATCTTCTTGGCTTTCTCGAGCACGAGTGAGGACGGGCGTAAGACCAACCACTTTCTAAATGATTTTAACAATTTTTATTATAGCTTTTTAAATTATTGGTGTATCCTGGAATGAATGTGTTTATGTATGAGAGATTTTATTATGATGATGTTTATGCAAACCTTTCTTAGTGCATTTATTTTCTCTCTTAATTTTGCTACTTATTGGATGATGTGGTATGAATGATACGACTTTGCCAAGAATCTTTTATTATAAAAAAAGTTTCATTGGTTTAAAGTTGTTTTTATATTTTTTATGACCCTTTATCTCTTCTGTCGGTCAACGTGGCTACTTAGCTTACAAAGAACCTAAAACCAGGCTAGCTTAATTGAAGACTGTCCGAGATAAAGGTCTTTTATCTTATCACTTTTTGTGATTTTTAGGGTTTTTCATTTTTTTGTTTGTTGTATGATTACCCTATGCTAATGCATCAATACAAATGCAGCAAACGTATGCACACACAATTCATACATCCACGAGCAGAGCCATGCTTATTTAATCACGAGGTAGGGTTTTCCTGCAGAAACGTGCTTGGTTTAGGCGGTTCTAACTGTTCTCACCAAGGCCAAAGGTCCCCAAGGTGCCCCCATTATAGGGACCTCTCAATCTCTCAGTCCTCGGGTCATGCACGGAACTCCGTGTCGACGTCCTTAGACCAAAAGAAGAGAGTTATCACCTTGAGTTGGTGGTTTCCGACAATGGTTGTAGCCCCGTGTGCCAACAAGCCAGTCGTATCTTCCACCTTCTCCCTATAGGTATTCACTCTTGCCCCCGGGTATAGAGGGACTGTTGTGTGCAAGGGTTTTTGTGTGCAATTTATATTTCAAACAATTTGCAGAAGTAATCATACAGCAGTTATTAAAGCCATACAATAAAAATACAGAAAAGGGTAAAGGCGTAATTTTAAATCTTTACTTAGTTTGAATTTATCCGTCACTAAATGAGATCAACTCTCTAGCTTCCCCAGCGGAGTCGCCATCTGTCGCCGCCGTCCGTTCCGACGTCCTGGGACATCTCGAACGTTAATGCGAGCGGTCGCGAAAAGATGGTTGAGACTCGCGTTTTTTGTTAAAAATATGTTCATTGCTTCCAAGGCGCTCGACGCTGAACTATCCTCTAATAGAAGCAAGGTTTTCGAAAAGGGTTCTTTTGGAGTCGCCACCAATGTTTTGACCATAAACATTGGAAAAGGAGAAAAAGGCATTGATTTTAATAAAAACCAAACTTGGCCATTATAACTAGAGTCGGGTAAGGGAGTTAGTTACGTGTGGGGAAGTTATTAGCACCCCACAACGCCCCTTTCGGGTTCCTTATGACGGATTAATTCATTTAAGTAAAGATTACAAGAAATTACGCTATTACCCTATTTTATTCGTACAGTATTTAAATATGGCTATCTACATGGTTTTATCTACATTGCATACAGAAAGCAGTAAATAAAGCAATAAAAGGGAAGAGAATTGAGAAGAACCTCCGAAGCAAGCTTTATATTATAAGTCTTTTATACAGAGGACGCTTTGCGGCAATCCTTCACTCTACAACGACTCTCCTCTCGAATAAACTCGACTCGACTAAAATTTTCTAGAAGAATTGAATGCCGGAATACAAATTCCTTAACTGATTGTTACCTATTAAAGGCAATCAGAGAGATCATTTGAAGGAGGGAGAGAAGAAGACAAGTCTTGGAGTTGTCTGGGGTGTGGTGAATGACAAATGAGGCTCCTATTTACAGATTTCGCAGCCTGGACATCTGGGACGGTCGTCTGGGTTGGGACGGCTGTCCCAACTGCAAAATTTACATTTGGCCAAGATGGGGGGAGAGTGGGACGGCCAGTTTGGGTTGGGACGGCCGTCCCACTTGAATTTTGGGGTTTGGGACGTGCGTCCCAAAGGTGAGACATGCGTCTCACTTGTTTTTTGGTGTTTGGGACGGCTGTCCCAACCTGTCTTGGCCTGTTTCCGCGTTCTGGGACCCCCAGGAAGCTTTCCTTTCCTTTTTCGGACGTAGATTGATGCCGATAGATGTCCGTTGAAGCTTTATCTTCATATAGGTAGTCTTCTTGGCCTTTATTAAGATTCCGGACGAGCTTTATCTTCGTGTAAGAAGTCTCCTTAGTCTTTATTGTGTGGATGGGTGAACCTCGTCTTGTTGCGGGAGGTATTTCTCGGTTTTTGATATGAAGTCGGGCAAACTTTATTTTCGTGTGGAGTTTCCCTAGCCTTTATTTTGAGAGACCGGGCAAAATTAGGGGTCTACATGCCCTAAATGCAATCTATTATTTTTTTGATTGATGCATTTGGAAAAGTGACTGGCATTCTCCTGCTAGACTTTTATGATTATGATGAAGGGCCCCTCTCTTTTATTCATTTTTGGTTTAGCCCTATCTTTTGCCTAGACCGCCCTTTTTTTTGGGGTTTTCGGTCTAGCGGGCTGCCTTAATTTTTGCCTAGGACATCTTAGCGGGCTTTTTCCTTTTTTATGAATGCCCTAACTTTTGCCTAGACCGCCCTTTACGGGTTTTCGATCTAGCGGGCTACCCTAACTTTTGCTAAGAATCTCCTAGCAGGCATTATTCTTTTTATTGTCATTTTTTCTTTCTCTTTTTTTTGAGAGATAGGAGCCTATCATATGCATGCAATGTTTGCGATATGCATCCTATAATACTATTTCAATTAAATTTTCAAAAGGATTAACCAATGTGCTTTTACTTCCGATGAGCTTCTGACGTTATGTGCTTTCGTCGACAGGGCTGGGTTGTACCCATTTTGCCGTCTCGATTTTTTCATGACCGAAGAATGATTGTGTAGAGCGACTTGCCATGTCAGTGCGCCCCTCCCTTTCCTTGGGGATGTCAATCCTCTTATTGATTACTATCTCCACATTTCCCTACTAATTACTAGAATGTCGTAGTGGTAAGGGTCAAGAGAAAAGAAGGAAAATGATATTTAATTCAAAGGCTTGTGTTTTAGAATTGTTTTATTTTGACAAAAATGGTTTTTGTAAGCACGGCTAGCCAAGGTTGGTTAGAGTGTTTAGGCTAGTTTAGGCAAACATTTGGTTTATGGAGTGGCATCTTATTCTATGGCGCTCGCTATGACTGATTGACTTCCCTAGTCTGCCCTTTGGGTTTTCAGCTTAGGATGTTGTGTTTTGTTTTGTCCTAACTTTTGTCTAGGTTTCTTTTTATGGTTGTTCGGGTTTCCTAGCGGGTTTACCCTAACTTTTGCGTAGCCCCCTTGATGGGTTTCTTACCGGGTACCTTGCCCTTTTTTTTTGGCCTTTAGCTTCTATGGGCTTCCTTTGATTTTTGTTTTCCTTCTATGGGCCCTACAATGCTCGAGGGTCGGGCTAGCCCCGAGGAGTAATCTCTAATAGTCATTGGATTTACAAACCCTAAGAATTAGAAGGAGAACACCTAATGACTAAAGTCGTTTTTGACGCTTGAACCCCTCTATATGGGAAAATCTGATTTAAGGTGCGGAGGGTGTTAGAAAAGTAGTTTTAAATCAAGAGGGGGGGTGAATTGATTTTTGAAAGTTTTTCGCAATACACAGATTATCTAATTCGAAAATTAAGATTACTTATCAATTCACAAATCACAAAGCAATCAAACAGTTTAAGTGCAGCAGCAGAAATTAAAGAGAGAAAGGTTAGGAAAGATTTCACCGGTAATTTTATACCGGTTCACCCAATACCAGGGCTACGTCCGGATCTCCACCAAATTCCAGCTGGGTTCCACTAGAATAGATGTTTTACAGACTCTCCCTCTTACACCTATTCTAACTCTCCACCAAGAACCAAATTCCAGCTTCTTGGAAACCTCTGCAACCAAATTCCAGCCGCAAGAGAAACCAAGTGCCCAAATTCCAGGCACCACACACAAGAACCAAATTCCAGCTCTTGCTTTAACCTTTCCACCAAGAACCAAATTCCAGCTTCTTGGCAACTTTCTACAACAATTGCAGAAAACTTGTACCCAAATTCCAGGTACAACACAATACAAAGTAATGAAAAAGAATTTACAAAGAAGAGACTTAGAAAGCTCAAACCGGATTACACCAATCCACGTAAGTTTCTTCTTCAAGGATGCAAAGTGCCTCAAGAAAGATTTCAAAAGAAGTTCACAAAAACAAGTTGTGTATCTTTCTTGAAAAATGCTAATAGTTGTTTGTATTGATTGCTTGAATTGTGTAAAACCGATATTCAATCTCTTGTTTAAAAGTTTCAAGCAATTCTCGTTTATAAAAGAGTATTTTCAAATCTGCTGCATTAATTAATCTGCTGAAAGTTTGTTTTAATCAGTTGAAATAGCCGCTATAATCTGCTAAAAGTCCTTTCAACCCATTAATGCATTCTTGATCTTTAACAGAAAATGTTTTAGTTGATACAACCATGTTTATATCAGCTTAAAACGCTTTACAAACATTTTCTAAGTATAAAACAATCGATTGAATCGCGTATTAATCGATTGATTTGTTTAAAAACCTTCTTATAAAACTTTCGAAGTTATTTTAGTTGATATAAAGTCGTTTCAATCGATTGAAAAACTGCACATATATTTTCAAGTCATTTTAATCGATTGAAAGTTCGCTTTAATCGATTGAAAAGATTTTCTAAGTTATTTTAATCGATTGAAATGCGTTTTAATCGATTGAAATAAGTCTGATCGGTCATAATTCAATTCGATCGATCATAACCAACTCTGATCGGTCATAATCTCATTCTGATCGATCATACTGACATCCAAAGTGATTTTAATCGATTGAAACGTGTTTTAATCGATTAAAATAATTCTAATCGCTCATATTTAAGATCTGATCGATTATATTGCATTCTGACCTATTACATTCAATTCTAATCGGTCATAAAGAGTTTTAATCGATTAAAAGAAGTTTGTATCGATTAAAATATTGTAAAAACACTTTTTAAAACATTCTAAGTGTTTTAAATTGATTCTTTCAAACCTTTATCAGCTTAATAACTTGTTTAAGAAAATTCTTTGCCAAAATGCTTTTGTTTTTGATTTGTTTAAAACTATTTTTGAGGCATTTTGCAAATTGAATGAAGGAGCTTTATGCAGTGGAAAAGGTAAAGTGGTTTTACCTAAGCTTTCTCGTTAAGACACACTAAGTCTTCAGCTCCATTCTTCCGAGTGACTTGTTTGATCTGCCGCAGAGTTGACCCTTGACTTTATCTTTGACTTCATCAAATCAATGAGATCTTTGCTAGGATCACTTTCAGTCTCCCCCTATTTGATGAAGACAAACACCATTTTGAAAAAACAATCTCCGCAAAATAAGTCACTTGATAATGCAATTAGGTGAGAAATATAAGAATGTAATAAAGTTTTGTTTCTCCCCTAAAACTTATTTCTCCCCTAAAACTTATTTCTCCCCTAAACTGTTGCTCTTAAATTTATCTTAAAGTGATGCAACTATTTCTCCCCTTTTGACTTCATCAAAAATAGGGAATAGAAGAGAAAAGAATAAAATGTAAGGTTTCGAAAAATATGCTCAAGTTTTTGAAAATACAAAGTGAATCAATATTTCACTCATGAAAATAATCAATTAAAGTTGATTCAAACTTATCTCCATTAACACGTTTGTAATGAATACAATTAACACGTGTAAAGATAAGGGAATCACGCTTTAGTAGCATGTTTACGTAAATGACCATTAACTAAAGCCTTTAATCTTTCTTCCCGTGAATAAAAATCGATTAAAAACAGAGCATAATCGGTTAAAATGTTCTTGGTAAATGATTTTAATCGATTGAAAGAAAGGTTTAATCGATTAAAACATTTAAGATTTTGAAAACATGAATTTTTAATAAAAACAATCGATTTTTTCGATTTTAAATCGATTAAAAAAGTAATGCAATTTGTTGTTTAGTTTATTTAACCGATTAAAAGGTGTTATTATTGACTAAAACAACCAGACTTGCACTCTAAGTAATGTTTGATGCGTCTAAGATGCCTAACTCAATGCGTAATTTTGAAAAACCTATCACTAGCAAGGGGTTTTGTGAAAATATCTCGCTAGTTGTTTTTCAGCTTCTATAAAAAAGATCTCGCAATCACCTTTTAGAATATGATCTCTAATAAAATGATGCCTTATTTCTATATGCTTTGTTCTAGAATGTTGAATTGGATTTTTAGTTAGCATTATGGCACTGGTATTATCGCATAAGAGAGGGATTTTCCCGAGGGTTAAACCGTAATCCTCAAGTCGTCTGCTTTATCCAGTAGAGACTGAGCATAAAGAATCGCCAGAAGAATATATTCTCGCTTCTACCAGACAAAGCAACACATGACTCGCTTCTGCCGTGCCAAGAGATTAGATCAGCTTCCTAGGAGATGACAAGTGCCATCGGTACTCTTTCCGTCAAGTTTACACTCGCAAAATCGAGAGTCGAATATCCAACTAAATTCGGCTTAGACTCACCTGGATACCATAACCCAACATTTAAAGTCCCCTTGAGATACTTGAGGATCCTTTTGCAGCAGTAAGGTGAGACTCTTTTGGTGCAGATTGGAACCTGGCACACATACGTACACCGAACATAATGTCAGTCTCGCTAGCCGTTAAATACAAGAAAGAACCAATAAGCCCCCTATATTTGGTTTCATCAACAGATTTCCCTTTTTCATCGAATCAAGGTAGCGCTTTGTTGACATAGGTGTTGATGCCTCCTTGCAGTTGTTCCATTTCAAATCTCTTCAGCAGCTTCGTGTAGTACTTTGATTGATGAAGAAGACTTCCTTCTTGAAGTTGTTTGACTTGCAGTCCAAGGAAGTAATTAAGTTCCCCCATCATTGACATCTCAAACTCACCCTCGCATGTCTTTCATGAAATCTTTGCATAAAGTCTCATTAGTAGCACCAAATATGATGTCATCAACATAAACTTGAACCAGAATTATATCATTATTCAGTTTCTTTAGAAACAAAGTTTTGTCCACCAAACCTCTATGATAGCCCTTTGAGATAAGAAAGTTACTTAACCTTTCATACCATTGCCTTGGGGCTTGTTTGAGACCATACAGGGCTTTCTTCAACCTCGTAAACATATTCTGGATGAATATGATCTTCAAACCCAGTGTGGTTGAGTGACAAAAACTTCTTCATTCAAATATCCATTCAAGAAAGCGCTTTTGACATCCATTTGGAACAACCTGAAATTTTTAATAGAAGCATAGGCAAGCAAGAATCTAACAGCCTTCTAACCTAGCAACTGGAGCATATGTTTCATCAAAGTCTATCCCTTCTTGCCGATTGTACCCTTTAGCAACTAATCTGGCTTTATTTCTTGTGATTATGCCATTTTCATCCATTTTATTCCTAAAAACCCATTTTGAACCCCTGCAGTTGTCATCATCCAAGCAAATAACCGTATTTTTATTAATGTAGTATGATGGGTGTTATTCTCACTTATAGTGAACCAGCTCATCATTATCTTTTGAAGAATGAGTCATTTTTAACTTTGTTGTTTTCCAGTGGTATCATATGCACAAGTGATTAACAAAAAAAACTTATTCTGTAGAGTGGGCAATGATTAGTAATGAGGACAAGTGATGACAATCAATCCAGAATTCTAAAACAATATAAAATTTATCCCCTGTACCAACGCTATTCAATTTTTGAATTGTCTGTCCCAGCATTGGTTCCCTTGCAGTGTCACCTCGTGACATTGATGATTAAAGCAAATTATCAGGGTTGCACAGCTTCAATGAATTTCACCAAGAGTTTTGAACCAATGCATGCTCAAAATTATTTCAAATATATTGCAATGTAATATCAAGAAATTTAATGAAAACATGTGTTTATTGGATTTCCTAGTAATCAATAACTTATTACCAGAAACAATTATTAAAAAATCTTTGATCAACTATGTTTTCAGCCCTAACAGCTTTGACCTGCTTGTAACTAGTGTCTATAAGAAAAGTTACAGATCTATTCTTTGATAATTTCTTTGATTTTTAGTGTATTACCATGCAGTATTCCATGTAAGGACATCTACAACTTGAATCATGACTATGTTAAAATAACATTTTCATCTATGGATAACTTTCCTACATGTAAAGTTTGCAAGTATTTCAATCGGCAATAACTTTCCCACATTTACTCCACTAGTCTTAGTTTCTAATTAAAGATCCGTTCAGCGATGTGCGACACAATTTACAGTGACAGTGGGTGAATCAGCTTAATTTGTTCTTGGGAATAATGTTGATTTGGTCAAAGAAATCTTTAAAGATTTATTGCAGATAATAGACAATCGAGTTTTTGTTTTGAATTTCCCTGTCAAACTTCAATTAGATGTTATAAGTCTTGTTTACAGATCCTAATCAATTGATTAATCAACTCATTATCTATTAATTTGATTCTTGTCATTAGAGTTGAAAACATCTACAGTGAATTAATCGATTTGTTTTATAAAAGGATCGATTAGTTTAATACGTAATGAAATCAATAACATGACACTATAATTTAAATCGATTAAAACGTGAATGAATCGATTAATTTTGATACCTAAGTGTTTTTAGTTGATATAAATTTATTCTAATCGATTAAAACAATTAAACTAAGATCCTGAGATTATTTTAATCGATTATTTCGATATTTCAATCGATTAAAATGGTACTGACAGATATCAGTAAGTTATTTTAATCGATTAATATTGATTTATATCAATTAAAACAATTAATTTAAATACAGTAACCTGATTTCGTAGCTCTGATCTTCAAGGGATTCCCAGACTTGTTTCCTGCAAAACATGTTAAGAATTGTTCTCGTACCCTTTATAATTGCTCGAGTCCTGATCATGTTATTTGGAAAGAATTAATCTTTGGAACCCATTTCATTCTCCCTTTAGGTACTCGCATATTTCTTAATCTCCGCAGTATTTAACAGTAGTGACCCATTTTCATACAAGTAAAAGCATTTAATAAATGGAGATGAAACTGTTTTACTATATGCAAAATAATTCTTGAATGCTCTAGTTTTCTTTCCGACTATCGGTGTATAACCTATACCACCACGTTCAATAACTAACTTTTGGGAATCAAGTATCTTATCAAGATTATTCTTTCCTTGTGCTAATTTAGATGAAGTTTTTACTAGGTATGATACTTGTTTTCAGTAACTCAGGACAGTTTTTGCAATCTTCAACATTACACATGCAATCGAGTATTATTTTCTAATTCTAACTTTTCTTCATCAATTATTTTCTTTTCAAGAATAATGATCTTGTTTTCTAGTAACCTATTCATGCTTTTCAATTTTCTGCTTTCAGTTTCTAATTTCTTTGCTACTTCATGTATTTCAAAGAAAGCATCTTGTAATGAGCTATAGTTTATAGATTCAGAACTTACACTGGTTTTTGATGATTCCGAGTTGACCATCAAGCATATTTCGGTGCTTCTTCATAGGTCTTTTCAAGGATCTTCCACATTTGTGCAGCGAGCTTGGCAGTGTGCAATCCCGAAAAGATCATCTCTCGTAAGGGCGGATAAGATGATATTCTTGGCAATACAATCATCTTGGATTCTGTTAGCAATATCAGTTTCCTGCTCAATAACATTCCAAGCATTTATACTAACAGATTCAATGAAGATTTTCATCCTTATTTTCCAATATAGGTAATCTGCTCCACTCAACGAGTGGAGGTCTATCAATGCACGCTCCCTCGGAAAATGCCATGGATCGAAGTAACTTGATTAACTTTCAAGCACCTCGCTTCTGATGCCAATTGTTAGAAAAGTAGTTTTAAATCAAGAGGGGGGTGAATTGATTTTTGAAAGTTTTTCGCAATACACAGATTATCTAATTCGAAAATTAAGATTACTTATCAATTCACAAATCACAAAGCAATCAAACAGATTTAAGTGCAGAGCGCAGAAATTAAAGAGAGAAAGGTTAGGAAAGATTTCACCGTAATTTTATACCTGGTTCACCCAATACCAGGGCTACGTCCGGACTCTGACCAAATTCCAGCTGGGTTCCACTAGAATAGATGTTTTACAGACTCTCCCTCTTACACCTATTCTAACTCTCCACCAAGAACCAAATTCCAGCTCTTGGAAACCTCTCGCAACCAAATTCCAGATCATAGAGAAACCAAGTGCCCAAATTCCAGGCACCACACACAAGAACCAAATTCCAGCTCTTGCTTTAACCTTTCCACCAAGAACCAAATTCCAGTTCTTGGCAACTTTCTACAACAATTGAGAAAACTTGTACCCAAATTCCAGGTACAACACAATACAAAGTAATGAAAAAGAATTTACAAAGAAGAGACTTAGAAAGCTCAAACCGGATTACACCAATCCACAGTAAGTTTCTTCTTCAAGGATGCAAAGTGCCTCAAGAAAGATTTCAAAAGAAGTTCACAAAAACAGCTTGTGTATCTTTCTTGAAAAATGCTAATAGTTGTTTGTATTGATTGCTTGAATTGTGTAAAAACCGATATTCAATCTCTTGTTTAAAAGTTTCAAGCAATTCCGTTTATAAAAGAGTATTTTCAAATCTGCTGCATTAATTAATCTGTTGAAAGTTTGTTTTAATCTGTTGAAATAGCCGTTATAATCTGTTAAAAGTCCTTTCAACCCATTAATGCATTCTTGATCTTTAACGTGAAAATGTTTTAGTTGATACAACCATGTTTATATCAGCTTAAAACGTTTTACAAACATTTTCTAAGTATAAAACAATCGATTGAATCGCGTATTAATCGATTGATTTGTTTAAAAACCTTCTTATAAAACTTTCGAAGTTATTTTAGTCGATATAAAGTCGTTTCAATCGATTGAAAAACTGCACATATATTTTCAAGTCATTTTAATCGATTGAAAGTTCGTTTTAATCGATTGAAAAGATTTTCTAAGTTATTTTAATCGATTGAAATGCGTTTTAATCGATTGAAATAAGTCTGATCGGTCATAATTCAATTCTGATCGATCATAACCAACTTTGATCGGTCATAATCTCATTCTGATCGATCATACTGACATCCAAAGTGATTTTAATCGATTGAAACGTGTTTTAATCGATTAAAATAATTCTAATCGCTCATATTTAAGATCTGATCGATTATATTGCATTCTGACCTATTACATTCGAATTCTAATCGGTCATAAAGAGTTTTAATCGATTAAAAGAAGTTTGTATCGATTAAAATATTGTAAAAACACTTTTTAAAACATTCTAAGTGTTTTAAATTGATTCTTTCAAACCTTTATCAGCTTAATAACTTGTTTAAGAAAATTCTTTGCCAAAATGCTTTTGTTTTTGATTTGTTTAAAACTATTTTTGAGGCATTTTGCAAATTGAATGAAGGAGCTTTATGCAGTGGAAAAGGTAAAGTGGTTTTACCTAAGCTTTCTGTTAAGACACACTAAGTCTTCAGCTCCATTCTTCTGAGTGACTTGTTTGACTGCTGCAGAGTTGACCCTTGACTTTATCTTTGACTTCATCAAATCAATGAGATCTTTGCTAGGATCACTTTCAGAGGGGAGACTTCCCTTGATCCTTTGTAGGGTAAAGCTTAAAAGGATTGTCTTTAAAATCTGGTGCCTCTCTTATTCCTTGAGAGTTTCTAATGAGCCCTTGGTTTGGGCGATATCCATATTTTCTCATCATGTGGGTCACCTTCATATTGTTGGGGAAGTCTTTTCGTATTGGTAAAAGGTATTTCAAAGATCCTTTTCGGCCGCATCCATTCAAGGTAGGGTAAATGACTTGCTGATCCGAATGTCGTCTTTGTGACTAGCTTATTGCCTACAGTGAGTTTGTCTTGTCGAAAGAACTGCCTTAGCGTCATGAGTCCAAAGTCTTCTCGGTTTCCTCTTTGGATTATGTTTCTCTTCGGTCTTTTTATTTTTCCTTTATTCTTGGGAGCATTGTCATGTAGCTCTTCGGGAGAGTAGATTCTTCTACTTCTAATCTTGCCCCCGAATGTCGGCTATGCTGGAGATATCTTTATGTTTCTGCATATCTCAATGGTACCACTTTATTTGGTTCGAGACATAAATGTAACGGCATCCTTGCCCCCTCTTCTTTATTTAGATGACCAACGGTTGAGGCTTATTATCCTCTTTAGGCGGATCAACCGTTGGAAAAAAACTTGACGACGAAAGGTTTTCTCTTCATCCTACTTCGATTCGTGGAAAGCACATCAACTAATCCTTTCTTTTTATTATCTTATTATTATTAAGGTGAGAATGAATGCAATTTATGAGTGCAATTTATGAATGCAATTTATGAATACAATAGACACTTGAAGAGATGATGAAAACAAACAATTTTATTTATTTCATCCAGACAGTGTACATTCCTCAATGCAATGTTTCGAAGTACATTTTTTTTTTTAAAAAAGCGGAGAAACCTAAACGAACCCATAGGCGGGTAAATATTTTTATTTATTTTCTTTTTGACTTCCCATGCATGGCATGCGAATTCCCTAATCCTCTTTTCATGGTATTGAGGAATGTCCACTTCTTCGACTGTCTATTATGTTATGAAGTTTGGTGGATGCATGTATGCAAGTGTTTGTTTTTTCCTAAACATTATCATGTTTTATTTTCTAACATGATGTATGATAGTGTTTGGGATTTTGTGTTTTTTTGTATGCGGATGAGGGCATGAAGAATACTAGCCACTTTCTAGAATGCAAAAAGATGTTTATTATTTAAAAGGAATGATATATGAGATGGATATTCCTTAAGACAATGGCTTAGGTATCCTCCTTAAAGCTTATGCTTTGTGGGGTATCCTACCCACCTCGGTGTAATGGTTCCTTCCCCATCACAGATTTGACAAATATAATGGCAATCACCATCACACCTTAGTACACTTGTCCCTTCCTTGTCGCGAAGGTAAAAAATGTGCTCGGGGCCTCTTTCGCCATTGTCTTAGGGATATCTAGTGCTCCCTAGAATGAATGTATTAACGCATGCACCAGTACAAAAGGGCGATAGATGTTCAAAGTGGCATAACTTTTTACTGGGTTGTCCGATTTGGACGCACAACATGTCAAAACGAAGAGAAAAAGGTGAGGAATCAAGTTGCAAATACAATTTGGCCCAGTAATCTTCCCAAAAAACGCCTCTAAGACCCATTTTTTAGGGATTTATTAAAATGATGTGTATGCATACTTTCCTTACGCAATTATTTTTTTTCCTCTTGGTTTTCCACTTATGATGCAATATGAATGATACGACTTTGTCAAAATTCTTTTTATAAATGTTTTGATTTTGTTATTATTATTTTATTTATTTTGGATTTTTTTTTTGGCCTTTTATCTCTTCTGTCGGACTGCGTGGCTACTTAGCTTACAAAGAACCTGAAACCAGACTAGCTAAAAGGCAGACTGTCTGAGATAAAATGGTTTTATGCGAAAAATATTTAGCGTCCCTTATCTCTTCTGTCGGAACTGCGTGGCTACTTAGCTTGCAAAGAACCTGAAATCAGGCTAGCTAAAAGGCAGACTGTCCGAGATAAGGGCGTTTATTTGCGAAAGTTTTTTTTTTGTGATCTTTGTTCTGTTGTTTGTTTATGCTATGCAACAGACAAATGCAACAAACATATGCACACACAATTCGGTCATCCACGAACAGGCGAGAATTCGTTTTTATCACGAGGTAGGGTTTTCCTGCAGAAAAGTGCATTGGCAAGGGTTGGTTCTAACTGTTCTCACCAGGCTAAGGCCCCCAAGGTGCCCCCATTATAGAGTCCCCACTCTCCAGCCGTCCGACTATGCTTAGCACTAAGGCCGTAGTCAGTCTTGTTGCCAAAAGAGGAAGGTTATCACCTTGAGTGGTGGTTTCCGATCACACTGGTGGGCACAAGGCCCTCACTACAGCGAACCGTACCTGCCACCCACTCCCTATGGTTTTCTCACTTGCCCTCGGGTATAGAGGGAACTGTTGTGTGCAAGGGTTTGTGTACAGTTTGTATTTCAAACGATTGCGCAAGTATAAACAAACAACAGTTATTTAAAGCTAAGCAATAAAACATGTTATAATACAAGTTAAGGGCAAAAAGCGTTATTTTCTTGGTTTATTTATTTTTTAAGCTGGCCCATCACTAAATGGGATCAACTCTCGAGGCTTCCCCAGTGGAGTCGCCATCTGTCGCCGCCGTCTAAAAAAGAGAGGTGGTCGGAGCGACGCGATGGTTTCGACCCTTTTTGATTTTTCGCGTTTTTTATGGGTGGTTACAACGCCTTTAGGTTGTCCGATAACCGGGCTAACCTAGGGGCGAGGTTTTCAAAAGGGCGTCCTTGGGTTGTCCAATAACCGGGCTAACCCAAGGACTAATTTTGTAGGGTTCTGTGGAGTCGCCACCGATGTTTTTACCGGAAACATCGGAAAAGGGGTTTTAAAAGGCGTTGGTTTTCAAAAACCAACTTTGGTCGGTAGAACCAGAGTTGGGTAAGGGAGTTAGTTACGTGTTAAGGAAGTTTTAATTCCTTTACTACGCCCCTTTCGGGTTCCCTATGATAGGCTAGCTATTTTATTGATAAATAAACCGGAAAAATACGTTTTTGCCCTTTTTATTTTGCGGAATTTAAAATTATGACTACATGGACCTAATCTATTTCATAATTTAAAATTAAAGCAGTAAAAGTAGAGAGGGAGAGTTTAAACCTCCGAAGCAAGCTTTCTCTATTATTTTCTCAATAAATTGGGTGCGTTTTGGCAGCCCTTCACTCTTCAGCGCCGAAAAACCTCTCAGAACGCTCGAAAACTCACTCTAAAGACACTCAGAAGCTCCGAAAATGCATCGGAGGGATTCTAGAGAGAGAAATCCTAGAGAAAAGGAGGAGAGAAAGCTGTGGTGTGTGGAAATGAGGGGGGGAGAGCCCCTATTTATAGGTTTTCGCGCTTGATAGTGGCGAGACCGCCGTTCTCGTCTGACAGGGTCGAGACCACCGTCTCGCCAAACGAGACCGCCGTCTCGTCATGCCAAAGTGGCGAGACCGCCGTCTCGCCAAACGAGACCGCCGTCTTGTCATTCGCAGGTGGCGAGACCGCCGTCTCGTTTGGTGAGACGGCGGTCTCGCCATTTGCGTGAGGCGAGACAGCGGTCTCGATTTTGAGACGGCGGTCTCGTCCCAAAAAGGCAAGAAAATTTATTTTTTGTGCAAAAAATCCCTCCTATCCTAATATGGAGCCTAATAGTCTCTCCTAGTGGCTTTTTAGGCTTCATCCATCTTCGAATAGGAGGTCTTTTACTCTTTATTTAGAGGCCGGGCAAGATTTGGGGTCTACTAGTCCTGACCAATTCTTAAATCAAACAAAGCAAGCAATCAAAAATAAAGATAGAAACATAATTAAAGAGAGAAAGGTTTAGAAAGATACAACCAAGATTTATATTGGTTCACCCAATGCCAGGGCTACGTCCAGTTGCCAGCCAAATTCCAGCTGAGTTCCACTAGATTGAATGTTTTAGAGATTACAATTCCAATCACACAACCAATCTACCACAAGAACAAAAATTCCAGTCCTTGCACCTAAACCTTCACCAAGAACCAACTTCTAGTTCTTGAACAACCCTGCAGCCAAATTTCAGCCACAGAAACCAGTGCCCACACTTCCAGACACCCACAATACAGTAATCAAAGAGAAGAAACTAGAACACTCAAACCGGGATTATGCAGCTCTGCAGAATGAGTTTCTTCACCAAAAGAATGCAAAAATTTCCTCAAGAAAGAACTTCGAAAAACTTCACAAAACTTGCGTGATTCTTTCTTGAAATTAGATCTTATGATTGCTTGATTGATTGCTCAAAGGTATATTTTAAAAGCAATCTTGTTTCTATAAAAAAAATTTCAAACTGTTGGTTTAATTAATCTGTTAAAACTTCTTTTAATCTGTTAAAATGTTCTTGATCATTTTCCAGAGTTGTGTTTAACTGATACGACAACATTTATATCAATTAAAACACTTTGTAAGAAATCCTTTAAATTGTTTTAATCGATTATTTTGCCTTTTAATCGATTAAAATACTGCAAAATGATTTCATAAAACTTTCTAAGTGATTTTAACTGATAACAATTTGTTTTAATCGATTAAATCGCATTTTAATCGATTAGAATTCTGCCAAAAAGTTTCATAAAGCATTCTAAGTCATTTTAACTGATAACAAACTTGTTTTAATCGATTAAAACACTTTGGAAAAAATCTCTTAGTTGTTTTAATCGATTAATTCGCATTTGCATCAATTAAAATACTGATAGAACACCTTTCAAAACACTTCAAGTTATTTTAATCGATTATTTCGAGTTTGTATCGATTAAAATTCTGCCAGAACATTTTTCAAAACATCTTAAGTCATTTTAATCGATTATTTCGATTCTACATCAGTTAAAATACTGGTAGAAGGTTTTCAAAAACTCTTTAAATGAAAACAATCGATTATTTTGAAGACATCAATTAAAACAGTTCCAGTGTATGTTTTAAAAGGTTTCAATCGATTATTCCTATCTGTTAAAAACCTGTAACGAAAGTGTTAAGAACATTTTAACTGATAAAGCTTATATAATATCAGTTAAAACAATTACTTAAAAACCATTTAACAAAGTGTTAAGAACATTTTTAACAGATTAAACACGTTTTAGAGGCATTTGCAAAATCTTTTAAATGAAGAAACCTCATGCAGCAAAGAGATATGAATGATTATACCTATGTATAGATGCAGACTCACTAATCACTCTACCCTTTTGACCAAGTAACCTTTGACTGCAACAGAATAGCCTTTGACTTCATCAAATTAACAAGATCTTGGTTTAATCAAATGATTCAATAAGATCTTCATTACTTTCAGTCTCCCCCTATTTGATGAAGACAAACACCACTTTGAATAATATCTCTGCAGAAGAAGTCACTTGAATATACAGATTAGTGAGTATTAAAAAATTAATCACTTCTCCCCCTAGGTAACTACTCCCCCTCAAATAGTGAGTATAAAAACAATCATTATCTAAAACCAATTATTTCTCCCCCTTTGACTTCATCAAAAGTAGGGAATAGAGAAGCAAAACAAACACTATGCAAGATATATACCAAAATTATTTTAAAAATAGTATTTAAACAAAATTATGACACTATTGATATGTATTACTCTTTTAAGAACCAATTAAAGTTGATTCAAATTTATCTTCATTAACACGTTTGTAATGAATTCAATAGACACATGTAAAGATAAGGGAACCATGCTTTAGTAGCATGTTACAAGAATAACCATTAACTAAAGCCTTTAATTCTCTTTCCAGAGTAATAATCGATTAAAAACAGGGCATAATCGATTAAATTATTCTTGTTACTGATTTTAATTGATACAAATAATGTTTTAATCGATTAAAACAGTAATGAAAATTGAAATCTAAAAACTTAAGTGCATTTAATCGATTAAATCGACATTTAATCGATTAAAATAGTATGAAAAATTTTGTATAGGTGCTTTTAATCGATTAAAGCTTGTTTTTATCAATTAAAAGAACCAGATTTGGAAATTAAATGAAGTTTAAAGTATCTAGGATTTCTAATTCATTTCGAATTTTGTAAAACCAATTATTAGGAAGATGTTTTAAAATAATGTCCACTAGATTGATTAAGATTTAACCAAAAGATAGAGCAAAATTAGAATAGCATCTTATCTAGGTGATTTAACTGATATAAACTAATTTTAGTTGATATAAATTCACAATTTACAGCTTTTAATCAATTAATATGTGAATTAATCGATTATAATGGTACGAATTTCCTATGTAAATGTTTCTTTTAATTGATTTAATCGATTTTATATCAGCTAAAATTATCAGAGATGCGTTTTTTATTCTATCTAAGCTCTCTTAATTCAAATAAAAACCTACATCATATTCAGAAAAGTTAAAGGATTGTTTCTGGTTTAAGACCAGTTAATATTATAGTCCAAAATAAAAGTGACAGTAAAAGAAACAAGACATAAAGAAAGAAAAAAAAATTATGATAGAAAGGGACCCTTGTTGTCAAAACTCAATCATCCCAATTTCCTTGATTGAGTCGCATATCTTCCAGCTTTGGTATAGATATCGCGATCCGATTTCCCAGGTTTGTGAACTGTGTGTTGGTCTGCTGGAAGTGTTGATAGGTCATTTGCATATGCTTCCTTTGATTTTCTTGCATTGTGGCCATTTGAGAAAGCATAGTCCTTTCAAATTGTGAAAGTGGAGTTCCACTGGTCAGTCGTTCTATGTAGGGTATTATCTCCATATTCTCATATGAAGCCTCCCCACCAGTGGACTCGGGAACTTCAGCAGCTGGAGGAGAAGGAGTTTGATCATCTTCTTCTTCATCTTCATCCTCATCTTCAGAAATTCCAGCATCAATTTTTGATATCCATTCATCATCAATTTTGATATACCCCATTTTCCTTAGAGTGGAGTCATCAATTTCATTTGAAGCTTTAGGAGTCTCCACACTTTCTCCTGTAAGATAAACTTCAAAATATCTAAAGAAATTGTTAATCAACATGGTATACAGCAGTTTGTAATCGGATAACCTTTTTGCTTTCAACATGTGATCCTTGATTACATAAACCTAGTTGACCCGAATATTATTTGAAATGCAGTACATGAGAGCAAGGTCACCTTCATTGAGTATAGCATGATTACTCCCCCTTGGAGTAAGCATCCATGCAACAATGAAAGCCAACAGCCTATGTTCAAGCAACAGTTTTCCAGCATTTAAAATTCTTACCGAATCATTTGGGTCTTTGAGACAGGACCTGGAAAATTGAATTTTGTTGAAGTCTGGTATTTCAGAGTTGTTTCCTCTGGATACTTTGAAACCACTATCCTTGAGGCCAGCAACTTGTTCCCAAACAGAAGGAGTGATTTCCATATTAACTCCTTTCACCTGAGATTTGATTGTAGACCCACTCACAGTTAGATTGGAATAGAAAACACGAACCAAATCAAGTTGAATATTCCCAGTAAACTCCATGAAGGTCCTTAGTTTCTGACTTTTCAGTTTTCTTCTTAGGGTTGTAAAACCTTCTTCATCAAGCCATTTGAACTTGATAAACTTGGGAAAAAAAATTTGCTTCTGACTGAATTCAGCAATGAAAGTGTTCATTCTTCTAATATCTCCATCGAACCAAGCTTCCAAATGACCACCAGGATTGGCAGCAGAGGAAGATTCTCCTTTATGTTTCTTCCTAGATTTTACTCTTTTAAACATTTTGTCTTTGGAATTCAAGAAGAGAACCAAAGACAGGAGAAGAAAGAAGAAATTTCAGAGAATGAAAGTGAGAAAAGAGTGAAGAGTGAAGCTAAGTGTACAGAGCCATGGGTTTCAGATTTCAAATTTGTAATTTGAAGTCCAATTGGCAGAACCTGCAAATTTACAGCTTTAATTGAATATGTCCCCTTGACCGAAGGCAGAGGCGCAATTTTTGAACAGTGGGTATATCAGCTAATTTGTTCTTTGGATAAGTTTTGACTTGGTCAAAATGGAATTGTAAATGCTTTTGCAGAATTTGATAAACAATGAATCTTGGAAATTAGATCTTGGTTAGCTGAAAATTCTCTAATTAATTGTAATTAAAATGGTTTCTAGAAACGAATTAATCGATTAATCAACAAATTAATCAATTAATTTGATCTTGAAAATAAGGTTTGAAAAAACAACATTGAAATAATCGATTAAAAACATAAAAGAATCGATTATTTTTGTACTGAAAGATTTAATGATATGACACCAGAATTTTAATCGATTAAAACGAAGAAGAATCGATTAAAATTGATTTTTTAATGATTTTAACTGATATAAATTCTTTTTAATCGATTAAAACAACTATACTAAAAATCCTGAGAGCATTTTAATCCAATAATTAGTATTTTAATCGATTAAAATTGTATGGACAACTTTTCTGATCTTCTCTGTAAGTGAAATTAATCGATTAAAACAGTTTTATATCAATTAAAATACTCAGTTTATGAATCCAGAATCGAAATTTGCTGATTGGGTACCAAAGAACATCCAGATTTTGGTCATGCAAAACAAATTTAACATATATCCGGTACCCTTTTTATAATCATTGGGTCCAATCAGGTTATTTGAAATGAATTCTTGGGAATCCACTTCATTCTACCTCTTCGTATAACAAACTTCTTGATTCTACAAAATTTCACAGAATGACCTCTTTTCATACAATAAAAGCATTTAACAACAGATGATGAGTATGATTTCCTATTTACAACTATTTTTCTGATTTTCTTGCAAGATGTAAATCCAATGCCAGATTTGTCAAAAATAAGTTTTTGTGACCCAAGAAGAACATCAAGATTAGCTTGACCTTGTGTAAACTTAGAAACAATTTGTGACAAAAATTCAATCTTCTTTCGTAAGTTTGGACGATTATTACATGGTTTATTACATACACAATCAGAATAATCATGGATTAATTTTAAGAAATCAAGATCAGTTTCATCTTCAAGAATTTTCTTTTCAAGAGAATCAACTCTATTTACTAACCAATTATTCATGTCTTTTAGCCTATCATTTTCTTTTTGAAGTTTCTTGGTTTCTTCATGCATTTCATTAAATGCCTCTTGTAATGAATTATAATTCACCAAATTAGAAGAAGAGTTATAACTTACACTGCTGGTTTGATAGTTCTGATTAGCCATTAGACACAAGTTAGCTTCTTCATCATCATAATTTTCTGTTGATGAGGTATCATTGTCATCCCATGCTACATATGCTCTTCTTTTGATCTTTTCTTCTTTCTTATCATTGTACTTATTCTTTTCTGGGCACTCCATTCTTACATGACCCTGCTTACCACAACCATAACATTTATAGTTAAAAGAATCAGATTTCTTTTCATACCTTTTGTGTTTTTATTTATCTTGAATCTTTTTCTTGAGAAACTTATTGAACTTTTTGACAAGCAGTCCAAGATTTTCACTTTCTTCCTCTGATTCTTGATCTTTTTCTTCAACTTTGAGTGCTATGCTTCTACCTTTCTTTTCAGAGATTTCTTGCTCATTGAATTTGTTAATTTCCATTTCATGTTCTCTGAGTTTGCCAAATAAGGAGGCAGTTGTCATGACGGATAAGTCTTATGACTCTGAAATTGTTGTGACCTTAGGCTGCCATGACCTGTCAAGACATTGTAAAACTTTTATATTTAATTCCTCTTTATCAAAAGTTTTACCTAAGCCCATTAGATGATTGATGATGTGAGTGAAGCGCTTCTGTACATCTGCAATACTTTCTCCAGTTTGCATTTTAAACAACTCATTCTCTTATGATAGTATGCTTTCTAGCTCTCTTTACATCAATTGTTCCCTCATGAGTGACCTCGAGAACTTCCCACATTTCCTTGGAAGATTTGCATTGAAAGACCTTGAAAAACTCATCCATGTTTAGTGCAGAAGTAATTATGTTTTTAGCAGTACAATCACTTTGAACTTTTTTCTTCTCTTCATCACTTAGACTAGACCATTATTTTTCTGTAATTAATGGACCATTAACAATTATATCCCAAACATTCCTATCAATGGATTCAATAAAGACATTCTTAGGCAAAAAATTAGGGCAGCCTGCTAGATCGAAAACCCTCAAAGGGCGGTCTGGGCAAAAGACAGAGCTAAACCAAAATAAGAACCCATCAGGGTAATCATGGGAGAACATCAAAAGAATACCAGTCACTTTCTAGATGCCTCAACTAAAAATAGGTTGCATTTAAGGCATCCACACAAATAATTGCACAAAACGACTTTGTCAAAATCGAAAAAACAAAAATAAAGAACTACTTCAAGCAAATAACAAAAACAAAGAGCATTCATGTAAGGGAATTAGCTCTATACTTGCATTTGAAAACAGGAAGCACTCAAAAACAAGCCTCCAAATGAAGCACGCACCCACTCAAAAACATCTTGGTGTAGACCCCAAATCTTGCCCGGCCTCATAATAAAGACCAGAAGACCTCCTTTTCGAGGATGGACGAAGCCTAAGAAGCCATTAGGAGAGACTATTAGGCCCCATACTAGGATAGGAGGGACTTTTGGCTCAAAAATAAGGATTTTCGCCTCTTAAGGTCGAGACCGCCGTCTCGACCTTGTCAGACGAGACGGACCGTCTCGACCTGACAGGCGCGAATCCCTATAAATAGGGCCCCCATTCCCCTCATTTCCAACAAGTTCTTCCTCCTTCTCTCTAGAAATTACTTCAAATTCTCTCTCTAGAACCCCTCTGAAGCATTTCCAGAGTTTTTGAGCGTTTCTAAGAGTGTTTTTGAGCGTTTCGAGAGGTTTCCGACGCTGTGTAGAGTGAAGGGTTGCCGCAAAACACCCTATTTTTAGAAGGAATTAATAAGAAAAGCTTGCTTCAGAGGTTTATACTCTCTCTCTACTTTTACCACTTTAATTTTAATTGTGCAATAGAGATTAGGGCCATGTAGTCGTAACTTTAAATTCCGCAAAATAAAAGGGTAAAAGCGCATTTTCCGGTTTATTTACTCAGAATAGCTGACCTATCATAGGGAACCCGAAAGGGGCGTCGTAAGGGAACTAACACTTCCCTTACACGTAATTAACTCCCTTACCCAACTTTGGTTCTAATGACCAAAGTTGGTTTTTTGAAAACCAACGCCTTTTAAACTCCTTTTCTGATGTTTCCGGTAAAAACATCGGTGGCGACTCCACAGAACCCTTAAAAAACTAGTTCTTGGTTTAGCCCGATTATCGGACAATCCAAAAACTCCCTTTTGAAAACCTCGCCTCTAGGTTCAGCCCGGTTATCGGATAACCTAAAGGCGTTGTACCACACTAATAAAAATGCAAAAAACGGAAAGTCGGAAACCATCGCGTCGCTCTGACCGCCCTCATTTTTTACGGCGGCAACAGATGGCGACTCCACTGGGGAAACCTAGAGAGTTGATCCCATTTAGTGATGGGCTAGCCTAAAGTAAATAAACCAAGAAAATAACGCTTTTACCCTACCTTGTATTATAACATGTTTTATTGCTTGACTTTAATAACTGTTGTCTATTTATATTTATGCAATTGTTTGAAATACAAACTACACACAAACCCTTGCACACAACAGTTCCCCCTATACCCGGGGGCAAGTGAGAAATCCATAGGGAGTGGGTGGCAGGTACGGTTCGCTGTAGTGATGGCCTTGTGCCCACCAGTGTGATCGGAAACCACCACTCAAGGTGATAACCTTCCTCTTTTGGCACAAAGACTGACTATGGCCTTAGTGCTAAGCATGGTCGGAAGGCTGGAGAGTGGGGACCCTATAATGGGGGCACCTTGGGGGCCTTAGCCTTGGTGAGAACAGTTAGAACCTACCTTCGCCAATGCACTTTTCTGCAGGAAAACCCTACCTCATGATTAAAACGATTTCTCGCCTATTCGTGGATGTTCGAATTGTGTGTGCATATGTTTGTTGCATTTGTCTGTTGCATAGCATAACCAAACAACAACAAAATCACAAAAAATTCCTTTTGCAATAAACACCCCTATCTCGGACAGTCTGCCTTTTAGCTAGCCTGGTTTCAGGTTCTTTGTAAGCTAAGTAGCCACGCAGTCCGACAGAAGAGATAGGGGACGTTAACCAAATTCTTTCGCATAAAGCCACTTTTTTATCTCGGACAGTCTGCCTTTTAGCTAGCCTGGTTTCAGGTTCTTTGTAAGCTAAGTAGCCACGCAGTCCGACAGAAGAGATAAAAGGCTATAAAATAAAAATAAAAATAAAGATAAAATAAACAAAAAACAAAAATCCCTATTCTAAACAATAAATGGGACCTGGTTCAAAAGTATTACCCCAATATAAGAAGTTTATTTTTCAAAAAAAATGCATCATACAAAACATGATAAATAAAAATAAACACTCGCATTCATTCAATAAGCATCATTTTCATAAAACATGCAATTTGGTTTTAGAAAATGGAGGGGACTAGTAGACAATTGAAGAAGGTGGATATTCCCCGATACCATACTGAGAAATTGGAACGGCTAAGCGCGACAATGCCACCAGAGGTCCGCTCCGACTTTGAGAAATCCTATGGACGATTCTCGATCTGCTGAAGATCTGTGTCGACCAAGTTTTCGTCAGGGTATTAGTTCATTTCTGGAACTCCAGTCTGCGCTGCTTCGAATTTTCGCAGTTTGATATGGTGCCCACCTTAGAGGAGTACGAAATCATGCTAAAATGGCCCAAATCAGCCGGGGTCCATATACGCCACGGGCCATATACTCCTGCAGGACAAGTCGCTACCATCATTCAACTACCATTCCGGCAGACCACCCTGATAGGAAAAGGGAATGTCCAGGGTTGGAAGGTCTCAATGTTAGAAGACCATCTATCCAACTTGGCTGAAAGGACAAAATGGGTCGCTTTTAACAAAACCCTGGCCTTAATAATATTTGGAACGATCTTGTTTCCCTTCCACCTCGACACAGTAGATCAAGCCGTCATGGACGCCTTCTTCGCCTGGGACGTGTACTCGAAGAGTCCCTTGCCTGCAATTCTTCGGTGGATTTCTGCCACCAGAAGCAAGGAAAAACGCTTCGCTGCTGCTCTTCACTACTATTTGTGTGGGGCATTACACATTTTTACGCCTCCAGTCACATGGGGATGTTCCCCAATCCTTTGAGAAGCTTCTCCAAAATCCCTCTCCAACGACGCTTAACTTCAGAATGGAGGAACGAGTTGAGACAAAAGGACGCCAACAGTTTATCCTGGGTCTGCCCTTGGTTCTGACCCGGCCCGATCCTCATCAGATGCGGAGATTATCCGAACGTACCCTTAATAGGACTCAGGGGTTGCATAGCCTACTCACCTAGAGTAGCTATGAGGCAACTCATGAGAACCCAAACTACCATTTCTCGAGGGGAACTCGGAGGACTGTGTTTCTTCGGAGACCCATGCACAATTGCCAACTCACCAGCCGTGAGAAAAGCATGGGAGATAGAGAGCTAGGAAAAGCTCGAGTGGATACCTCCAGTGACTATGAGGTGTGGAGAAAAAGAAGAGGGATGTCTCAACCATCCACCTCACTCATTACGAGTGCCAATAGTGAAGAGCTGCAGGCTCAAGTCGATGCCTTGACCCAGAGGATAGAAATCATGGGAGCCCAGATGAGGGCCCTTGAAGAGAGAGAACAAGAATCTATCCTCACCATTGATGGTCTGCAAAGGCAATGCAAGAAAAATGATCATGAAATAGAGCGCCTCAAGGACCAGTGTGCTGACTCTAATGAGCAATCTATCCGAGCATCCAAAGCTGCCAGAACCGGCTCGGATAGCCAAATTCAAGAAATCACGGCCAAGTCAGCACGCCTTGATGCCGAATCAGCAGAACAGGCTCAGATGATCAAGGAGTTGCTACAAGAACTTACCAAGACTCGGTCAGAGATACGCCAAGAGCGGGAGGCCAATCAGAGACTCAACAAAAGTCTCGCTGAGCTACGCTGCAAAGAAAGAGACGAGCTAGCTCAGTACGACCAAGTACTTCAAGAAAAAGACCGAGCCCTTGCAAAACTCGATGACCTGCAAGCCTTGGTCATCCATCAAGAGGCGAAGATCAAAGAGGCTCAGAAGTACAGTGAAGACATGAGCCAGGCAGTCCAGAAGCAAAGCGAAGCACTCGCTCGTCACGTCCGGGAAGCCAAAAGAGAATTGCATAGAGATCAAGACCCGCCTGTGGGTTTCTTTAGGCTTTTCCGTTTTTGCCAAAAGTTGATTCGTAGTATGGAGTAGGGGAATGTACACCTTCTAACGAATGAATGAAATTTTTCTTTTATTCAACAATTGTCTACTTGCATGCATATCATTCATCTGCATATTTAATTTCCCCTCCTTCACGCTTAATAAATAAGATAATAAAAAGGAAGGATTAACTGACAGGTCTTCCAAATCAGAAGAATGGAGAGAAAGCCACTCCTAATCAAGCTCTCTCCAACGGTCGACTCATCACAAAAGTAAAATAAGCCTCGACCGTTCGTCCTCAGGAATAAGGAAGAGGGGGCAAGGACACCAGTGCGACTTTTTATGCCACGTCCTTTCCCCTACGAATCAAATAAAGTTGTACCGTGGAGATACGGGGAGTCTTCACCAATAAAAGAGGATATCACGAATATAGCCGGTATTGGGGGCATGACAAGAAGTGGAAGAATATATTCCCCCAAGGACTCACAAGAAGAGATCCCAAAAATAAAGGAAAAAATAAAAAGACCGAAGAGGAAAAAGAAAATAAGGAATCCAAGGAGGAGACAGAGGAATTACTCCAGTTTATAAGACAAAGCGAGTATTCCATTATAGACCAGCTCAACCGCACACCTGCGAAGATAACGCTGTTATCTCTAACAATGAGCTCGGAACCGCACAGAAACGCCCTGCTAAAGGTCTTTAGCAAGGCGCACGTACCTCACTCCATATCCCAAGAAAAGGTCGAGAGGATCGTCGGTCACATTATGGCAAGCGATCACCTCACCTTCACAGAGGAAGAACTTCCCCTCGAGGGATCAAACCACAACAAGCCCTTGCACATCTCAATCAAGTGCAAGGAGTACCTCATCGCCAAAGTTCTTGTGGATAACGGGTCATCCTTGAACGTGATGCCCAAGTGCACACTAGACAAGTTGACTATCCAAGGAACCCGTATGCGCCCAAGTAGCACTATCGTTCGAACCTTCGACGGATCAAAACGAGAAGTAGTGGAAGAAGTTAATTTGCCAATCCAAGTTGGACCCACTATCTTCAACGTCGGTTTCCATGTAATGGACATTAATCCAGCATATACTTGTCTCCTCGGCAGGCCTTGGATTCATGACGCTAAGGCAGTACCTTCGACGCTCCACCAGAAAGTCAAGTTCATAGTGGATGACAAATTGGTCACTGTCCAAGCAGAAGACGATATATTGATCAGTGGACCGTCCACCCAACCCTATGTGGATGCGGCTGAAGAGGCCCTTGAAAAATCTTTTCAAGCGCTCGAAATTGCCAATATAGAAAGGCTTCCCAAAAACACAAAGGTAGCCCGCATGATGATGAAGCATGGCTACCATCCTGGCCAAGGATTGGGGGCAGATTCCCAAGGCATAAGGGAACCCTCAGAATTCCAAGATAATCCTTTCAAACATGGCCTAGGATATGACCCTACTAAGGGCCGAGCAGAAAGAGGGAAAGGGAAGTCTCCCCTCCGCACACTCAAGCAAATTTTCCGAAGTGGAGGGGTGCAAGCGTCAAGAGCTACCCTAGTCATTAGGAAATCTTTTTCTTCATTTAAGGGATGTAAACCCCATGATTGTTAGAGATTATCCCCCGGGGCTAGCCCGACCCCCGGGCATTTTAGGGCACATATTCCCTTATTAATTAATAAAGAATACTTCTTACAATCTGCTTCTTTTCTTGCTATTTTTTACTAGACCTAATAAATAACCCTATCTAAGTAAACGGAAAAAGAAAAAGAAGAATAAGATGCGCAACCAAAAATTCACCATTGCCATTACAATCAAGCTAGTTGATTAGAAGCACCAAATAAGACTTCACCTCGCCATAAGAAATCCGGCAAGGTACAACCAAACACAAGAGTACAGATCAGAGGACATTCGATGCTACAAGACACGTTAGTAAAATCCTTCTGAAAATTAATTGAAATAGGCATTATAGGACATCAAACATGAAAACATTGCATGCATAAAAATGTTTTTGAACCAGGTCCTATTTGCTCTCCAAAAAAAAAAACCCGAAATTCGAGACGGCGGTCCGGAATTCCCAGACCGTCGTCTCGATCTCCAGCAAATCGGGACTGCCGTCTCGGCCAATGAGACCGCTGTCTCGACTCGGCAGAAAACGAGACTGCCATCCCGCTTGGCGAGACGGCCGTCTCGTTTTAGACCAAAGTCGAGACCGCCGTCTCAAGGTTCCAGACTGCCGTCTCGTTTGGAGAGACCACCATCTCGCCATTCCTATAAGGCGAGACCACCGTCTCGACTGGCGAGACCGCCGTCTCGACCTTGTCAGACGAGACGACCCGTCTCGACCTGACAGGCGCGAATCCCTATAAATAGGGCCCCCATTCCCCTCATTTCCAACAAGTTCTTCCTCCTTCTCTCTAGAAATTACTTCAAATTCTCTCTCTAGAACCCCTCCGAAGCATTTCTGGAGTTTCTGAGCGTTTCTAAGAGTGTTTTTGAGCGTTTTGAGAGGTTTCCGACGCTGTGTAGAGTGAAGGGCTGCCGCAAAGCACCCTATTTTTAGAAGGAATTAATAAGAAAAGCTTGCTTCGGAGGTTTATACTCTCTCTCTCTACTTTTACCACTTTAATTTTAATTGTGCAATAGAGATTAGGGCCATGTAGTCGTAACTTTAAATTCCGCAAAATAAAAGGGTAAAAGCGCATTTTTCGGTTTATTTACTCAGAATAGCTATCCTATCATAGGGAACCCGAAAGGGGCGTCGTAAGGGAACTAACACTTCCCTTACACGTAACTAACTCCCTTACCCAACTTTAGTTCTAATGACCAAAGTTGGTTTTTCGAAAACCAACGCCTTTTAAACTTCTTTTCCGATGTTTCCGGTAAAAACATCGGTGGCGACTCCACAGAACCCTTAAAAAACTAGTTCTTGGTTTAGCCCGGTTATCGGACAATCCAAGAACACCCTTTCGAAAACCTCGCCTCTAGGTTCAGCCCGGTTATCGGACAACCTAAAGGCGTTGTACCACACCAATAAAAACGCGAAAAATGGAAAGTCGGAAACCATTGCGTCGCTCCGACCGCCCTCATTTTTTACGGCGGCGACACTTGGTATATCAAAGGACTTCACCAACCCTACCAAAAACATGTAGAAAAAGCATCTCTCACATCAAACGGCGCATGAGCTAGAGAAGTAAGCCGCCACCACCACCAGTCCTACGAAGTGGACTGTAGCAGCCAGATGGGGGGTTCATACCCATCAACTTGCGCATGACCTGCACACGAGCCAGAGCAGTAAGTCACAATCGGTCCTACACTCTGGACCATACCAGCCTGATGAGGGGTTTATACTCATCTAGTCCTACAAACGATAGACTGCAAACGCTACCAACCGGATGGGGGTTTATACTCATCAACCGAATGGTTGGCTACCGCAAGAAGGAGCATCCTGAGGTTCTACCACGTGTCAACCAAAAGGGTTGGCTACCTTATGAAGGAGCATCCTGGAGGCGCACACACACATTTTCTTGTCAGTAGAGGGGTTGGCTACCGCATGAAGGAGCATCCCGAAGCTACAACCAACCGGATAGGGGTTCATACCCATCAATCGAAGGGTCGGCTACCACAAGAAAGAGCATCCTGAGGTTCTACCACGTGTCAACCAAAGGGTCAGCTACCACATGAAGGAGCATCCTGGAGGCGCACACATACATTTTTTTGTCCAGAGGGTCAGCCACCACAAGACGGAGCATCCAAAGGACAGCCGGGCAAGAGAGTTAATCTTTCACCCTCTAGCCGATCTTTTTGGCATAATAGGCCAACAGTCGGCTAGTTAGATGAAGGGGGAGCAACTGTAGACCCCAAATCTTGCCCGACCTCAAAATAAAGAGTAGAAGACCTCCAATTTGAAGATGGGCAAGTCCTAAAAGGTCCTTAGGATAGACTATTATGTCCAATATTAGAGTAGGAGGGCTTTTTGCACAAAAAAATAAGGATTTCCACCTAAAGGGTCGAGACTGCCGTCTCGTTTGGCGAGACGGCCTTCTCACCATTTGTGAAATTGAAACTGCCGTCCTGATTGGTGAGACGACCTTCTTGCCATTTGCCAAAGGCGAGACCGCCGTCCCATTTGGTGAGACGACGATCTCGACTTGACAGGTGCGAATCCCTATAAAAGGAGGGTGCTCTCCCCTTCTTTTCACACAGCTCTTCAACCTTTCCTTCTATCATTTCTTAAAATTCTTCTCTTAGAGCCCCTCCGAAGCATTTCTGGAGTTTTTTTAATGTTCTTAGAGAGCTTTTTATAGCGTTGCAAGAGAGAAATACCGACGTTGTAGAGCGAAGGACTGCCAAAAAGCGTCCTATTTTAAGAGAATTAATCAAGAAAGCTTGCCTCGGAGGTTTCTTCAATTTCTCCTATCTTTTATCGCTTTGTCATTTATATTTATTTGTACATTATCTACTAGGGCCATGTAGTCATTATTTTCTTAATTCTGCAAATAAAAGGGTAAAAGCGTCATTTTTAAGTTTATTTATGAAATAATTGGCCTATCATAGGGAACTCGAAAGGGGCATCGTAAGGAGGCTAATACCTTCCTGTAGACCCCAAATCTTGCCCAGCCTCAAAATAAGACTAGAAGACCTCCTATTTGAAGATGAATGAAGCCTAAGAAGCCACTAGGAGAGACTATTAGGCCCCATAATAGGATAGAAAGGATTTTATACATTAAAATAAGGATTTTCGCCTTCAGGGATCGAGACCGCCGTCTCGCCTTTCGGGATTGCCGTCTCGCCATTCTAGCAAGTCGAGACTGCCGTCTCGTTTGGCGAGACGGCCGTCTCGTCACTTGCGAATGGCCAGACCCCCCTCTCGTTTCTGGGAAATTCGATACCGCCGTCTTACCAAACGAGACGGCGGTCTCGCCACTTTTGCAAGGCGAGACGGCCGTCTCGACCTGACAGGTGCGAATCCCAATAAATAGCAGCGCTTCCCCCCTCATTTCACACAGTTCTTCCACTTTCCCTTCTACAACTTCTTCAAATTCTCTTCCTAGAACCCCTCCGAAGCATTTCCGGAGTTTCTGAGAGTTTCTTAGAGATTTTTATAGCATTTCCGAGAGATTTCCAGCGTTGTAAAGAGTGAAGGGCTACCAAAACGCACCCTAATTTTCAAGAGTATCAATAGAAAGCTTGCCTCGGAGGTTTCTTCAATCTCTCCCTCTCTTTATTGCCTTTACTTTTATGATTAAATTACGTAATAGATATTAGGGTCATGTAGTCGTTACTTTAATTCCGTAAATAAAAGGGTAAAAGCGTCTTTTCACAAAGTTTATTTATTAAGTAGCTGGCCTATCATAGGGAACCCGAAAGGGGCGTCATAAGGGAACTAACACTTCCCTTACACGTAACTAACTCCCTTACCTAAACTCTGGTTTTAACGACCAAAGTTGGTTTTCGAAAACCAACGCCTTTTTACTCCTTTTTCGATGTTTCCGATAAAAACATCGGTGGCGACTCCATAAGAACCCTTCAAAATTAGTTCTTGGGTTAGCCCGGTTTTCGGACAATCCAAGAACACTCTTTCGAAAACCTCGCCCCTAGGTTCAACTCGGTTATCGGACAACCTAAAGGCGTTGTAACCACACCCATAAAAACGCGAAAATTGGAAAGTTGGAACCATCGCGTCGCTCTGACTAGCTCATTTTTTCGGCGGCGACAGATGGCGACTCCACTGGGGAAGCCTAGAGAGTTGATCCCATTTAGTGATGGGCCAGCTTAAATAAATAAACCAAGAAATTATGCTTTTACCATACCTTGTATTATAACATGTTTTAATGCTTGGCTTTAATAACTGTTGTTTGTTTATATTTACGCAATTGTTTGAAATACAAAATGTACACAAACCCTTGCACACAATAGTTCCCTCCATACCCGAGGGCAAGTGAGAAATCCATAGGGAGTGGGTGGCAGGTACGGTTCGCTGTAGTGATGGCCTTGTGCCCACCAGTGTGATCGGAAACCACCACTCAAGGTGATAACCTTCCTCTTTTGGCACAAAGACTGACTATGGCCTTAGTGCTAAGCATGGTCGGAAGGCTGGAGAGTGGGGACCCTATAATGGGGGCACCTTGGGGGCCTTAGCCTTGGTGAGAACAGTTAGAACCTACCTTCGCCAATGCACTTTTCTGCAGGAAAACCCTACCTCGTGATTAAAACGACTTCTCGCCTGTTCGTGGATGACTGAATTGTGTGTGCATTTGTTTGTTGCATAACATAACTAAACAACAGAAAAATCACAAAAAACAATTTTGCAATAAACACCCTTATCTCGGACAGTCTGCCTTTTAGCTAGCCTGGTTTCAGGTTCTTTGTAAGCTAAGTAGTCACGCAGTCTGACAGAAGAGATAAGGGAGCTAAATATTATTCTTTCGCATAAAGCCATTTTTTTTATCTCGGACAGTCTGTCTTTTAGCTAGCCTAGTTTCAGGTTCTTTGTAAGCTAAGTAGCCACGCAGTCTGACAGAAGAGATAAAAGGATATAAAATAAAAATAAAAACCAAATAAAAACCTAAATCAAACAAATCTAGAAAATAAGATGATCTTTGACAAAGTCAAATCATTCATATTACATCATATCATGAGTGGAGAAAAATCAAGAGAGAAAATAAAAAGCGAGAGCACATTTGGCATCATCCAAACAGAATCTCTCATGACCACATTCATATTAGTCCTACACTCAACATGCATTAATGAACTTCTTTCGGGCATTCTAGAAAGTGGCTGGTCCTCTCCCCGTCCGAACTCGTGCACAGAAAGCCAGAGCAATGGAGAGCCTGGAAGATCAAAACCGTAAGCTCACTGCAAAGGTTAATACCCTTCGCGAGCAAGTAGCTCAATTGATGGAGGTCATTCGCCAGGGTCAAAACAAGCGCGAAACCCAAGCAGAAAATGCCTCCTGCCTTGAGGAGGAGGAGGAAGAAGAAAATCTTTACGAGGCACACCTCCAGTCTAATGCTCGGACTGCACGTGTCCACGTATCCAAAATTTCCGCCCTGGAAGAAAGGCTGAAGGCGGTAGAAGGGCACAACTTTGACGTCAAGGAGGTGGCGGATATGTGCCTGGTGAAGAACATCCATATCCCTCCCAAATTCAAAATCCTGGACTTCCCCAAGTACGTCGGGTTGACCTGCCCAAAGAACCATCTTACGATGTACTGTCGTAAGATGGCCGCACACTCTGAAAATGAAAAACTCCTAATCCACTGCTTCCAAGAGAGTCTGGCTGACACAACTCTCAACTCGTACATGCAGTTGGAAAGAGGCGTAGTCCGGAATCGGAAACAGCTTGGTTGATGTTTTTCTTCATCGTTACTCGATACAATATCGATTTGTTTTAATTATTTGACCGAGTACGACATCGATCAAATTTGGCGCCGTTGTCGGGGACCAAGATTTTTGTCTAAGTTTTCAATTTTTATTTTTTGTTTCTGTGTTTCATTTTTTTGTTTTTATTTTATTTAAATATTTTATTTGATTTTCAGTTATTTAGATATTTTATTTGATTTTCAGTTAATTGAATATTTTATTTGATTTTCAGTTATTTGAATATTTTATTTGATTGCTAGTTTTTAATATTTTATTTGATCTCCATTTATTTGAATATTTATTTGATTTTAAGTTATTTAATATTTGATTTTCAGTTATTTGATATTTTATTTGATTTGTTGTTATTTGGATATTTTATTTGATTTTTAGTTATTTAAATATTTTATTTGATTTGTCTGTTATTTGAATATTTTATTTGATTTTCTATTTAATTTAACATGCTTACTTCTCTTAATACTATTTTGATAGCCCACTATTGTTCTAAAACTCTTTTGGGGTTAAAAAAAATAAAAATAAAAAATAAAATAAAATAAAAAATAAATATAAATAATAATTCAAAAAAAAAACAATTTCATCTCTAATTTGTTTTTCTAGCTTTATTTTTTAAAAAAATTATAATTTCCATTCTCATAGGAAACTCTGCATATAGCTTGGTAGTGTGAGAACGCATGTCTAGGAGGGTTCTGGCTAAGAAAGACTTGGTACTTAAGTGTGTCCATTAGTGACCCACCTCTCTTTCCTGGGAACCTACCTGGTGTACTTATTCATGGTCTACCATTGTCATCCTAGTAAATAATTGATTTCTTTTTAGATTTTTTTTAACTCTTGAGAAATACATGAATTGTTGAATATAGTGCATGACTAGGAGCATTCCTGACCTTTTACAACCTTTTGATCCCGAGATAGACATAACCTTTCATAGATTAGTTAGACATTCTAGGAATTCATCTCTTGAGTCTGAACCATTAGATAGTCATAGTGAGAGTGTTGCACCTAATATACCTTCTTCTGATAATTTCCAAGCTAATAACATGGGTGATCAACCTATTGGACCACGTGAGAGGACTCTCAGGGAGTTGACTGCACCTGATTTCACTTATGCAAATTTATGTATCCAATACCCTGAAGAGGATGTACCATTTGTGCTTAAAATTGGACTAATCCATTTGTTGCCCAAGTTTCATGGTCGTGCAGGTGAGGATCCATACAAGAATCTCAAGGAGTTCCATATAGTCTGCTCCACCATGAAGCCACAAAATGTTCCTGAAGATCACATATACCTGAAGGCTTTTCCTTTCTCTTTGGAGGATCTTGCCAAAGACTGGTTGTACTACTTAGCTCCTGGTCCCATAACGAGCTGGGATGATCTGAAGAGAGTCTTTCTAGAGAAATTTTTCCCTGCTTCCAGGACCACTGCCATCAGGAAGGATATATCAGGTATCAGGAAACAGATGGGAGAGAGCTTATACGAGTATTGGGAGAGGTTCAAGATACTTTGTGCAAGTTTCCCTCACCACCAAATATCAGAACAGCTACTGCTACAGTACTTTTATGAGGGGATGAACACAATGGATAGGAGTATGATAGATGCAGCTAGTGGAGGAGCTTTAGGAGACATGACACCTGCTGCTTCTAGAGGTTTAATTGAGAAAATGGCGTCCAATTCCCAACAATTTAACATGAGGAGTGATGCCATAGTCCTTAGAGGTGTACATGATGTGGATTCATCAGATTTAGTGGAGAAGAAGCTAGAAAGTAAGATTGATGCCCTCACCATCCTAGTCTCCCAACTTGCTGCAAATCAGAGACTTGCACCACCTGCAAGGGTTTGTGGCATTTGTACCTGAATTGAGCATCCCACTGATTGCTGCCAATTATTGCATGAGTCTACAGGTTCTGGAGCTCCACAAGCTTATGCAGCAAATATTTTCAATAATAGGGCTCCAAACCAACAACATAATTCTGACCTCTCAAGCAATAGATACAATCCAGGGTGGGGGAATCACCCAAATCTGAGATGGTCCAATCAGCAACACCAATAGCAGCAACATCCTTTGCCACCACCAGCATTTCAGAATTCTGCTGGTCCAAGCAGACCTTATGTGCCTCCACCAATGCAACAACAATATCAGAGGCAGAAAAATGAAGCACCAACTCCTCAACCTTCTTCACCTTCATTAGAGGAATTGGTCAAACAAATGGCTGAGATGAACATACAGTACCAACAGAAAAATGATGCCTCCATTCGGAGTTTAACCAACCAGATTGGTCAACTAGCTACCGCCGTGAATCAATTGCAAAATCAAAATTCAGACAAGCTCCCCGCACAGACTGTGGTTAATCCTAAGATTGTGAGTGCCATCACATTGAGGTCAGAAAAATAGATTGACATAACCACTGCAGTACCTCCACCCTCATCTGTAGCTGCCTCAGTTCTTGCACCTGAGCAACTAGTTGGTAGTCAAAAATTACATATAGATGGACCTTCTTCCAGCCCCAGTTCTGACCTGCAACAGCCTCCTATCCCTCTTCCATTCCCTCCTAAATCAATTCCAAGCAAAAAGATGGAAGAGGTCGATAAATAGATTTTGGAGACCTTCAGGAAAGTTGAGGTGAACATACCTCCGCTTGATGCCATCAAGCAAATTCCCGGATATGCTAAATTCTCGAAGGAGTTGTGCACCCACAAGAGGAAGATGAAGGGCAGTGAGAAAATCAGCATGGGCAGAAATGTGTCTCGCTTTGATAGGTAAATCTGTTCCTTACATTCCCGAGAAATGTAAGGACCCGTGTACATTCTCGCATACCTTGTATTATTGGCAATAATAAATTTGAGAATGCCATGCTTGATTTGGGTGCTTCAATTAATGTCATGCCTTTGTCTATATTTAAATCTCTTTCTCTTGGACCCCTGCAACCTACGAATATAGTTATTCAGTTGGCAAACAAGAGTGTTACCCACCCTATAGGTTTCATTGAGGATATCTTAGTTAGGGTTGGTGAGTTGATTTTCCCTACTGATTTTTACATTCTTGATATGGACGAGGGATTCTCACGTGGTTTTGCACCCATCATTTTAGGAAGACCATTTTTAAAGACTGCAAGAACCAAGATTGATGTGCATGTAGGGACCTTATCCATGGAATTTGATGACATTGTGGTGCACTTTAATATTCTAAATGCCATGAAACGCCCATTTGAGGAGATAGATCCGGGACCCACCATGATTAGGGAGTTCTTCTTTCCCCTTCAACTCTTTTATCTTGCTTGTCCTATTTGTTTAATGGATATGATTGTGTTTACATTGAGGACAATGTCTAATTTAAGTGTGGGGTGGGAGATGTAGGATTGTAGTGTTGAACATTCAAGGACTTGATGTTGCAAATAATGATCATGAAGAATGTTGATTTTGATGATGATCCAAGAACTTAAAGACTTAGAGTATTGAAGATTGAAGATTAATGATTTCTGTATTGTAATAACTCTGTTTTAGTTTGATTGAGTCTGTAATTATAGAATCTAAGATAGCCGGTACATAGTCTGTAACTTAGAAGCTTCAAAATGCTCAAATTTATCATGCAGGCTCGGCTTTAATCGATTATATAGGTAAATAATCGATTAAAACAGTGAGAAAACCACTTTCTATACAAAGTCACTCGTTTTAATCGATTAAACAACAAAATAATCGATTATTTTGTACTTGTTCCGTACGAGATAATCGATTATTTCACCAAATAATCGATTAATCCAGAGAGGTTTGGGTTCTGTCATATTTGGCTCTGTTTTAATCGATTATCACTCCAAATAATCGATTATTTCAGTCTGTTTTTCATTTTAAATTTCAAATTAACCCTATTTTCGAAAACCCATTTACCAAGAACCCTAGTTTCGAAATCCCCAATTTCTAAACCCTAATTTCCCTACTTAAACTCTGCTTTGGCACTCAGAAAATAAGAACAACTCTTTCCATACAAAAGTTAAGTGTTGTGAGTGCCAGAGAACTGTTTGTTGCAAGGAAAGGGGGCTTTTGGAACCTGGTGTGGGCTAGAAGCGATAAGAATCACTAAGTGGAGTTCTTAGTGGATTGTGTGTTGTGCCGTCTCCGGGGAAAGCTGTTCTTCATCTCTTGTGGATTTCAAGAGAGGTGTTGTCTTTACTTTATCTCTTTCATTTGTAATTTGTTTTGTAACAATTTGTTCTTAGTGACGACGTTAATCCTCTTTTGAGTGATTAGCAACTGGACGTAGGGTCTTTTGATCCGAACCAAGTATAAACCTACGAGTGTAATCTTCTCTACTCTTCTCTATTTACATTTACACAGTTTTTAATCGGTAAAATTTGGGGAAAATTTTGAAAACCTAATTTTTATTAAGAAACCAATTCACCCCCGCTCTTGGTTTTTGTCCGACCACGCGAACATTCCGCTGCGCGATTCTAACAAGTGGTACCAGAGCTTGCTTTGATAGTCATTCAAACTTTTCGAAAATGGCCAGACAAAATCAAACTTTTGCCGAAGGTGCGTCTATCAACAGACCCCCACTTTTTGCGGGTCAAAATTATCCTTTTTGGAAAGTACGTATGCAAATATTTTTAGAGTCTGTTGATAGAGGCGTTTGGGACGCAATTTTAAACGGTCCATTTGTTCCTAAAATTACTGAGAACGGTGTTGATGTTCTTAAACCTTTTGATAGATGGACTGCCGAAGAAAGTCGAAAAGCACAATTTGATGTTAGGGCTAGAAACATTATTTCATCTTCTCTAACCCTTGATGAGTTTTATAGAATTTCAGTTTGTAAAAGTGCACAGGAAATGTGGGAAATGCTAAGGGTGACCCACGAAGGAACTGACGACGTCAAAAGAGCGCGTAAAAACTCCCTAATCCAAGAATAAGAGATGTTCCGGATGCAACCCGGCAAAACGATTTTCGACGTTCAAAAGCGTTTCACTCATATTGTGAATCATCTCACCGGATTAGGTAAAGTATTTGACGTTGATGAATTAAATGTTAAAATTTTGAAATCTTTGGATAGGAAATGGCAACCAAAGGTGACGGCCATCTCGGAGTCAAAAAATCTTGCCACTATGTCTATGGCGGCGTTATTTGGAAAGCTTAGGGAGCATGAACTTGACCTTGGAAGACTAAATGAGGAAGAGGGTCAATATCAAAAGAAGAACCTAGCTTTCAAGACCGAGATTTCAAAAAGCAAAAATAAGAAAGAAGAAGAAGAAGACTCCGAAATTGATGAAGAAGAGATGAGTCTTTTTATAAAGAAGTTCACCAAGATGATGAAAGCAAAAGGAAGACATCCTTTCAAAGGTAAGGGAAAGGTAAAAGAAAATTCTTCCATTAATATAAAATGCTTTAATTGTGGTGAAGCGGGGCATATAAAGACCGAATGCCCAAACAAGAAAAATGATGAACACAAGGGCAAAAAGCAATTCAAGAAGAAAGCATATATTGCTTGGGATGACGAGTGATTCAAATTCAGAATCAAGCGACTCGGAAATAGAAGCAAACAATTGCTTAATGGCAAATGACAAAATTTCTTCGGATTTTGAGGTTAGTGATTCCGATTCATCCTCTAGTGAAGAAAATGACCATGATGAATTGCAAAATGCTTATAATGAGTTATTTACTGCATTTATGGATATGAAAAACGAATTTAAAGTTGTAAAGAAAAATCTAAGAAGATCCGAAAAGGAAAATGAGTCCTTAAAATTGAAAATTGCATGTTTAGAAGAAAAGGAGGTAGCTAATACGAAAATTGTATGCTTAGATGAGAATAAGGACTTAGCTTGTGCAAATTGTAAAGAGCATGAATATGACAGATATTCTTAACCATTTGCTAGACAAAGCGGAAAAAGAAATTGATGATCTTAAGAAGCATGAAATGGTAATTGCTCAAAATAATGTAAATCAAAGAGTTCCTTTGAAAAAGAGTAAAACTAAAAAGAAAAGAGTATGGGTAGAAAAAGGAACTAGAGCATGTCATGTTAATAATGTATCTTGTTCTAAAAATGCATGCTTCTATTGTATGAAACAAGGTCACACTTCAAATAAGTGTAAAATTAAACATTTTGGTGTACCTAAAGGTAAATATATTTGGGTTCCTATAGTTAAATGAACTATTTGTATCTTGTATTTATTCAAAGAAAATGGATCATTTAGTATGTGTTAAACAGAATGATTAGGTAAAAACATTTTATCTTTTCTATTGCATGAAGGTTCTTCACTTAAAGATTTTTGCGAAAAGCCTCTAAAATTGTTTTAAACAACTAAAAACAAAGTATTTTTACAAAAGTTTTCTTAAAACATGTTTTTAATCGATGCAGTTTTGAAAGAACCAAATAAAATCACTTAGAATGTTCAAAGAAGTGTTTTTACAGTATTTTAATCGATACAACTTGTTTTTAATCGATTAAAACCATTTAGAACTCATTATGATCGATCAGATTTTTATTATGAGCGGTCAGAATCTTTTAAATCGATTAAAAACACGTTTCAATCGATAAAAATCACTTAAAGGGTCGGGATGATCGATCGAATCAAATTATAAGCGATCAGAATTCTTTTCAATCGATTAAAACACATTTCAATCGATTAAAATCACTTAAAGGTCAGGATGATCGATCAGAATGTAATTATGACCGATCAGAATCGATTATGATCGATCGAATTTAGTTATGACCGATCGAACTCTTTTAATCGATTAAATCTCGTTTCAATCGATTAAAACAACTTAAAAAATTTTCTACACTTCGTTTTAATCGATTAAAAGACGTTTTAACAGATTAAAACTGCACTTTTAACAGATTAAAAGAATCTTTTAACAGATTAATTAAACCAGCAGATTAATTAAAAGAAGTTTTGCAAGTATTTAAATAGATTGTTATGTCTCTAACCCCAAGGACCCAAAAGTTGTGGGGACCTAAGTTTATATGTTCTTGTGTTGTAGGAAACTTCCAAATCAAAGAAGTCTATGTGGTATCTTGATAGTGGATGCTCAAAACATATGACTGGAGATAAAACGAAATTTGTAAGTTTCAAAGCCAAAGAACAAGGATATGTGACTTATGGGGATAACAACAAAGGGAAGATTCTCGGAATTGGAAACATAGGTGGTGCAAACACATTGGAAATTAAGGATGTGCTTCTTGTTGATGGATTAAAGCATAACCTACTTAGCATAAGCCAATTGTGTGACAAAGGATTCAAGGTAACTTTTGAAAGCAAATTTTGCACCATACATTTAGTAAATTCGAAAAAGTAGAATTAAAAGGCATTAGGCATAACAACATATATTTGATTGATTTGGATTGTTTACATGAGTCTAGTATAACATGTTTAGTTGCTAAGGAAGAGAACCCTTGGTTATGGCATAAAAGAGCGGCTCATATAAATATGCATCACTTGAATAAATTGATATCAAAAGACTTAGTTATTGGATTGCCTAAGTTAAAATTTGAAAAAGATAGATTGTGTGATGCATGCCAAAAAGGTAAACAAGTAAAATCATCTTTTAAATCAAAGAATGTGATTTCCACTTCAAAACCCCTAGAATTATTACATTTAGATTTATTTGGACCTTCTAGGATAAAAAGCTTTGGTGGAAATTATTATGGACTTGTAATTGTTGATGATTACTCTAGATATACTTGGACATTTTTCTTAACTACGAAAAGTGAAGCTTTTAAGGTCTTTAGAAAATTTGCAAAACAAATACAAAATGAGAAAGACCTAAGAATTAAAGTTTTAAGAAGTGACCATGGTGGTGAGTTTCAAAATGAAAAGTTTGAGAATTATTGTGAGGAAAATGGTATATTACATAACTTTTCTGCTCCTAGGACTCCCCAACAAAATGGTGTAGTTGAGAGGAAAAATAGGTCGTTAGAGGAACTTGCAAGAACTATGTTAAATGAATCTAATGTTCCTAAATATTTTTGGGCTGATGCGGTTAGCACTTGCATGTTATGTTTTAAATAGAATGCTCATTAGGTCAATTATAAAATCTACTCCATATGAATTGTTTAATGGTAGAAAACCTAATGTTGCTCATTTAAAGATTTTTGGATGTAAATGTTTTGTGCTAAATAATGGAAAGGACAATCTAGGAAAATTTGACTCAAAAGTCGATGAGGGCATTTTTCTAGGTTATTCTTTAACTAGCAAGGCATATAGAGTGTTTAATAGGAGAACTTTGAATATAGAAGAATCTATACATGTTACCTTTGATGAGATTGTAGACCTTGGGGGAAATCCTCTTGAGTCAAATAAAAGACTTGCAGGTGATGATGAATATATAAGAGAGGCCCTTGATGAATTATACTTGGAAGATAATGTGCCTTCTCAAACTCCTCAATTAGCAAAAGAATGGCAATCACCTAGAGGACTCTCAATGGACAATATCATAGGTGACATCTCAAAAGGGGTAAGAACTAGAAATATGAATAATTTCTGTATGTCTGTTGCTTTTGTGTCACAGATTGAACCTAAAAACATTGAGGAAGCACTTAAAGATGATCAATGGTGCATAGCCATGCAAGAAGAACTTAACCAATTTGAAAGGAATCAAGTCTGGGAACTAATCCCAAGAGAAGAGTCACATTGTCAGGAGGAAGGTATAGATTATGATGAAACTTATGCTCCTGTGGCCAGAATTTGCTAAGATTATGCAGGGAGAGTTTGAAATGTCTATGATGGGAGAATTAACATTCTTCCTTGGACTTCAAATCAAGCAACTTAAAGATGGCATTTTCATCTCTCAAACTAAATACTGCAAAGAGATTCTCAAAAAGTTTGGAATGGACACCTCAAAGGAAGCCAACACACCCATGGGAACTTCATGCTATCTAGACAAGGATGAATCAGGTTTGGAAGTTAATCAAACTATGTATAGAGGTATGATAGGATCACTATTATACTTAACTGCAAGTAGACCCGATATTATGCATTCTCGTCCGTGTGTGTGCTAGATTTCGGGCTTGTCCTAAAGAATCTCATCTAATTGCAGTAAAAAATATTTTAAAATACTTAAAAGGAACTACTCGGATTTGGCTTGTGGTATCCATCTGATGCTTGTATTAGTTTATTAGGATATTCTGATGCTGATTATGGTGGATGTAAAATTGATAGGAAAAGCACTAGTGGGACATGTCATTTGTTAGGTTCATCCTTAATATCATGGCATTCTAAGAAACAAGCATGTGTAGCTTTATCTACCACTGAAGCTGAATATATTGCAGCTGGTAGTTGTTGTGCTCAAATTCTGTGGATGAAACAACAATTAGAGGATTATAGCATATATTTAAATGACATTCCCTTAATGTGTGATAATACGAGTGCAATTAATCTAACTAAGAATCCAGTAATGCACTCTAGGACCAAACATATTGAGATTAGACATCACTTTTTAAGAGATCATATCAGCAAAGGAAACTGTAAGATAGAGTATGTAAACACTAAACGTCAATTAGCAGATATATTTACTAAGCCTCTACCCAAGGATAGATTCTATGATCTTAGAAGAGACTTAGGGATATTAGAAATAGCTTAAATTCTGCTTAATTTGACTGTTTTTGGATAATTGTTATGTTAAAATTCGTGGTGTAGGATATTCATAGGTTAAAATGTGTAAAAACCTCAAAAACTTGATATAGCCTCTGGAATAATCGATTACTGGAAGTGTTAATTGATTATTTTCCCTCAAAACGTCCAAAACAGGGTATTCTCCTCTGGAATAATCGATTATTTCATGAAATAATCGATTAAATGCCTCAGATAATCGATTATTTGCTAGAAATAATCGATTAAAGCTGTCTGATATAGAGATAATCGATGTATTTTCTTATTGTCTTGATGTTGTAATGGATGAATGATTATAAAATAAAATATGATGTTTCTTTCATGCTATGATTGAGGGGGAGCTCTTATGATTGATGTTACAAAGTTCTTTTTGATTATAATCAAAATAAGGGGAGAAAAATTTAAAGCCTATGATTCAATATTAAATTTTATCTGGTATGTTTAATGTGTTTGTTAGTATGACAGATAAAACAGGTTATTACAAGGGCTTTAAAAAGATAATTTTGATCATCATCAAAAAGGGGGAGATTGTTGAACATTCAAGGACTTGATGTTGCAAATAATGATCATGAAGAATGTTGATTTTGATGATGATCCAAGAACTTAAAGACTTAGAGTATTGAAGATTGAAGATTAATGATTTTTGTATTGTAATAACTCTGTTTTAGTTTGATTGAGTCTGTAATTATAGAATCTAAGATAGCCGGTACATAGTCTGTAACTTAGAAGCTTCAAAATGCTCAAATTTATCATGCAGGCTCGGCTTTAATCGATTATATAGGTAAATAATCGATTAAAACAGTGAGAAAACCACTTTCTATACAAAGTCACTGTTTTAATCGATTAAACAGCAAAATAATCGATTATTTTGTACTGTTCCGTACAGATAATCGATTATTTCACCAAATAATCGATTAATCCAGAGAGGTTTGGGTTCTGTCGTATTTGGCTCTGTTTTAATCGATTATCACTCCAAATAATCGATTATTTCAGTCTGTTTTTCATTTTAAATTTCAAATTAACCCTATTTTCGAAAACCCAATTACCAAGAACCCTAGTTTCGAAATCCCCAATTTCTAAACCCTAATTTCCCTACTTAAACTCTAATTTGGCACTTAGAAAATAAGAACAACTCTTTCCATACAAAAGTTAAGTGTTGTGAGTGCCAGAGAACTGTTTGTTGCAAGGAAAGGGGGCTTTTGGAACCTGGTGTGGGCTAGAAGCGATAAGAATCACTAAGTGGAGTTCTTAGTGGATTGTGTGTTGTGCCGTCTCCGGGGAAAGTCGTTCTTCATCTCTTGTGGATTTCAAGAGAGGTGTTGTCTTTACTTTATCTCTTTCATTTGTAATTTGTTTTGTAACAATTTGTTCTTAGTGACGACGTTAATCCTCTTTTGAGTGATTAGCAATCGGACGTAGGGTCTTTTGATCCAAACCAGTATAAACCTACAGTGTAATCTTCTCTACTCTTCTCTATTTACATTTACACAGTTTTTAATCGGTAAAATTTGGGGAAAATTTTGAAAACCTAATTTTTATTAAGAAACCAATTCACCCCCCCCCCCTCTTGGTTTTTGTCCGACCACGCGAACATTCCGCTGCGCGATTCTAACATGTAGGTTTATATTCTATGTTTTGTGTATAGTTTTGCATATTTTTCTTTGATTTCTAGGTTTTGTATAGTAGTAGGAACTTTCTTCACTCTTGGGATAGGAGTTGTTTTATGCTTTTTGGATTGAAATCCCTGTTTTTCTCTGCTTGTCAAGTTGGTTACGATGTTTGAGAGGTTGAATTGAAGGCGACAATCTTACCCTTTGTGAGGAATTGAGCCACTACCTGTTCTTTCTTGAGTGTTATGCCTCTTGATTGCTTGCGCAGTAGCCTTGGCTTGACCCTGATTGATACTTCTTGATTCACATGCATGTGTTGGAGATGATTAAGGCATTTTTGTTCTGATTAGCCTCTAGCCAAATGAGCCTACCTTGAATTAATTCCTTTGATAGCCCCTTTGAGCCTATGTTTCCCTTTATTTCTTTTGAAGCTCATTAAAAGCCTTAAGTGAATTGTTGAACATTCAAGGACTTGATGTTGCACTTGATAGACATGAAGATTGTTGATTTTGATGATGATTCAAGAACACAAAGACTTAGAGAGTTGAAGACTTGTTTTGTATTGTAATAACTCTGTTTCAATTAGATTGAGTCTGTAATATTAGAGTTTAAGATAGCCAGTACATAGTCTGCACCTTAGAAGCTTCAAAAAGCTCAAATTTATCATCCAGGCTCGGCTTTAATCGATTAAATAGGGAAATAATCGATTAAAACAGTGAGAAAAATCATTTTGTGTAAAAACTCACTGGTTTAATCGATTAAACCAACTTTTAATCGATTATCAGGCGGTTTAATTGATTAAACCACCTTTTAATCGATTAAAACAGAGAGGTTTGGGTTCTGTTGATATTTGACTCTATTTTAATCGATTAATACTTCTTTAAATCGATTATTTCAGTCAGATTTTGATTTTTAACTTCAAATCAAACCTATTTTCGAAAACCCTTTTCCCAAGAACCCTAATTTTGAAAATCCCAATTCCCAAACCCTAATTTCTCTACTTAAACTCTTCTATGGCACTCAGAAATGAAGAACAACCTTTTTCATACAAAAGTTAAGTGCTGTAGTGCCAGAGAATTGTTTGTTGCAAGAAAAAGGGGCTTTTGGAACCTGGTGTGGGCTAGAAGCGATAAGAATCACTAAGTGGAATTCTTAGTGGATTGTGTGCTATGCCGTCTCTAGGGAAAGCTGTTCTTCATCTCTTGTGGATTTCAAGAGAGGTGTTTTCTTATCTTTATCTTTTCAATTGTAATATGTTTGTAACAACTTGATTATAGTGACAGCGTTAATCCTCTGTTTGAGTGATTAGCAACTGGATGTAGGATCTTTTGATCCGAACCAGTATAAATCTCCTATGTAAGATTCTCTTCTCTTCTCTATTTACATTTACACAGTTTTTAATCGGTAAAATTTGGGGAAAATTTTGAAAACCTAATTTTTGTTAAGAAACCAATTCACCCCCCCCCCCCTCTTTGTTTTTGTCCGACCATGCGAACATTCTGCTGCGCGATTCTAACAAAAAACCATGATTACCTTAACCTTAGGGATTTTTGGAGCTTTGAAATTGTTTTGGGAATAAGTTATTGAATAAGTGTGGGGTTGCATTTTGTATTTCATTGGATGATGTACTCGGCTAGTTGGTTATCTCTCGTTGTACGCTTTTTGTGTTTTCCTTTCAGTGTATTTCATGTAGTTTAAAAAAAAATATATATATATATATATATATATATATAAAAGAAAAAAACAAGAGAGAAAAAAAAAGGAAAGTTGTGGGTAAAGGCAGTAGTGGAGGTTTGATATTAGAGGTTTTTGGGCGTGCATCTTGTGCTTATTTTTTACTTATTCCCCATTGCTCCTCTAGTTCCTCTGGTTCACAGCTACTTATCCCATATGATATCCTCTACCTTGTCCCTACCTCCATTACAACCTGAAAAGACCTTTTGATCTTTTTATGCATGTGCGTTGGGTGTTGAGTTTAGAGGCTTGCCAAGTCTATCTGTTGTTTGCTTTTCTTGAGTATTTTGAGAGTATACAGTAGTCTAGACACATGAGAGATACAATGCATCTTGTGAAGTTTTGTCACTTTGATTCACCTTTTGACCTGATTGACCTCTTGCCCGATTTTGAAATGCTTGGATGATTTCCATGAGTATCTGGTTCCTCTGACTCTTTGTGTGTTGGATGTTGTCTACTCCTTTCGTTTCCTAGGTTTCATTGATGAATATGTATATCTGTTTATGTTTTTATTTGTCTTTATTTTTGTTTTTGTCCGTTGCATAATTTTCTTTAATGTTTTTGAATTTATTTCCTTGTGTTTGCTTCTTGATTTTGCCTAGGAGTGCAAAAGGCTAAGTGTGGGGTTATTCCTGGTGCGCTTGACCCGTGTTGGATAATTTATGAAAAATCCAATTTATCTCCGAATTGAATGATTTTGGATCCTATGGAAATCTGAATGTGTCTAGTTTATAATGTTTTGAAAATAATGATTTTTGGAGATCTGTAGAAAAAATGATAAATAAAACAGTAAACCAATGTTAGTACCCGTATAAAATAAAATATGACATTTGACCCAATTTTCCAAGCCCAAAATTTCTTTAAACTGTAAAATGGCATCTAGCCCAATCTTCTAGGCCCAAAATTACTTTAACTGTCCTAAAATTAATAATGAGAAAAAATTAGATCAAATAGATTTAAATTAATTAAAATCTAATTATTGGCCCAATGAAGCCCAATTAATAGAAATTCATTAATAATAGAAAGTTAAGCCCAAAACACTAATTAAAATAAGTTCAGAAAGGGAAGAAAATACGGGAATATAATGACTCATCAGACCCCTGACAGGTCAAATCTCAGGACTCTGAGCAAAAGGAATGACGAACCTTTTAAAGCGTACGCCCAAAGATGGGGGGAAATGGCTGCCCAGATAGAGCCTCCTTTGACGGATAAGGAGACAGTGGCTATGTTCATAGATTCACTGACTGGAGCGTACTACGATAAGGCAGTAGCCAGTACCTCCAACCTCTTCTCGGACATAGTCACTGTGGGGGAAAGAGTAGAGCAGGGACTGAGGAGTGGGAAGATAGCACAATCCTCCCAGGCTGGTGTCTCATTCAGAAAACCTGCTGGCAAGAAGAAGGACGAAGTTGTGCATGCAATCAACTTTGCTACTCCTTCTTCTGCTTCGCAAACGGCTCGGCAGCCTCGCAAGAAAGAGAGGAAGTTCACTCTCATCTCAACTTCCTATGGTAAGCTGCTGCCTCAGCTGCTGGAGGCCAAACTCTTGACCTGCGTTCCTCCCAAGAAGCAAATAGAGCCTCCCTACCCCGAGTGGTACAAACCAAATGAAAAATGCGATTACCACTCGGGTTCACCCGGGCACTCAATAGAAAATTGCTTGACCCTTAAGTATCGGGTCCAAGAATTGATCGACGCCAGGTGGATAACTTTTGATGCCTCTGCTTCTGATGTCGATGCCAAACCTCTGTCTAAGCCAGAGTAGTAGAGAGGGAGGATTGGGAGGATCAGCCCCTAGGGTGCTTTTTTTTAAGCTTTCTTTTGTATTTCCTGCGGTCCCCGCCCGTGGCTGCAGGAACTCTGATTAAAAGGGCTTGTACATACACTTTTGTTTTCCTTAATACATGAGGCATTATGTCACATCCATTTCCTTCATTCTTTTCCCTCTTCTATTTATTATTCTTCCAAAGATAATTGAATAATAAAATCTATGACTAAAACAGAACCTAAAACACATCCTATCTGTGATTGACGAATCTCTGTGGACCCCAGAAGCCAAAGGCAAATGGGTTGAGTCCGATAGTGAGCATGGGACCATTTCCCTAGATATGCAAAGAATGCTAGAAAAGAAGCACGCATTATACAACCGCATCAAGAAGAAATAGAAACTATCAATTTGGGAGAAGGGGATGCTGAGAAAAAGATAAGCATTGGTACCCAAATAGAAAGTAGCATAAAGGAGGGATTGATACAGCTTCTAAAGGAATATATGGATGTATTCGCCTGGTCCTATCATGACATGCCCGGGATCGACACAAGTATAGTGGAGCATAAACTGCCATTGAAAGAAGGGTTTTGACCTGTGAAGCAAAAACTCAGAAGAAACAAACCAGATTGGTCCCTAATGATTAAGGAAGAGGTACAAAGACAACTGGACGCCAATTTCCTAGTAGTGTCCAAATACCCGGAATGGTTGGCCAACATAGTGCCTGTTATTAAAAAGAATGGCAGAGGCAGGGTATGCGTGGATTACAGGGACCTCAATCGAGCAAGTCCAAAGGATGACTTTCCCCTACCACATATAGACACGCTAGTGGACCATACCGCTACCAATACGCTTTATTCCTTCATGGATGGATATGCGGGGTACAATCAGATCAAACTGGCTGTTGAGGATAGAGAAAAAACCTCTTTCATCACACCATGGGGCACCTTTTGCTACCGTGTAATGCCTTTTGGACTCAAGAATGCAAGGGCTACCTATCAAAGGGATATGGTCACACTGTTCCATGACATGATCCACAAGGAAATAGAGGTGTATGTGGATGACATGATCCCCAAGTCCAGAAATGAGATGGACCACATTCAATATCTCAAGAAGCTTTTCGACTGACTTCAAAAGTGTCAATTCAAACTAAACCCGACAAAATGTACTTTCGGAGTACGATCAGGAAAACTATTGGGGTTCATCGTCAGCCAAAGAGGAATAGAAGTGGACCCTGACAAAACCAAAGCGATTTTGGAAATGCCCCCACCAAGCACGGAAAAGGAGGTTAGAGGATTTCTAGGCCGAACTTACTATATTGCCCATTTCATCGCACAGTTGACGGATAAATGTATACCCATCTTTAAACTGTTGCGCAAAAATCAACCAATGATGTGGAATGAAGAATGCCAACAAACATTTGATAAAATCAAAACATGCTTAACTAATCCGCCAGTATTGGTACCACCCGTTGAAGGAAGACCTCTGATCCTATATTTGTCAATACTCGAAGAGTCCATGGGATGTGTGCTCAGTCAACAAGATAAAACTGGAAAGAAAGAACGAGTCATCTATTATCTCAGCAAAAAATTCCTAGACTACGAAACCCGTTATACACCATTTGAAAAGACCTGTTGCGCATCGGTATGGGTCACTCAGCGTCTTCGACAATATATGGCTCGGCACACAATGTGGTTGGTTTCCAAAATGGACCCAATCAAGTACCTCTTCGAGAAGCCCATTTTGACCGGAAGAATAGCTAGGTGAAAAGTTCTCCTCTCAGAGTTCGACATCATTCATGTCACCCAAAAAGCTATTAAAGGTAGCCCCTAGCGGACTATCTAGCCCATGGATCAACAAATGAGTATCAGTCTCTACAAGACGACTTTCCCGATGAGTATATCATGCACATCGGACATGAAGAGACCAAAGAAGAGGCATAGACCATGTTCTTCGACGGGGCCTCAAGCATGCTTGGACACGGGATAGGAGCTATTTTGATATCCCCTGAAAAGAAATACATCCCTATAATGGCCAGGCTAAATTTTGATTATACCAACAACATGGCTGAATATGAAGCGTGTGCGCTAGGAATCCAAGTAGCTCTAGATCATGGGGTTACTAAACTCAAAGTCTTTGGTGATTCATCTCTTGTCATCTATCAACTTAAAGGTGAATGGGAAACCCGAAACTCCAAATTAATCCCATATCTAGAGCACATCCATGATTTAGTCTCAAGAATGGAAAGCGTCACCTTCCAGTATATTCCTCGGGAAGACAATCAATTTGCTGACGCCCTCGCCACTCTATCATCCATGTTTTCTTTGGGTCAAGAGCATGAGATGCCAATCATCCAAATTAAGTTGCATGAAAACAAGCTTTTTGCATTGCAGTAAATGGCGACCACGACCAAAATCCCTGGTATCATGACATCAAATAATATCTCATGAGGGGCGAATATCCTGAAGGAATTAATGACAATGATAAAAGAACAATTCGTAAAAGGGCAGTAGGGTTCACGTTGATTGAAGGAACCCTCTACAAAAAGAGTCCCGATTCCACTCTCTTAACGTGTGTGGACCAAGAAGAAGCCCAGACCTTGATAAGAGAAATCCACAAAGGAACCTTTGGGACCCACGTGTAAGAATTAATGGTTGAGTTCAAGAGGGGGGGGTAAATTGAACTTTAGAAAACTTTTTCGCAAAACACACTTTCTTGGGAAGAATGATTTATCTTTATTCAATTCCTCTATTAGGTAGATTTGATTTTAATCACAGCAAGAATATAGACAAGAAATAAAAGAGATGAAAGCAGAAATACAACACAAAAGTTTATACTGGTTCACTCTTTCCCAGAGCTACATCCAGTTCTTGACAAATCTGCCAAGTTCCACTAATTCCAAGTGAAAATTACAACTAGTAGATTTACACCAATCTACCCCAAGAACTATCTCACAAACCCACAAGATAGATTCTTGAATAACCACCCAGTAACCAAATCCAGTTACTGTAACCAGTGCAGATTCAACACCCAATCTACACAATCACACTTTATACAAGAATATGAAAAGAATAAACCTGGACTGTAGCTTTAACAATATAGAAGTCCAGAAGCAATTCTAACTTAGAACTTTCTCTCTTTGATGAACAACAATCTTGATCAAAGCACCTTATGATATGAACAGTTTTTGAATGCACAGAGAAAGTCACGGATATGATAGCTCTAAGATTGCTCTCAAATGTTTTCACAAATCGTATATTTCAATAGACAAATCAAAACTGTATTTATAGAATAAAAAAGAGAACCTGATTGTCTAAATTGATTAAAACTGATTTAGAGTAACAGATGATTGATCAGAATAATAATATAACAAGTCAGAATCAGTTATGATCGATCAAAATAGCTTTATGACCGATCAGAACCAGTTATGATCGATTAGAATTAAATTGTGATCGATCAGCATTCTTTTCAATCGATTAAAATGACGTTTCAATCGATTGATTTTATTTAAAACTTCATTTAATCGATTGATTCGAGTTTTCAATGGATTGAAATAGTTTTAGAAAAAATGATAGCTCTCTGTTTCAACAGATTAAAAAATATTTCAACAGATTGAAATTCGAGATACTCCAAATTGAAAAATAATATCTCTCTCGTTTCAACAGATTGATCTTGTTTTCAACAGATTGAAAATGTGCAACCTTTAATTGAAAAAATCATTAAGAACATTTTAACCTCGTTGATTCTGCGATTCAATCAATTAAAATTTTGACTGTATATGAACATTTTCTATGTTAAGTAATTTTAACAGATTGAAACTTGTTTTTAACAGATTGAAAAACTCAGTTTGTTCTTTTAATGCTTAAAGGTTGGTTTTTCATGCAGAAAAATAAGTTTAATGAGATGCATCATTTCAAGGCGCTTATCACAAGATCTATTGAACTATCAAGAGATTAAATTCTAAACCTATAACCTATTCACCTACACACCCACAAACTAAACTCTATAAACTCTATATGTCTTCATCAAATCCAACAAGTGCTTCAATCTCCCCCTATTTGATGGAGACAAATAACCACTGCACCTGCACAAATAATAACAGAACAGAGACATATATGATTTTGTAGTGTGTGTGTAGTGTCAGTTATAAGCAAATACTTCTCCCCCTATTTGACACCATCAAAAAGTGTTTAGTTATAGTCCAACAGTACCACGTAGGTACCCAAAACAAAAACAAGAAAAAGAAATATAAAAAAATATGTAAAAGCGAGACTTCACTCATCACCATCCTAGGAACCCTGATTGAATTGAAGATCACCAATTCTGTTGAAGATATCCTCCAATTGATTATTAATGTGTTGAAATCTGGCAATGGAGTCTTATATAGTCGATATTGGCGAGCTTGCAGAGCAAATGTCATCTCCATGTGCCTCCTTTGATTTTTTTGTAACTCATTCATCTGATGCAGCATAGTCCTTTCAAACTGTGACAGAGGCGTGCCACGGTCAGGTTGTGGTATATAAGGAATCACTTCCAATGGAGACTGCTCTTCCATAACATCTTCCATGGGGTCTGTTGGTCTTGCTGTAGTAGCACTCGGGACACCAGTATCTTCATCTTCTTCCCCTTGTTCTTCTTCTTCTTCGACATCTTCTTCTCTCCCTGCTTCTTCTTTTGAAATCCACTCACCATCAATTTTGATGAATCCCATTTTATGAAGGACAGAGTTATTAACCTCATTTGTGGGGCGAACAGTTTCATCCAAATCACTTAGCCTTTTTGCTTTGATCATATGGTCCTTGATGACAAATACCCAGTTTACTCCGATTCTGTGATGGATGCAGTACATCAGCACTAAATCACCTTCATTTAGTACTGCATGATTGCTCCCCCTGGGAGTAAGCTGTCAGGCCACTATGAATGCAAGAATCCTTTCTTCAAATTTCAACTTTCCAGTGTTGAAGGAACTCACAAAGTCACGCTTATTTCTCAAACAAGAGCGAAAGTACAGGACTTTGTTGAATTCGTCCACATCATAGGTATACCCTTTGGTGACTTTTACTCCTTCATCCTTGAGTCCAGCAACCTCTTTCCAGACAGTGGGAGTAATTTCTATTTCCACTCCTTTGACTTGAGTTCATTGAGCTAAAGGAACTTCTGAAGTTTCTGGTGTTGCAGCAGTTTCCGAACACCTCTGAACCCTTTAGCATCCAACCATGAGAATTTCAGAACTTTGGGTATATTGATTTTCTTCCTGCTCATTTCATGAATAAACAAGTCCATCTTTTCTTGGTTCCCATTGAACCAGGATTCAATGCGCCCTCCTCCTGATATTTCTTGACCAACAGCAGAGGATTCTCCTTTGCTGAACTTCTTTCTCCCGGATTTGGTGCGCTTGAACATGTTGTTTTAGTGAGATGAAACAGAAAAACAGAGAAGAGAGAATGTTTTTAAAGAGAGAGTACAAGCTTTTCGAACAACTATTGTATGTTAAAATGGAACGAGAAAACCTGGTCCCTTCATCTTCTTTGAATAGACAATTTTTGTCTTTAGTGATTTATTGCTGTTCTGCTTCATGCGCAGAGATGGTAAAAGTAGAGAGAGAGAATTGTTACTCGTGCTACTTAATTACCTTCACATCCGATATCCAATCACGAGTCATTCAGCTTTTATTGGATAACTATGGCATTTAAGAGAGTAGCTGAAGTTGTTAGCACAATCTGCAGTAAGTGATTAGAGGCAACGCATCCACTACTAACCCTAGAAGAAATTAACCAATTGATTTTCCATAAAATCAATTGATTTTTAATTACAGATGTAGATGCAGATCACCACAAGTAAAATAAATCGATTGAATCGAAGATTTAATCGATTGTTTTGTAAAAGAAAAGCATGCAGAGCAATAGAGTTAGTGAAATAAATCGATTAAAAACTTATTTAATTGATTAAACTGGTAATACATCATGAACAAAGATTGAGAATCGAGAAATCAACAGATTATTTCGCAATTTCAATCGATTAAAACAAATAATTTCAAAATTTTCAGACAATTTTAATCGATTGAGCCTGTTATCAACTTGTTTAAAAAGCACATAATCACAATAAAGAATCAATTATTCAATACTAGATATATCCAGAATTCCTAATTCAGTTCTAAGCATATTAAGTCTATCTCTAGGAAGTGGTTTGGTGAATAAGTCAGCTAACTGTTTGTCAGTTTCAATGAATAAAATTTCACAATCACCCCTAGATACATGTTCTCTAATAAAGTGATGTCTAATTTCAATATGCTTAGTTCTAGAGTGTTGAATAGGATTCTTAGTTAGATTAATTGCACTAGTATTATCACAAACCAGAGGTACCGTGTTGAGAACCACTCCATAATCTTTCAATTGTTGCTTAAGATAGATACTCTGAGCACAACAACTCCCAGCTGCAATGTATTCGAACTTCATGCAGTTGAAAGAGCAACACATGCTTGCTTTTTGCTATGCCAAGATATGAGACTCGCTTCCCATTAAATGACATGTACCGGAGGTACTTTTCCTATCCAATCTACATCCTGCAAAGTCGAATCAGAAAATCCAACAAGTTTAAGAGATGCACCTTCAGGATACCATAGTCCGACATTAATGGTTCCTTTAAGGTACTTGAGAATCCTTTTAGCAGCGGTAAAGTGAGATTCCTTTGGATTTGCTCGAAATCTAGCACAAAGGCACATGCTTGAACATAATGTCGAGCCTACTAGCGATCAGATATAGCAGAGAACCAATCAAACCTCTATATTTAGTTTGATCAACATATTTCCCTTTTTCATCTAAATCTAGACAATGAGTTAGTAGACATGGGTGTAGAGGATTCTTTGCGAGTTATGCATATCAAATCTCTTCAACAACTCATTACAGTATTTAGATTGATTTAGGAAAATGCCATTTCTTAATTGCTTAACCTGAAGACCAAGGAAGAAATTTAATTCTCCCATCATAGACATCTCAAATTCACTTTGCATTTCCTTAACAAACTTATTACACAAGGCATTATTAGTAGAACCGAAAATGATATCATCAACATAAACCTGTACCAGAATAATGTCAGTTCCAGATTTCTTAATGAATAAGGTTTTATCAACTTCACCTCGTTTGTATCCTTGATCAATTAAGAAGTTACTTAGCCTCTCATACCATTGTCTAGGAGCTTGCTTTAAACCATAAAGAGCCTTTTTCAATTTGTACACATGGTCAGGATGTTTGTGATTTTCAAACCTAGGGGGCTGAGAAACATAAACTTCTTCATTGATGAGTCCATTTAGAAAGGCACTCTTGACATCCATCTGAAGTAATCTGAAACCACTAATACAAGCATAAGCTAATAAGAGTCTTACAGCTTCAAGTCTAGCTACAGGTGCAAAGGTTTCATCAAAATCAATTCCTTCCTGTTGATTATATCCTTTGGCTACCAACCTAGCTTTATTTCTAGTGATAATGCCATGTTCATCTAGTTTGTTTTTGAATACCCACTTAGTACCTATTACATTGATATCTTTGTATTTAGGAACTAATTCCCACACATTATTTCTTTCAAAATGATTAAGCTCATCATGCATGGCACTAACCCAGTATTCATCATTTAATGCATCCTTAACAGTTTTAGGTTCAATTTGTGAAATGAATGTCATATGATTGCAGAATTGATTAAGAGAATGTCTAGTGGTTACTCCCTTATTGATTTGCCCAATGACATTGTCTAGAGAAAGATCTCTTGGGAGAATCCATTCTTTAGGAAGTTCATTCAAGATATCTTCTTTCTGTTCTTCAGCAATTCTCTCTGGTGGATTAGCTTTTGCAGGATCAATTTATTGATCACCTTCTTCGACAGTATGCTGATCTGAACCACTGGAATGTTTTAAATGATAAGAATTATCAGTTAAATCTTCATCATCTGCAGTACCTATTGTTTTATTCTGCAACACTCGAGGAGACTCATTAAAAACAACATGTACTGATTCGTCAACAGATTTTAGTCTTAAATTATAGACTCTATATGCATGACCGTTAGAAGAATAGCCAAGAAAGATTCCTTTATCAGATTTTTCATCAAACTTGCCAATATTTTCTTTCCCATTGTTTAAAACAAAACATGTACATCCAAAAAACCTGAAATAGTTTATGTTGGGTTTTCTTCCTTTGTAAAGTTCATACACTAGTGGAAAAATAGCTTTCTATGACGGGTTTTTATCACGGTCATAATCCACCCGTCATAGTATGTGGCGCGGTGGCAATTTTGTAATAAAATCATAAACTTTCTATGTTGGGTAAGTTTTAACCGACATAGTAAGTGGAAAGGTCACTTTCTACGTCGGTTAAAATTTACCCGACATAGAAAGTTAACTTTCTATGTCGGGTAACATTTACCCGACGTAGAAAATGAACTTTCTATGTCGGGTAAATTTTAACCGACGTAGAAAGTATCTTTGATGACGGGTGTTAGGGCAACCGACATAGTATCTTCTGTTTTGCCCGCGCTCCATTTCATTTCATCACTTCCCCCCCACTCCATTTCATTTCATCACTTCCCCCCCATAGCAGAGCTCCCCTGTACGTTTCTCCCTACGCTCCATTTCCTTTCATCAGTTCACCCATACCAGAGCTCCCCCGTTCGCTTGTATACGTTTCTCCGCACCCACATTTGCTCTTCACGCCACCTGCCAACGCTTCGTGCCGCCTGCTGCTACTGGTGCCCGTCGCCTTGGATACGTTTCTCCCCACCCAGCTCTGCACGTCACGCCACCTGCCACCTCTCGTAGGTCTTCAAGAGGTAAGTTTTCGTGCTTGCTTTAGCCAATGTAGGTTTACAGTATTGAATCTAGTAAGTAATAATGCTCGTCAAGAGAGGGAAACATCACGGGTGCCTTTAGCTAATTTAGAGATGTATTGTAAGTAGTTTAGTCATTTGAATGTGTTTCACGTCGGCATTCTTTCGTGATTTTGATTTTGAACATTAGATTTGTATTATAATGTAGTTATTTTGAGAGTGGAGTTGGATTTCGTGTAGGCATTATAATGTAGTTATTTCGTGTTTACGTAGCTAATTTGATTTTGAAAATTAGATTTGTAACAATGGATCGGAGTTGGATCAATTACAGACGAACAACAAATGAATATGAGAGTGGAGTAGAACAATTCCTTGAATTTGCTAAGATGAATGTTCGGATAATGATGGAAGATTCTATTGCCCTTGTGTTAACTGCTTGAATGAGCGAAGATTACCGACTGAAGTTATTCGGGAACATGTTCTTTGTGATGGTTTCCTAAAGAGTTACATAAAGTGGACATGGCATGGTGAATTATTAAACATGCCAAGTGTAGAAGACAAAGAAGAAGTTGATCTAGAGATGGATGATCAGCTGGAGGAAATGATTCGTGAGCTTGGACAAGATGCCTTCCAACACACACATGTGTACGAGAAGTTGTCCAATGATGCAAAAGAGCCTTTGTATACAAATTGTACTAAGTTCACACGATTGTCGGCGGTACTAAAATTGTTCAATGTGAAGGCAAAGAATGGGTGGACTGATAAAAGTTTCATAGAATTGCTTGAGTTGTTGAGTGACATGCTCCCTCAAGGTAACACATTGCCAACCTGCAATTATGATGCTAAGAAGATATTGTGTCCAATGGGTATGGAGTACCAAAAAATTCATGCATGTCCGAATGATTGTGTGTTGTACAGGAAAGAATTTGAGAACTGTCACGAATGTCCACAATGCGGGGAATCACGATACAAGAAGAAGGATGGTGATTCTGACAATGATGTTATGAAGGGTACCCCAGACAAAAGTGTTATGGTATCTTCCCATTGTTCCAAGGTTGAAACGATTGTTCACTAATGGAAATGATGCAAAGCTCACTAGATGGCATGCAGATAGTCGTATTAAAGATGGTCAGTTGAGGCATCCGGCAGATGGATTGCAATGGAAAAAAATTGATTCCATCTTCCGGAATTTTGGTAATGATCCAAGAAACATTAGGTTTGGACTTGCTACAGATGGAATGAATCCATATGGAAATTTAAGCGAGTAAACATAGTTCATGGCCTGTGGTGTTAGTTATTTACAACTTACCTCCGTGGTTGTGTATGAAACGTAAGTACTTGATGCTATCTTTGATGATCTCGGGTCCCGGACAACCTGGAAATGACATTGATGTTTTTTAAGCCCATTGGTTGAAGAGTTGAAGATGTTGTGGGAGGAAGGTGTTGATGTGTTTGATGGGTACACAGGTGACTTATTCAAGTTGCGTGCAATGTTATTTTGTACAATTAATGACTTTCCAAGCATATGGTAATTTGAGTGGCTACAGCACAAAGGGACATAAAGCTTGCCCGATATGTGAAGAAGACACATGTCACTATCAACTACAACATGGAAGGAAAACAAGTGTACCTTGGACACCGAAGATTTCTTCCTTCAAACCATTCATATCGTAAATTAAAAAAATCATTTAACGGGTGTCAAGAAAATGATGCAGCCCCAACACCTTTAAGTGGGGAAGAAGTATATCAACGAGTAAGTGCAATTTCGTGTGAGTTTGGAAAGACGCAAAAGAAAGCCACAGGTATATGGAAGAAAATGTCAATCCTTTTTGTTCTTCCATATTGGAGGGTTCTTGATGTGAGGCATTGTATAGATGTCATGCATGTAGAGAAAAATGTGTGTGACAGGTATCATCGGAACGCTCCTTAACATTCAAGGAAAAACAAAAGATGGTGTCAATGCTCGTTTGGACATGGTTGAAATGGGTATAAGAGAACAATTAGCTCCTCAACCTCATGGTAACCGAACATACTTGCCTCCAAGCATGTCACACACTCTGTCTAAAAAAGAGAAAAAAGTTTTTGTGAGTTTTTACGAGGTGTGAAGGTTCCATTTGGTTACTCTTCCAATGTGAAGAGACTTGTATCTATGAAAGATCTCAAATTGCTTGGGTTAAAATCTCATGATTGTCATGTATTGATGCAACAACTTCTACCTGTGGCTATTCGAGGTATCTTACCGAGACAATGTTAGATATTCCTTAACTTCGATTATGCTTTTTTTTAATGCCATATGTAGTAAAGTTATGGACCCGGATGTTTTGGATCAGTTAGAGAATGAGGCTGCAAGTAATATTATGTCAATTTGAGATGTACTTTCCTCCATCATTTTTTGATATTATGGTTCACTTGATTGTTCATCTAGCCAGGGAAGTTAGAATCTGTGGTCCGAGTTTTCTTACGATGGATGTACCCTTTTGAGCGATACATGAAAATATTAAAAGGGTATGTGAAGAACCAATATCGTCCCGAAGCATCAATTGTTCAAAGATATATTGCAGAGGAAGCTATTGAGTTTTGCACAAACTACTTATCGAAGTTGAAGCTATAGGGTTACCTAAGACTCGTTACCATGGAATAGGTCTTGGTAGAGGAACTCGAGGTGCAAAAGTTGTGACAATGTGTCGAGATGAAGTACTTCAAGCGCATTTGTACATATTGAATAACAGTGAAGAAGTCATCCCCTACTTAAGTGCTCATAAAGAGATTGTGAAGCGAAATAATCCACGTATGCCTAAAAAGTGGGTGATCACTGAACACAACAAGAGCTTTTGAAGTGGTTTAAACAACAAGTTGAAGGTGACAATACAGACTTCGATACACTAAAGTGGCTAGCATGTGAGCCAAACTTTGATGTGATATGTTGGGGTGGGTATGATATAAATAACTATTCATTTTATACAAAGGGAGAAGATGAAATGAGCACAATGCAAAATAGTAGAGTCATGGTGGTGGCTGAATCAATGCATTTCTCGAGTTCAAAGGATAAATATCCGATAAGGGCGTCAATGGGCTACTTTGGTGTAATTGAAGAGATTTGGGTAATAGATTACACGATATTCGGAGTACCTATTTTTAAATGCAAGTGGGTTGATTTTAATACTGGCATCTTCACCGATGATCTTGGATTTACCTTGGTTAACCTTGAAAATACTCGTTATACCGAAGAACCATTTATCATGGCATCTCGGGCAAAACAAGTGTTTTATGTCACTGATCCCGCTAACAAAGGATGGTCAGTGGTTCTACAAGGAAAACCCATGTATACTTCGAGGAGAATGATGAATTAGTACTTGATATACCCGAGACACCATGTTTCTCTTCAAATATGCCAAACTTGAGTGTTAATGTAGAAATAGATGATGTGCATGCCATCCGTTATGACCATATGGAAGGATTTTGGGAGAATGCTCCAACTTGATAGGAAATTTAAGCATTCAATCTTCATAGGAAATTTAACTTGTAACAATTTAGATAGAATTGATTTAAGTTAGGAAATTTACATTCGTTTAAGTAAATGAACTGTCTGGAACTGGATCTGTCTGTACATATATTCATTTCAATGTGTTTCATATGTACATATCATGCTGCAACTGAATCCGTACATGCATCGGATATATATCGTAGCAAATTTATATATGAACTGTGCATATCATGCATCGTATTGGATATGTGGTTATTTGTCTGGAACTGTGATGAATAGGCAGGTCTACTCGAAGAAAGGTAGCATCTGTAAATAAAATGCAGGTATTTTAAAAAAAAATAACACTTTCTACGTCGGTTATGTCATTACTCGACGTAGAAAGTACTTTCTATGTCGGTTATAATTTTAACCGACATAGAAAGTAAGACTTTCTATGTCGGTTATAAGTGTTAACCGACATAGAAAGTATATGACCGATTAGAACCAGTATGACCGATCAGAATAGCTCATACAAAATAAGACTTTCTACGTCGATTCCCTGACTAACCGACGTAGAAAGTATTTATGTGACCGATCAGAACCAGTTATGATCGATCAAGATAGCTCTATGACCGATTATAACCAGTTTGACCGATCATAATAGCTCAAAGAAAGTAAGGCTTTCTACGTCGGTTCCTATTAACCGACGTAGAAAGTCTTACTTTCTACGTCGGTTATTAGGAACCGACGTAGAAAGCCTTACTTTCTATGACCCCCGTATCTATGTCGCCGCTTTAACCGACGTCGAAAGCCCATTTTAACCGATGTAAAAAGCCTTTTCTGCAGTAGTGATATGGGGTATTCTTAGGCATGGGTCTAATCAAAACTCTATTCAAAACATGACAAGCAGTGTTTACAGCATCTGCCCAAAAGTATTTAGGTAAAGAATTTTCACAAAGCATTGTTCTAGCAAGTTCCACAATGGATCTGTTCTTTCTTTCCACAACACCATTCTGTTGAGGAGTTCTTGGAGCAGAAAAATTGTGTTTTATGCCATACTTTTCACAAAATGATTCAAAATTTTCATTTACAAATTCTCCACCATTGTCACTCTGAATAGAAGTAATGAAATAACCTTTCTCATTATGTAAGACCTTGGCAAGCTTTTTAAAAGATTTGTAAGAATCAGATTTGGCTTTTAGAAAGATAGTCCAAGTGAATCTGGAAAAATCATCAACAATTACCATGATATAGAGATTACCACCTAGGCTTTTATTTCTTGAAGGACCAACCAAATCCATGTGGAGCAGTTCCAAAGGTCTAGAAGTAGAAACAATGTTTTTGTTTGAAAAGGATTTTCTAGTTTGTTTACCTTTTAGACAACCTTCACAGATTTTGTCTTTCAGAATTTGAAGCTTAGGTAGCCCAGAGACTAAATCTTTAGAAATCAGTTTGTCAAGATGATTAAGATGAATATGTGCAAGCCTTCTATGCCATAACCAATATTCTTCTTCTTTAGTAAGAAGACAACTTTGAGATGAGATAGAAAGCTTGATATCTAACATGTAAATGTTATTCAACCTCTTACCTACCAACATTACCGTGTCAGATTTTGGCTCACAAATTAGGCAAATTTCTGGTTTGAAGATAACCTTGTGACCTAGATCACATAATTGACTTATACTAATTAAGTTGTGCTTGAGACCTTCAACAAGAAGAACATTGTGAATGGTCACGATTTCACCATCTCCTATATCTCTAGAACCTAAGATTCTTCCCTTGTTGTTGTCTCCATTTGTCACGTGACCTCCATTCTTCAATCTCAGTTTCTGGAATTTTGAAATATCACCTGTCATATGCCTTGAGCATCCGCTTTCCAGGTACCAAAGGGATTCTTGTTGCTGTTCCTGAAAGATCAAGCATCAAGTATTTGGTACCCTTAAATATTTTGGGTCCTTAGGAGTCAAATTTTCTCTTTAACATGTTTTGGAACCCATCTCATTTTACCTTGTGGCACAAAATATTTTCTAGCATGACGAAATTTTACAGGTATGCCCTTTTTTCATGCAGTAATGACAAGATGAGAAAGGAGATGTTGTTGCTTTTCTAAAAGAAAAGAAGTTCAAATACTTTTTAGTTTTCACCCCAACCTTAGGTTTGTACCCAATTCCAGTATGATTAAAAACACATTTTTGAGACCCAAGAAGTGTATCTAAATTTTCTTTACCTTGAGTAAACTTAGACAGAGTTTTAATCAAGTATTCAACCTTATTCTGTAGAAAGATACACTTTTCACAATTATTGTTAGTTGCAGCATTATCAGCGGATGAATAGATTATTTCAAGATGTTCCATATCTGTTTTGCTTTCTAATAATTCTTTTTCCAGAACTTTAACCCTATTTTCTAACCAGTTATTTAGTCCTTTTAACCGATTATTTGTATGAGATAAATTCCTGGCTTCACTATGCATTTCATTGAAAGCATTTAGTAATGTGCTGTAATTCATTTCATTTTCTGTGGGGGTTGAACTTACATGCGATGAAGAGGATTCACACCCAGCCATTAAGCATAGATTCACTTCTTCATCTTCAAATGCAGAACTGGAGGATGAATCATTGTCTTGCCAATGAAGCACTTGGTGGATTTGATGAAGACATAGATATAACTTAGGTTGTGGGTGTGTAGATGATTGGGTTTTTAAGCTTAAGCACTTAATCTCTTGATAGGCCATTATATTTTGTGATAAGCACCTTAAAATGTTGCATCTCATTGAAAATCATTTTTCTGCATGAAAGACTTACGTTTAAATATTAAAAGAATAAACTAAAGTTTTTTTTAATCGTTGAAAAGGATTTTCAATCTGTTAAAATCTCTTATCATAATAAATGGTCATACATAATCGAAAATTAAATTGATTGATTCACGGAATCAACAAGTTAAAATAACTCAATAAATTTTCAATATCAAGTTTCGCATTTTCAATCTGTTGAAATGATTTTAAATCATGTTGAAACAGAAAGACCTGTTTCGATCTAAGAGTTTTTAGAAAATCAATCTGTTGAAATATTTTTCAATCTATTGAAACAGAGACTATTTTTTTAACTAAGTGTTTGCAGGAATTTAATCTGTTGAAATGATTTTCAATCGATTGAAACAGAGAGCTGTCATTTTTCATTAAGTTGTTTTAATCCATTAAAACTCGAATCAATCGACTAAATGGAACTTTAAATGAAATCAATCGATTGAATCGATGTCTTAATCGATTAAATGGAACTTTAAATGAAATCAATTGATTGAACCGATCTTTTAATCGATTGAAATAATACTCGATCGATCATAGTTTTGTTCTAATCGATCATAACTCACTCTGATCGATCATAGTTTTGTTCTAATCGATCATAACTCAGTCTAATCGATCATAGTTTTATTCTGATCGATCATAACTCGATCTAATCGATCATACTTCGTTTTAATCGATCGAGTCTCTTCTAAACCTATTTTACTCGCTAACCAACTTATCTTTTGACTCTCTAAAACAGTTTTTAACAGATGAAACGTTCGTTTTTCCGATTTACTCTATATATACAGATTTGATCTATCTTTTGAATATACAATACAACACACTACTTGAGAAAACTTGTGAAATCAATCTGTGAAACTTTCATACGTAACTTTCTCTGCATTCAAGAATCTTTTTCATATCATAAGGTGCTGTGATCAGAATTGTGGTCATTCAAAGAGAGAAAGTGCTGATAGAATTGGTTTTGGACAATTAGAAACTTCAAGTCCAGGTTTTTTCTTTTCATATTCTTTTGTAAAGTTTGATTGTGCAGGTTGGATTGTAATCTGCACTTGGTACAATGAATTGGATTTGGTTACTTGGGTGGTTTTCAAGATTCTGTCTTGTGGGTTTTGCAAGATAGTTCTTGGGGTAGATTGGTGAGTATCTACTGGTTGTAATTTTCACTTGGTATTAGTGGAACTTGACTGGTTTGTCAAGAACTGGATGTAGCTCTGGATTAGAGTGAACCAGTATAAACTTGTGTGTTAATATTCTTCTTTCATCTCTTTTAATTTCTGTCTTTAATTGTGTTGTGTTTAAATCAAATTACCTTTGCAAAGATTGAATAGAGATAACTCATTCTTCCAAAAGAAAGTAAGATTTACGAAAAAGTTTTAAAGTTCAATTCACCCCCTCTTGAACTCAACCATTAATTCTTTCAATTGGCATCGAGTCTGGTTCTTGTAAGTTACTCAAGGAATCGGTCCAATGGCTGAGGGAAAGATGAATTTTTAGAAGGAGCCTCCATAAACAGGCCTCCACTTTTTCTCGGTGTGAATTATTCTTTCCGGAAGGTTAGAATGAAAATCTTTATTGAATCTCTTGATAGAGGCATTTGGGAAACAATTGTTAATGGTCCTTACAAACCAACTCATACTTGTAGATGGTAAAGTAGTCGAAAAAGATTGGGCTGAATTAACCGATGTAGAAAATAGGAAAGTTCAATATGATTATACTCGCAAAAATATTATTACCTCTGCTTTAAATCTTGATGAGTTTTTCAGGGTGTCTCGAGTGTGCCTCTGCCAAAGAGATGTGGGAAATTTTAGAGGTTACACATGAAGGAACGTCTGATGTGAAAAGGGCAAGAAAGCATGAGTTAATCGGGGACTATGAGTTGTTTAAAATGCAGCAAGGAGAAACAATTGTAGATGTGCGAAAAGGTTCACGCACATAGTCAATCATCTAATTGGGTTAGGAAAGACTTTTGACAAAGAAGAGTTGAACATCAAAATTTTAAAGTGTTTGGACAGAACATGGCAACCAAAGGTGACAGCAATATCAGAATCAAGAGACCTGACTGAAATGACTACCGCTTCACTTTTTGGTAAGTTGAGGGAACATGAGTTGGAAATCAATCGGTTCAAAGAACAAGAGAATGCAGAAAAGAAAACTAGAAATATTGTTCTCAAGACAATTGAAGAAAACAAGTGGATCTGAAGAAGATGAATCGGAGAACTCGACTTTATTGGTTAAGAAATTTGGAAAATTTCTTAGAAGAAAGAACAGAATTGGCCAAGTAAAAAGGTACAATGATAAAAAGATCGAATCTGTTCAAAATAATATTACTTGTTATTCTTGTGGTAAACAGGGTCACATAAAGAGTGATTGTCCGGAAAAGACCAAGAATCGAACAAGAAAGAATCAAGATACAAAGGGAAAAAGGCTTATATAGCCTGGCAAGACAATGATTCATCTTCCGACTTCGAATCCGAAAGTGAGGAGGTGAACCTGTGCTTGATGGTCGGTCGTGAATCCTCTTCATCACATGTAAGTTCAACTCCTACAGAGAATGAAATGAATTATAGCACATTACTAAATGCTTTCAATGAAATGCATAGTGAAGCCAGAAATTTATCTCATACAAATAATCGGTTGAAAGGTTTAAATAAGCTGGTTAGAAAATAGAGTTAAAGTTCGGAAAATGAACTATTAGAAAGCAAAACAGATTTAGAACATCTAGATATAATCTATGCATCTGCGAATAATATTGCTGCTAATAAGAAGTGTGAAAAGTGTATTATTCTGCAAGATAAGGTTGATTACTTGATTAAAACTTTGTCTAAGTTTACTCAAGGTAAAGAGAATTTAGATGCACTTCTTGGATCTCAAAATTGTGTTTTTGAACATTCTGGAATCGGTACAAACCTAAGATTGGGGTAAAAACTAAAAAATATTTGAACTTCTTTTCATACGGAAAAACAACAAGCATCCCCTTTCTCATCTTGTCATTACTTGCATGAAGAAAGGACATACTATAAAATTCTGTCATGCTAGAAAATATTTTGTGCCGCAAGGTAGGAAAAGATGGGTTCCAAAACATGTTAAACGGAAAAATTGACTCCTAAGGACCCAAAATACGTAAGGGTACCAAATACTTGATGTTTGATCTTTCGAGGAACAGCAACAAGAGTCCCTTTGGTATCTAGACAGCGGATGCTCAAGGCACATGACAGGTGACATTTCAAAATTCCAGAAGCTGAAATTGAAGAATGGAGGTCATGTGACTTATGGAGACAACAACGAGAGGAAGAATTCTAGGTTCGGAGATATTGGTGATGGTGAATCAGTAATCATTCACAATGTTCTTCCGGTTGAAGGTCTCAAGCACAATCTGATAAGCATAAGTCGGTTATGTGATCTTGGTCACAAAGTCATTTTCAAACCAGGAAAAGTGCCTTATCTGTGAGCCGAATCGATACGGTAATGTTGGTAGGTAAGAGGTTAAACAATATATACATGTTAGATATCAAACAGTCTATATCATCTCAAAGTTGTCTTCTTACTAAAGAAGAAGAATCTTGGTTGTGGCATAGAAGACTTGCTCATATACATCTTAAACATCTTGACAAACTGATTTCAAAAGAATTAGTTTCTGAGTCGCCTAAGCTTCGGATCTTGAAAGACAAAATCTGTGAAGCTTGTTTGAAAGGCAAACAAACTAGAAAATCTTTTTCAAACAAAAATATTGTTTCAACTTCTAAACCTTTGGAACTGCTTCACATGGATTTGGTTGGTCCTTCAAGGAATAAAAGCCTAGGTGGTAATCTTTATATCATGGTAATTGTTGATGACTTTTCCAGATTTACCTGGACTATCTTTCTTAAAGCCAAATCTGATTCTTACAAATCTTTCAAAAAGCTTGCCAAGGTTTTACATAATGAAAAAGGGTATTTTATTACATCAATTCAAAGTGACAATGGTGGAGAATTTGTAAATGAAAAGTTTGAATCATTTTGTGAAAAGTTTGGCATAAAACACAATTTTTCTGCTCCAAGAACTCCTCAACGAGCGGTGTTGTGGAAAGAAAGAACAGATCTATTGTAGAACTTGCTAGAACAATGTTGTGTGAAAATTCTTTACCTAAATACTTTTGGGCGAGATGCAGATAAACACTGCTTGTCATGTTTTGAATAGAGTCTTGATTAGACCCATGCTTAAGAAAACCCCATATGAAGCTGTACAAAGGAAGAAAACCCAACTTAAACTATTTCGAGTTTTTGGATGTACATGTTTCGTTTTAAACAATGGGAAAGAAAATATTGGCAAGTTTGATGAAAAATCGATAAAGGAATTTTTCTTGGTTACTCAACTCACGGTCATGCATATAGAGTTTACAATTTAAGACTTAAATCATTGAAGAATCGGTACATGTTGTGTTTAATGAATCTCCTCGAGTAGTGCGAGAATAGAACAACGAGTACTGCAGATGAAGAAGATTTAACCGATAATTCTTATCGGTTGAAACATGCCGAGTAACACGGATCAGCGATCTTGTTGAAGAAGATGATCCATCGGTGGACCCTGCAAAAGCTAATTCTCCAACAATTACTCGAAGAACAGGAAGAAGATGTTCGGAAGAGCTTCCTAAAGAGTGGATTGTCCCAAGAAATCTCTCTCAGACAATGTCATCGGGCAAATTAATAAGGGAGTATCTACTAGACATTCTCTTAATCAATTCCGTAATCATATGGCATTCATTTCACAAATAGAGCCTAAGACAGTTAAAGAAGCATTAAATGATGAATACTTGGGTTAGTGCCATGCATGATGAGCTTAATCAATTTGAAAGAAATAAAGTGTGGGAATTAGTTCCTAAAATCAAAGATATCAATGTAATTGGTACTAAGTGGGTATTCAAAAACAAGCTAGATGAACACGGCATTATTACTAGAAATAAAGCTAGGTTGGTAGCCAAAGGGTATAACCAACAAGAGGGTATCGATTTTGATGAAACCTTTGCACCTGTAGCTAGACTTGAAGTCGTTAGATTATTATTAGCTTATGCCTGTTTAAGTGGTTTCATATTACTACGGATGGATGTAAAGAGTGCCTTTCTGAATGGACTCATCAATGAAGAAGTATATGTTTCTCAACCTCCAGGGTTTGAAGATCACAAGCATCCCGACCATGTCTACAAATTAAAAAAGGCCCTTTATGGTTTAAAGCAAGCACCTAGACAATGGTATGAGAGGTTAAGTAACTTCCTAATTGATCAAGGGTACAAGCGAGGTGAGGTTGATAAAACTTTGTTCATTAAGAAATCTGGAACTGACATTATTCAGTGCAGGTGTATGTGGATGATATCATTTTCGGTTCCACTAATAATGTCATGTGTAATAAGTTTGTAAAAGAAATGCAAAGTGAATTTGAAATGTCCATGATGGGAGAATTGAATTTCTTCCTTGGTCTCCAGGTTAAACAATTAAGAAATGGCATTTTTTCTTAGTCAATCTAAATACTGCAATGAATTGTTAAAGAAATTTGATATGCAAAGCTGCAAGGTATCCTCTACACCCATGTCTACTAACTCGTTGTCTAGACTTAGATGAAAAAGGAAAACCCGTTGATCAAACTAAATATAGAGGTTTGATTGGTTCACTACTGTATCTAACTGCTAGTAGACTCGACATTATGTTTAGTGTGTGTCTTTGTGCAAGATTTCGAGGCAAATCCAAAGGAATCTCATCTTACTGCTGCCAAAAGGATTCCGAAATACCTCAAGGGAACAGTTAATGTTGGACTATGGTATCCCGAGGGTGCATCCCTTAAACTTGTTGGATTTTCCGATTCGACTTTGCAGGATGTAGATTGGACGAGAAAAAGTACCTCCGGTACTTGTCATTTACTTGGGAGCGAGTCTTATATCGTGGCACAGACAAAAAGCAAGCGTGTGTTGCTCTGTCAACTGCAGAAGCTCGAATACATTGCATTTGGAGCCGTTGTGCTCAAAGCATTTACCTCAAGCAACAACTAACAGATTATGGAGTGACTCTAAACAAGGTACCTCTGGTTTGTGACAATACTAGTGCAATAAACTTAACTAAGAATCCTATTCAACACTCTAGAACTAAGCATATTGAAATTAGACATCACTTTATTAGAGAACACGTATCTAGGGGTGACTTGTGAGATATTATTCGTTGAATCTGAAAAACAGTTAGCTGATTTATTCACTAAACCACTTCCTAGAGACAGACTTAATATGCTTAGGACTCGAATTAGGAATTCTAGATATATCTAGTATTGCATAACTAATTAGATTACGGTGATTGTATGTTTTTTTAAACAAGTCGATAACAAGTTCAATCGATTAATAATTGCATGAATAACTGGATATTATTTGTTTCAATCGATTGAAATTGCTAAATAATCTGTTGATTTCCTGATTCTTACTCTTTGGTATTGATATGTTATTAGTTCAATCGATTAGATAAACTTTTAATCGATTTATTTCATTAATCTTGTAGCTCTGCACACCTTCTTTTATAAATCAATCGATTAAATCTTCGATTCAATCGATTGAATTCACTAATGGTACTCTGAATAATTTTCTTTTACAAAATAATCGATTTAATTTTTGATTCAATCGAGTGTATTTCACTTATAAGTATCTACGATTACAAAATCAGTTGGTTTCACGAAATATCAATTGATTATTTTTCTTCTAGGGCTAGTTGTATGTACTTTGTCTCTAACCGATTTAGCAGAGTAAACTGAAAGCATTTACAACAAGATAAACTTCAACTACTCTCTTAAATATCAAAGATATCCAATAAAAGCTAATTGATACTGATTGGATATCTACTGAGAAGGTAATTAAAGTGTACAGTAGCAATTCTCTCTCCTCTTTATCATCACTGCACAGAAACAATAAATCAGTAAAGACAAAAAATTTTTTAAGCTGATAAAGATTGTGTATTCTCATTCCTATAGTATTATTTTCTTCTTTGAGCTTCTCTTTTCTCGGTTCTTCTCTGTTCTGTTCATTCCAAAAATCAAATATGTTCAAGCGCACAAAGTCTGGTAGGAAGAAGTCCAGCAGAGGCGAGTCCTCTACGGCAAGGCAAGAACAGAATGTTGGAGGAAGGATTGAAACTTGGTTCAATGGGGACCAAGAGAAAATGGATTTGTTTATCCATGAATTAAGCAGGAAGCAAGTCAACATTCCAAAAATGTTAAAGTTCTCTTGGTTTGATGCCGAAGGATTCGGAGGCATTCGGAAGTTACTTGCAACATCAAAAACTTCAGACATTTACGGAGTTGAATGGTAGAATTTACCTCGACTTAATTAAAGTTTTCTTCACAAATTTATCCTTTGAAGGTTCCACTTTGACAACCCAAGTTAAAGGAGTAGACATTGAGATAACACCTAATGTCTGGAAGGAAGTTGCTGGAATAAAAGATGTAGGTGTGAAAGTCACCAAAGGATGTACTTCGGATGTTGAAGAATTTAATAAAGTTCAATATTTCCGCTCTTGCTTGAAGAATAGGCATGATTCTGTAAGTTCATTCAACACTGGGAAGTTGAAACTGGAAGAAAGGATTCTCGCTTTCATCGTTTCTTGGCAGCTTACACCCAGGGGGAGCAATCATGCGGTGCTAAATGAAGGAGATTTAGTGTCGATGTACTGCATTCATCACGAATACGTGTGAACTGGGTCTTTGTCATCAAGGATCACATGATCAAAGCCAAGAGACTTAGTGACTTCGGGTATCCCTATGCTATTCGATTTCTAAATTTTTAACACATTTTGGTGTCGATGTTGAAGGAGAACTTGTTGAAACCGTCCGATCAACAAATGAAATAAATAACTCTGTGCTTCACAAAATGGGATTCATTAAAGTTGATGGTGAATGGATCTCGAAAGAAGATGCTGGGAGAAGTGAAGAAAGTGAAGAAGAAGAGCAAGAGGAAGGAATCAACACTGATATTCCTGGAACTTTTGCAACGACGTTCGTCCGATCCAATGGAAGAAGTGAACCCAATGGAGATGATTCCATACAATCCACCGCTCGACCGTGGCACTCCTCCGTCTCGATTCGAAAGAACAATGTTACATCAAATGAGCGAACCGCAAACCGACCAAAGGAGGCATATGGAGATGACTGCTGCTCTCGAGGGCTCTGCGAGCATTATTTGGATGAAAATTTCATTGCAAGGTTCCAAGCATATTGATAATCAACTAGAAGATATTTACAACAGGATTGTGGAACTGCAATTCAATCAAGGCCCCGGGACGAATGAAGATTTTCTATGTTTCGTTATTCCGTTTTCTTTTCTTAGTTTTTAATGTTCTGTTTTATATTCAGGGTATCCACGTGGCCCCATTGGACTCGTAACTACAACAATCTATTTGATGCGATCAAATAGGGGAGAAGTATTTTGCTTAAAAGCGTCACTACACACACACCACCAAAAATATGTCTCTGGTCCGTTATTCTTGTTTTGCAGGTGCAGTGGTTATTTGTCTCCATCAAATAGGGGGAGATTGAAGCACTTGGTGGATTTGATGAAGACATAGATATAACTTAGGTTGTGGGTGTGTAGATGATTGGGTTTTTAAGCTTAAGCACTTAATCTCTTGATAGGCCATTATATTTTGTGATAAGCACCTTAAAATGTTGCATCTCATTGAAAATCATTTTTCCGCATGAAAGACTTACGTTTAAATATTAAAAGAATAAACTAAAGTTTTTTTTAATCTGTTGAAAAGGATTTTCAATCTGTTAAAATCTCTTATCATAATAAATGGTCATACATAATCGAAAATTAAATTGATTGATTCACGGAATCAACAAGTTAAAATAACTCAATAAATTTTCAATATCAAGTTTCGCATTTTCAATCTGTTGAAATGATTTTAAATCTGTTGAAACAGAAAGACCTGTTTCAGTCTAAGAGTTTTTAGAAAATCAATCTGTTGAAATATTTTTCAATCTGTTGAAACAGAGAGACTATTTTTTAACTAAGTGTTTGCAGGAATTTAATCTGTTGAAATGATTTTCAATCGATTGAAGCAGAGTCTGTCATTTTTCATTAAGTTGTTTTAATCCATTAAAACTCGAATCAATCGACTAAATGGAACTTTAAATGAAATCAATCGATTGAATCGATGTCTTAATCGATTAAATGGAACTTTAAATGAAATCAATCGATTGAACCGATCTTTTAATCGATTGAAATAATACTCGATCGATCATAGTTTTGTTCTAATCGATCATAACTCACTCTGATCGATCATAGTTTTGTTCTAATCGATCATAACTCGGTCTAATCGATCATAGTTTTATTCTGATCGATCATAACTCAGTCTAATCGATCATACTTCGTTTTAATCGATCGAGTCTCTTCTAAACCTGTTTTATCGCTAACCAACTTATCTTTTGACTCTCTAAAACAGTTTTTAACAGATGAAACGTTCGTTTTTCCGATTTACTCTATATATACAGATTTGATCTATCTTTTGAATATACAATACAACACACTGCTTGAGAAAACTTGTGAAATCAATCTGTGAAACTTTCATACGTAACTTTCTCTCGCATTCAAGAATCTTTTTCATATCATAAGGTGCTTGTGATCGAATTGTGGTCATTCAAAGAGAGAAAGTGCTAATAGAATTGGTTCTGGACAATTAGAAACTTCAAGTCCATGTTTTTTCTTTTCATATTCTTTTGTAAAGTTTGATTGTGCAGGTTGGATTGTAATCTGCACTTGGTACAAGAATCGGATTTGGTTACTCGGGTGGTTTTCAAGATTCTGTCTTGTGGGTTTTGCAAGATAGTTCTTGGGGTAGATTGGTGAGTATCTACTGGTTGTAATTTTCACTTGGTATTAGTGGAACTTGACTCGGTTTGTCAAGAACTGGATGTAGCTCTGGATTAGAGTGAACCAGTATAAACTTGTGTGTTAATATTCTTCTTTCATCTCTTTTAATTTCTGTCTTTAATTGTGCTGTGTTTAAATCAAATTACCTTTGCAAAGATTGAATAAAGATAACTCATTCTTCCAAAAGAAAGTAAGATTTACGAAAAAGTTTTAAAGTTCAATTCACCCCCCCTCTTGAACTCAACCATTAATTCTTTCAGCCAAGATATGTAGGCCTTTTTCCCTTTGTACTTTAACTCTTTCTTGTTCTGATTCTTGGTTTTTTCTGGACATTCACTCCTTATGTGTCCCTGCTTACCACAAGAATAACAAGTAATAGTATTTTGAGTAGATTCAGCTTCTTTTATCGGTGTACCTTTTAACTTGGCTCGGTTCTCGTTCTTCTTTCTAAGAAATTTCCCAAATTTCTTAACCAACGAAGTCGATTCTCGATTCATCTTCTTCAGACTCACTATTTTCTTCAATCGTCTTGAGAACAATGTTTCGCTTTTCTTCTCTGCATTTTCTTGTTCTTTAAACCGATTGATTTCCAGCTCGTGTTCCCTTAGCTTACCAAATAATGATGCAATAGTCATTTCAGCTTAAGTCTCTTGATTCTCGATATAGTTGTCACCTTTGGTTGCCAAGTCCTCGTCCAAACATTTCAAGATTTTGATGTTTAATTCTTCCTTGTCAAAAGTCTTTCCTAGCCCAATTAGATGATTGACTATGTGTGTGAATCTTTTCGCACATCTGCAATGGTTTCACCTTCGCTGCATTTTGAACAATTCATAGTCTCTAATTAATTCATGCTTACTTGCCCTTTTCACGTCGGATGTACCCTCATGAGTGACCTCTAGAATTTCCCACATTTCTTTGGCAGAGGCACATTGAGACACCCCGAAAAAACTCATCAATATTTAAAGCAGAGGTAATAATGTTTTTAGCAAGTATAATCATATTGGACTTTCCTATTTTCTACATCGCTTAATTCAGCCCAATTTTTTCAACAATTTTACCATCTACCGTATGAGTTGGTTTGAAAGACCCATTAACAATTGTTTCCCAAATACCTCTATCAAGAGATTCAATAAATATTTTCATTCTAACCTTCTAGAAAGAATAATTCACACCAGCAAAAAGAGGAGGCCTGTTTATGGAGGCTCCTTCCGAAAAATTCATCTTTCCCTCAGCCATTCTTGGACCGAATTCTTGAGTAACTTACAAGAACCAACTCTGGTACCAATTGTAAGAATTAATGGTTGAGTTCAAGAGGGGGGTGAATTGAACTTTAGAAAACTTTTTCGCAAAACATACTTTCTTTGGAAGAATGATTTATCTTTATTCAATTCTTCTATTAGGTAGATTTGGTTTTAATCACAAAGAAGAATATAGACAAGAAATAAAAGAGATGAAAGCGTAAATACAACACAAAAGTTTATACTCGGTTCACTCTTTCCCGCAGCTACATCCAGCTTCTTGACAAATCTGCCAAGTTCCACTAATTCCAAGTGAAAATTACAACCAGTAGATTTACACCAATCTACCCCAAGAACTATCTCACAAACCTACAAGATAGATTCTTGAATAACCACCCAGTAACCAAATCCAGTTACTGTAACCAGTGCAGATTCAACACCCAATCTACACAATCACACTTTATACAAGAATATGAAAAGAATAAACCTGGATTGTAGCTTTAACAATTTAGAAGTCCAAAAGCAATTCTAACTCAGAACTTTCTCTCTTTGATGAACAACAATCTTGATCAAAGCACCTTATGATATGAACAATTTTTTGAAAGTGATGAAGATCTTAGTGAAATACTTTGGCAAAGATCTCATTGATTTGATGAAGTCAAAGATGGAGTTTAAAGTCAACATTGCAACGGTCAACAAGTCACTCAGATAATAGAGTTAGAAGATTTAGTGTGTCTACAGAAGGCTTAGGTAAAACCACTTTATCTTTTCTGCTGCATGAAGTTTCTTCACTCAAATGATTTTGCAAAATGCCTCTAAAATCGTGTTAAACAATTAAAAACAAAGCATTTTGACAAAAGCGTTCTTAATAATGTTTTTAACCGATAAAGTTTTGAAAGAACCGATTAAAATCTCTTAGAATGTTCAAAGAAGTAATTTTACAAGTATTTTAATCGATACAAATTACTTTTAATCGATTAAAACCCTTTAGAAACCATTATGACCGATCAGATTTAAAATATGGGCGATCGTAACTTATTTCAATCGATTAAAACACGTTTCAATCTATTAAAATCACTTAAAGGATCGAATGATCGATCGAATGCGCTTATGACCGATCAGAGTTGGTTATGATCGATTAGAATTGAATTATGACCGATCAGATCTGTTTCAATCGATTAAAACTCATTTCAATCGATTAAAACAACTTGGAAAAATTTTGTACAGAGTTTTAATCGATTAAAACTTCTTTTTATCAGTTAAAATAACTTCAAAAGTTTTATAAGAAAGTTTTGCAGTATATCAATCGATTAAAACACGAAACAATCGATTGAATTAACTTAGAAGATTTTTTGAAAAGTGTTTTAATTGATATAACCGTTGCAAGTATCGACTAAAACAATTTCGTTAAAGATTCAAGAACACATTAATGGATTGAAAGGACTTTTAACAGATTGAAACGGCTATTTCAACAGATTAAAACAAACTTTCAACAGATTAATTAATACAGATAGCTTTTGAAATTACTCTTTAAAAACAGCTTTTGCTTGAACTTTTTAAACAAACTTTGAATATCAGCTTTTACACATCCCTAAGCAATCATTCAAGCAAACCTTAGAACTTTTTCAAGAAAGATTCGCAACAATTTTTTGAAGTTATTTTGAAAATCTTTCTTGAGGCAACTTGCATTCTTTTGAAGAAGAAACTCTCTGCAGATTTGGATAAACTGGTTTGAGATTTCTAGTTTCTTCTTTGTAAATTCTTTTTCATTCTTTTGTATTGTGTTGTGCCTGGAATTTGGGCACAAGTTTCTCTGCACTGGAAGTTGGTTGCGGAGGTTATCAAGAACTCGGAATTTGGTTCTTGGTGGAGAGGTTGAGTACGAGAACTGGAATTTGGTTCTTGTACTCGTGTGGTGCCTGGAATTTGGGTACTGGTTTCTCTGCAGTCTGGAATTTGGTTGTAGAGGTTATCAAGAACTCGAATTTGGTTCTTGGTGGAGAGGTTGAGTACAGGAACTGGAATTTGGTTCTTATACTGTGTGGTGCCTGGAATTTGGGTACTGGTTTCTCTGCAGCTGGAATTTGGTTGCAGAGGTTATCAAGAGCTGGAATTTGGTTCTTGGTGGAGAGGTTAAGTGCGTGAACTGGAATTTGGTTCTTGTGTTAGATTAGGTGTAAGATTGTTGAATCTGTAAAATATTTAATCTAGTGGAACCCAGCTGGAATTTGGTCGGAGACTCGGACGTAGCCCCGGTATTGGGTGAACCAAGTATAAAATACCGGTGATATCTTCCTTAACCTTTCTCTCATTTAAATTCAGTTGATGCGCTTATTTTGATTGATTGCTTTGCGATTCAAGAATAGATTAGTAAACTTAATTTTCGAATTAGATAATCCGTGATTTGCGAAAAACTTTCAAAAATCAATTCACCCCCCTCTTGATCTAAAACTACTTTTCTAACAATTGGCATCAGAGCGAGGTGCTTGAAAGTTATTCAAGTTCTTCGATCCATGGCTGGAAACAAATTTTCTGAGGGAGCTTGTATTGATAGACCTCCACTGTTTTGTGGAACAGATTATCTATTTTGGAAAATGAGGATGAAGATCTTTATTGAATCTGTTAGTATAAATGTTTGGAATGTCATTGAACAAGAAACTGATATGGTAAACAAAATCCAAGATGATTGTATTGCCAAAAATATCATCTCATCCGCTCTTAACATAAATGATTTTTTTAGGATTGCACATTGTCAAACTGCTGCACAAATGTGGAAGATCCTTGAAAAGACCTATGAAGAAGCACCAGAGATATGCTTAATGGTCAACTCGGAATCACCAAATACCGAGTGGCCATGTCGGGATGGAATGCCCGAAAATTTCGATAATGTAAGTTCTAGTTCCTCTTCAAATTTAGTGAATTATGATGCATTGCAAGAAGCATTTAATGAAATGCATGAAGAGGCTAAGAAACTTCAAAAAGAAAATGATAGGTTAAAAGGGCTAAATAATTGGCTAGCAAATAAAGTTGATTCTCTTGAAAAAGAACTCTTGAAGATGAAACTGATCGTGATTTCTTGAAATTAATTCATGCTAATTCGATTGTGAATGCAATAAACCCTCGCAATAACTGTCCCGAATTACAAAAGAAAATTGATTTCTTATCTCAAACTCGTTTCAAGATTCACTCAAGGACAAGCCAATCTTGATGTTTTACTTGGGTCTCAAAAATTGATTTTTGACAAATCTGGAATAGGATTTAAATCTAGATCCAGGAAAACAAACACAAATAGGAATTCATACTCTGTAATCAAATGTTTCTACTCGCATGAAGAAAGGTCACTCGGTCAAATATTGTAGAATAAAAAAGTATGCTATTCCTAAAGGAAGAATGAAATGGGTTCCAAAAATCAATTCATTTCAAATAACCCGATCAGGACCCAAGTAACTATAAAGGGTACCAGAAAAATTCTTAATTTGTTTTGCAGGAACAAGTCTCGGGAATCCCTTGAAGTTCGTAGTCGCGAATCAGGTTCGATTATTTAAACTGATTGTTTTAATTGATATAAAGCAATATTAATCGATTAAAATAACTTACGGAGGGATCGAATATCCGTCCGTACCATTTTAATCAATTGAAATGTCGAAATAATCGAGTAAAATATTCTCAGGATTTCAGTTTAGCTGTTTTAATCGATTAGAATGAATTTATATCAACTAAAAACACTAAGGTATTAAATTTAATCGATTCATTTTTGTTTTAATCGATTTAAATTCTGGTATCATTGTATTAATTTCATTCTGTACAAAACTAATCGATTCTTTCATGAATTAATCGATCATTTTACTATTGCATTTTCAAATCGAATATTAAAGATCAAATTAATAGATTTGTTCCTGAAAATCATTTTCAAAACATCCAAATGAAATTTGGTCTGCAAAACAGAGTCAGAAACCCAAGGTTTTATGATAATCAGAATCTGCATAATATGTTTAAAATTTCTTTGACCAAGTCAAACATATTCCCAATAGTTGCAGTACCCACTGTCCTGAATCATCAAACCCGGTTCTGAACTTATCATTTCTTCCTCTCAAATCTCTGTTGCATACATATCATTGATTTACTGTAGAATACATTAGAGAATTTAGTTTCTTCCATTACAATCATAAATAGCAGCCAGACAATCATGATTGGAAACTAGTCTAGTGGAATAATGTGGGAAAGTTATTGCTGTTATCCATGGATGGAAAAGTTTTTTATTTTTGAAAACAACATAGACATGATTCAAGCTGTAGATGTCCACATTTCTCTTAATACTTTACATGAAATGCTGCGTGGTAATTAATATCTGCTTCTGATAATAAGTTGTTGATTACTAAGAAGTATGATCAGATAACTTGGACACACGTTTACATTTGATTTCTGGATATTACCTAGCAATATATGTGAGATAATTTTGGGCATGCATTAGCTCAAGACTCTTGGTGAAATTCACTGGAATTGTGCAAACTCTGATAATTCGTCTTGATCGTCAAAGTCACGAGGTGTCACTGTAAGGAAACAAATCTGAGACAGCAATTCAAGAATTGAATAAAAAGCTAAAAAGTGCCACAGGGAATGTGTGTTTTATGGTCAGTATAGGGATCAATTTTATACTGATGATCTGACATCCTTAACAACAAACCAACAAGGGGATCTTTCAGTGATTCTAAAGGAATTTCAGATGTTTTGGTGCCCATGATAATAGTGATGTATGAAATATGTATGGATATGGTCATTGACCAGGGAATCCTGGACTGCTGTCATCACTAGATCTGTTTCGTATGCTTGTGTTTCAATATATGATACCACTTGAAACAACAAAGTTGAAGAAGATTCATTCCTCAGAGATGATGATGACTGATTCATTTAAAGGAAAGAATAACACGCTATCATTTTCCTTCATACTACATTGAGGATGTAGTTATTTGCTTGGATGGTGAAAACTGCAGAGTTCATAATAGGAAAAACAGTTGTTGGTATCTCAATGATTGATAAAGCAAAATTGGTTTCAGCAAAAAGTGAAGACTATGACCTTTTAAAGATGGTAAGGATAAAATAACTGAATCATGAATTCTGATACCGGACACAAATAATCAGGGAAGTATGGATAAAAAGGGTCCCTTCATACCTTATCTCTTATATCTTATTGCTTTTTTATGCTTATTTTTCTGGTTCCGTAACATTACTCGGTTATATACCAGGCACATTTGCTTTAACTTTGACTCGAGATAATGTAGGTTTTAATTTGGATAAACCTAACATAGATAGAATTAGATCATAATTCTGATATTGTTGGATCTATTAATGAAAAGATAATCAATATAGTTGATATTGTTGCTAAACACCTTTCTAGATAATCGACTTCACAACATATCTACTAAATTAGATATAAGAAATTCGCATCGATATGTCATAGTTTTCAAATATGAATGTTTTAATCAATACAAAATCCTTTAAATCTATTAAAAGAATTTATTCCACAGCTTTCATTATCGTTTTAATCGACTAAAAGTCGAAATAATCGATTAATTGCACTAAAGTTTCATGTTTTCAAATTTTTAAATGTTTTAATCGATTAAACCCTTCTTTCAATCGATTAAAATCATTACCAAAAACATTTTAATCGATTCTGTTCTGTTTTTAATCGATTTTTATTCTAGAAAGAAAGATTAAAGGCTTTAGTTAATGGTTGTTCCTGTAACATGCTACTAAAGCGTGATTCCCTTATCTTTACACGTGTTAATTGTATTCATTACAAACGTGTTAATGAAGATAAGTTTGAATCAACTTTAATTAATCTTTACATGAGTAAAGTATTGATTTCTTTTTTCAAAAACTCAAACTCGTTGAAAACCTTTGCATTTCATTATTTCTCTTCTGTTCCCTATTTTTGATGAAGTCAAAAGGGGGAGAAATAGTTGCTTTACTTTAGGATCAATTTAGAGAAATAAATCTCACATTAAGGAAGCATCATTTTAGGGGGAGAAATAAGTTTTAGGGGGAGAAATAGGACATTAATACATTTTTAAATTTCTCACTAAACTGTATTATCAAGTGACTTCTCTTGCAGAGTTTGTTTTTTCAAAATGGTGTTTGTCTTCATCAAATAGGGGGAGACTGAAAGTGATGAAGATCTTAGTGAAATACTTTGGCAAAGATCTCATTGATTTGATGAAGTCAAAGATGGAGTTTAAAGTCAACATTGCAACGGTCAACAAGTCACTCGGATAATAGAGTTAGAAGATTTAGTGTGTCTACGTAAGGCTTAGGTAAAACCACTTTATCTTTTCTACTGCATGAAGTTTCTTCACTCAAATGATTTTGCAAAATGCCTCTAAAATCGTTTTAAACAATTAAAAACAAAGCATTTTGACAAAAGTGTTCTTAATAATGTTTTTAACTGATAAAGTTTTGAAAGAACCGATTAAAATCTCTTAGAATGTTCAAAGAAGTAATTTTACAGTATTTTAATCAATACAAATTACTTTCAATCGATTAAAACCCTTTAGAAACCATTCTGACCGATCAGATTTAAAATATGGGTGATCAGAACTTATTTCAATCGATTAAAACACGTTTCAATCGATTAAAATCACTTAAAGGGTCAGAATGATCGATCAGAATGTAGTTATGACCGATCAGAGTTGGTTATGATCGATCAGAATTGAATTATGGCCGATCAGATCTGTTTCAATCGATTAAAACTCATTTCAATCGATTAAAACAACTTGGAAAAATTTTGTACAGAGTTTTAATCGATTAAAACTTCTTTTTATCAGTTAAAATAACTTGAAAAGTTTTATAAGAAAGTTTTGCAGTATATCAATCGATTAAAACACGAAACAATCGATTGAATTAACTTAGAAGATTTTTTGAAAAGTGTTTTAATTGATATAACCGTTGCAGTATCAACTAAAACAATTCTGTTAAAGATTCAAGAACGCATTAATGGATTGAAAGGACTTTTAACAGATTGAAACGACTATTTCAACAGATTAAAACAAACTTTCAACAGATTAATTAATACAGCAGTTTTTGAAATTACTCTTTAAAAACAGTTTTGCTTGAACTTTTTAAACAAACTTTGAATATCAGTTTTTACACATCCTTAAGCAATCATTCAAGCAAACCTTAGAACTTTTTCAAGAAAGATTCGCAACAATTTTTTGAAGTTATTTTGAAAATCTTTCTTGAGGCAACTTGCATTCTTTTGAAGAAGAAACTCTCTGCAGATTTGGATAAACTGGTTTGAGATTTCTAGTTTCTTCTTTATAAATTCTTTTTCATTCTTTTGTATTGTGTTGTGCCTGGAATTTGGGCACAAGTTTCTCTCAGTCTGGAAGTTGGTTGCGGAGGTTATCAAGAACTGGAATTTGGTTCTTGGTGGAGAGGTTGAGTACAGGAACTGGAATTTGGTTCTTGTACTGTGTGGTGCCTGGAATTTGGGTACTGGTTTCTCTGCAGCTGGAATTTGGTTGTAGAGGTTATCAAGAACTGGAATTTGGTTCTTGGTGGAGAGGTTGAGTACAGGAACTGGAATTTGGTTCTTATACTGTGTGGTGCCTGGAATTTGGGTACTGGTTTCTCTGCAGCTGGAATTTGGTTGCAGAGGTTATCAAGAGCTGGAATTTGGTTCTTAGTGGAGAGGTTAAGTGCAGGAACTGGAATTTGGTTCTTGTGTTAGATTAGGTGTAAGATTGTTGAATCTGTAAAACATTTAATCTAGTGGAACCCAGCTGGAATTTGGCTGGAGACTGGACGTAGCCCTGGTATTGGGTGAACCAGTATAAAATACCGGTGATATCTTCCTTAACCTTTCTCTCATTTAAATTTAGTTGCTGCGCTTATTTTGATTGATTGCTTTGCGATTCAAGAATAGATTAGTAAACTTAATTTTCGAATTAGATAATCTGTGATTTGCGAAAAACTTTCAAAGATCAATTCACCCCCCCTCTTGATCTAAAACTACTTTTCTAACATTTTTGAATGCACAGAGAAAGTCACGGATATGATAGCTCTAAGATTGCTCTCAAATGTTTTCACAAATTGTATATTTCAATAGACAAATCAAAACTGTATTTATAGAATAAAAAAGAGAACCTGATTGTCTAAATTGATTAAAACTGATTTAGAGTAACAGATGATCGATCAGAATAGCTTTATGACCGATCATAACCAGTTATGATCGATTAGAATTAAATTGTGATCGATCAGAATTCTTTTCAATCGATTAAAATGACGTTTCAATCGATTGATTTTATTTAAAACTTCATTTAATCGATTGATTCGAGTTTTCAATGGATTGAAACAGTTTTAGAAAAAATGATAGCTCTCTGTTTCAACAGATTAAAAAATATTTCAACAGATTGAAATTCTGAGATACTCCAAATTGAAAAATAATATCTCTCTGTTTCAACAGATTGATCTTGTTTTCAACAGATTGAAAATGCGCAACCTTTAATTGAAAAAATCATTAAGAACATTTTAACCTGTTGATTCTGCGATTCAATCAATTAAAATTTTGACTGTATATGAACATTTTCTATGTTAAGTAATTTTAACAGATTGAAACTTGTTTTTAACAGATTGAAAAACTCAGTTTGTTCTTTTAATGCTTAAAGGTTGGTTTTTCATGCAGAAAAATAAGTTTAATGAGATGCATCATTTCAAGGCGCTTATCACAAGATCTATTGAACTATCAAGAGATTAAATTCTAAACCTATAACCTATTCACCTACACACCCACAAACTAAACTCTATATGTCTTCATCAAATCCAACAAGTGCTTCACCACGCACCTGGGCATGTCATGGCAAAGAAGATCTTAAGGGTAGGATATTTTTGGTCCACAATGGAAGCTGACTGTCACCAATATGCTAAAAAGTGTCACAAGTGCCAAATCTATGTTGATAATATTCATGTGCCGGCTGCACCTCTCAGTACCCTGGCTACACCATGGCCATTCTATATGTGGGGCATGGACGTCATCGGACCCATTGAGCCTAAAGCATCTAATGGTCATCGCTTTATCTTGGTGGCCATTGACTATTTCATCGAATGGGTTGAGGCAGCATCGTATGTGCATGTGACTCGGAAAGTGGTGACCACCTTCATCAAGAAAAATATTATATGTCGGTACGACATCCCTCATAGGCTCATTACTGATAATGGGACCAACCTCAATAATAAGATGATGGAGGAACTATGTCAAGACTTCAAAATTCAACACCACAATTCTTCCCCGTACCGACCAAAGATGATCGGTGCAGTAGAGGCAGCCAATAAGAACATTAAGAAAAGTATCCAGAAGATGGTAGTAACCTACAAAGATTGGCATGAAATGCTTCCCTTCGCCTTACACGACTACCGAACTTCAGTACGAACCTCCACAGGGGCCACCCCGTTCTCCCTCGTATACGGAATGGAGGCCATACTACCAGTAGAGGTCGAAATACCCTCCCTGCGAGTTGTTATGGAAGCAAAATTAACAGAAGCCGAATGGGTCCAAAGCCGGTATGATCAGCTGAACCTAATCGAAGAAAAGCGGCTGGACGCCATATGTCGGGGCAAGTTTATCAAAAGAAGATCAAGAAAGCCTACGACAAGAAAATCAATCCCCACATCTTCCGAGAAGGGGATCTAGTAATAAAGAAACTACTACCAGCCCAAAAAGACAAAATCGGGAAATGGACAGCAAACTATGAAGGACTCTTTGTGGTCAAGCGAGCCTTCTCAGGAGGAGCCCTTATCCTCACCAACATGGACGGAGAAGAGCTTTGATACCAGTCAATTCAGATGCGGTAAAGAAATACTACGCCTGTAGACATTGCTCATGACCCGTTAGGATGAAAACTCGCAAAGAGCGTCCTGGAAAAAAGATAGGGTTCATATTCCTCACTAGGATACGTCCTAGGCAAAAATTAGAGGTTTTAAAAAAAAAATAAGGGGGGGGGGGGGGAGCAATGATTACCTTAGCCGAAACCGCAAAGGCGACTAAGGTAAATACCTTCACAGAAGCAAGCAGACTTCGCATGATCTTCACTCCGAGCTCGAGCATCTCAATTGAAGCGACCAAGAAAAACAGAGAAATAGAAATCACGGGCATGATTGTTATATCCTATACAGCTTAGCCAACCTTGGCCAGCCCTGCTTATAAATTCCTTTGTAAATCCTCTTGTAAAAATAGACCATTTGTTTATATCAATCAAAATTGTCTTCTCTTCTCTTTACCTACTTGTGAGAATGCCTCTGTATTAACGAAACATGAGCATGCATAAAACAAGCAATACGAGAAAGCATAAGAAAGGAAAAGAAAACAAGATCAAAATAAACGGCGCCTGCTAGGACATTCTCAGTCAAAAACAGGGCAGCCTGCTAGATCGAAAACCCGCAAAGGGCGGTCTAGGCAAAAGTTAAGGCCTTCATAAAAAGGAAAGAGACCGCTGAGACATCCTAGGCAAACATTAAGACAAGCCCGCTAGATCGAAAACCCGCAAAGGGCGGTCTAGGCAAAAGATAGGGCTAAAACAAAAACAAAAAATTCATAAGAATCATGGGAAAACAGCGAAAAAAGTACCGGTCACTTTCTAGATGCCCCCAACTAAAATAGATTGCATCAAGAGCATCCATGCACAAGTAGTTGCACAAAAAGGACTTTGTCAAAATCAAAACAAACAAATATACTTCAGATAAATAAAAACCAAAAAACATTCATCTTTGTGCTTGCATTTGAAAATAGGAAGCACTCAGGAATATCGCGGTAAGACTTCGCCGACTTTACCAAAAATATGCATTAACCAAGAGTTTCTTCGACAACCAACAAAAAAAAATCAAAGAATCCCCAACAACCAACAAGCTGGATGAACACCAACAGAATCCTCGGCACAATCCAGACGACCATTCCTAGAAAAGACAAACAAAGACAAGAGAAATCATCTTGACGCTTGGCGCATGAGCCACCCGAGCAGTAAGCCGCCACCACCACTAGTCCTACGCAGTGGACTATACCAGCCTGATAGGGGGTTCATACCTATCAACCTGCGCACGCGGTGCGCCTAATCTGCGCTCGAGCCGGATCAGTAAGTCGCAACCACCAGCCTGATGGGGGGTTCATACTCATCATGTCCTACGCACAGTGGGCTATAACTACCAGCCTGATGGGGGGTTTATACCCATCAACCGAAGGATCGGCTATCGTCAGAAGGAGTATCTTGAGGTTCTACCACGTGTCAACCAAAGGGATCGGCTACCGTCAGAAGGAGTATCCTGGAGGTGCACAACACAATTTTTCCCCATAAGATCAACCGCCGCAAGACGGGACGTCCGAAGGGTAACCGGGCAAGAGGGTCAACTCCTTTACCTTCCAGTTGATCTTCTTGGCACGACAGGCCAACAGTCGACTGGTCAATACCGTTGTCTCGCCAAAAAAGACGGCGGTCTCACCACTTTTGCAAGGCGAGACGACCGTCCCGATTGGCGAGACGGTCGTCTAGACCTAACAGGCGCGAATCCCTATAAATAGCAGCGCTTCCCCCCTCATTTCACACAGTTCTTCCACTTACCCTTCTACAACATCTTCAAATTCTCTTCCTAGAACCCCTCTGAAGCATTTCCTGAGTTTCTTAGAGATTTTTATAGCATTTCCGAGAGATTTTTAGCGTTGTAAAGAGTGAAGGGCTGCCAAAATGCACCCTAATTTTCAAGAGTATCAATAGAAAGCTTGCCTCAGAGGTTTCTTCATTCTCTCCCTCTCTTTATTGCCTTTACTTTTATGATTAAATTACGTAATAGATATTAGGGTCATGTAGTCGTTACTTTAATTCCGTAAATAAAAGGGTAAAAGCGTCTTTTCACAAAGTTTATTTATTAAGTAGTTGGCCTATCATAGGGAACCCAAAAGGGGCATCGTAAGGGAACTAACACTTCCCTTACACGTAACTAACTCCCTTACCTAAACTCTGGTTTTAACGACCAAAGTTGGTTTTCAAAAACCAACGCCTTTTTACTCCTTTTTCGATGATTCCGGTAAAAACATCGGTGGCGACTCCATAAGAATCCTTCAAAATTAGTTCTTGGGTTAGTCCGGCTATCGGACAATCCAAGAACACTCTTTCGAAAACCTCGCCCCTAGGTTCAGCCCGGTTATCGGACAACCTAAAGGCGTTGTAACCACACCCATAAAAATGCGAAAATTGGAAAGTCAAAACCATCGCGTCGCTCCGACCGCCTCGTTTTGATGACGGCGACACTTCCCTACACGTAACTAACTCCCTTACCCAACTTTGGTTATAATGGCCAAAGTTGGTTTTCTTAAAAACCAACACCTTCATTTTTTCCTTTTCTGATATTTTCGGTAAAAACATCGGTGGTGACTCCATAAGAACCCTTCTTAAAAACCTTGCTTTTAGGTCCAGCCGGGTTATCGGACAACCTAAAAACTCCCTTTCAAAAACCTCGCCTTTAGGTCCAACCCGGTTATCGGACAACCTAAAAGCGTTGTAACGTTACACTATAAAAATGCGAAAACAGAAGTCGGAACCATCGCGTCGCTCCGATCGCCTCTTTTGACGGCGGCGACACCCCAAATGCATGTTTTTATTGTATGAAAAAAGGACATACTTCAAATAAGTGTAAATTAAACACTTTGGTGTTCCAAAAGGAAAATATATTTGGGTGCCTTTAGTTAAATGATTTGCTTGTATCTAACCCCAAGGACCTAGAAGTTATGGGGACCTAAAATTATTGTGTTCTTATTTTGTAGGAAATTTCAAGATCCAAAAAGTCTATGTGGTACCTTGACAGTGGATGTTCAAGACACATGATTGGGGATAAAAAGAAATTTACAAGTTTCATCAAGAAAGAACAAGGATATGTAACTTATGGAGACAACAACAAAGGTAAAATCCTTGGTACCGGAAACATTGGTGGTGCAAACACCTTGGAGATAAAAGATGTGATCCTTGTTGATGGACTAAAGTACAATCTTCTAAGTATAAGCCAACTTTGTGATAAAGGTCTCAAAGTAATTTTTTAAAGTAATTTCCGCACCATACATCTTAAAGATTCTAAGGAAGTTGCATTAAAAGGTATTAGGCATAACAATATTTATTTGATTAACTTGGATTTTTCATCTAATGTTGATATAACATGCTTAGTTGTTAAAGAAAAAAACCCATGGTTATGGCATAAAAGAGTCGCTCATATAAATATGTACCAATTAAACAAACTAATATCTAAAGACTTAGTTGTTGGTTTGCCTAAGTTAAAATTTGAAAAAGATAAATTATGTGACGCATGACAAAAAGGTAAAAAGTAAAATCATCTTTCAAAACTAAGAATATAGTTTCCACATCAAATCCTTTAGAACTTTTACACTTAGATTTATTTGGACCATCTAGAATCAAAAGTTTTGGTGGAAATTATTATGCTCTTGTGATTGTTGATGATTACTCTAGATTTACATAGACATTTTTCTTAACTTTGAAAAGTGAAGCTTTTAAGGCATTTAGAAAGTTTGCTAAGAAAATTCAAAATGAAAAGGAATTAAGAATTAAAGTGTTAAGAAGTGACCATGGTGGATAATTTCAAAATTAATATTTTGAAAAGTTTTGTGAAGAGAATGGTATTTTACATAATTTTGTTGCACCTAGAACCCCCCAAAAAAATGGTGTAGTTGAAAGGAAAAATATATCACTAGAGGAACTAGTTAGAATAATGTTGAATGAATCTGATGTTCCTAAATATTTTTGGGCTGATGTTGTAAGTACTGCATGTCATGTTTTAAATAGAATGCTCGTTAGACCTATCTTGAAAATGACTCCTTATGAGCTATTCAAAGGGAGAAAACCAAATGTAAGTCATTTGAAAATCTTTGGTTGTAAATGTTTGGTATTAAATAATGGTAAAGATAACTAGGTAAATTTGATTCCAAAGTCGATGAGGCTATCTTCTTAGGCTATTCTCTTACTAGTAAAGCATATAGGGTATTTAATAGAAGAACATTAAATATAGAAGAATCTATGCATGTTACTTTTTATGAAATTGTAGACCTTGAGGGAAATCCTCTTGAGTCAAGTAAAGAATATGCAAGTGATGATGAGTACATAAGGGAAGCATTAGAAGAAATGTACTTGAATGAAAATGAACCATATCAACCATCTGAGTTAGGAAAAGAATGGCAATCACCAAGAGGACTTTCACTTGACAACATAATTGGTGATATTTCAAAATGGATAAGCACTAGAAAGATGTCAAATTTTTGTATGACTGTAGCTTTTATCTCACAGATAGAACCCAAGAATGTCGAGGAAACCCTCAAGGATGATCAATGGTGTATTGCAATGCAAGAAGAATTAAATCAATTTGAAAGAAATCAAGTATGGGAATTGATTCCAAGAGAAGAATTGTTAGTAACGCGCAACAAAATTTTTGTGTTGGGGACAAAAAACCAAGAGGGGGGTGAATTGGTTTCTTATAAAAACTTTTCCCTTTTAAAATTTTTTTGCAACTTTTACCGATTAAACGATAACTGAAAAGTAAAGAGATAAGGGAAAGAAGATTACACAATTGATTTATACTGGTTCGGATCAAAAGACCCTACGTTCAGTTGTTAATCACTCTAAAAAAGGATTAACTTTAGTATTGTTTCAAGCAAATAACAGATTACAAAAGATAAGGATAAGAAAACACCTCTCTTGAGTCATACAAGAGATGAACACCTCCTTTGAAACCACAAAGGATGAAGACAACTTTTCCTAGAGATAACACAACACACAATCCACCAAGAAACCCACTTAGTGATTCTTATCGCTTCTAGCCCACACTAGGTTACAAAAGCCCCTTTTTCTTCCCTACTCAAAGTTTTCTAGCAATCACAACTCTTAACTTTAGTATGAAAAAGGTTATTCTTTACAGAGAGCCTAAGAGATCCTTAAATAGAGATTTTTAGGGTTTAGAAATTAGGGTTTTAGAAATTAGGTCCGTAATTTGAAATTCAAAATCATAATTGACACAAATAATCGATTATCTTAAGTGATAATCGATTATTCCAGAGCCAATTTCGCATAATACACATTTTAGCCAGAATAATCGATTATTGACAAAGATAATCGATTATTCCATAGACCTTCAAACACCCAGGAGAGCTGAGATAATCTATTATCACGAGTGATAATTGATTATCAATAATCGATTATCCTCAGGTGATAATCGATTATCACAGTGGGATTTGGATAAAAACAAACTTTTAATGGACAAACTGTGTGCTGGCTATCTTGGACTCTATTTTTACAGACTCAAAAAGATAAAATAGGGTTATTACAAGTAGATACACCAATATATGAGTCTTCTAATCTTGAAGTCCTTTGTCTCTAAAGCATCATCAAAATCTTCAGGCATCATAGCCTTGAACTTTCAACAATCTCCCCCTTTTTTATGATGATTCAAATCTGCTTTAAAGCCCTTTGTAATAACTTGTTTTTACTGTCACAACTAACATAGAAAAGAGATTAAACATACCAAGCTTTAAATATTTTCTCCCCCTATTTTATCATCATAATAAAAAAATATAAGCTTCCGCTTATCATGAGCATAAACATAATCAACTCCCCCTAAATACGTGCAAAAATAGATATTTATTGAAGTTGAGCAACAACAATACAACATATAGAAATGTAAAAAAAGAAAGAAAAAAATTTCTAAGCCAAAAAACAGACAAAGAAGAAAAAAAAATGCTAAAACTCTTCACTTTCAGAATCACTATTAAAATTTGTGTCAAATTTGTCTTCAAGATTTGACACAAGTTCATTGACTTCCGAAATACGATGAATAATTTCTTGATGCCGTTCAACAGAGATTGAAAAGAAGTCTTGCATTCTTTGATTCATGCTGGAAAGCATATCCTCAATGGAGGAGCGGGGTTAAGAAAGAACACCAGAGGAAGGTCTAGCATCGGGAACATCAGTAGCAGGCATCTCTTCATCATCAGAATCTGCAGCAATAGCAGCATTTGGCACTTCATCCTTATGATAGTATGCTCCATTAACATTGACCATCTGCAGCTGAGTGAGTGTGTTGTCAAGCATCTGATTTGTATTCAATGTCCGGGACCTTTGTTCACCTTCAAGATTAACTCCCTTGTATTTTAAAATTCGGGAGATGAGAAGAGCATAAGGAATCTTAAAGGTTGGATGTCTCTTGGCTTTGAGCATTGTCAAAGTAAAAAGACTAGGCCAATCAATTGGCTCATTGTTCATAATTTCATGTATGATACGAAGATTGGAAGTAGAGCACTGAGCATGATTGGTGGCTCTGGGACAGAGAATCCAGACAATGAGATGAAGTAGCATACGTTCTTCTTTTAGAGGACCTGCAAGAAGCTGCCTTCCAATTTCCATAACAGGATTGCAGAGAAAAGAGTGATATGCAAGAATTCTGTTGAAGTCATCAAGATCCATCAGGACATTTACTGCATCATCCCTGATGGGAAATTTTGCGACATTCTCCCAAATGTTATCATCAAGAATGATGGTAACTCCTTTAACCCGAGAAGTAGCAACGTGATCTCTATACTTAAAGTGAGAGTAGAAAACCCGCACTAAATACGGATAATACGTACCTTGCATTTCAATAAAAGGTAGAACTCCTTGATTTTCAAGAAGATTTGGGACATTGAAACCCCGATTGATAAAGTTATCTCCTATCAGATATTTTGGAGAGATTATACTTCTTTCTTTCTAAAATGTAAGAAACTCATGTCTCTTCTCTTCGTCAGAGATCCACCTTTAATAGAATTTGGGCGGGGATGAGAAGTAGGAGCAGGTCTTTTCCTGGTTGGAATATTTCTTCTGGAGGATGAAGCCATTTAGGGAAGAACGAAGGATTTTAGATTTGATAGAAGCAAAAAACAAGAGACAAGAATAAGCTTGGAATCAATGCAAATTACTTAGAAGAGAAGCTTCGAAATGATTTGATGAGTTTCTAATGCTTCCTATATATACAAAATTTCCCCAATGGCCATAAACAACTATATTTACGAGTTTCAAGGCCAAGAGAGTCGTTGCCAATAGCTAGTTTATGCCCAACGACACAAAATAATTGATTATCCATGTATGATAATCGATTATTTCTTCAATTGTTGCCCAGAAATATGCATGGATAATCGATTATCACTTGAGATAATCGATTATCCTAGAGAGTTTTTACTGTATTTGGGCACTGAATTACAGATAATCGATTATAAGCCCAAATAATTGATTATTAAGGATGAATAATCGATTATTACTTGAAATAATCGATTATTCCAAAGAGTTTGGCACATTTATCATATATGAGACAGAAGATAATCAATTATTGTTGAACATACAAGGACTTGATGTTGAACTTACATGGACATGAAGCTTGTTGATTTTGATGATGATTCAAGAACAAAGATCTTATAGAGTTGAAGACTTGTATTATTGTGTAATAACTCTGTTTTGATGAGTTTGAGTCTGTAATATTAGAGTCTAAGATAGCCAGTACATAGTCTACACTTTAGAAGCTTCAAAAACTCATATTTATAAAAAAGTCTCGGGTTTAATCGATTAAAAGACCAGATAATCGATTATTACAGTGAGAAAAACCATTTTATGTATTAGTTCACTGTGATAATCGATTAACAGGCCTGTTAATCGATTAACAGGGCAAATAATCAATTAAACCAATGCGTTTTGGGGTTCTTTGATTTTGGCTTTGTAATAATCGATTAACACTTGAGATAATCAATTATTTCAATCATATATGCATTTTGAACTTCAAATTAAACCTATTTTCGAAAACCCTAGTCCTAATACACCAAGTTTCGAAAATCCCCAATTCTCAAACCCTAATTCATCTACTTAAGGTTCTCTATAGCTCTCAGAAAATTGAATAACCTTTTTCAAACAAAAGTTAAGAGTTGTGACTGCCAGAGAACTGTTTGTTGGAGGAAAAATGGGCTTTTGGAACCTGGTGTGGGCTAGAAGCGATAAGAATCACTAAGTGGAGTTCTTAGTGGATTGTGTGCTATGTCGTTGATGTGTCATTATTTTCCCGCATTTTCTTATCTTTATGTACTTATCTTAATTGGTGCATTGTGTTTAATTGTCTATTATTAGTGCATTTTCATTGATTGGGCTTCATTGGGCCAATAATTTAGATTTTAATTAATTTGAATCTATTTGATCTAATTTTTACTCATTATTAATTTTAGGACAGTTTAAAGCAATTTTGGACTTGAAAAATTGGGCCAAATGTCATATTTTATTTTATACGGGTACTAACATTAGTTTAATGTTTTATTTATCATTTTTTTCTACAGATCTCCAAATAACATGATTCTAAAATAATTATAAACTAGACACATTGAGCTTTCCACAGGATCCAAAATCATTCAATTCGGAGCTAAATTGGATTTTACATAAATTATCCAAAACGGGTCAAGTGCACCAGGCCGGCCCAATGGACATGCTTCAGTAATTTAAGTCTCCTAAATTCATTAGACCTCAGAAAATAGTAGAAATAGTGGCGTTTTAAAGCTAGCTCAAATGGCTTTCAAAGGAGACTAAAATCGCTTAATTTGGATAAGTATTGAAAATACTGCACGTGTTTGAAGTTCATGGACCTGCACTGAAGCCAATTTATGATGTGTTTCATGGACTAGTTGAGCCCAAACCTAGATTAAGATTAGGGTTAGGGTTATTTATATAAGAGAGGCACATCACATGAAAAACACACATCACACAAGGACTTCGCAGCCACCACACTTCCACCTTTCATCTTCTGCAATTTATATTCAAGTTTGTTTACTCTTCTGTCATTATTTTTAAATTCTTGTTTCGATTTTAATTATGTTGCTTCTATTGCATTTTCAACTTTCCATGGATAGCTAAATCTTTGTATTGATTTTCTAAGAAGAATGCAAGTAGATCTTTGAGGTTTTGTTCTTCAATTTCATTTTGTTTGTTCTCTTAACTCTTTATCTTCTAATCTCAGTGTTGAATTATAATCTGTTTATGCTTAATAAACCGAAACTAATATCACAGTTTGCTTAATTTTGTGTTAGAGATGAGATTATGTGATGTATGCAATGCTTAATTGTATAAGGATAATTTGGGGTTAATCTTCGCTTAGTTGGTTAATTTCATGTTGGAATAAGGGTTAAGGAAAATTTGGGATTAATCTTCGCTTAGTTGGTTAATTTCATATTGGAACAAGGGTTAAAGCTAATTTGAGAGTAATCTTCGCTTAGTTGATTAATTTCGAATTAGAATATAATTTGAGATTTATCTTCGCTTAGTTGGTTAATTTCAAATTAATTTCGTAATCTAGGATAAGTGACACTGCATTAGAATCAGGAAATCAATTGCATTTTAATCTGTTTTTAATCCGCATTTTTATAATTTGCTTTTGTTTTGTTTCATCTAATATTTTAATTTTGAAAAACTCCCCTTTTAATTTTTTCTTACTAAAAATTGATAAGCTTTGATAGAAATTCGTGGTCTTTGGGAGACGACCTAGGAAAGCTTCCTAGTACTACATATATCTGTTTTAATTATTTGATCGAGTACGACATCGATCAAATCTGCACCGCTGTCGGGGATCAAGATTTTTGTTTAGGTTTTCAATTTTTATTTTCTGTTTTTGTTTTTGTTTTTTTGTTTTTATTTTATTTTATTTAAATATTTTATTTGATTTTCAGTTATTTAGATATTTTATTTGATTTTCACTTAATTGAATATTTTATTTGATTTTCAGTTATTTAAATATTTTATTTGATTGTTAGTTATTTAATATTTTATTTGATTTGCTATTATTTGTATATTTTATTTGATTGTTAGTTATTTAATATTCTATTTGATTTGTTGTTATTTGAATATTTTATTTGATTTGCTCGTTATTTGGATATTTTATTTGATTTTTAGTTATTTAAATATTTTATTTGATTTTCAGTTATTTGAATATTTTATTTGATTGCTAGTTTTTAATATTTTATTTGATTTCCAGTTATTTGAATATTTTATTTGATTTTAAGTTATTTAATATTTTATTTTCAGTTATTTGAATATTTTATTTGATTTGCTTGTTATTTGGATATTTTATTTGATTTTTAGTTATTTAATATTTGATTTTCAGTTATTAGAATATTTTATTTGATTTTATATTTAATTTAATATTCTTACTTCTCTTAATACTATTTTGATAGCCCACTGTTGTTCTAAAACTCTTTTGGGTTAAAAATAAAATTAAAAAAAATAAAAATTAAAAATAAATAATAATTAAAAAAAACAATTTCATCTCTAATTTGTTTTCCTAGCTTTATTTAAAAAAAATTATAATTTCCATTCTCATAGGAAACTCTGCATATAGCTTGGTAGTGTGAGAGTGCATGTCTAGGAGGGTTCTGGCTAGGAAATACTTGGTACTTAAGTGTGTTCATTAGTGACCCACCTGTCTTTCCTGGGAACCTACCTGGTGTACTTATTCACGGTCTACCATTGTCTTTCTAGTAAATAATTGATTTCTTTTTAGAATTTTTTAACTCTTGGGAAATACATGAATTGTTGAATATAGTGCATGACTAGGAGCAATCTTGACCTTTTACAACCTTTTGATCCCGAGATAGACAGAACCTTTCATAGATTAGTTAGACATTCTAGGAATTCATCTCTTGAGTCTGAACCATTAGATAGTCATAGTGAGAGTACTGCACCTAATATACCTTCTTCTTTCCCCTTCAACTCTTTTATCTTGCTACTTGATGACCTCAACACCTGTACCATCTGAGGAGATAGATCCGGGACCCACCATGATTAGGGAGTTCTTCTTTCCCCTTCAACTCTTTTATCTTGCTTGTCCTATTTGTTCAATGGATATGATGATTGTGTTTACATTGAGGACAATGTCTAATTTAAGTGTGGGGTGGGAGATGTAGGATTGTAGGTTTATATTCTATGTTTTGTGTATAGTTTTGCATATTTTTCTTTGATTTCTAGGTTTTGTATAGTAGTAGGCACTTTCTTCACTCTTGGGATAGGAGTTGCTTTATGCTTTTTGGATTGAAATCCCTGTTTTTCTCTGCTTGTCAAGTTGGTTACGTTGTTTGAGAGGTTGAATTGAAGGCGACAATCTTACCCTTTGTGAGGAATTGAGCCACTACCTGTTCTTTCTTGAGTGTTATGCCTCTTGATTGCTTGTGCAGTGGCCTTGGCTTGACTCTGATTGATACTTCTTGATTCACATGCATGTTTGGAGATGATTAAGGCATTTTTGTTCTGATTAGCCTCTAGCCAAATGACCCTACCTTGAATTAATTCCTTTGATAGCCCCTTTGAGCCTATGTTTCCCTTTATTTCTTTTGAAGCTCATTAAAATCCTTAAGTGAAAAACCATGATTACCTTAACCTTAGGGATTTTTGGAGCTTTGGAATTGTTTTGGGAATAAGTTATTGAATAAGTGTGGGGGTGCATTTTGTATTTCATTGGATGATGTACTGGCTAGTTGGTTATATCTGCTATACAGTTTTTGTGTTTTCCTTTCAGTGTATTTCATGTAGTTTAAAAAAAAAGATATATATAAAAAAGAAAAGAAAAAAAAGAGAGAGAAAATTAAAAAAAAAAAAAGTTGTGGTTGAGGTAAAGGCAGTAGTGGAGGTTTGATATTAGAGGTTTTTGGGCATGCATCTTGTGCTTATTTTTTACTTATTCCCCATTGCTCCTCTAGTTCCTCTGGTTCACAGCTACTTATCCCATATGATATCCTCTACCTTGTCCCTACCCCCATTATAACCTAAAAGGACCATTTGATCTTTTTGTGCATGCGCATTGGGTGTTGATTTTAGAGGCTTGCCAAGTCTATCTGTTGTTTGCTTTTCTTGAGTATTTTGAAAGTATACAGTAGCCTAGACACATGAGAGATACAATGCAATCCTGTGAGGTTTTGTCACTTTGATTCACCTTTTGACCTGATTGACCTCTTGCCAAGTTTTGAAATGCTTGGATGATTTCCATGAGTATCTGGTTCCTCTGACTCTTTGTGTGTTGGATGTTGTCTACTCCTTTCTTTTCCCAGGATTCATTAAGGATTGTGTAAATTTGTTTGTGTTTTATGTGTGTTCTTGTTCTTGCTCCTTTTTGTTATGTCACTCTCTTCGATGTCTTTGGAATTGCTCCTTGCTTTGCTTCTTGATTTTGCCCGGGAGTACAAAAGGCTAAGTGTGGGGGAATTTGATGAGTCATTATTTTCCTGCATTTTCTTATCTTTATGTACTTATCTTAATTGGTGCATTGTGTTTAATTGTCTATTATTAGTGCATTTTCATTGATTGGGCTTCATTGGGCCAATAATTTAGATTTTAATTAATTTGAATCTATTTGATCTAATTTTTACTCATTATTAATTTTAGGACAGTTTAAAGCAATTTTGGACTTGAAAATTTGGGCCAAATGTCATATTTTATTTTATATGGGTACTAACATTAGTTTATTGTTTTATTTATCATTTTTTCTACAGTTCTCCAAATAAAATGATTCTAAAATAATTATAAACTAGACACATTGAGCTTTCCACAGGATCCAAAATCATTCAATTCGAAGCTAAATTGGATTTTACATAAATTATCCATAACGGGTTAAGCGCACCAGGCCGGCCCAATGGATATGCTTCAGTAATTTAAGTCTCCTATATTCATTAAAGCTCCGAAACTAGTAGAAACAGTGGCGTTTTAAAGCTAGCTCAAAAGGCTTTCAAAGGAGACCAAAATCGCTTAATTTGGATAAGTATTGAAAATACTGTTTATGCTTAATAAACCGAAACTAATATCACAGTTTGCTTAATTTTGTGTTAGAGATGAGATTATGTGATGTATTCAATGCTTAATGGTATAAGGATAATTTGGGGTTAATCTTCGCTTAGTTGGTTAATTTCATGTTGGAATAAGGGTTAAGGAAAATTTGGGATTAATCTTCGCTTAGTTGGTTAATTTCATATTGGAACAAGGGTTAAAGCTAATTTGAGAGTAATCTTCGCTTAGTTGATTAATTTTGAATTAGAATATAATTTGGGATTTATCTTTGCTTAGTTGGTTAATTTCGAATTAATTTCGTAATCTAGGATAAGTGACACTGCATTAGAATCAGGAAATTAATTGCATTTTAATCTGTTTTTAATCCGCATTTTTATAATCTTTTTTTGTTCTGTTTCATCTAATATTTTAATTTTGAAAAACTCCCCTTTTAATTTTTTCTTACTAAAAATTGATAAGCTTTGATAGAAATTCGTGGTCTTTGGGATACGACCTAGGAAAGCTTCCTAGTACTACATTTATCTGTTTTAATTATTTGACCGAGTACGACATCGATCAGCCGTCTCTAGGGAAAGCTGTTCTTCATCTCTTGTGTGACTCAAGAGAGGTGTTTTCATTACTCTATCTTTTCCATTGTTATCTGTTTGTAATAACTTTGACTATAGTGACAACGTTAATCCTCTGTTTGAGTGATTAGCAACTGTACGTAGGGTCTTTTGATTTGAATCAGTATAAATCTTCTGTGTAAGACTCTATCCTTATCTTGTTTACGTTTACACAGTATTTTAATCGGTAAAATTTGGGGAAAATTTTTAAAACCTAATTTTTGTTAAGAAACCAATTCACCCCCCCTCTTGGTTTTTGTCCGTTCACGCAAACATTCCGCTGCGCGATTCTAACAAGAGGTATCAGAGCTTGCTTTGATAGTCATTCAAATTTTTTGAAAATGGCCGGACAAAATCAAACGTTTGCCGAAGGTGTGTCTATCAACAGACCCCCACTTTTTGCGGGTCAAAATTATCCTTTCTGGAAAGTTAGAATGCAAATCTTTTTAGAGTCTGTTGATAGAGGCATTTGGGACGCTATTTTAAATGGTCCCTATATTCCTAAAGTTACTGAAAACGGAGTAGACGTTCCTAAACCATTTTCTAGATGGACAGCGGAGGAAAATAGAAAAGCTCAATTTGACATTAGGGCTAGAAATATTATTTCATCTGCTTTAACCCTTGACGAGTTTTACAGGATCTCCGTTTGTAAAAGTGCTCAAGAGATGTGGGAAATTCTCTAATCCAAGAGATGTGCTAAGAGTGACCCACGAAGGTACCGACGATGTTAAGAGAGCACGAAAAAATTCTCTAATCCAAGAATATGAGATGTTCCGAATGCAACAAGGCGAAACGATATTTCACATTCAAAAGCGTTTCACACACATTGTGAACCATCTCACCGGATTAGGTAAAATTTTTGACGTTGATGAATTAAATGTGAAAATATTGAAATATTTGGATAGGAAATGGCAACCTAAAGTGACGGCCATCTCGGAGTCACAAAACCTTGCCACAATGTCTATGGCGACGCTCTTTGGAAAGTTGAGAGAGCATGAGCTTGAGCTTGGAAGGGTAAATGATGAGGAAGGACAATATCAAAAAGAAGAACTTAGCCTTCAAAACTGAAATTTCCAAAGGTAAGAGTAAAAAGGAAGAAGAATTGAGTCTCATGATTAAGAAGTTCACCAAATTCATGAAAGCCAAAGGAAGACATCCATTCAAAGGTAAAGGAAAGGTAAGAGAAAATACTTTCGTAAATATAAAATGCTATGGTTGTGGTGAAACACGACATGTGAAGACTGAATGTCCAAACAAGAAAAA